>OW240912.1:244444340-244630565 GCA_933207985.1 Pelobates cultripes | reverse complement strand
GGCACTATAGAGATAGATGAGAACAGGGGTACTATAGGTGTAGATGGGGGCACTATAGGGATAGATGGGGAACAGGGGTACTATAGTGGGAGCAGGGGCACTGTAGGGATAGATGGGAACAGGGGTACTATATATAGAGAGCAGAGAGGCACTATAAGGGTAGAGGCACTATAGAGGTAGAGGCACCTATAGGATAGATGAGGGAACACCTTACTTAGAGGTACTATAGTGGGAGCAGGGGGCACTATGGTCTCACTTACCAGGCAGCAGATTCAGGCCTCGGTTAGCTCCGCCCCCGCCGACCACTTGGCTCCGCCCCCATCGGCTGCTTGGCTCCACCTCCTACAGTCTCTTTCGCTGCTAAGCCCTGGTAGAGGGCAGGGGGTGTGCAAGCTGTGTCAGCCATAGGGCGCCCCCTGCTGCCATGGCGCCCTGTGCGGCCGCACAGCTCGCACACCCCTAAGGCCGGCCCTGGTTCTATTTGACTCTCAGATGTGAAGTGCAGGCACCAAATTTACTTTTTAGCACCTAAAGAATTTGAATTTTTAAAACTGCAATGTAAGCACAGTATTTGACGGTTCTATTTGACTCTCAGATATAAAGTGCAGGCCCCCAATTTACTTTTTAGCACCAAAAAAATTTGAATTTTTAAAAATGCACTGTAAGCACAATATTTGACGGTTCTATTTGACTTTCAGATATGAAGTGCACCGCAGGCCGCAAATGTACTATTTAGCACCAAAAAGTTTGATTTTTTTAAACCAACAATGTAACAGTAGTATTTAAGGGTTGTATTGGACTGCAAGAAAAGCAGTATTTAAAAATGCCTAGATGTTGCCCACTGAGCTACCAGAACAGGATTAAAGTAATGTGCCTGGCACACATGCAGTTTCAAGTGCACTGCACTCTCTGTGGCACTGGGCTCAGGGCAGAGTACAAAAATTTAGTATTATTGCACCCACAAAAATAATTGCTGTAGTTTGAATAATCGCTGTAGTTTGCAGATTCAACACCAGAATTCTTTCCTAATCTGTCCCTAACAGCTGCAGCATCCTCTCCCTACACTAATAAGAGCTCATGTGCGTGCGGCGCTACGTGACTCCAACTTATATATAGAGGCTGGGTCACATGCTACACTGGCCAATCACAGCCATGCCATTAGTATTCATGGCTGTGATGGCTTCTAGGGGCACACAAGTCAAACGCTTGTTATATATATGTGTGTGTGTGTATAAAGTGTACAATCTTCTGCACTGTCTGTTTTTTTTTCTCCCTCTCCCACCTCACTCTGATCTTCAGAAAGATATTAATGACCCTCTGCAAGAATGTTGTCTATTTTCTATCAAACCTGTGTCTTATCTGCACTCATGTCACTTTAACCCCTGTATCACAACTCAACTTTGAATTCTATGTGTCGTCTTGCTCAGAAATGCTTCAGAATTGAGAAAGAGAGGTTCTCCCGAAAGCTTGTCATTAAAAAATTCTGTTAGTCTAATAAAAAAGGTATTACAAGATACACAATTTATCTGTTTTTTACATCTACATCTCTGGACTAATATGGCTACAATCCCTACTTGAACACTAGTGTATATGAAGTATTGATGCATAGTTAGAACAGACATGATTTAAAAACAAAAACTATAGAATGGGACAAGAAAATACAAAACTAAGATGTACACTTATAATAATAAAGTACCTTTGTGAATTAAATTATACTCTGATCTATGTGTTATTGTAGGGAGCAATCCGGGCTGTAATACACAAGTCTGCATCAATAATGTATGGTATTGTCACTAAACAACAACATCATATTTCAATAATACTGTATCCCTGACACATAACAAGAACTAATGGAATCTCTCATCATTACTTGCAGTACTTGCAATGTGAAAAATACTAAATATAAAATTCATACTGAAATAAAAGATTCAGTATTTTAAAACATTTATATTTATTTACAGTACTCACTATAGCCATGCCCATCCTTGCTCTTTAACCCCTTAAGGACAGAGCTTCAAAAGCTTGTCTTTCACTTAATGACAACAGCATTTTTTTCATTTTTTGCTGTTTGCGTTCGACTGCAATTTGCATTTTACTAATTTGTTGCACCAACACATATTATGCATCGTTTTTTAAAGGACAGAAAGGGCTTTAATTTGATGTAACACACATATATATAAATGCTTATTTATTATAGAAAAATACAGAAAAATGTAAAATAAAATGAAAATTATGTGGGTTTTTTTTTTACAGTTTTTGCAATAATAATGTGTGCATAATTAGTGCAGGTTAAGAAAAGTAATTAAAAATAAATTAATTTAGGTTTACAGAACATATAATGTGTCTGGGATTTTAAGTTTTTTTTTGGTAGTTACAGTTCACAAAGCACAAGGAGTAAAATAGACTTTTAATGTGGAGCGATTTTAGAATTTGGTATGTTTGTCTTGTAAGCTTAATAGCCGTAAAAGAAAACAAAATTGCCAGACAAAAGTATATATTTATATAAAGTAGACATCACGGGCTATTTACCTAAGGTTGTTTTGACACTTTCTACGTAGCCATTTCACCGCCAACCTCTGCTAAATATTGGAGTAGAATTGTGGTTTTTGTCACACAAACTTATAACAAATAAATTCTCGTGTATATTTTGTAAAGTTGGTGTATGCTATTCCTGTACAAAGTTTTATTTTGTGTTCAGTTACATCTGCTGAGTAAAATGACACCCCCATTGTATGTCTTTGGCACTATTTCGTGAAGTTACAGTGCCATACAGGATACCTGTCCTTTTCAGTATTCACAGTAGAATTTTGAAAGATGGATTTAATGAGCCTTAGCTTCCATTTGGGGTATTATAACAGTTTGACTGTTCAAAAAAACCCCACAAAGGCCTACCATTTGTAAAAGTAGACACTCCAGGGTATCACATAAGGTGCATATTGTGCCTTAACATGCCCCCATTTTTTCACCAATATATGCCAAAGTATGTGGTAAAAATAATTTTGTGCATTTTTTACATACGGATTGCATTTTTGCTGGGCGTTTTGTATATTTCATATGTGCCACTAAGTTCAAACCCCCCAAATTATGCTCAGCTAAATCTTCTGAGTAAAATGACACCCCATATGAATGTCTTTGGCACTATTTCGTGAAGCTACAGTGCCATATAGGAGACTTGCGGTCAGAGCGAGCACATGTGCTGGGCAGCCTGACCAGGTGCTCCTGGTATGCCTCTAATGCAGAGGCATACCGGAGCACCATTAACCCTGCGATCGCCGCGATAGCGGTGATCCGGGGTTAATTTTACCGCGTGACGGACGAGGTCCGTCACTTGTCATTAAGGGTCTCCCCTCTGTGACGGACCTCTTCCGTCACCCGTCCTTAAGGGGTTAATGGTAATTGAATAACAGGAATCACCTTTTGTATGAGCCAACAAAATATTGAAAGCATTAATGGTGAGCATATGTTTGCATAATTTTGTCAGCCCTTTGACAATGATGAAATAAGCCCCTAGCCTTTTCAGACATCTTTCTCATGGTCTCATTTTAATTTATATGCCCCACCATTTTATCACTTGAGGCTGGCCTGCTGATTATGATCTTTTAAATTAATAAACGTTAACCATGACACTGCACATATTTGTATTAAAATCATGAGGGATATAGGGCATTAAAAATAGTAAATAGTAAAATAGTAAATAAGCACCTAGGCCAAACAAAGATTAACTTTGGCCATGTTTCAAAAAATGCTCAGCCAACCCAGGAAATATGTTGCATCCTACAAAAGGTAGTGCACTTCATTGTAGTCCATGGAAATTAAGGAAAATGTAGTCCACAGACAATGTCTAATCTTGGCAGTGCAGATATGTATTAACCCCTTCAGACCGGAAGACGTACAATTACGCACTATTTTAGGCGGCTCTAAACGCCGCCGGGCGTAATTGTACGCCCTGCGGTTTTTGTTTACTTACCCGGTCGCCGACGGTCCCACGCCGGCGATCGCGGTGGGGGGGACTCACAGGGAGCCCCCCCACGGTAGTTCCTTCTCCTCCGGTGCCCCCCGTCCATGTGAGAGTGGGGTCCTTGCGAGGACCCCACAATCACATGGCTGGGTAGGCTGCCTCCTGCATTGCCAGCAGGGGGGCTGCCTGTAATGACAGGTGGTCCCCCTGCTGGCTGAAAATAAAATTAAAATAAAATTTATTAGTGTAAAAAAAATATATATATACTTAGATCATATATATATATATATATATATATATATATATATATATATATATATATATATGATCTAAGTATATATATACACACATATACATACACACACACACATACACTGTCCAGGTGTATTTTACTATTAATATATATATATATATATATATATGATCTAAGTATATATATACACACATATACATACACACACACACATACACTGTCCAGGTGTATTTTACTATTAATATATATATATATATATATATATATATATATATATATATATATATATATATATATATATTAATATCAAATTACACGTAGACTGATACGGATTAAATATATATATAATTATTGTTATATATATATTTATATATAATATAAAAAAATTTAATATGTAAATACGTTAAAAAATAAAATTAAAAAATAATTTAAAAAAATTAATTAAAAAATATATAGGTGTGTTATTTAATTCTAACTGTATTGTGATATTAATATATATATATTTATATCAAAATACATGTAGAACGAAATAATATATATATCTACATACATAAATATATACGTATATATCACTATATATATATACCTATATATAAATAAAAATATTTAAAACAAATTATATAGATATACACATATAGATTCACATACGTATATATATACATATATTAATTCTACATATATAGTTATGTAATATTTTTACATAATTAGGTATCTTAATTAATTACAATTAGCGGGACCTGCCTGACAACCCATGCCGAAAGTAAAGGGAATTTAATTTGCTAGCACTATATTTAACCCTATAACTTTCCAAGACACCATAAAACCTGTACATGGGGGGTACTGTTCTACTCGGGAGACTTCGCTGAACACAAATATTAGTGTTTCAAAACAGTAAAATTTATTACAACGATGATATCGCCAGTAAAAGTGAAATTTTCTGCATTTTTCATGCACAAACAGCACTTACACGGACGATATTATTGCTGTGATACTTTTTACTGTTTTGAAACACAAATATTTGTGTTCAGCGAAGTCTCCTGAGTACAACAGTACCCCTCATGTACAGGTTTTATGGTGTTTTCAAAAGTTACAGCGTCAAATATAAGGCTTGCGTTAAATTTTTTTCACTTTAAAATTCGCCAGATTGGTTACGGTGCATTTGAGACCCTATGGTAGCCCGAGAATGAAAATTACCCCTATGATGGCATACCATTTGCAATAGTAGACAACCCAAGGTATTGCAAACAGGGTATGTCCAGTCTTTTTTAGTAGCCACTTAGTCACAAACACTGGCCAAAATTGGCGTTTTTTGCATTTTTCACACACAAACAAATACTAACGCTAACTTTGGCCAGTGTTTGTGACCAAATGGCTACTAAAAAAGACTGGACATACCCCATTTGCAATACCTTGGGTTGTCTACTATTGCAAATGGTATGTCATTATGGGTGTAAATTTCATTCCTGGCTACTATAAAGTCCCAAAGGCAACGTAACCAATCTGGCGAATTTCAATTTCAACTGTAACGTGCTATATTTGACCCTGTAACTTCCCAAAACGCCATAAAACCTGTACATAGGGGGTACTGTTTTACACGTGAGACTTTGCTGAATACAAATATGTGTATTTTATTGCAGTGAAAGCAAACAGTATTATGACATTGACAGTTATAATGTCATGTAGAACTAAAAAATTTTTAAAAATTCTTATTTTCTCCCATTTTTCTCATATTAACTCATGTTTCACAGCTAAATATTTGATATTAAATGAAAGCCCTGTTTCCCCTGAATAAAATGATATATAATAAGGGTGGGTGCATTTACTATGAAAGAGGTGAATTACCGTTGGACAGACATGTAGCGCAAATGCCAGGTTTTGTTTACATTTTGTTTCATTCACAACGTGTACATTTGGCTCAGTCCTTAAGGGGTTAACAACTGTATATTTCTCATAATCCTTAGTCCATGAAAACAGCTGATTGAACATCATAGCAAATATAATGTATAAACATCTAGGGATATGTGGTGATAGTAACATTATACAATTATTAAAAATTATGATGATTGACCATACCATTCAAGATGTCTGGGGACTAAAATTTTCAACAAGCCAAAACAGACTGTATTCTCCCCTCCTCTAAACTCTATATATGTTTCTTCTATATGATCTGAATACCCAAATTTCCCATAATGCAACTAACTTTGTGGTGAATAAGAATCAGTACAAAGACAATCAACAATCTCTTAGTACACAGGCAGATAGTAAAGGGTAGTCTACAAATTATAGTTATCCTTGGCAGGGTAGACAGTGTTGTTCCTAAAGTGAAAATTGCTGAGAATTCAAATTGTCTTCAAAGTAAGTTTAATAAATTTAGCTTTAGTAGCTGAATTGCACAAATTTTCCAAGTCACTTCTGTTTATATCAACTATTTGGCAGTTAACATGAAACTTTGCATTTCTGCTAATTGTCTCGTTATTAAATAACAGTGAACGTTTTTTATCATGCTTAATGGAATATATTCCTCTACATTCTACAGTGTTAATTTGTGAAAGTTTATTTAGTCATCAAACAAGACAAGCAACTTTTCGACACTTAATGATGTCAAACCATGACAAAAAGTCCAACAGATGTTGAAAATATGTCTATCTTCTTTGATGGTTGAATAAACCAAATTTTTAAATTAAAACTGTAGAGAGTAAATGATTACATTTCATTACAAAGAAGAGGTTTGAGAACAGAAATCTAAACTGCTAGGAGAGGCATAGGTGTAAAGCAGAAATAAGCCAGGGGGTAAATAGCAATTTGGGGTAAATTTAACTACACTCTAGAAAAACTTGCTTTGGACTCTGATAGCTTGACAGCTCAGTGTTCATGCGATCCAATTTTATATCATGCTGCTGGTGCACAGATATCACTGCTGTTTCAGAAAAAAAAAATACTACATTTTATAAAATAGCTTGGAGAATTATGTATATAATAAAAAATAGTGTATCAGACATAACAAGTGAACTTTTATTGCTACTATAATTTCCCTTCTGCACAGTACAAGACTCAATTTGGTATTTTAATAAACCTAACAGATAAGTAATCTGCATGGATTTTATATTTTTGGATTTCCATGCTCCTTTTTATTTAAAAGAGGTTTGATGTAAAATCAAACTGTTTGTACTCTCAACCTTCTTCCAGGAATGAATCCTGTCATATTCACTCCTGTTCCTTATAAATCAAGCAGGGAAATAGTCTATCAAAGTGCAGAGATATTGGCACAAAATGAGATAACATTTTTTTTTTTTTTAAATCAGACAGTCTGAATCAGAACTTGATTTTGGACAATGTGAAGACAAAATCAAAGTAGTCCTTGCTAAATAAAATAGGTTGCATTACCTTTTAAATTCATTAGCCAATTAGTAGTAGGAAAACAAAGTTCATAGCAGATTGTTCAAATGTAAGTAAGTGACAGAAAAAGGGGATTTACCAAAGTATTCCTGCAATTTTTTTTAAAAACACCTGGCTAAGAAATAAAATCCAAAAGGGAATTGGGGGCACACCCATAATATGCATCTTGCAGGAATGGTGCTGCCGTTGTTACCAAAATGTGTACATAATACAGATTAACCCCTTAAGGACACATGACGGACATATTCTGTCATGATTCCCTTTTATTCCAGAAGTTATGTCCTTAAGGCTACTTGAAATCATCTATTTTAGAAAACAAATATAGGGATTCAGTTCCATCATATGGCCATGTTGTGTTAAGCCCACCACTACTTTACAGTACCCCAATATGGGGTACCCCCCAAAGGGTCCTACATAAATCCCAACATGGGAGATAAACCAAATAGTGCTAGTTCTAAATAAGCCGAAGTGTATTTAAATAATTTGTTGTAAGAGTATTGTGAATATATATATAATGCTAAATGAATGTGATAAAAATGCAGTGTCAAAACTAAGCAATTAAAGTGATTGTGCTTTGATGTATATACTCACAATGCAAATATATCCAAATTTAAAGTGATATTACTATCGCAAAAAAATACCCTCCTTAAATATGTACATGTGTTCAGGGTCGGACTGGGAAAAAAATTTGGCCCAGGAATTTTTTAATAACAGTGGCCCACTAAGAAGGGGCGGTGCCAGAGGGGGTGTGTTTTGTCATCAGAGCCCTGCTGAATGAGAAAAAGGCCCTGTATTTTTGTTCTGCACAGCATAAGCAACTTTAATAACATGCTTGCGCTGTGTTTGCTGTCCCTATAAATGGGATACCTGGAGACAAAAGGGCCAAGGAAGAGTATTGGATGTGTTAGGAGCCTGCTTGTGGGGTTGCGTGTGTGTAGAGTGAGCTGATTGTGGTGTGGTATTGTGTAAATAGGTCGGTTTCAGTTGAGTTGGTGGTGTAATGTAATGCATGTGTAGCTAGGGGCTGTAGAGAGTGTGTATAGGGGGCATAGTTTGTATAGAAGATGTAGAAAATGTGTGCATATGGGCTGTAGTGTGTGTGTGTGTGTGTGTGTGTGTATAGGTGATATAGTGTGTAGGGGTTGTAGAGAGTGTGTGCTTAGGGAATGTAGTATGTGTTTACATACAAGGAATCTAGTATGTACATAGGGGATCCAGAGTGTGTATGTCAGGAATGTAGTGTTTGTGTAGGTGGTGCAGTGTAGGTGTGTGTAAGTGGTGCAGTGTGTGTGTGTGAAGGGTGCAGTGTGTGTGTGTGTGAGGGGTGCAGTATTCAAGGGTGCTCTGTGTGCGTGAGGGTGCTCTGTGTGCGTGAGGGTGCTGTGTGTGTGAGGGTGCTACGTGTGTGAGGATGCTACGTGTGTGAGGGTGCTACGTGTGTGAGGATGCTCTGTGTGAGAGGATGCTCTGTGTGAGAGGCCTGTGTGTGTGAGGGTCCTGTGTGTAAGGGTGCTGTGTGTGAGTGAGGATGTTGTGTGTATGTGTGTGAGAGGGTGCTGTGTGTGTGAGGTTGGTGTGTGTGTGTGTGTGTGAGGGGTGTGTGTGTGTGTGTGTGAGGGGTGTGTGTGAAGGTAATGTGTGTGAGAGTGCTGTGTGTGATGATGATGTGTGTATGTGTATATGAATGGAGGGACTGTGTGTTGGATTAATGCTTCTATATATGTATTTACTTTTTTTTTTTTTTTTTAAACATTATTACCTTATGTTTGGGAGGGTGGACATTTCTGCAATCCCAGGTGGTCCTAGTGGTGAGTGAACTCTAGCCTCACAAGAGGAACCTGGCGAAGCTGCAAGATAGAGCTCCTCCGGGTCCTCTCCTGTATCCCTCCCCTGCCAGCGGCCGCATATCCCTGCCTTTGGGCTGGTGAGGGAGATATTTCTCCCCACTGGCTAGGCACGGAATACAGCAGGGCCAGCGCTCTGAGAGACCGGGCCTTGCATGGATCGGTCGGGGAGATCTTGTAAACTCTCCTGCCGGCCTCGGCACATGGCCATCGTGGCCCATCTTCTGTATCTTTTTCTTGGGATTCTCTTTAAATTGTCTCCCCTTCTCCACCTTGGCTCTAAAAAAAACCTCCTTTTGTGAATCTTAACCCTCTTGGGGTAATGTCATCTATCATCCTCTTAGGGTAATCTCATTAATTTTTCAAGGGTACATATATCCCACCTTATCTTTACTTCTTTTATCAACAATTTCTCCAATTGAAACATCATATTATCTAAAGTATCACTAGTTACAATTGGGGACTCCACTTTAGTCTTATCTTCTCCATATTATTCTAGTGCAGTTTTATACCAATTATGTCTATGTTCAAACATTGCCATTTTCCAAATAAAAAGGAAGCAGACACAACTTCACAGTGGCAAAAAGAAAATAAACAAACCATTTTTAAAAGGGGTTCAGAAATAAAGCCAGTGCAAACTATTTTTAAGGAAGTGGATCTCAACAGTTTTATCAAAACAGATTATTGTCACTACAACCCATGGCTTTCAAATATACCCAAAGGACAGTTTTTAATAATATGTAGAAATTGTTTAAAACAGTCAAATTTCATTTCTCAGTAATGTGTTTAAAAAAAACAAAACAAAACAGTTTGAACAAAAAAGTTATGAGAGTGAGGATTGACAAAAGAACATACATGAAGCTGCACAATTGGATAGATCCCTAATATTAAAGTATAAAGATTAAACAACAATTATAGAAGGTTACAACCAAATATTTTTTTATATTTTTATAGTCACTTTAGGGATATCCTATTACATTGTTTTATATCTTCATTAAAGGTTATGTTTTGACATTGTTTTTTTGTTGTTTCCTTTTTCTAACTTTCCATGGACTTTGCCCTAACCATGCCCACATTTATATTGGTTCCTTTGGTCTACACTGCTTGAGGGGTCTAGTAAACTGTGGACTGGATGCCAAGATATCTGGTTCTCCTGAGGTATGGACTCCCTTCTGCCAATCCTACTCACATCTTAGGACATAGCCAGGACTCTGAAATCGAGTGAATGTGCTTCCATTTTGGGGTGTTGGAAGATCGAGGGAGGACATCCCCCTCGTGAAAGGACATCACAGGAAGTAATCCATCTGCCATACTGAAGGTTTGTGCCAGCAAATATGGACAAGGCTTATGCCTAAAACTGGATTTGTTGCCATATTCGGGGTGCCAATTTTACATCCGGTTATATTTGATAATTGACACGTGTGTTTTATTAGACTTATTTGTGTTATATATAGTTGTACTAAGTAAGACCTGTGAGAGTATACTGCACCTGATGGAGACCCTGATAGACTTCAAACGTGTGCTGTTGGTGCTGTGTATTTTAATTATTTGTTTTAATAAATGTGTTCTCCACCCTAATCTGGTTTGGTACTTCTGGCTATCTTTGGATACAATCAGCACCTGAGAGTTCCTGTTAGCTTGTTGGTGAATCCAGCTACATTTCTAAGTGGAAAATATGCATTTGTGATAGGAGCATAAAAGCTGAAACAAGAGAGTAACAAGGTGTGGCAATGTATAAGAGGAGGAAAAGTCGGTCGAGGTGTGCCGGAACCGACGTAGCAGTAAGCCTGTAAATAAAGAGGGCAAAAATATATACAGGCTAGAATTTATTACTATCAACAAAGGGAAGAGCATGAATTACATGGCCATTTTATGAAAGGCATGTCTGAGTTCTTGTATGTACATGGAGTATGTGGAGGACTTCCAACGACCTAATGTTTTGATTATATGTACAGGTATGTTCTTGCTAGAGGCCGTGGAAGCCGCCCCTATTCTGAAAGAGTGGCCAGAATTGTCGGATGGCTTGAGAACTAGCCTCTTGATCAATTAACTGATGTAAATCATGAATTTATTTGTGGTAAGGACCGTCCCGTGTAAAGTTAACTTTGGTTGGGAAGATTGCATATTATGATTCATTAAATAGTAATCTAAGATCTTAACAGGGCACCATTTGTTATGTGTCGGGTAACAGGGTATGTTAACGTCTTGACCATCCTGTGTGGTTTTAGTGTGTGGAAGGGGAAGAACATAATAGTCCCCCAATTTATCTAAGTGAGACCTCCTGAGTCAATATTTTTTTCTTTTTTTTTTAATAAAAACTAAATAAATGATGAACCCAGACATGAAAGTAGTATTTCCTGTATCTCCCCCCCTTGTTTTTTATAAGCAACAGATGAAAACACACACACCAAACCACTAGGAGAGGAAATAGCACGAATGCACCATCCGACCAAGAGGGGCTTTCAGGAAGGAAAAAAATGAAAGCAAGAGCAAAACAAAATAGCGAGGTGTTCACGGGAAATGTGCAAACAGCCGATGTGACGAGACCAATCTTGCTACTGTGCATTGGAGGAGCCTGGTTGCCCGCCTGCTGCCTTTAGACTATGGCCCCATGTTGAAACGCTTGATGTTCCCCTGCAAAGACACAAAAGCCGGGTCATTCGGTACTTGCCCTATTTGAACAGTAATACCCCAGATAGCTATGCCATGGAGCCCATTTGTATAACAAAACACTATGTGAAAGACTTTGGCTCCATGGCAATTGAACTGTATGTATGTGATCTGAGCGCCATTCAGTAATAATGGGGATATGTTGAATGTACCTGTTTTATGCAATAGCTGCACAGTTATATATTTTTATGTATTTTATTGTCTTTTGCTACCATGTGTTCAATGGAGTTTTGCCTCTGTCCTTAGAGATAATTGGATTACTTCCCAATTATCTCCAGGATAGAAGACTCAGTGGAACTGGTTTTGGGCAGAAAAGCCATGCTTCATTTGGTCACAAAGGATTTCGATCTATCTTTTGAACCACTGGACCAATTCGGATGATTTTGACATATGTTTGTATTTGGAGTATGCTGATGGGAATGTGATGTATACTTTTAAAGTTATAAATAATGTGGAAAAACTGTATTTCTCTGCCTGTGATAATTACATTAACCCATTGTGTAAGGTAATTGTATCACAGGCAGAGGGGATGATTGTGTGTGGGAGTGTCTGAGTGTATTGTACGTGTTTATTGGTTGTTTTACAAAACCCTTTGGGTGCTACTAATGTGTAAGAATGTGTATATAAGAACAATAAACCCACAGCTCTGTCTGTTCCTGTTTGACCCTCAACACGGAGCATTGTCTTGTTCTAGGGGGTGGGGGATTTATTGTAAGCTGTTCCAGTTTGACTGCTAGGACTGTGTACCTTTCGTATGTTTTTTCCTATTCGGCTGTTTACAGCATTCGTATGTTTGAGAGCATTCATATGCTTCTCCGGTTCGGTGGATTGGTGTCTACAGTAACTGCCTGTATATCTGGAAGGGAATATCTCCTAAATGGCTTTTATGCCTTGGGGTGCCGTTACAGCCACGAAAACACACAAAAAGTGAAACCATGTGAAAGGAGAAACTCCTGAATGGCGAGACCCGTTCAGGAGGAGACAGACGAAAACACATGGGAAAACCAACAAAACTAAAGCAGTGCAGGGGATTGACCCAAACCGCAATGACACAAATGAACTGCAACCATGGCGCGATGGCAGGGTAAGTAACTTACGGCATCGTGGAGTCAAAAAGATGTGCGGCTGAGCCGGAGAGATGGATGAGCCGGAGAGATGGAGCTCAGAACGAAAAATGGCAGCAACACAGAGGTGGATGGCAGGAACGAAAACCATGAGGACCAGGAAAGGAGCGAAGAGGAAAGGTGACCGGAACCAAAGTCATGCAACGCTAAGGAACGAACGGGACAGAGGGAGGTGAGTCGTGGGCTTAAATAGAGGACAATGCCCCTCCAACAACTGCAGGCCAAGCCTTCGCATTTGTCATTTAGAGTTGACTCTTAATAGTTAACATTGAGAATTTTCCAATTTACATCACTTTTCTACTGCTAGTTTTACATGTTACACTTTGATGTGTTTTTATGTTTAATTTATACACTGTGATTACATTTACAATATTAAAAGTAAATGTAACCCCAAGCACTTATTAATCAAAGATTAAAAGGATCACGCAGTGTAAAAATAATTGTTTAGAAAAATGCCATTACAACAATCAATATGAATAACATACTTCTTGACACAAACAATGTACTTTTTTAAAATAAAAGAGTTAATTTTGAGCTAGACAATAGTCCCCTAATAGTACTTCTTTATAAGGGAGAGCTATCACCTTGTCCTTCCAGTCTGTTTCAAATGAAAGATTCACATTCAGGATTAGTCACTTTACAATGGGAAATGTGGATCCACAATGTGATTAGCTGCATTTTATGGAGCCCCTTCCACATCATATGTAACAAGAGCTTTTCTTGCAAAGTCTCATATTATCAAAAAATCTCCAGGAGGGATAGCATGCAATTGTTTCATTCTTGCTGGCTGTACAATATTTGACTTGTTTTAAAAACACTAAAGGCTTGTGTTAATGACATGCAAATATTCCTCACTTTACTATTTAAACTCATAGACAATAGACATGAACACATATCATATCAATTCATTACAAAACATAGGATTCTTACTCAACAATCATTGCAACATGATTCTTGTCGTCATCCAACAAAACAGGAAACAAAGGATGTAGTAGATACACACAATGGATACCCAGCTGAGGTGCCAATACAAAAAGCACATTCATTGAAACACACATAAACCATAACCAATCCAAAATAAGTTAATACAATAGGTAAATACATTTCACACTTTATTCCTCAGAGGAAACACAGTAAGACAAAATTTAGGTTTCTATGCTTAGGACCCATTCATTTTTACAAAAGGTAGTTAAACTGACAAAGGTGATCGATTACACTTGCAATCTTAAACTAACACCTCTAATTAAATATCATACTGCATTTTCTATCTTGGGCAAAACACAGTTATTATTGGGATTTATTCTTGTTTTTACAATTTACAGAGATCCTATTGAACACTCTTGTGCATATTTAGATTTACAGCTATTTACCTTTATAGAGACAATAAATACTTAAGATATAACATCACAAAGCAAAATAAACAGTGTTCATTTTAGAATGGCCATGGTTTTTAATATTGCAGCAATGTAATGATGTCTCCCGCAATACTTTAACATTGCTCCTTTACCATTTGAGTCTGGTAAAATATGCCTCTCAACTCTGAGTTTTGTGTATGACTATCATCACACTGTTTGTTTCATATTCTTTTATTTGTATTTTGAAATCTAAATAAAAAATGTATATTACCAAAAAAAGAAGAAAATAAAACAATTTTTCTTATTTTGGGGAGGTGTTCAGTAAAAAGTAAAAAAAAAAAAGGGAGGAGGGGTAACTCTCGCCTAACTACAGCCACGGTGACAAGGACACAAACTTTGAGATATCCTGTTTCAATAATGTTAGTGTGATACTGGTGGCTATGGTTTGTCCTTTCATACTGCTAGTGACAGCCATGTAACACCAGCTTGGAATAATCAATTTACTGTTTGAAAGGTGTCTTCAAGACAGAATTATTTATTTTGTTTTGTATTTGTGTGTTCATTCCAGTGTCTGAACGTGTGCATGCATTGTGTGCTTCGTGCAGTGTAGTGTGTATTAATGTCAAACACAATAACATTACAGTAGGAAGAGCTACCAAGCATCAACCCATTTTGCAACACCAACACACCGATTTTTGCTGCAAAGACTCATGTAAATTTATACAATACACAATCATAATCAGTCATTACCCAAACATATTACAATAAGAAAAACATACAGGAGGCACATTTTTTTTTAACCAGCCTTTCATGCTGAAATAGCTTGTGTTTTTGTTTCCACTAGCATTGCAGCTCCTTCTACCACAGCTTGTTCAAGTGTTATACCTTCTTGAAGCCCCACCAATAAGCAACTAAGGAAGAAAGCAGCACTTTGTGGGGACCAACTCTTCACCCTTTAGTGAAGAGTTAGAGCAAAATACAAAAGTTGTGTCCCCACTGTCTGATTTTGGTGGTGGTGGCAGTGATGAATGAGGTGATGAGAATTTTGTTTCCCCACCATTATAGGCATAGCAATTTATTTCTGGTCCATGAACTACTCAAAATATGATTATGAAGGGCCAGAGTATTTAGAAGAGGAGGGTCTAGAGAGGCCAAGCAGCAGGCTAGTATTTTCCCGAGCACTGCTGTTAATGTATACTCAGCTCCTGCATGTTCTCCACCATCTCTACATCCATCTTTACCTGCTTTGGAATTGCCTCATCCAGCTAAATGTAGAGGGATTTAGATAGACTTGGGGACTGGGCATTCAAATGGCAGATGGAATTTAATGTACAAAAATGCAAAGTTATGCACTTTGGGGTAAAGAATGTACAAGCAACGTATACCCTAAATCAGGCATAGGCAACCTTTGGCACTCCAGATGTTTTGGACTACACCTCCCATGATGCTTTACCAGCATAATGGGTGTAAGAGCATTATGGGGGATGTAGTCCTCAACATCTGGAGTGCCGCAGGTTGCCTATCTCTGCCCTAAATTGTAGTGAATTGGGGATAACAACACACAAGAAGGATTTGGGAATTGTTATAGAAACAAACTAGGCAACAACGTGCAATATCAATCAGCAGTGGCTAAGGCCAGTAAGGTATTGTTCTGTATAAAAATAGGCATTCATTCTTGAGATGAGAATATAATTTTGGCTTTTTATAAATCACTGGTAAGTAGAGTTGAGCGGACAGCTGGATGTTCGGGTCCAGCGGGGTTCGGCCGAACTTTGAAAAAAAGTGCGGGTTCGGGCTCGAACTTGACCCTGAACTTGACCCCGAACCCCATTGAAGTCAATGGGGACCCGAACTGGAAAGGGCTAGAGGGCTGAAAAAGGAAGTAAAATGGGGGTAAGAGTAGGACAAGTGCTCTGCAAACAAATGTGGATAGGGAAATAACTTAAAATAACATAAACATTAAAAATACAGCTGAGCCATAAAATAGCACTAGTTGAAATCTTTGATTTTCATTTTTGAAGAACATAAATCAAAATCTAAAGCATGCCTGTCAGGAGGATCACCAGAATTATCCATTTGAGCGAGGGTTGGAGTGCAGGGTATTCTCTTTCATTGTTCAAACTGAGCTCAACTCCTGATGCATGGAGAAAAGGACTTCACAAGCCTCTGCTAATGTGTACATAGTTTATACTAAGTGACCCATAGGTTGAGGAGGCAGTGACTGTGGCGGTGTAGGTGGAAGCAGCGGTGGAGGAGGAGGTAGTCAACACTGTTTTTTATATGTATATATTTTTTTTAATTGGGGTAGCCCCCAAAATATTGGGACATATAAAAAAAGACAACTCTGTTCCGCAGAGTGACTGACCCATGCGTGCTGCAGCTGAAACTCCACTATCGCCTGCTGCTGCTCGCACAGACTCATGAGGCGGTGAGCAGGAAGGCCGAAGTTATGCTGTAGCGCAGACAGACGAGCAGCAGCAGGAGATGAGGAGGAAGTGCGCAAGGAGGTGTAACGGCGCCTGGCATATTACTGAGAGCCACCCTCAGAGGAGATTGTCAGCAGGACCTTTTTGGAGGTGCAAGCCCATGTCCTTGCCAATAGACAGAGGGCGACCTCCATGAACCCAGATGAAGGAAGAAGGGCGCAGAGGGCGCCGGGAAGCACAACCACCCTGGCCCACAAGCTACCATGCCTTCAAAGACTTCAAGGAAGCAGAAGAAGGCATTGATGACTTTTTACAAGACTTTGAGCGCCAGTGCCTACTCCAAGACGTGGACCCCAGTGACTGGGTCACCGTCCTGGCCAGCAAACTAGTGGGGAAGGCAGCGGATATTTACCGGGCTGTACCAGAAGAGCAGGTCAGAGACTATCCCTTTATTACCCAAATCCTCCTGGCCCGGTATGCGGTCACCCCCGAGCCATACTGCCGAAAGTTTAGGGAGACCCAGAAAGGGGAGAAGGACTCCCATGCGGAGTGGGCATGCCACATCACAAGGGCCAAACAGAACTGGCTCAACTCCCATCAAGCCAAGTTCCCGGAGGAGATTACCCAGCTCGTCATGCTAGAGCACATTTTCAATGGGCTCCCCAACGACAAGGCGACGACGCATTCGTATGTCATCCATATCAACTTTCGATGCCATTTACTGTGCCTACCATGGTGACCATGGATAATGGGGAATCAGTGTTTGATTCCTGAGAGGGAGCCTGAGAAACGGCTACCACATGCAAGGAAGGCAGCAAGCAAGTAAATGACCCACTCCCGACACCGGAAGGTAGTGGCAACAAATAACAATTCAGGATTCTTTAGTGGCCCTGTAATTGTAATGAGTCCACTTGAAATCCTTTACCTGTGATCAATTGGAGGGCAAGTCTGGTGCAGAGCGACTGACCAGTGCGTGCTGCAGCTGAAACTCCACTATCGCCTGCTGCTGCTCGTACAGTCTCTCCAGCATGTTCAAGGTGGAGTTCCAGCTTGTGGGCACGTCGCATATGAGGCAGTGTGCGGGAAGGCCAAAGTTACGCTGCAGCGCAGACAGATGAGCAGCAGCAGGGTGAGAACGCCGAAAGTGCGCACAGCCGCTACAGTGACTGTCACATCCTGTTCCAAGTTTCGGATCAGTCTGGTGATGGCTTCTGGTATCCAGTACTCTTTTTACTGAAGCTGGTATGTGGCTGCACAAATGCTGGTGATCAACACCAGGGGGTGTGCGGTTACCCTGCACCAGACCCTGCTAATCCATTCCACACTGTGACTCCTAACTTCAGCATAAGGCATACTGGGTACCGGTTGTCCGACTGATGCCCAGACAGTGTCTGGGTCTCGGTCACCGGACTGTGAAACTGCAAATGGCTTGTTAAATCAGTTATGGTTCCTTTTATTGCTCCATCTGTTACTTGGATAACTGTGGGAATACTAAAGATAATACATGTCGATGAGCACTGGGGACGGCCACTCCGCTTTTGCACCCTGCTCCCTCTTATGCTGTGCTGGTGCCTCTGTGCGACCAGCGCCTCTTCCTCCAAACTGCACACGTCACTCGCATGACCTTGATTCCATGTGGGGTCTAGTACCTCATCATCCTCCACATCATCTTCCACCCACTCCTCAACCCTGCCCTCCTTGCCGGTCTGCACACTGCAGAAGGCCACAGCAGTTGGCACCTGTGTTTTTCCAGCATGTAAAGTCTGCAAAGGACATATAGAAATTGTTTTTGAATTGTATCCAGACAACAGTTTTCCCTATAAACTGACCTCTCAGTTTGACTTGTGAGGGTATTGCCCCAGAATTACAATATTGTTATATTGGTATTTGACGGTTCTATTTGACTCTCAGATATGAAGTGCACCACAGGCCGCAAATGTACTATTTAGCAGCCAAAAAAATTGAATGTTTAAAAATGCTACGTCACAGCACTATTTGACGGTTCTATCTGACTCTCAGATATGAAGCGCACGCCCCAAATTTACTATTTAGCAATTTAGCACCAAAACAATTAGAACTGCGCAGTAAGCACACTATTTGACGCTTCTATTTGACTCTCAGATATGAAGAGCACCCCACAAATGTACTTTTTAGCACCCAAAATATTTTAAGTTTTAAAACTGCAATGTGACAGCAGTATTTGACTCTCAGATACGAAGAGCAAGCCCAAAATGTACTATTTAGCAGTTTAGCAGCAAAACAATTTGAATTTTTACAACTGCGCTGTAACCGCACTATTTGACGCTTCTATTTGACTCTCAGATATGAAGAGCATGCCCAATATGTACTATTTAGCAGTTTAGCAGCAAAACAATTATAATGTTTACAACTGTGCTGTAACCGCAGTATTTGACGCTTCTATTTGACTCTCAGATATGAAGTGCACCCCACTAATGTACTATTTAGCAGATTAGCACCCAGAAAATAAGAATGTTTTCAATTGCGCTGAAAGTGCTTCTATTTGACTCTCAGATATGAAGAGCATGCCCAGTATGTACTATTTAGCAGTTTAGCAGCAAAACAATTTGAATTTTTACAACTGAGCTGTAAGCGCACTATTTTACGCATCTATTTGACTCTCATATGAAGAGCACGCCCAAAATTTACTATTTAGCAGATTAGCAGCAAAACAATTAGAATTTTTACAACTGCGCTGTAAGCGCACTATTAGACGCTTCTATTTGACTCTCAGATATGAAGAGCAGGCCACAAAATGTACTATTTAGCAGTTTAGCACCAGAACAATTAGAATGTTTACAACTGCGCTGTAACCGCAGTATTTGACACTTCTATTTGACTCTCAGATATGAAGAGCACCCCACTGATGTACTTTTAAGCACTCAACATAGAAACATAGAAACATAAAAATCTATTCACAAACAGGACTATACATAGGACACGAGGTCATGCATTTAGACAGGAAGAAAGACGATTTAGTCTAAGGCAAAGGAACATTTTGTTTTTACTGTAAGAACAATAAGGATGTGCCATTCTCTGCCTGAAGAAGTGGTTTAATCAGAATCTGTACAGATGTTTAAACAGCAAGTAAAAACATAATATTAAATTATATAATTTTTTTAACTGTAGCGTAATAGCTTCTTGATTTAAGGATCGATTTGATTGCCATACTTTCCCCTAGTTTGTTGCAAAATTGGAAGTGCTTCAGAAGGTTTTTTTGTTTTCTTTTGGATCAACAACAAAAAAAACAAGTATGAGGGAGGCTAAACTTGATAAAAAACGTCTCTTTTTAGCCTATGTAACTATGTAACGTGCAAATTGTTCAGAAAGGAAATAAGTAAAAATGAGTGAAGGGTCATCTCACTAGTACCAGTTTGAAGCATCATTCACAAAGATACCATAATTCTGTATTACTGCACAAATGAACCTTGCACGGAGTGTGGCAGCACTAATGTTGCAGATAGTGTCTTACATCATTGAAGAGAAATCATTTTTTTACATTTTTTTTCTGTGCAAGTGTTGAAGCACAGTGCACTGCAGTGCAGTGTGTGCTTTGTGCACTATGTGCAGTTTAGTCAAAAACAATCACATTACAGTAGTACATAGTAAATCCAAGCATCAACATATTTTTTGCACTACTACAGTGGCAAGTTACTACACTACTACAATGGTAGCAACCCATTTTGTACTATTACAATAAATTGTATTTTTAACAGCAGCGGTAACTTCCACCCTTAAAGGAACACTGTAGTGTTATTAACACATATATGCATTCCTGACACTATAGTGGTAAAATAACTGTTCAAAGCCCCATTTTCCTCACTTTCAAAGGTTATTTTTACTAACCTTTTCTCCCTCACTGCTACTGGCCCTGCTTCGCTCTGCCTCTTTTAAAGCATTGGAAGGCTATTGAGCAGCAAACGTGTGCCAATAAGCATTTCTTTGTAGAGATGCATTAAATTAATCCATCTCTCTGGGGAACATGCAGCGTCTCAATGCACTATGCAGCACTGACACAGGAAGCACCTCAAGTGGACATCTGAGTGTTTACATTAATAAAGCTGCTGCGACAGACTATAGACACCAGAACATCAAGCTGTAGTTGTTCTGGTGTCTATAGAGCGGCACTGTCATGCCAAACTTAGCTTTCCTCAATCGCTTCATCTTCTCTCCCTCTCTCAGGATCTGTTCTTCATTTCTTCCTGTCTGCTCTAGTTTTCTTTAAAACATAAGACAAAGTAGGGACTATTTTGTCTTATGTATTTTTCCTATGCTTGACCAGTTTTTAGCCAGGTGAGGAGCAAAGTCCGCTCCATTTCCTGTGGTCAAAGCAATTTTCCCACAATTATCACCTTCCTCCTGCTGCTTCATTCGGCATTCGAAACGCCGGCGAAACTACAGAATTTTGTCCTAAATGAATGAGAACAGTTTGTCTATTCGTGTTAAGACGAAATTCTGGACTTTTGTTCGGATTGGAATTTCATTTGAATGAATGAAACTCTGATCCTATTCATGCCGCTAATAGATAGCTCCCTAATTACCACAGTCTTTCAGCCAAATTTAGTAATACTAAGTAAATATCACTTAGTATTAGTAATAAATCTGCCCCTATTTTTATTATTGGTATTTATATAGTACCAGCTTATTCTGCAGTGCTATAATGCGAGTAGGGGCATGTCTACTAAAGAGTGAGCAGCCAGTGGCCTAAACTAAATGGGAGAGAAAAAAAACTCACAGGCACTCCAACTTCAAGCCGCAGGCAGATTTATTATGACAGAATGCAACGCAACGTTTCGACCGGAAAGGTCTTTTTCAAGCTGACACCACATGGTGCAAAATGTGCTTATATAACAAACACTAACAACTAAGAAATCAATCAATTACTGCTAATTAGTAGAAATTCTTAATTGATAAAAAGGTAATTTAAAAAGGCATTGTAAAAGAAACAAATATCAAATGTGAAATATTACAATATATACATAAATCAGATAGATAGTGCACACTATATCATTAACTTCATACACACAAGACATGAATCATTCTATGATCATATTAATGCTAGGAATTCTAAAATATATATATATATAGGATAACCTATTATGTCATGAGTATTCCCTGGTTACAAATACTGTGCCCATAGAGGAGAGAAGAAATACATAAGAAAACAGCAAATAAAAAAAGTAAATACATGCAGCGTATCCTCCATGGTATCCAAACGCGACCCACTTCCGGGTCTGTGAACCGCACGTGACGTCATTGGAACGCACGTGCGAAATCTTCCTCCGAACGGATTGGCTGGAGGACCAAACATGACATCGTTCTGTGTTCAATTCACCATTGCACAGCCCACATAGTGGAGTATGTTCACTCTGCCACATCACTATCCCAAAGTAAATCTTCACAGAACATCCTAATCATTCAGGCATGTTATATGGCACAGATCAGGAAAATAAATCTATTAGATGTAATATACAATATAAGTAAATAAACAGGAGTAATAGTTATTCATATAGGAATACCAGAGATGGATACTTAGAATAATCATTATACCAAATAAGAGCCAATTCCATATTAAAGGTACAGACCTCAAAAGTCAAACACCTATACCTGGCAAAGATTAAATAAAAAAGGAGACAGCAAAGAAAATACAGGGACAGTGAATTCCCATATGGAACATGAGAGTCTGTATATATAAGGACAGAGACTATATAGTCTCATTATATTCTCTCATATATAGGCACAGTCAACATCATTCCAGATTAAAGGTACAGACCTCAAAAGTCAAACACCTATACCTGGCAAAGATTAAATAAAAAAGGAGACAGCGAAAAAATACAGGGACAGTGAATTCCCATATGGAACATGAGAGTCTGTATATATAAGGACAAAGACTATATAGTCTAATTATATTCTCTCATATATAGGCACAGTCGACATCATTCCAGATTAAAGGTACAGACCTCAAAAGTCAAACACCTATAACTAGCAGGGATTAAATAAAAAAGGAGACAGCAAAGGAAATAAAGGGACCGTGAATTCCCATATGGAACATAAGAGTCTATATATATATAAGGACAGAGACTATATAGGCATAAGGAATCTATCGATAATCTATGTGAGAAAAACAAGGAGAGTATCTAATATCCACATATGGAACTCTCAAGTAGTCAGTGCTTTAATTAAGTAACTATGTTAAAGAAGTAAAAAGTAATAAAGTGCAAGTGCCACAAATCATAAACAAAATGAGTAATAAATCCAAGCAGTCTAAGTAATCTTATGATCACAGTGTAAAAATGGTGAAAAGTTAATTAACTAGTTTTTGAATAAGTGATCCCAGTCAAATAATGTGATCACAGTGTATAACACCACAGGACGGAAATACCATCCTTACTGCTAAAAGTGCATTTATGTCCTAACAGTGCATTCATGTACTTAGAATAATATAATTGTGCATTAAATAGAGAGTAAATGTGTCCACATCCTAGTAGTCCCTGAGAAATCCTAGAAGTCCCTGAAAGATTCAGCTTATCATATCGTGTAGTAGACAAAAATAGGGTGTCTAGGAAACCAGCACCAAACATCTAAAAAATCCTGAAAAATATAAAAAAAGGAGAGTTAAAAAACAAAGATAAAATAAAGCAATCATTCCTTAAATAAGCATAGACAAATCATATTCATAATTCAAACCCTTTGGGTATAATGTATCGAGTTCCCGTATCCAATATGCCTCACGTAACAGAAGCCTCCGATTTCTATCTCCCCTCCTAGGAGATTCCATAATTTGTTCTAGAATCTGGAATCTGAGCTGAGAGACCCCATGTCTAGCCTCTATAAAGTGTGCCGGTAAGGGCAAATCAGTCAATCTAGTCCGAATCGTGGACTTATGTTTAGAGAATCTCATCTTGAATTTCTGACTAGTTTGCCCCACATATAGAAGGCCACATGGGCATTTCAATGCATAGATGACAAAGTCAGAATCACAAGTCAAGTATTGTTTAATAGAGTACTTTCTACCACTCCGGGGGTGATGAATCACATCACCCCGGATCATCGAATGACAAGAGACACAATTGTAACAAGGAAAATTACCTTGTTTCACATCAGATAAAGTGTCAGTAGACTCAGGAACCAAAGTTTTCACTAATTTATCTTTCAACGAGGTGCCTCTTTTGTAGGCAAACATAGGTCTTTGGGAAAATTCCACAATATTGGGATGACATTGGGCAAGAATATGCCAATGCCTATATACAATTTTTCGTAAGTCATCTGAATATCTCCCAAATTTGGATACAAATTTTAACCTCTTGTCATTCCGTTGTGATTTATGGGAGTGGAGTAAATCCTCTCTATCCTGATCCTTCACTTGGTTGAGCTGAGTATTAAGCAATGGTAAAGGGTAACCCCGTTCCATAAATCTGGTGGTCATCTCATCCAGACGCCTCTCAACAGTATCACCGTCAGATACAAGTCTCCGGACACGGGTGTATTGACTCTTAGGGAGGGCTTTGAATATAGCTGGAGGATGAGCACTAGAGAAATGGAGGAGTGTGTTTCTATCCATAGTCTTCCTATATAGGTCGGTGACAAGCCTATCCTCATGTTTTTTAATCAAAATATCCAAAAATGGTATCTCAACCAGATCATAAGTCATTGTAAATTTGATACTGTCCGAGCATGTATTCAAGAAAGTAAAAAAATCCTCAAGGGACTCCAATGTGCCACACCACAATAGCAACACGTCATCAATATAACGCCACCACCTAGTGGCGAATTGTTGGAATAAGAAATGAGGATAAATCAATGTTTCTTCCATAT
This sequence comes from Pelobates cultripes, assembly GCA_933207985.1. Taxonomy (NCBI): domain Eukaryota; kingdom Metazoa; phylum Chordata; class Amphibia; order Anura; family Pelobatidae; genus Pelobates; species Pelobates cultripes. The sequence continues at coordinate 244,605,706 of OW240912.1, read as the reverse complement.
CTGACATAAATATTCCAGCATATGTGGGTGCCACATTGGAGCCCATCGAGGTACCCTTCAACTGTAAAAAGAATTGTTTTTGAAACAAGAAATAGTTATCTTTCATGACAATCTCTAAGAGCACCATCAGAAAGTTCAAGACATCATCCTTAAAACCAAGTGACATGAATGCAGATTTGGCAGCCGCCAGACCAGCATCATGTTCAATAGATGTATATAAACTTGTCACATCCAGAGTGACAAGAACCAAATTATCATTAGATGATATTTCTTTAAGTTTTAGTAACACCTCAGTGGTATCCCTTACATACGACTTAATATTGCTCAAAAAAGGCCTTAAAATGTTGTCAAGGAATCTAGCTAAAGGTGACAACAGGGAACCTATCCCTGCTACTATAGGTCTACCGGGAGGTCTAGTTAAAGATTTGTGAATCTTTGGGAGAGTGTATAGGGCTGGTACAACCGGTGTTGTTTCAAACAAAAACTTGAACAACTCCTTATCAATAATATGGTTGTCCAAGGCCTGTTTTAAACAAGTTTCTATTTTCGACTGTAAATTCAGAGTGGGGTCACCAGATAGACGTTTGTATGTCGTAGTGTCTCCCAATTGTCTAAGAATTTCGTCTACATAATCAACTGTATTTTGCACCACTATAGCACCCCCCTTGTCTGCAGACTTGATTGTGATTGCCTTATTCCCACTGAGAGTATTTAAAGCCAATCTTTCTTTCTTAGAGAGGTTCTGCATACCTTGGAGATGTTTACGTATCGGTTTGGATGAAGTTATAGTATTCAAATCCTTTTGTACCAACTTAGCAAAAACCTCAATAGCATGATCAATAGAAGGAGGGTTAAACCTACTCTTATTCTTAAGTTTGGTTCACTGAGTTTAATGTCCGCATCCCTCTGAGTAGTAGACAATGAGGTGGGCACAGGCATCTTATCAAAGAAAGTTTTCAACCTAAGAGTACGGAAAAAACGAGTCAGATAAAGGGCAAAATGTTTAATCTGGAATGATGTCGACTGTGCCTATATATGAGAGAATATAATTAGACTATATAGTCTTTGTCCTTATATATACAGACTCTCATGTTCCATATGGGAATTCACTGTCCCTGTATTTTTTCGCTGTCTCCTTTTTTATTTAATCTTTGCCAGGTATAGGTGTTTGACTTTTGAGGTCTGTACCTTTAATCTGGAATGATGTTGACTGTGCCTATATATGAGAGAATATAATGAGACTATATAGTCTCTGTCCTTATATATACAGACTCTCATGTTCCATATGGGAATTCACTGTCCCTGTATTTTCTTTGCTGTCTCCTTTTTTATTTAATCTTTGCCAGGTATAGATGTTTGACTTTTGAGGTCTGTACCTTTAATATGGAATTGGCTCTTATTTGGTATAATGATTATTCTAAGTATCCATCTCTGGTATTCCTATATGAATAACTATTACTCCTGTTTATTTACTTATATTGTATATTACATCTAATAGATTTATTTTCCTGATCTGTGCCATATAACATGCCTGAATGATTAGGATGTTCTGTGAAGATTTACTTTGGGATAGTGATGTGGCAGAGTGAACATACTCCACTATGTGGGCTGTGCAATGGTGAATTGAACACAGAACGATGTCATGTTTGGTCCTCCAGCCAATCCGTTCGGAGGAAGATTTCGCACGTGCGTTCCAATGACGTCACGTGCGGTTCACAGACCCGGAAGTGGGTCGCGTTTGGATACCATGGAGGATACGCTGCATGTATTTACTTTTTTTATTTGCTGTTTTCTTATGTATTTCTTCTCTCCTCTATGGGCACAGTATTTGTAACCAGGGAATACTCATGACATAATAGGTTATCCTATATATATATACATTTTAGAATTCCTAGCATTAATATGATCATAGAATGATTCATGTCTTGTGTGTATGAAGTTAATGATATAGTGTGCACTATCTATCTGATTTATGTATATATTGTAATATTTCACATTTGATATTTGTTTCTTTTACAATGCCTTTTTAAATTACCTTTTTATCAATTAAGAATTTCTACTAATTAGCAGTAATTGATTGATTGATTTCTTAGTTGTTAGTGTTTGTTATTGTAGCGTTACTTACCTTAACCGGGGGCTGGTCGCGGTCCTCTCTTCAAGCCACGCGCGGTCCTGCGGCTCATCCGACTGCTTTAGATGGAAGGCGGGCAGTGACCGCGTGAAGCGGTCACGTGTCCCGCCTGAAACTAAGAGCGCACCGCGAGTCTCGGGCGCGCTCTTAAAGAGACAGTGGGAGCCTAATTGCCAAAAGGCTCCCATTGGCTCCTGTCATACCACACTCCCTATACAATTACCTTTTGGGGGTGTGGAAGTGACAGGAGCCAATCACTTTCGTTTAAAAGCTATTTAAACTTACCTTTTTCCCTTAGCTCGTTGCCCTATCGTGGTTTCTGTTTCAGTTCCCTTTAGCGCTTGTGGTGTTCAGTTGTGTTTTCTCGTATTGACTTTGGCTTTGTATTCTGACTTCGTTTTCGCTTTATCCTTATCTGTACTGTTTGCCGGCTTGCTGTTTTCCGTGTACCAGACCCCGGCTTGTCCTAGTTTACGCTGTCTCTCTGTGCCCTTGACCTCGGTTTGTTCCTGGCTCTGTCTCCTCTCATATACGTCGAGTCCGGCCATTCTAAGGTCCGGTAGACGTATCTCTCCTCTGTATTGGCTTCTGTTTAGCTGGATCCTGCGTGTAGGGGTATATTCTCGTTACATTACGATAGGGCCATGGACCCCGCAGATTTAGCTCAACAGATGGCGTCCCATGAGGCAAGATTTGTAGAGCAGGATCACCGTATGGATCAGATAGCCCAGGCTCTCCAGACGCTCCTAGCTAGAACCGTTCCAGCAACCACACCTAACCCTCCTACGCCCCTTCTCCCTGAAGTATCTACTTTGCCTAATACTTCGGCCCATTTAACACCTCCTCCTAGGTATGGAGGGGACTCTAAGACTTGCAGAGGGTTTATTAATCAAATTGAATTCCACTTTGAAATGTATCCACGTTCATTTCCCACAGAGAGGTCTAAGGTTGGGTTCTTTATGCACCAACTTACCGATAAAGCACTTGAGTGGGCAAATCCTATTTGGGAAGCTAATGGACCTATGGTACATGATTTCAACAGTTTTCTTACGGCTTTTCGTAGAACTTTTGACACAATGAAAAGGTCAAAGAATGCCGCGAGAGCATTAATGAGAATTAAACAGGGTTCTAGGTCTGTGGCTGATTATGCTATTAAGTTTCGCACTCTTGCTTCGCAGGTAGATTGGACCAACAATGGGTTAACTACTGCCTTCATGGAAGATTTATCAGATACGATATTGGATGAGGTAGCAGCTAAGGAGCTTCCTATTGCCTTAGAGGACCTTATTGATTACCTCATTGATATAGATAATAGAATTCGTGACAGGCTCTATACCAAGAACAGGAATAGACGTTTTGTTACACCTATTAACCCCAGAGTTAATATACCAGAGAGTGTTAAAGTATCTGAGGAGGAACCTATGCAATTAGGGGTTGCCAAACTCTCTGATACTGAGAAATTACATAGGAGAAGGGAGGGACTCTGCCTATACTGTGGTAGGAGAGACCATATGGTAAAGGAATGTCCTTTACTCCCGGAAAACTCTCGCACCTAAGACCTTATAGGGGACTGGCCTTGGGTGTGATATCTAAGTCTCCTAAATTGCCTCCTAACCGCTTGCTTCTCCCGGTTTCTTTATATATGGGAGAGATTTGTATAGTTGACAACATATATGCTCTGGTTGACTCTGGGGCAGCTGAAAATTTTATAGACTCTGGCTTTATAAAGAGAAACAACATTCCCATCAGAGAGAAGGAGATACCCTTGGCCGTTGAGGCCATAGATGGTAGACCATTAAGTTCTCCAGTTGTTACTCATGAGACTGTACCATTACACATGTACACAGGGGTTTTACACTATGAAACCATTCGATTCCAGGTCATCACCTCTCCCTCTTCACAGTTAGTATTAGGGTATCCATGGTTACATGCTCACAATCCCATTTTTGACTGGGAGACAGGGCAAATAAAATCATGGAGTGAGGCCTGCCACGAGTCTTGTACGATTGAAGTCACACCTTTGAATTCTATTAAGGTACCTACCAGTCCTCCTTTGTCTACGGCTATACCCCCTCAGTATTTATCTCTAAAGACTGTTTTCGATAAAAGGGAGGCTGATAAATTACCGCCTCACAGACCCTATGATTGTGCTATTGACTTGTTGCCTGGCACTATACCTCCAAAGGGCAGGGTGTACCCCTTATCGGTTCAAGAAAACCGTGTCATGGAGGAGTATATTAAGGAATCACTAGAAAAGGGGTTTATTAGGAGATCCTCTTCTCCAGCTGGAGCAGGGTTCTTCTTTGTATCGAAGAAAGAAGGTGATTTAAGACCGTGTATAGATTATAGAGGTCTAAACAAAATCACTATCAAAAATGCATACCCTATACCTTTAATTACAGAATTATTTGACAGGCTGAAACATGCCACTGTGTTCACTAAATTAGACCTTAGGAGTGCATACAATTTGATACGTATAAAGGAAAGTCACGAATGGAAGACTGCATTCAACACTAGATCCGGTCATTACGAATATACTGTTATGCCATTTGGGCTTTGCAATGCCCCAGCAGTATTCCAAGAATTTATTAATGATGTCTTAAGAGATTTTATTCACACATTTGTTATCGTATACTTGGACGACATTTTAATATATTCTACAGACATACACACTCATCACAGACATGTTACGACAGTTTTGAAGACCCTTCTTGCTAATGGTCTTTATTGCAAGCTAGAAAAATGTCTGTTTGACCAAACCGAAGTCCAGTTCTTGGGGTATTTGATTTCCGCTAAAGGTTTTCGTATGGATCCCCAGAAGCTTGCTGCTGTAATAGAATGGCCTCTACCGCAAGGTCTGAAAGCTATTCAGCGTTTTCTTGGGTTCTCCAATTATTATAGACGTTTTATCAAAGGTTTCTCGTCCATTGTAGCACCTATTACCCGTATGACTAAAAAGGATGGCAATACTCGTGTTTGGTCTACCGAGGCACTTCAGGCTTTTGAATTTCTTAAAACTACGTTCGCCTCTGCACCTATTTTACAGCATCCTGTCCCCTCACTGCCCTATATTCTTGAAGTTGATGCTTCGGATATTGGGGTAGGTGCTGTCTTATCCCAAAGAGAGTCGCCTGAAAAGCCATTGCATCCATGCGGCTTCTTTTCTAAACAAATGTCCAAAGCAGAGAAAAATTATGATGTGGGTAATCGCGAACTCCTTGCTATTATTTTAGCACTTAAAGAGTGGAGACATTTGTTAGAAGGAACTAAGGATCCTATCCTCATTTTTACGGATCACAAGAACCTATCCTACCTTAGCGAAGCTAAAAGATTGTCTTCCAGGCAGGCTAGGTGGTCACTGTTTTTATCTCATTTTAATTATATTATCACCTATAGGCCAGGTGATCGCAACACTAAAGCAGACGCTCTGTCCAGACAGTTCGAAACTACTGACAAACAGGAGATTGATGTTACTCCTGTCATTCCCCCAGACAGGATAATAGCTACTACTATTTTGTCTATTTCCTCGTCCCTCTTGCAGGCCATACAAGCGAAACAAAGCATGGCACCTAGCGAGAGGCCTAATGATAAACTGTTCGTTGATGTTCCTGAGAGACGGGATATTATGTCATTATATCATGATACTAAGACTGCTGGACATCCTGGTATTTCCAAAACGGTGTCAGCTGTTTCTCGGTATTTTTGGTGGGATTCCTTACGAAAGGATGTCACTGACTATATAAGTGCTTGTACTACTTGTGCCTGTATGAAATCCTCCCGTAGAGTTCCTTGTGGGCTGTTGCATCCGTTACCCGTTCCCGAGAGACCTTGGTCTAACCTGTCCATGGATTTTATTGTTGAATTACCCCCTTCAAATGGTAACACAGTAATCCTGATGATAGTGGATCGGTTCTCCAAAATGGCTCACTTCGTGTCTCTTCACAAGTTGCCCACATCCAAGGAACTGGCTCATATCTTCGCTAGAGAAGTATTTCGATTACATGGGATTCCCGTATCTATTGTATCCGATAGGGGTAGCCAATTTATTTCCAGGTTCTGGAGAGCCTTTTGTTCAGAAATGGGTATTTCTCTCTCATTTTCTTCCGCTTATCATCCCCAGTCTAATGGGGCTGCTGAACGTGCCAACCAGTCTCTGGAGCAGTACCTCCGTTGTTTTGTGTCTCACCATCAGGACAATTGGTCTGACCTGCTTCCTTGGGCTGAATTTGCTCGGAATAACGCCACTCATGATTCTTCCGGCAAGAGCCCTTTTTACGTTGTCTATGGCCTGCATCCCGTTGTTCTTCCGGCTGCATTCTCCTCACAGGGCATGCCAGTTCTGGATGAGCATTTGGCTGGTTTGCGTAATACTTGGGAGCAGGTTCAGCGTTCTTTGGTGGACTCTGCTACTCGCCAGAAGGCTCAGGCTGACAAGCATCACAGAGCAGCTCCGTCCTATGTTGTGGGGGACAGGGTTTTGCTTTCCACGCGGAATATTCGTCTCCGGGTGCCTTCTATGAAATTGGCTCCCCGCTTCATTGGACCTTATCATATTATACATAAGGTTAATCCTGTTTCTTATGCCTTAGGCCTGCCTAAGAATCTACGTATTCCTAATGTCTTTCACACCTCATTGTTGAAACCTTACGTACGCAACCGCTATACCCGGCATACTCCTCCTCCCCCTCCTATCTCAGTGGAGGGTCATGAGGAGTTCGAAGTGTCTGCTGTTCTTGACTCTCGTTTCCTTAGGGGTCGACTTCAGTACTTGGTACATTGGAAGGGTTATGGGCCTGAGGAGCACAGTTGGATTTCGGCTGATGCTGTTCATGCTCCCCGTCTTGTGCGCTCTTTCCATTCTCGTTTTCCTGCCAGGCCTGGTCCTACCCGCCCGGAGGGCGTGTCCTCAGGGGGGGGTACTGTAGCGTTACTTACCTTAACCGGGGGCCGGTCGCGGTCCTCTCTTCAAGCCGCGCGCGGTCCTGCGGCTGCACGAGCCGCGCGCGGCTCATCCGACTGCTTTAGATGGAAGGCGGGCAGTGACCGCGTGAAGCGGTCACGTGTCCCGCCTGAAACTAAGAGCGCGCCGCGAGTCTCGGGCGCGCTCTTAAAGAGACAGTGGGAGCCTAATTGCCAAAAGGCTCCCATTGGCTCCTGTCATACCACACTCCCTATACAATTACCTTTTGGGGGTGTGGAAGTGACAGGAGCCAATCACTTTCGTTTAAAAGCTATTTAAACTTACCTTTTTCCCTTAGCTCGTTGCCCTATCGTGGTTTCTGTTTCAGTTCCCTTTAGCGCTTGTGGTGTTCAGTTGTGTTTTCTCGTATTGACTTTGGCTTTGTATTCTGACTTCGTTTTCGCTTTATCCTTATCTGTACTGTTTGCCGGCTTGCTGTTTTCCGTGTACCAGACCCCGGCTTGTCCTAGTTTACGCTGTCTCTCTGTGCCCTTGACCTCGGTTTGTTCCTGGCTCTGTCTCCTCTCATATACGTCGAGTCCGTTCATTCTAAGGTCCGGTAGACGTATCTCTCCTCTGTATTGGCTTCTGTTTAGCTGGATCCTGCGTGTAGGGGTATATTCTCGTTACAGTTATATAAGCACATTTTGCACCATGTGGTGTCAGCTTGAAAAAGACCTTTCCGGTCGAAACGTTGCGTTGCATTCTGTCGTAATAAATCTGCCTGCGGCTTGAAGTTGGAGTGCCTGTGAGTTTTTTTTCTCTTGGATTATTGTACTGGGATTGCTGGTCCTGCTCTGGAGCACCCTTGGCCGTTGGGATTGGGTGCGGTTCTCATCACTTACTCTAAACTAAATGGGAGACCTCTTCCCTTGGTCCTCACCCATGAGCGGTGGGTGGGGGGCCTCAAGATACAATGGGGGGAAGACCTACTGTCCAGTCCTCCCCGGCACCCACCCATAAACAGCGGGTGGGGGTCCTTAAGTTACAATTGTGGGAAACCTATTGTCCACTCCTCCAGTCCCTATCCATGCACAATGGGTGGGAGCCCTTAAGTTACAAAAAGGGGGACCTATTGTCCACCCCCCAGCCCCTACCCAGACGCAATGGGTGGGAGCCCTTAAGTTACAAAAAGGGGGGACCTATTGTCCACCCTCCAGCCCCCATCCATACGCAGAGGGTGTGGGCCCTTAAGTTACAATGGGTGGGAAACCTATTGTCCACCCGCCCCCACCCATGAGGGTCGGGTGTGGGCAATAAGCTGTTTTGTCTCCCCCCAACCCCCACCCATGCGCAGCGGGTGGGGGCCCATAAGTTTCAATTGGGGGAGGTACCTATTGTCCACACCCCGGCACCCACCTATGTGTTAAGTTACAATGGGGGAAACCTATTGTCCACCCGCCTCCACCCATGAGCGTCGGGTGGGGGCAATAAGCTGTTTTGTCTCCCCCCCCAGGTCCCCACCCATGGGTGATGGGTGGGTGCTAAATGTATAAATTACCGCACCCCTGAAGGTGACTAGAGGTCCCCAAGCCCCTAGTCACCACTTTAAATAAAAGCCTACCTACCCCTCTCACCCTAAAAATAGTGAGGGGGAACCAATAAACCTAAATACCTGAAGAAAAAAAATAATCATACTTACCATTAAAAAGTCTTCTTTCTTCATAAAACTGATTGGTTATCTGCCTGATTGGTTACCTGCAAGGGTCAAGATTTACCTATCAGAGCATTCTTAATGGTTGGCTTAAACCAACCAATAAGAGCACTCTGAGTCAAATTGCAGGTCGTGTGAAGGCTTTATAAGCCTTCTCCCGGCCTGCTGAGCTCAGTCTGCACGGTGCCCTCGCTGGGTGAAGATGGATTATTTTTTTTAAGCTTCATGATTTTGGCGTCTTACACAGGACTCACAAAGCTTACGAGTGTGCATCTCTCTGGAGATAAGTGGCCCCACTAGGGGCAAGGCTCTTTTGCACAAAATATCTATTTTGTGCCTTTTTAAATTGTAACAGTTTTTTTTATTATAGACACCTTTCACAGTAAGGCGATGTGATTTAATAGTATTTATTCTTTTGCACCTAAGACATAGGTTATACATAGTATAACACTCTTTGCATATCATATTTGTAGAACCATAAGAGGCGGGTTCTGTCTTTTAGGCTGCACTACATATCACTTATTTAAGATTGCACCTTTCTTGGCTATAAATGAGGCTTGTGAGACAGAGACAGTTAGATTCCTTGTGATCCCAGGGACATGTCCAATAGCCCACTCTTGAACGTTTTGTTGGATTCCACGTTAACACAGCAGATTAATACAATTATCAACCTTATTGTCCCAATGGTTGTCTAGGGGAAGTGTCTGCTGTGTAAGTCCTTAACAAATATTAATGGGAGGTGGGCATCCTACAGTCTACTAAGTCACTGATGAAATCATGAGATTGATCAATTGCACATGCGTGAGAAAATTGTGGATGTGCAACTTTTTTTTCTATAATCCCTAGGGAAAGGACACTGAGTCATAAATGTAGCAATACCAGTTCTATAAAATAATATATTAATATTGTTTTTATTTATTATTGATATTATGCTTTATTTTTTGATGCTGTTTTATATTAGCGTTACAAAAAATGTGTAAAACATAGAACTAACTGATCTGAACTTGTACTTTACCAAGTGTACCATTTTATTTATTATTAATATAAAATGCTATAACTTGCTCACTATTTTAAACAGAAAAGCTGTTGCAAGAAGTTTGAAACCAAACTTTTAATCCAAATAATAAAACATGAGGGCACTGGCATATTACTTTCTGTAGGGCTCTCATAAAATCTCTAGGTGAGAATATAATATATGGCAATGTTTTACCAGCTTATGATATTTACCTTGAATAGTATGTGGAATGTAGAACTTAATAATAAAGCAAAATGTTTTCAACACAATGTGATTAAAAAATGGTCAACAGTTCAAGACTGTCACTAGCTTTCCTTCACCCCAAATAAACCAAGCAATTATGATATTTTTAATATAAACATTTGTAGAAATCTTTGGATACATCATTAAAATAGTCAGTAAAATGTATAATCGGGATGCACAAAAAAGATACGAAATGTAAACTGAATGCATGCTGAAGTATTTTGTTTCCCAACAATAAAAAAGTTGAATAGCTAAATCAGTGATGGTGCATGAGCGTGGAGACAAAATGCATGCATGTTTGCATTGTTTCCCTTACACCTATATCAAATATAACCATAATTGATGGCTTAAGAGTAACATAGCAAGATGTGCTTCATCTAGTGAAGATTTTACTTGCTGTCATCTTGCACTCTAGTTATCAAAAGTGCTAGGAATAAACTTCTGTATCTCAATATACCAACAGGAACCATGGTCCAGCACAAGCCCACAATAAATACCAGTAACAGAGAAGAGGTACAGGCACTCCTATAGCTTCAGATATGTTCATTAGAACATGAGGGACATATTTTGACCCAAAAATTGGTCTTTGTCAAGCTTGACAAAGACTAATTTTTTGGTCAAAACATTTCATTGTTCCTCATGTTCCAATAAACATTTCGGAAGCTATAGGAGTGCCTGGAACTCTTCTCTGTTACCGGTAAACTGCCATATATGTCAGTAATAATAGTAACAAAATAATAACAACAACTATATATTAAATTTTATATATATATATATATATATATATAAACATTTTCAAACACATAATTACACATACATATTAGCACACATACATTCTCGCACAAACACATATGCACACACTTAGTAATTATCTTTTTTTAAATTGGTTTATTGGAGGGGGGGGGGTTTAGGTGAATCTTTTTTCCATATCTTTACCTGAAAGAGCTGGAGTGAATCATCTCCCTGGAGGCTAGTGGGGTGATGTGCTCACTGTGCTCTGACTGTACAGCATGTGTGCCTTGTAAAGACAATCCCAACATCAATACAGGGCGCAAAAGGGAACTTTGCAAGTAGAACAAAAATAGACTTTTTATTTTTAATTCTTTATGTGATTTTGCTCCATTCAATCTTCATTGGCAGTCATATTTTAACTTGCTGTATACCAGGCTGCTAAGCACCGATCTTTAGAATATGAATCCTTGATTTAGTCTACAAAAAAAAAAATACCACAGGCCCATAATTGTTGTTGTAAAATAGTTGGAATTTTTTTTTATTTGTTGATATTTATTATTACTTTTATTTATTTAATATATATTTTTTAAATTAATTTAGCATTTGTACCTGTTAGGTTTGCAGAAACAATTCACTGTTTAGTACACATACATACATTTTCAACAGCATTTCTTTTTTTCTTAGCAAACATATATCTCAAAGCTTTTTTAAGTTTTTAATTGCAGTTTCTTTTTTTTAAAATTATACAGTTTTACGATTTTCAATTTGAAGATAAGTCTTTTATTGTTACATATCAGGAGACATTGTGAGTAATTATGCTTATAGTGCAAGCTTTAGGTGTAAAATGAAATAAAAAGGATGTAATTAAAAATGGAAAATGTAGATATTTAATCAATGACAATCATGGTAGCCATAAAGAAAATTACCGGAATGAAAAAGAAAAGATGGTTAGATAATAAAAATATTAATTAAATTAAGTAAAACCTATCTGAGCATGTCAAGTAGATTATAAAACAAACAGTTTAGCAGCAAAATCCCTATGTGTAAAAGCTTAAGCAAAGTATTATGTATACAAAATATTCTAAGGTATTATTATGAGACAAAAACTTGCTCAGAAGTAAAATAATGCGGAAAAGGAGTGATACAGCTAATATATAGTAAAACAACATTATTACTAAAGGCAACACAAGTTTTCTGTAATGTCAACAAACAAACAACACAAACTCAGAGCGTACACCATATAAGCTATAAAATGTTCTAAGAACATACAGAATAAATATTCACAAATTCATTTAAGTACACAGATGGAGATGACAGATGCCAATTAACTATTGACTCCCTGGCGTAAAACAGTCTGGGCGCAGCAAACTCCTCTTTCAGATTACATAGAATGAACCAGGGAACTGGGTTACATCAAGATTAGTTTATTTCAAAATTCTAGCAATACTTCTTATAGGCCTAAGAAAGTTTTACCAGAAATGGAAACTTTTTTGTATGTAACAATAAACTACCCGTGATGTAGACAACATGTTAATTTGCTGAGTCTTAGTAACATCTATAAATCTTTGTCAGTCCCTGAATATGAATATTGATATAATAAGTAGAGCAAAGCTCATACAATTAATAAAAGTGTCAAATAGGGGTAGAAACAGATTTAAATATTTATTTGTAGTGGTAGTAGTTGTAGAAAGATAAAACATATTTTAACTTACTCTTACTGTTGGTGATAAAAATGTAAAAGGTCACGTAATGATAATGATGAGGGTTTATTCAGTAAGCAATAAATAGTGTTGCAATATAGCCTAATTACAAAAGTTTGAAAAAATAGCTGATTTAAAAAAACATACCGTATATACTCGTGTATAAGTCGATCTCATGTATAAGTCGAGTGCAGTTTTGTGACCAACAATTGTGAAATATGCTATGCCTCGTGGATAAGTCGAGGGTAAAACTTGGGGCTATGAAATTCTGTGATTTTTATAATTATATACACACACACTCATACAAACAAACACTCTGCATTATATATACACACACTCATACAAACAATCTGCATTATATACACACACACACTCATACAAACACACACTCTGCATTATATACACACACACACTCATACAAACACACACTCTGCATTATATACACACACTCTGTGTATATAATGCAGAGTGTTTTTATAATGCAGAGTGTGTGTGTAGTGTGTGTGAACTAGGTGGGGGGAGGGCATTTGTATTATTTTAATTTTATTTTTATATTATTTTTTTATTATTTTAAATTTTTTTGTCCCCCCTCCCTGCTTGTTAACTGGTCAGGGAGGGGGGCTATCTTAATCCCTGGTGGTCCAGTGGCATGGGCTGTGAAGTGGGGGGGCCGGCAGGAAGCATTTACTTACCTTTCCTGCAGCTTCTGTCAGCTCCCTTCTCCTCTGTTCCGGTCAGCTCCACTGTAAGTCTCGCGGTCTGGTTGCCGCGCGGATCGTTGCCATGGCTCTGACGGCCGCGACTCTCTAAGTTGCCATAATACAGACAGTGACTCGAGTATAAGTCGAGTGGGGGTTTTTAAGCACAAAAAATGTGCTGAAAAACTAGACTTAAACTCGAGTATATACTGTAGTCACTAGTGTGTTTGTTATCTAGATGAGATAATATTACTGCCTCAGAACTAGACAAATCAGGTTTAAATCCCAGTCAGACCACCTCAACAGTAATAGTGTTTGGTTAAGACACTTAACCCCTTAAGGACAGAGCTTCAGAAGCTTGTCTTTCACTTAATTAAAACAGCATTTTTTTCATTTTTTGCTGTTTGCGTTCAACTGCAATTTGCATTTTACTAATTTATTGCACCGACACATATTATATATCGTTTTTTTAAAGGACAGAAAGGGCTTTAATTTGATGTAACACACATATATATAAATGCTTATTTATTATAAAAAAAATACAGAAAAATGCAAAAAAATGAAAATTTTTGTGTTTTTCTTACAGTTTTTGCCATAATAATGTGTGCATATTTAGTACAGGTTAAGGCAAGTAATTAAAAATAAATTAATTTAGTTGTTCTGATTTACAGAATATATATGTGTTTGGGATTTTAATTTTTTTGGTAGTTACAGGTCACAAAGCACAAGGAGTAAAATAAACTTTTAATGTGGAGCGATTTTAGAATTTGGTATGTTTGTCTTGTAAGCTTAATAGCCGTAAGAGAAAACAAAATTGCCACACAAAAGTATATATTTATATAAAGTAGACTTCACAGGCTATTTACCTAAGGTTGTTTTGACACTTTCTACATAGCCATTTCACCCCCAACCTCTGCTAAATATTGGAGTAAAATTGTGTTTTTTGGCACACAACTTGTAAAGTTGGTGTGTGTTTTATTTTGTGTTCAGTTACATCTGCTGAGTAAAATAACACCCCCATTGTATGTCTTTGGCACTATTTCCTGAAGTTACACTGCAATATATGAGGCCTGTTCTATTCAGTATTCACAGTAGAATTTTGAGAGACGGATCTAATGAGCCTATGCTTCCATTTGGGGTATTATAACAGTTTGACTGTTCTAAAAAGCCCACAAAGGCCTACCATTTGTAAAAGTAGACACTCCAGGGTATCTCATAAGGTGCATATTGTGCCTTAACATGCCCCATTTTTTCACTAATATATGCCAAAGTATGTGATAAAAAATTATTTTGTGCGTTTTTAACACCTGGATTGCATTTTTTCTGGGCATTTTGTATATTTCACATGTGCCACTAAGTACAAACCCCCCAAATTATGCTCAGCTAAGTCTTCTGAGTAAAATGACATCCACATTGTATGTCTTTGGCACTATTTCATGAAGCTACAGTGCCATATAGGAGATCTGTCCTTTTCAGTATTCACAGTAGAATTTTGAGAGACCGATTTAATGAGCCTATGCTTCCATTTGGGGTATTATACCAGTTTAACTGTTCAAAAAAACAAAACACAAAGGCCTACCATTTGTAAAAGTAGACACTCCAGGGTATCTCATATGGTGCATATTGTGCCTTAACATGCCCCCACTTTTTCACCAATATATGCTAAAGTATGTGATAAAAAATTATTTTGTGCGTTTTTTACATATGAATTGCATTTTTGCTGGGCATTTTGTATATTTAATATGTGCCACTAAGTTCAAATCCCACAAATTATACTCAGCTAAGTCTTCTGAGTAAAAAGACACCCCAAATCAATGTCTTTGGCACTATTTTGTGAAGCTACAGTGCCATATAGGAGACCAAGCCATATCAGTTTTTACCGAACTTTTAATTTTGACGCTGGTCCTATGTGCAATTTCCAAGCATCTTAGCAGGGTTTAAATTCAAACTACCCCACAAAGGCCTACCATTTCTTAAAGTAGACACCCCAGGGTATTTCAAAAGGTATATTTTGAACCTTAGCGTGGGATCATTTTTCCGCTAGCTTGTACCAAGTGTAGTGGTAATAAGTGTTTTTTCTGCCTTTTTGACACACAAAGTGAGTTTGCACAGTATATTTTGCAAACCTTATGTGTGCTACCAGTGTATAATACTTCATATGTTGCTCAGCTATGTCGGCTGAGTACAGCAATACCCCCGTATGTACCTTTGCCAGGTATATGTGGACATCGGAGGGGCACATTTGGGACACAGCCATTCCAGTTTTTTTTCAAACTTTACATTTTTACGCTGTGCCCATGTCCCATTATAGAGTATTTTACCAGGCTATATAATCCAAATACCCCATAAAGCCATACCATTTCTTAAAGAAGACATCCCAGGGTATTCAAAAAGGCATATTTTGAACCTTAGCGTGGGATCATTTTTCCGCTAGCTTGTACCAAGTGTAGTGGTAATAAGTGTTTTTTCTGCCTTTTTGGAACACAAAGTGAGTTTGCACAGTATATTTTGCAAACCTTATGTGTGCTACAACTGTATAATACTTCATATGTTGCTCAGCTATGTCGTCTGAGTACAGCAATACCACCGTATGTACCTTTGCCAGGTATATGTGTATGTTGAAGGGGCACATTTGAGACACAGCCATTCCGTTTTTTTCTAACTTTGAAGTTTTACACTGTGTCCATGTTCCAATTTGGAGTAGTTTAGACGGTTGGTTATTGAAACTTCCCCACAAACACATACTATTTATTAAAGAATACACCCTGGGGTAATTCAAAAGGCATATTTTGAACCTTAGCGTGGGATCATTTTTTCTCTAGTTTGTTCCAGGTGTTGTGGTAATGAGCGTTTTTCAATGTATTTTTTTACTTTTTGAATTTTTTTTTACTTTTAAAAACTAGTTTTTAAACTTTTATTTTGCTTATTAATTTTTTTTAAACTTTCCTAAACTTTCTTAAAACTTTTTTTACAGATTTAACATTTTTCTTAGCTTTTTTTTTTTACCGTTAACCCCTAACTAGCAGTAAGCAGCACTAACAGTAAATTTCACATTTTACCATAACTCCCACCCACCCCAGCTAGCAAAATATATATTTATAAAAATGTTAATTAATTAATTAAATAAATTGAACCCCTGAGGGTTAAAAAATAAATAAAAGTTAATCCTCAGGGGTTAAAAAAAATTAGATCACAGTATAATACTGTAACCTGTATTTTGATCACTGTAGGCAGTGATCGACTGGCAGGGAAGGGGTTCATTTTTATTTGGACTGGGTAAAGGGGGGTGTTTTTTTTTATTTGTTACATAAACGTTATTAAAAGGTTTTTTTTTAGCTTAATTTGTAACTTTTTAACTTTTTTTAAATTTTTTACTTTTTTTAACGTTAACCCCTAGTTAGCCTAACATCAAATCCCCCAATTCCCCACTAACTTCCACCCACACCAGCTAGCTAAATATATAATTTTTAAATATTTAAATTAATTAATGAAATAAATTTAACCCTTAATTTCCACCTGTGTGGGATTTGTATTGCCAATATAAACCCACTACTGACTCACAGAGCTTGCTCACTGGAGTTTGCTTGAAAGTAGGCTATTTAAAGTAGTCTCTTTTAAGTAGGAGTTAAAACAACAGGAGTTTGTTGGTGAACTGGTTTACTGTGGTTGGTATTAGTTAATACCAAGTGGAAAAAAAGCAGGTTTAAATTTTTGTATTTTTTTTGTATTTTGTGGTTTTTTTTTTACCTTTACCCTTTTTAAAAGAAATTATTTCTCCTTACTGTTTTGATTTATTTTAATATTTTGTAACTTTTTTTTCCCCTTTTCATATATATTTATATATATATATATATATATATATATCTTTTTTTTTCTCTTTGCTAGATATATTTAAACTTTGTCCCTTTTATTTCTTCTATATTTTCCCCTTGCTGGTGTTATTTAAAACATTTTCCCTCCCCTTTTTTTTATTTTTTACCTTCTCTTGTTGTTTTTATTCCCCTCCTTGTGGGTGCTGCTGCTGAGCTAATTAGGGGGAGTGCCCCTTAATTTCCACCTGTGTGGGATTTGTATTGCCAATATAAACCCACTACTGACTCACAGAGCTTGCTTGAAAGTAGGCTATTTAAAGTAATCTCTTTTAAGTAGGAGTTAAAACAACAGGAGTTTGTTGGTGGACTGTGGTTGGTATTAGTTAATACCAAGTGGGAAAAAAAAGCAGGTTTAAATTTTTGTATTTTTTTGTATTTTGTGTTTTTTTTTTTACTTTTACCCTTTTAAAAAAAAATATTTCTCCTTACTGTTTTGATTTATTTTAATATTTTGTAACTTTTTTCCCCTTTTCATATATATATATATATATATATATATATATATATATATATATATATATCTATCTATATATATATATATTTCTCTTGCTGGATATATTTAAACTTTGTCCCTTTTTTCTTTCTATATTTTCACCTTGCTGGTGTTTTTAAAATGTTTTTCTCTCCTCCCTCCCTCCCTCCCTCTCCCTCCCTCCCCTTTCCCCCTCCCCTCCCTCCTTTTTTTCCTCCCCTCCTTCCCTCCCCTCCCCTTCCCTCCCCCCTTACCCCCTACCCCCCCTCCTTCTCTTGTTTCTATTCCCCTCCTTGTGGATGCTGCTTCTGAGCCAATTAGGGGGAATGCCCCTTAATTTTCACCTGTGTGGGATTTGTATTGCCAGTATAAACCCACTACTGACTCACAGAGTTTGCTCACTGGAGTTTGCTTGAAAGTAGGCTATTTAATGTCTCTTTTAAGTAGGAGTTAACACAACAGGAGTTGAAACTACAAGGGAGTTTAAACCAAGAGTGTTAATATTGTTTTTGCTCACTTGTGTTTTTTGTAACTGGAGATGAGTGCTAGCAAGATGAGTTTGACTCGGTGCACATCATGCCACATGTATGCATGCCTGGATGATTCTATCCAGGGTCCATACCTCTGTGGTGGGTGTGAGCGAGTGGCATTTCTGGAAGCTCAAATTAGAGATCTGGAGAGACAAATTGTAACACTGAGGGAGATTGACAATCTTGAGAGGAGTCTGCTGCTTACTGAGCAGAGTTTACTGGGGACAGGTAGTGAAGAGGGAGGAGATAAGACAGATGGGGAACAGGCACGTAGCTGGGTGACAGTGGGGCGAGGAAGCAGGGGGGGAGGGAAGAGAAAAGGTTTAGCTAGTCCTGATCTCATACAGATTTGCCCATTTGAGTGAAAATGTTGGGAGCATCAGCTCAGGAGTAGCTGTACTGCAGGAAGCTGTTCCTGCTAACAGCCGTGGAAACAGCCCCTCTAGTATGGGTGGGGTTGAGAGGGTAAGGAAGTCTAGACAGGTTGTGGTGGTAGGGGACTCTATTATTAAGAGGGTAGATAGGGTAATCTGCCACTCTGATCGACTCAACTGGACAGTTGCTGTCTCCCGGGTGCTCGGGTCCGGCATGTTGCCGACAGAGTGGAGGGATTATTGGGAGGGGCTGGAGATGACCCAGCTGTCATGGTCCATATTGGTACCAATGACAAAGTCAGAGGAAAATGGAAGGTCCTAAAGAATGAGTTGAGGGAACTAGGAAGTAAGCTAAAGAAAAGGACCTCCAAGGTAATTTTTTCAGAAATATTACCTGTGCCGCGCGCTACAGCAGAAAGGCAGCAGGAGATTAGAGAGGTCAATGCATGGCTAAAGTCCTGGTGCAGGAAAGAGGGTTTTGGGTTTTTAGAGCACTGGGCCGATTTTGTGCTTGGGTACAACCTGTATAGTCATGATGGATTGCACCTAAACGGAAGAGGGTGTGCTGTACTGAGGGATAGGATGGCTAGAAGGTTGGAGGAGCTTTTAAACCAGTGGTAGGGGGGGAGGGTCAAAGCAATCTAGAAAATGGAGATAGGATGGAAAGGAGATGGGCTTTAGCTTAGAACTAAGGGGGTGGAGATGGGGGAGGGGAAAGCTCAGAACAGAGGAGGTATGTAATATTGATAATTCACAAAAAGTACAAAAGATTCATGATAATATTAAATGTATGCTTACTAATGCAAGGAGCCTATATAACAAAATGGGGGAACTAGAGGCAATAGCATACACTAAACAATATGATATAATAGACATAACAGAAACATGGTGGGATGAGACACATGACTGGGCAGTTAATTTAAGTGGGCACAGATTATTTAGGAAGGATAGGAAAAACAATAAGGGTGGTGGGGTATGTTTATATGTCAACCATGAGTTATACTCAAATATTAGGCATGTGGAGTGTGACAAGGAAAAGGTGGAGGCTTTATGGGTAGATATCTGCTTGGGGCAAACAAAGGGAAATCAATTATTGGTTGGGATATGTTATAAACCACCTAATGTAAATATTATTGAGGAAAAACAGCTGTTAGAGCAAATTGAGAAAGCTGCAAATCAAGGTAACATGTTAATTATTGGAGATTTTAATTATCCAGACATAAATTAGGAAAGAGGGACTAGTACTTCAGCAAGGGGCATCAGGTTTTTGAATGTGTTAAATGACACCTTTATGTCACAACTGGTACAAGCACCAACTAGGAAGGATGCTTGTCTGGATCTTGTCATAACAAACAATGTTGATCTTTTAACCAACATTCAAGTAGGGGAGTATTTGGGAAATAGTGATCACAATATGGTAAATTTTGAAATAAACTCAAAAAAGCCAAAGCAAGTGGGGTATATTAAAACATATAATTTTTAAAAATCCAATTTCAATAAGATTAGGGCAGCTCTACAACATATCGACTGGCATAAACTCCTTAGTGATAAAAACACTGAGGATAAATAGAAACTATTCAAACAAATATTAGAAAGGTACATTTCTCAGTATGTATCATTGGGTAATAAATATAAAAGAAACAAACTGAAACCAATGTGGCATAGTAGAGAAGTAAAACAAGAGATTAAAAATAAGAAAAGGTCATTTAAAGCGTTTAAATCAGACAAATCAAAGGCATCCTATTTAAGATATAAGGAAGCCAATAACGCTTGCAAAAAGGCAATTAAAGTGGCTAAACTAGAAAATGAGAAATTGATAGCTAAAGAATGCAAAACCAACCCCAAAAATATTTTCAAGTACATCAATTCTAAAAAAACAAAAAATGAAAGTGTAGGTATACTTGAAACAGAGTTGGGTTTATTAATTAATGAAGACCAGGAAAAAGCAGAAATTTTAAATAACTATTTTTCTTCAGTATATATTAATGAGGATCCTATGGCAATAGATATGCAAATGATTGCTGCAAAAAACTTGCAAATAACTTGTGATTGGATAACTCGAGACAAGGTGCTACAGCTATTAAAGTAAATTGATGTAAATAAAGCTCCGGGGCCTGACAGTATTCACCCACGAGTACTTAAGGAGCTAAGTGGGGAAATAAGTGAACCTCTGTATTTAATTTTTCAAGATTCTTTTGTTTCAGGTGTTGTACCAGAGGATTGGAGGAAGGCAGACGTTGTTCATATATTTAAAAAGGGTTCAAAATCTTTGCCTGGAAATTATAGACCTGTGAGCTTAACTTCTGTAACTGGGAAAATATTTGAAGGGCTATTAAGGGATAATATTCAGGAATTCATTGGGAAGAACTTTGTTATTAGCAATAATCAGCATGGTTTTATGCAACATAGGTCATCTCAAACTAACCTAATTGCATTCTACGAAGAAGTAAGTAGAAGTATAGATCAGGGTGTTGCAGTGGATGTGATCTACTTGGATTTTGCCAAGGCATTTGATACGGTTCCTCACAATAGGTTAGTCTTCAAACTAAAAGAAATTGGTCTAGATGAATATTCTTGTTCTTGGGTAGAACACTGGCTTAAGGATAGAGTACAACGAGTTTTACAGTAAGAACAATAAGGATATGGAATTCTCTGCCTGAAGAGGTGGTTTTGTCAGGGTCCATACAGATGTTTAAACTGAAATTGGATAAATACTTACAAAAACATAACATACAGGGATATAATTTCTAATTAGTGGGGTAATAGCTGCTTGATCCAAGGAGACATCTGACTGCTACATGGGGTCAAGAAGGAATTTTTTCCTAGATTGTGGCAAAATTGGAAGCGCTAAAACAGGTTTTTTGCCTTCTTTTGGATCAACAGCAACAACATTTGTGAGCAAGGCTGAACTTGATGGACGCAAGTCTCTTTTTAGCTATGTAACTATGTAACAGCTGATGGTTAAAAAAAAAAAGAATTAACCATCAGGTGTTAAAAAAAAATCAGATGACAGTAAAATGTAATCCCTGCCAATTGATCACTGAAGTCAGTGATCAATTGGCAGGGAAGGGGTTAATGTTTTATTAAAATGGGTAAAGGGGGTAGGATTTTAAATTAACTTTTTTTTTTTTTTTTTTTACACAGGGGCAGGATCATCACTGTTCTGGCTCCTTGCACTTCACACAGAACCAAGAAGTGCAGGGAGGTGGAAGGTGAGTATATGCAGCACATGTGCTCGCTCTGACAGGCTGTCAGAGCGAGCACATGTGCTGGGGCAGCACTATCGGGTGCTCCCGGTCATCCTCTAATACAGAGGCAGACTGGAGCACCACTAACCCAGTGATCACAGCGATCCGGGTGATCACAGGTGACGGACAAGGTTCATCATTCGTCATTATGGCAATCCCCTGAGTGACGGACCTCGTCTGTCACTCGTCGTTAAGGGGTTAATGATATCTGCCTACCTCATAATCCTCATAGGTTGTCAGATTGTCACCAGGGGCTTCTTTACCTCTAAATATCTGCTTTTTATTGTAAAGCACTGTTGAACTGTTTGCACTAATAATATGACATGCAAGTTTTTAGTAAATAAATAGTTTATTGATGAAACCAAATAACAGGCATCTGTTTTGCTGCAAATTAATTTATCACACACACACCACACACATATACACGTATTATTTATGTTGCCTTAGCATCGCATATCTGTCATTGTTAATAGCTATTATATTACAGATGTCTTTTTATCTATTAGAACTTTGTTAAAACTTTTGGGAAACAATCTGATAATACCTATTTATCCAACAATCACTTAGCTTTCATTTTTGTCACCTTAGCCATTTTATAACAATTAAGCTGTGCATCTTGAATTCAATAACACCTGAATTGGTTTAACATTCACTATCATACTAAACTGATTATTGTTACCTTCAAGGTTATATAATTGTTGTGTGACTTTTCTTCAAGAAACATGAGAAAATGTGTTGCTGGCATTTACATCTATTCATAAACTGAATTCCATGTGTGTATATATATATATATATATATATATATATATATATATATATATATATATATCAACACAAATATACCAACACAAATATACCAAAAGACTTTACAAGTAATGCCAAGCCTCCATAGCAAGCCAGTAACCAACCTCGTGCTGATGAGTTTCATTAACAATGAAACAGCTGTCCATGAGTGGTTCAATGGCTTTGCTCCTCTTCCTGAGTTGTGTTTCAAAGCTCTTGTATACAGCAGACACATACTCCAGGGAATCCATGTATAAAGTAGAATTATGAGGCAAAAATGTGGTTCTTT
Source organism: Pelobates cultripes (assembly GCA_933207985.1). NCBI lineage: Eukaryota > Metazoa > Chordata > Amphibia > Anura > Pelobatidae > Pelobates > Pelobates cultripes. The sequence goes on along the minus strand of OW240912.1, from coordinate 244,583,005 downwards.
GTTTTTTTGTTTGTTTTTGAAGGGTGCGTCTGGATTAGTAAATAATCAAGATAAGTAAATTGCAAACAAGATCCAGATGTGCAAAGGTTGAATATTTATGTACACACTGTACCTGAAGGCCTCCCAGCCAGGCTGTTCACTCTCCCCTGAGTGATATGTGTGCAGTCATACCTGCCTACACCTGTCTATTTCTAATTTAGATCCTAGGTCAAACAAATCAACTGTTATTAATGTGCAAGCTGAGAAAAAATGTATATTAATTTTCTTATGTAATGTGAAGTTTCATATTTCTTACATAGTTTCCTAACTAATTTGTGCTCATTGAAATGTTCTTCATGAAACCATTGTGAGAGGTATACATTATAACGGTAGAATGCCTGTGAAGCAGTGTGGGTGTTTATAGGTTGCATGGTATTGATTATCACCAGCTGGAAACACTGTGTTCCACATTCTAATCTTGCACCACGTCAATTCCCCTCCAACACCTTTTTTTTTTTTTTAATTCTTTATTTTTGGTATGCAGATAGGTACAACAGTGCCTGTATCGCCACAACAGCGTCAGCAGGCTCGATTTCCAAAATAATTTTATAACAGTATTGTGGCATGTAGGGTATGCATACATTTTTTAAATAGGAAGGGTAACGATAATTAAGAGGTCTAACATTCAGATGCAACGACTCGTTAGCGTTTAAACAGGCTTGGATAGATCAAAAAAATGCTTTAATTGAAATATGCCCAACCCCTCAAGGACACAGCTTCTGGAGAAAATTGGGAATCGTGACGGAATATTTCCTTCATGTGTCCCCAAGGGGTTAAGCTGCCCACAAGTTATTTACTGACGCCACAACAGCATGTTGAACGATGTACTAAGATTAGACAGTGGCTTAAGAGATTACACATGTTATGTAATGATAACAAGCTTGGTTAGACAGTGAAATCGTTAGATTAAAGTAAAACAAAATAAAATATAACTTAGTCAACGTTGAACAGTACTAGATTAGCAACATCTACATAGGTGTAGAGTGGCAGCACAATTTGCAGTGTATCAGTAGTTGGCTTGTGTGTGATGTGCATGCAGGTTGTGCTGCGCTTGTGTAGACTATTATGCAATAACAAGCTATCAGCATTAAGTCTGCCTTTACGTTAGTGTAATAGTAATGTGCCAGTCATGGGCCAGGAGTTGTTAAACTAAGACAAAAGCAAAGCATTCTAATGTAGGGACTTTCTAGTTGTTTTACTATACAGGCAGGAGCATCAGCCAGCGCATCACAGCAACCAGGCTGGTATATGAACATTACGGTTGCGGCGATCAATGTGGTAAGCCAGCCGTGGGTACTGGCACTGGACCCTCAGCGTTATGTCTCTGGCATGTAGCTCTGGAATCTAGCGGTAAGTCCAGCGTCAGGATCAGCCGATCCCTGTTAACGGCGGTGATAATGGTTGTTTAGGTAAGTTCATTATAGAGCGGGATGGAATATATGGCAACAGCGTGTAATTAAGGGACTCTTTGCAGGTACAGTCAATTGCTCAGCTACCTCTTTAAGCTACTGTACGTCCCAGTTGCGGGGATGGGTACTCAGTCAGCCGATTCCCCTCAGCGGTAGAACCAGCTTGGGAATGTCCCTGTGAGCAGCAGCCAAGGTGATGTGCGTTGGTTTCTCCTCCAGCCTCTGGCCCATGTGTGGGTAATTGTTGTTAGTCCACAGGCTTGGGTGCTCTGTAGTGCCAGGCCCTTCCCTTGACTGGAGTATGTGTGTGCTTGAGGTGGCCTGCTTTGACTGTGGCGGAAGTTTCTCCTTCACCCCAGGTGGGCGATCGGTTTGGTGGGTAGGCATGGGCAGCATAGTGAGTCCGTCTGCTCGGGCTCTCTGTTTCGGGGCTGGGTCTCTTTGTGGTAAGGGAAAGCCGGTGTTCTTGCTGTGACATCGCCACCAGCGGCGGTGGATTCTCATCCTGCGCGGCGGTTGGCGGGTTGGTAGCTTGGGGGCTATGGCCCTGTCCGACGTGGGGCGCCCCTGTCCTCTACTCCCATCTCCTTTCCCACATCCCGCCCGCCTGTGCTGTGGTACCTTGCTCTTTTCCCCGTGGGGATGGTGCAGTTCACTCGGTCCCGGCAGGGTTTGCTGTGCTGCCTGAGGAGCATATAGCCGCTCATTTAAGGCATGCCAGAACCGGGCAAAAGCGGCCTCTAGGCGCCGCATATCCTCACTTTGGGGCTCCATTTCGGGTGTGCAGCATGGTTCACTTGGTGTGCATGTCGCCGCCATTTTGGGTGCGCCATGTGTTCGGCTGCCATTGTGCCGTGATGTAGCTGGCTCTGTGATCCGCTTAGGACTGCCTCTCCTGTTGCCTGTTGTGGACCGAGATGACCCCCGTCGGTCCAGAGGGGGGGGGGGTAGGTAACGACAACCCCGAGGGATCTGCGTCCAGGCCAGTCAGCGCAGGGAGCGGCCGTCTCCCCGCTGCTTGACCTCCGACAGGCCTCAGGGTGTGTTGTCGGGTCCCCGGGAGGTTACAGGCTTGGTTTTGGTGTCGGGTGATTCCCCCGGGTGTCCCCGTCATTGTAGCTGCCCTCCAGTGGGCGATTGTGCCGGTTTTTCGGGGAAATACCCCAGAAAAGTGTCGAGTAGAGCGGGAGCTGAGGTTCAGCACAACCGCTCAGTCTGGATGCCAGGCTCCGCCCCTCCAACACCTTTTTTTTTAATATATTTTTTTATTGGTTTTATCACAAAATACATAAAACTCAAATAAATACAAATTTCTTCACAATAGTTTTACTTTGACGCAAATTACATAAAAAAACATACAAAACAATTGACCTGTCAATTAACAATATGTTACTATACTATTATAACACAGTACAGGTAATACCCTATGTCTATCAACTACCTCAACATATTGTCCTCATCCCAGCTCTTACCTTACTTCCCCTATAACAAACACAATCCCCAAGCCTCCATCTTAATCACTTTTTACGCCCATACCCTAGAAGGAGGATAAGCTGAAATACAACCGTCTTCTATACTAGAAAGGGAGACGCTATATAAATATATATAAAAGTAGAAGGGTATAAAGAAGACCGTAAAGGGAAAATAAATAAATTTAACCCTAGGAATGAGACAAACCACATGAGGTATCTTTGGGTACCTATACTTTAGCTGCCACACACATACCACATTCATTGTTCCAAGGATCTAAAGGGGAGGTGGGCTGACGAAGAGGAGTAACTATAGATAAGTTCTATATGCAGATCCCTTAGTGATTTACATCTCTGCTTCCTTAACCTTGACTGCCATTTTATCATTATCCCTGTTATATAAGCTTTATAAGAAAGCCATACCAGTTTTATCCAAGGGTCAAACAGTAATCATCCCAGAGTGCTCATCTATGCTTCAGATCTATAGAAGCCCCTAAGTGCCCATCTTCTCTTTCTAATGTTCTATTTCTCTGCATCACCCTCTCTACTTCTGACCACTTTGGGAACTCTCTTCCTTTCCAATTTACAGCAATTAACCATTTTGATATCGATAGACTCTGAAGGAGAAGGGATTTTAATTCTTTCATACAGTGACCAGGTAAAAGGTGGAATAGAGCCAATTCTGACGTTACGTTAATATTTTTACCTGCAATTCTAGATATCCCAAGTTTTACCTCCTGCCAGTAGATTTGAATGTAAGGGCAGGACCACCACATGTGCATTGCTGAGCCTACTTGACTACACCCTCTCCAGCATAATTTATATGTATCATCTTTCTTTAATTTCCAAAGTTTGAGCGAAGTTACATACCATCTATTTAAGATTTTAAAGTATGTTTCCCTATATGAAACATGTTTAATTAATTTATCTGTTAAGGTAAAGGCTCCCACCCATACTTCTATGGGCCAGGATTGACTTAATTCTTCTCCTCAAATTCGTATACATAGAGATTCAGTATCCAACTCCCTATCTCTCAAAAGACTGAAAAGGTTTGACAGCAAATACTTCTTATTTGTTGAACCTATTATTTTTTCACAAGCTGTCAATTGTCTAAACTGCTTTAAATGATAACTTGAGGATGAAATGTTCAACTGGTTATATTCCATCCATAAACTAGTAGGAACTTTAAAATTAGATTGTAGATAATAAAATGAAAGAAATTCATTGTTAACATATAAGTCCTTTAAGTGTCTACAACCCAGTTTCCAGAATCTCTCAAGCAAGGGAGAATGAATATTTTCCCGCAGCCAAGAAATAGGAGTAATAGGGCTTGGGAGTGGGATCAGAGAGTATTTACAGTTCGATTTCAACCAACTTTTAGCAATATACCAAGTTGTCGAATCTTTACTATGCACTAGGACACCGGATACATCATCTCAATAGATTATTGAGTTCAGATGTATTTATAAAAAAAAGAAAAAAAAAAAAAGATTCTATCGACATCCAATTACTGTTCTTTTCCTCTTCCTCCCATCTCAAGATATGTGCCAGGAGGGCAGCTTCCTGATATCTCTTAATGTCTGGGTATGCTAACCCTCCACTAGAGAATTTTTTAACCATAATTGGTATCTTAAGTCGCATTCTTTTATTCTTATGGATAAATACATCAATCGCCCTCTGCAGCTTATTAAGCAAATAAATGGGACACTGCCAGGGTATACAGCGCATAATATAGGTGATCTTAGGTAATATGCTATTCTACCCGACCAGGAGATATTAAGGTTTTTCCATGTAACCAAGATTTGCATTATATTAGAGTAAACTAATTGATAGTTAGAGTAAACTAATTGATAGTTAACTGTCAGTATTCTTTTCATTTCAACAAAGAGTTTTATCCCTAAATTAGTTATTAAATGTTGCCAATTAAATGAATATAATTGAATTAATGCATTTTTCTCAAACCTCCCCATATTAAACTACAATGCTTCAGATTTCTTTACATTTAACTTATAATTGGAAACTACACTGTACTCAGTTATGATATCTTGAGCTTTTAAGGAATTTTCAGGATTTCCTATTGTTATTATTACGTCATCCGCATAAAGGGAAATGACATGGTGCCTTTGATTTACTTCTATTCCTGCTATATCTGACGATTCCCTAATCGCATTCGCCAGTGGCTCAATAATTAAGGCAAAAACTAATGGGGATAATGGGCAACCTTGCCTGGTGCCATTTGAAATACCAAACCTCCCTGAACAAAAGTTTTGGCCGATTACACTAGCAGTCAGGGAAGAGTATAATGCAGCTATCTCCTTGGCGGCAAATTCACCTAGACCATATTTTGACAGGGTGAGGAACATAAAGTTCCAATCCACCCTGTCAAAAGCTTTCTCAGCGTTGAGTCCTATGAAGATTGCTGCTATTTTTTTATATTTAATCACTGAAATTAGATTGAATAATTTCCTGATATTGTCTGAGCCCAATCTCCCATGAATAAAACCTGTTTGATCCAAATTGATCAATTTGTGGATATATTGACTTAATCTCTCCGCTAAAATTTTTGCATAAATCTTTATATCCACATTGAGCAGAGATATAGGTCTAAAGTCACTGCATTCTGGTGTTGGTTTATTTGTTTTAGAAATTGTAATTATTTGTGCTTCCAACAACTCCGGGTGAGCTTGGCCTGCTTTCTTAATTTCATTTAATGTTTGGGACAGGTAGTTAGAAATCTCCTCTTTACAGAGTGAGTAATATTGATTGATTAACCCATCTGATCCAGGTGCTGAGCCCAGTTTTACTTTTGAGATTGCCCACTTAACTTCCTGTTCCGTAATATCTTCGTTTAGCCAAATGTATTTGGGAAACTTTGGCAAGATAAATTTTATCCAAAAATTCAGCTATTTTCCTATTTTTGTTCCATCATTATCCATGCTTGGGGAGTGCAGGTTATAGAGATCATGGTAGTATTTCTCAAAACATGCGGCAATATCACCAGGCTTAACAAAAATCTCTTTATTATATAATAACCTATTTATTCTACCCTTGTTTAAATTTTGTTTCAACTTGTTAGCCATCAATTTCCCTGCTCTGTTTTGACCATGATATAATCTTTGTTGCATAGCCCATACAGATTTATTCACCAGAAGTTGCTGAATTCTTTTTATTTGTAATTGTATTTCTCGGATTTTATTTATCTTTAAATCAGAAGGAGATTTTTTGTTTTCTCTATCTAATATGATAAGTTCTATATGCAGATCCCTTAGTGATTTACATCTCTGCTTCCTTAACCTTGACTGCCATTTTATCATTATCCCTGTTATATAAGCTTTATAAGAAAGCCATACCATTTCTTTCGAATTTACAGAACCGTCTCAATGTGAGAGACCTGATTGGGCCTCTCTTGTTACATGCTAACCTGCTAAAATGATCTGCTTTTTTCCTGTTGTGATTTCTTAGCATTTATGCTAGGGAAACATATCCACTGACTAAATTCTGTTACAACCAGGAGCCAGCTTGTGAAGTATGTTAGTCAAACTGACTTCTGAGTGTAATCTGTGATTTTTACAAGCTGCAAGGCTATTTATTGCACAAACATAGGTTATAAAATACCTGTAGGATTTTGTCTACTAAATAGGTAAGTGTTCATATATACAGATTTAGATCTATAGATTCGGGACAACTGTGTAGTTTGTGGAGCAGCTGGTGAATTCTGTATTCAAACACAGTTTTAAATGTTGTTTGATATTATCTTACTTTATTATTTGACTGTTATTTGGTTATCCTGTGATTAGTCAGTCATTTTGGTTATATATTAAACAGTTATTGATTATAATGTTTATATATTCAAAATTTCCAGTAATGCATTTTTATTTTTAAATTCTGCAGTTTAGCAAATGTCAGAATGTAAAACCATATATACTAAACAAACCTGACCTTTGATATAAAAAAAGATAATGATGCACAACATTTATCTATTTAATATATAATTTAATTGTTCTGTTACTGTGAATGCTATTGTTTCATTATTTACGTTCTCTCCAGCATTCCTCAACACCATTCTACAATGCACTCTGAAGTTCGGTAACCAGATGCATGGTAAATGGGGTAACAGGCAGCATCTCTTTATGGACCTTGCTTTGTGCACTGGGGCACAGTCATGTTGGAATAGAAAAGGGCCTTCCCCAACCTGTTCCCACGAAGTTGGAAGCATAGCATTGTCCAAAATGCCTTGTTTCCCTTTATTGGAACTAAGGGATCTGGCCTAATCCCTTAAAAACTGCCCTATGCCTTCTCCACCAAACTTTACATTTGGCACAATGCAGTCAGACAGCTAATGTTTTCCTGGCATCTGCCAAAACCAGATTTGCCCATCAGACTGACAAACAGAGAAGCATAATTCATGTCTCCAGAGTCCAATGATGGTGTGCTTTACACTACTCGATCCAATGCTTGGCATTGTACTTGGTGATGTGAGGCTTGTATGCAGCTGCTTGGCCACGGAAGCTTAATAAAGCTCCCGTCACACAGTTTTTGTGCTGATACTAATGTCAGTGGAAGTTTAGAATTCTTCAGCTTTGAAATCAGTAGAGCATTTGTGACTTTTACGAATCATGCGTCTCAGCACTTGGTGACCCCGCTCTGTGACTTTGTGTGGCCTTACGCTTTGTGGCTGATTTGCTGCTGTTCCTAAATTCTTCTACTTTCCAATAATACCACTTACATTGACCTTGTTATATCTAGCAGGGATGAAATCTCCAAATCTGACTGGCAAAGGTGACATCCTATCACAGTATCATGCTTGAATTCACTGATCTCTTTACAACGTCCCATTTTTTCTCCACAAATGTTGTAAATGCAGACTGCATGGCTAGGTCCTTGATATAATACACCTGTGGAAATAGGTCTGATTGTGTATTTAGTGTATATTTTTTGTGTATTATGTGTGTGTGTGTGTGTGTATGTGTGTGACAAACAAATATTCTTACATAAAAATATGGAAGAATATTTGTATGTGTAAATAAATTAGTCTGTATGTGATTATGTGTGTGAATATAAATTTGAGTGTGTGTAATTTCTCTAACAAAACCTTAACTCTGCTCACCTTCAGACAACTTAGCCTCTTCACTCACAGGCTAACCAGTGAGCTCTGTATCTCCTGTAACCCAATCTTCATCATTTAACATAGCTTGGCACTCCAAGTCATCCTGTCCATCAGGCAAACTCATCTTTATGGTTATGCTGTAGGATCCCTATGCATGTGTGCAGTACTTTAATTCGTATTTCCATGTATATATATCATCATTATAGTGAGTGAGATATTTGTTATACTTCCCTTATGGGACTATAGCATAAACCCTTTTCTTACTCTTTTGGGTTGTGGAAATAAGATTCAGTAATTTTAAGCATTTTTCTCTTTAAATTCCCAAGCAAGTTCTTTTAACTGCATAATTAGATCTATGTAGTGCCCATACTAAGAATATGCTCGTTCTATGTGTAGAGCATTTCCAATAGATATCTTTCTTGATAGTTTTAGCTAACATATTGGCATGATAAAGCTTTGTTTTCCTTTTTTATTGCTTTGCAAGATGGTTGAACCATTTAGGTAACATTTTGACCATGAGATTTAGGTGAAACGGAACCAGTCCGTGAAATGGAACACACTCGTCATTAAGAGATGCCAATCAAAGCCGCTGCACCGGAAGTGATGCATACACATTGCAGAAAACTAATGACTAATGACTAATAAAGACCAAGAAATTCATTTATGGACAGCTGGGACAATCACACAATGCCCATTGGACCACCAATGAGAAGAATATCACCCATATTAAAGATGGACTTGGGGAGAGGGGGATTATACTGCTTTTTTTGCTTGAATTACTTGATTTTATATTGCTGCTACTATTACATTTGTGTAGCTTTATATACCAGGAGGTCCCTGAGGAAGTCCTTATATTACGAAACACATAGGACCTGGTATCATATCAATTTTATTGTGTGCTGTTATATTATTTAAATAATAAAGCAAAAAAAAAGGGATTTTTAAGGGATAATTGTTGGGATATCCCTGGAGGAAGCTGTTACTACTGTCTATTAAGATAAGTGTTTGTTTTCACCACCTACTTATTTTGTCTGGTGTGAGTGACCATACCTGTTTTCCTTTGTACATATCTCTGTGTCCCAGACCGATAATACCTTTTGGGTGATATTATTTATGTATATATAGATATATTTTCATTTTACGTCAAAATTGTTAAGTTCATACCATGGCACATTATCTCCCTAATATACACAGGGGAAGACAAAAATAGATTTGAGGCTTTTTTCAACAAATTAAAGAGACCACAACCAATTAAAGGGCTAGATGAGTGTTTTAGGATTAAAGAAAGATTATTAAATACAGAGACAAAAAAGTGGTGGGAGATCTCATTCCGGGATAATTATTTGAAGGAAGGTTTGATCCCTAGAGGTCTAAGGATTGAAAAATCCCCACTTTTGGTTGTGAGAATGAAGCTTTCATTAAGAAATGGGATGAAATTCTTTATAATTGTTCTTTACAATTAATAAATCTAATCATCCAACATTCAAGAGAAACCAAAGAGAAAATAGAGGAGGACATTAAAAAACTGGATGATGAATATCCACTAGATATTAATAACAAAGAATATAAAGAAATAAAATTAGGAGATGTGTCAAAAGTTAAACATTTTAGATCAAAAAATCTCTGACACTAAGAATAAAAAACATAAAAGTTATAGAGAGGACAAAATAAAGGATACCTTTTCAACAAAAAATAGACTTCTGCAAAAAAGTTTTAGAAAAAACTATAATGGGAAAGGACATATATACCCAGAGGGAAATTCTACAACCCTGAAAGAAACAATACAAATAGGACTTCATTCAAAAAGACCCCTATTAAGAGGGGCATTAATAACCAAAGTAGAAATTTTGAAAATAAATCACCAAAACAGAGATATGGGGAAAAGATAATTTTTTTATCATAATCATGCTGTATTGAGTAGAAATTCCTTTACTAACCCAAATACGAGAGAGAACCCTCCTCTTACAATTTAGAGGGCCAGTACTCCCCCGGGATGTTCCCATAATGCAGATAGAGATTGCCGACCCAAAGAATATCAGGCAACTAATCCTATTCACAGAAGCAATATGTCACCGAATCACATTCATTTTTTAGAACAGGAACATCGACCAAAAGGCAAACATATAACAAGTTACTTCCAACCCCGCAAGAACCAATGGGAACATCCCAACCAGTACTCAGCACTGCAGGCAGATTCTCCCTTAAAAAGAATGAGAACAGATACAGATTAGAAAAACAACAAGCAAATAATTTTCTGTCTAAGGAACTAATTGAAAAAGGTATCTTCAATCTAACCAATATCCAACTAACCGATTTAGAAATGAAAGTGCTAAATCGAGATCTAAAATTTGCACCCAGCTGTAAATCTAATAGTTTTGATATATTTATAGATCTACAGAAGTTCATTAGGAAACTAACGATCAAGAGACATTTTTTTAAATTCCCAATGACCAATCATACAACATTAATTGATAACGAACCAAATAGAATTAATAAGTTTAGAAGCAAATCAACCTTTTAGCTTAGCCACAGCAAAGGGCCACACTTAGAAACAGTGATGTCCCGAACGGTTCGCTGGCGAATAGTTCCCGGCGAACATTGCTTGTTCGCGTTCGCCACAGATGGCGAACATATGCGCTGTTCGGTCCGCCCCCTATTCATCATCATTGAGTAAGCTTTGACCTTGTACCTCACAGTCAGCAGACACATTCCAGCCAATCATCAGCAGACCCTCCCTCCCAGACCCTCCCACCTCCTGGACAGCATCCATTTTACGTTCATTGTGAAGCTGCATTCTTAGTGAGAGGAGGGACAGTGTAGCTGCTGCTGATTTGATAGGGAAATTGATAGCTAGGCTAGTGTATTCAGTGTCCACTACAGTCCTGAAGGACTCATCTGATCTCTGCTGTAAGGACAGCACCCCAAAAAGCCCTTTTTAGAGCTAGAACATCAGTCTGCTTTTTTTTTTCTGTGTAATGTAATTGCAGTTGCCTGCCTGCCAGCCTGTGTGTCAGGTTCACAGCATATACTGTGCCCACTTGCCCAGTGCCACCACTCACTCACTGGTGTCCCAATAGCTTGCATTTAAAAAAAACAAAACTTTTTGGACTGTAATATAATAGCAGTCAGTTTCCTTCACGAGTGTGCGTTTCAGGGCCTACCAGGGCTCAGTGTCACACTAGTGCAACTCATATCTGGTGTAACAGTAGTGTACATTTAAAAAAAAAAAAAAAATTTTGACTGTAATAGATTGAATAGCAGTTAGTTGTCTGCCAGCGTGTGTGTCAGGCTCACAGCGTATACTGTGCCCACTTGCCCAGTGCCACCACTCATATCCGGTGTCACAATAGCTTGCATTTAACAAAAAAAAAAACTTTTTGGACTGTAATATAATAGCAGTCAGTTTCCTTCACACGTGTGCGTTTCAGGGCCTGCCAGGGCACAGTGTAACACCAGTGCAACTCATATCTGGTGTAACAGTAGTGTACATTTAAAAATAAAAAATAAATTTTGATTGTAATAGATTGAATAGCAATTAGTCTGCAAGCGTGTGTGTCAGGCCTACAGCGTCTACTCTGCCAACTTCTGCCACTGCACAGTGCCACTCATATCTGTTGTCACAGTAGCTTGCACGTATAGTACCACTAATCGAAAAAAAAATGACAGGCAGAGGCAGGTCACCCCGCAGGGGCCGTCGTGGTCGTGGTTCTGTGATTCCCTTTGGCCCTAGAATAATGCCCAGTGTTCAGAGGCCACGTACCCTGAACTTGAAAAGTTCTGAGAAAATAGTTGACTGGCTAACACAGGACACCCAATCTTCTACAGCTTCCGCTCTGAACCTTGACGCACCATCCTCCTCCAGCTTAGCTTCGGGCACCTCTCAAGTTACCACTCACCTGCCTGTCGCCACCATCAACACTCGCACCACAGCAGCTTCACTTGGTATGTCAGAGGAGTGTTTTACACATCAGTTGGAAGAAATGAGTGATGCGCAACCATTATTGCCAGAGGATGTAGATAACAGGGATATGTCTCAGTCAGGCAGCATTACACACATGGACGTACGGTGTGATGATGATGATGTTGTACCCGCTGCTGCTTCCTTTGCTGAGTTGTCAGATACAAGTGAAGCGGTTGATGATGACGATGCGTCCGTGGATGTCACGTGGGTGCCCGCTAGAAGAGAAGAAGAACAGGGGAAAGTTCAGATGGGGAGACAGAGAGGAGGAGGAGGAGACGAGTTGGAAGCAGGGGGAGGTCGTCGCAAGGAGCTAGTGGCACAGTCAGACAGCATGCATCGGCACCCGGGGTCAGCCAGACAGCACGCCAATCAACGCATGCTGTTGCCACCACCAGAATGCCGTCATTGCAGAGCTCAGCAGTGTGGCATTTTTTTTGTGTGTCTGCCTCTGACAACAACGATGCCATTTGCAACCTGTGCCAAAAGAAACTGAGTCGTGGGAAGTCCAACACCCACCTAGGTACAACTGCTTTGCGAAGGCACATGATCGCACATCACAAACGCCTATGAGATCAACACATGAGTACAAGCAGCACACAAACTCAAAGCCGCCATCCTACTCCTGGTCCAGCATCTTCAACCACGTTAACCACTGCTGTCCTCCTTGCCCCCTCTCAACCATCCGCCCCTCTGTCTCTCGCCTTGAGCAGTTCCTGCTCATCTGCCCACAGTCAGGTGTCTGTCAAGGACATGTTTGAGCGTAAGAAGCCAATGTCACAAAGTCACCCCCTTGCCCGGCATCTGACAGCTGGCTTGACTGAACTCTTAGCCCGCCAGCTTTTACCATACAAGCTGGTGGAGTCTGAGGCGTTAAAAAAATTTGTAGCTATTGGGACACCGCAGTGGAAGGTACCCGGCCAAAATTTCTTTGCACAAAAGGCAATCCCCAACCTGTACTTGATTGTCCAAAAGGAAGTAATGGCATGTCTGGCACACAGTGTTGGGGCAAGGGTCCATCTGACCACTGATACCTGGTCTGCAAAGCATGGTCAGGGCAGGTATATCACCTACACTGCGCATTGGGTAAACCTGCTGACGGCTGCCAAGCATGGAATGCGTGGCTCTGCAGAGGAGTTGGTGACACCGCCACGACTTGCAGGCAGGCCTGCTGCCACCTCCTCTACTCCTCCTACTCCATCCTCTTCCATAACCTCCTCGGCTGAGTCCTCTTCTGCTGCTGCGTCTTGCTCCACATCAACGGCACCCCCCCAGCTCCCCAGGTACTATTCCACATCCCGGATACGGCAGTGTCACGCCGCCTTGGGTTTGACTTGCTTGAAAGCAGAGAGTCACACCGCACAAGCACTCCTGTCCGCCCTGAACGCACAGGTGGAAAAGTGGCTGACTGCGCAGCAACTGGAGATCGGCAAAGTGGTTTGTGACAACGGAACAAATTTGTTGGCGGCATTGAAGTTGGGCAAGTTGACACATGTGCCGTGCATGGCACATGTGTGTAATCTGATCGTACAACGCTTTGTGCATAAGTACACAGGTTTACAGGACGTCCTGAAGCAGGCCAGGAAGGTGTGTGGCCATTTCAGGCGTTCCTACACGGCCATGGCGCACTTTTCAGATATCCAGCGGCGAAAAAACATGCCAGTGAGGCGCTTGATTTGCGACAGCCCGACACGTTGGAATTCAACACTCCTAATGTTCGACCGCCTGCTCCAACAAGAAAAAGCCGTTAACGAGTATTTGTATGACCGGGGTGCTAGGACAGCCTCTGTGGAGCTGGGAATTTTTTTGCCACGTTACTGGACGCTCATGCGCAATGCCTGTAGGCTCATGCGTCCTTTTGAGGAGGTGACAAACCTAGTCAGTTGCACTGAAGGCACCATCAGCGACATCATACCATTTGTTTTCTTCCTGGACCGTGCCCTGCGAAGAGTGCTGGATCAGACCGTAGATGAGCGTGAAGAGGAAGAGTTGTGGTCACCATCACCACCAGAAACAGCCTTATCAGCATCGCTTGCTGGACCTGCGGCAACGCTGGAAGAGGATTGTGAGGAAGAGGAGTCAGAGGAGGAATGTGGCTTTAAGGAGGAGGAGGAAGACCAACCACAACAGGCATCCCAGGGTGCTCGTTGTCACCTATCTGATACCCGTGGTGTTGTACGTGGCTGGGGGGAAGAACATACCTTCACTGAGATCACAGAGGACGAGGAACAGGACATGAGTAGCTCGGCATCCAACCTTGTGCAAATGGGGTCTTTCATGCTGTCGTGCCTGTTGAGGGACCCTCTTATAAAAAGGCTGAAGGAGAACGACCTGTACTGGGTGTCCACGCTACTAGACCCCCGGTATAAGCAGAAAGTGCCTGAAATGTTACCGAATTAGGGCAATTCGGAAAGGATGCAGCAGTTCCAAAATCAATTAAGTATGCTTTACACAGCGTATAAGGGTGATGTCACAGCACAACGGGAATCTAAAAGGGGAAGAGGTGAAAGTAATCCTCCTCCTCCCACGACTACGCCGGCAAGGACAGGACGCTTTACAGACATGTTGTTGATGGAGGACATGCAGAGCTTTTTAAGTCCTACGCATCGCCACAGCCCTTCGGGGTCTACCCTCAGAGAATGACTCGACCGACAGGTAGCAGACTACCTGGCCTTAACTGCAGATATTGACACTCTGAGGAGCGATGAACCCCTTGACTACTGGGTGTGCAGGCTTGACCTGTGGCCTGAGCTATCCCAATTTGCAATAGAACTTCTGACCTGCCCCGCTTCAAGTGTCTTGTCAGAAAGGACCTTCAGTGCAGCAGGAGGTATTGTCACTGAGAAGAGAAGTTGCCTAGATCAAAAAAGTCTAGATTACCTCAACTTTATTAAGATGAATGAGGGATGGATCATGAAGGGACTGACAGTGGGCGATACATTCAACTAAAAAAGGCCTGATGAGGGGGACGTAACAGGGTGTCGCGGCTGCCGGCCCGCCGCGTGATATTTAAATCCCTAGCTCATCCCAGTACCTTGCCCTGTCGTGGTTTCCTGTTCCTGGTTTCCTGAGAGTGCTTTATCATTGTGAATCTGATTTCCTGGTATCCTGATCTTGGCTTTTCCCTGGTTATTCTGAATTCTGGTTTCCCTGACTTGGCTTGTGTAAACGGTATTGTGTATTTTCTGGCTTCCTTGACCTCGGCTTTCCCTTTGACCATTCTCTGTCTCCAGCGTATTAGTCTGGCCATTCTAAGGTCCGGTTTACGCTCTGTCCTTTTATTTTCCTTTTCTTGCCTATGTATATGTTTACATAGTTTCTGCGTGCTGGACCACACTAGTAGTCGTGACATTGGGATTAAATTGATAAGAATAGTACTACTTAACACACCACCCCTATGTGGTGGCACATTAGATTGCACGCGCAGTGCCTCAAATTTGAAGCAGGAGGACCGACCAAGCATCTTTTTCCATCTCCCAGTTCCTAAAATCGATGCCATATACACGTCCCCTGATAGGGGTCGTAACAGGGATTAAACTGATAAGAATAGTACTACTTAACATACCACTCCTATCTGGTGCCACATTAGATTGCACGCACAGTGCCCCAAATTTGAAGTAGGAGGACTGACCAAGCATCTTTTTCCATCTCCCGGTTCCTAAAATCGATGCCATATACACGTCCCCTGATAGGGGACGTAACAGGGATTAAACTGATAGGAATAGTACTACTTAACACACCTTATAATAATGCAGAGAGAGGCAACGCAGAGAGAGGAGTCTGAAGAAGAGGAGTCAGAGGAGGAAGGTGGCTTTGAGGAGGTGGAAGACCAAACACAGCAGGCATCCAGGGGGCTTGTTGTCACCTTTTGGGGACCCTTGGTGTTGTACGTGCCTGGGTGGAGGAAGAGACCTTCAACGACATCAGCGAGGACAAGGATCGGGACATGGCTAGCTTGGTATCCAACCTTGTGCAAATGGGGAGTTTGCGGTTGTGCAAATGGACTGTTTGTGGTTGTTTGCGGTGCGTTAAACGGGGAGTTTGGTCTGTCACTGTGAAGCAGGCGTAACCCTTACACTACCTGATCGATACAACATCATACCTGATGTTTTAAAGCACGTTATTCCAAACAATTTAGGAATGTTAGGTGATTTATACCCTTTATGGATTAAAACCAGACTCTGCATCAACTATGTAATTTTCCATGGGAGTTTTGCCATGGATCCCCCTCTGGCATGCCACAGTCCAGGTGTTAGTCCCCTTGAAACAACTTTTCCATCACTATTGTGGCCAGAAAGAGTCCCTGTGGGTTTTAAAATTCGCCTGCTTATTGAAGTCTATGGCGGTTCGCCCGGTTCACCCGTTCGCGAACATTTACGGAAGTTCGCGTTCGCCATTCGCGAACCGAAAATTTTATGTTCGCGACATCACTACTTAGAAACATTTTTTAACTTGGAACAAAAATAATTAAATTAAAATCAGTCTAAATGGGACTCATTTGAAAATGAATATGACAATAGAAATATCACTCTGCCTAAAAAATTTGGCAAACCGAGAGGATCTCATTATCAAGGAAGCAGACAAAGGGGGAGGGGGGATATTCATTATGACTTTAGAATTTTATAAAACAGAATCATATAATATTTTGGGAGATACAAACACATATGTAGAGCTTATTAACAATCCAACTAAGCTATTTAATGAGCTTTAAAAAAAAAAAAAAAACGGGAAAAAGCCTTATCTCAAGTTGGCAAATTTGTATTTAACACACATCCTGTCATCCCCATTTTTTATTTTTTGCCAAAAATCCATAAATCACTCACCTCCCTACCTGGACGCCCCATTATTAGTGGAATTAATTCTATCACATCAGGTCTTTCAGCTTTTATAGATTCTTTTTTTTTTTTACAGACTTATACACAGCACACTACCTCATACGTCAAATATACAAAAGCTATTTTGCAAGGACCTGAAAACATAGAATGGGAAAAACAATATAGTTGGGCTACCCTAGATGTCACCTACCTGTATAAAATTTTAAAACATAATCTGGGGATGGAGGCAGTAACATATTATCTACAATGTAAATATTTCCAAACCATTTAGAGATTTAATTTTGCAGGCTATCAGTTTGATTTTGGAACACAAATATTTTATGTTTGATGATAGGTTCTTCTTACAACTCACAGGGAGTGCCGTGGGTACCAGGTTTGCCTCCAGTTATGCCAACATCTACATGAGAAGGTGGGGGGAGCTCACAGTGTGGTCTGGGTGTGGCTGGGGATGAGACCTGGTCCTCTGGAGGCGTTATATAGACGATATACTAATTGATTGGCCTGGCTCTGAAAATTCTTTTTCCAATTTCGTTGATTTTCTAAATCAAAATTCATATAATCTTAAATTAACATTGGAATAGAATAAGGAAAAAAATACTTTTTGGATGTGACCCTTTCCAAAAGTGGACCTGATGTGATTTCCAAATATTTCTTTAAACAAAACAGAAGGAAACAGCTTCGTCCATAGACGAAGTTGCCACTATGATCTGTGGCTCTGAGACATTGCCAAAAGCCAATTTCTAAGGGTTCGCCGAAACTGTTCCAGACTTGAAGAGTTTCAAACCCAAGCAACTGTGGTAAAAAATAAACTTTTCTCAGAGGGATAGACCAAAATCATTTGGAGAATGAATTAAAAATGGTTTCTAAAATCAATAGAAGCAATTTGCCTCAGGACAAACCAAATAAAAAGGATTTCAAAGATAAAAAAGCTATAAATAAGTTTGACAATGCTTTCATTACAAAATAAAGCACTAACCACTTCAAAATTAAGAGAGCAATATCAAAATACTGGTCTATAATACAAGAGGACAGTATCTTGGGACCTTTTCTTCCTGATCACCCTCCAATAAGTTTAAAAAAAAATGTAAAAATACCCTAGCCCCTAGTTACAGTATAAAAAAATACTTAAAATAAATAAATAAAAGCATGGGCTTCAGAGCTTGTTTGACATGCAAAGTATGCAGAACTATAGTGAACAAGAGAGGGACTCAAAAGGATTTTGTCAGTACAACTACTGGGAAAAAATATATCATTAGAGATACCATTGGTTGCCACACGGACTATGTTGTCTACTTACTGCAGTATCCATGTAGCAAACAGTACATTGGGAAAACTAAAAGGAAGCTCAAGATAAGATTCCTAGAACATCAGAATAATTTTAGGAAAAAAAATGATTAACCACACAGTCCCAGTTCACTTTAATAACTGCCCTTATTTTAGTTTTAATAAATTGGTATGTTTAGGTATTGAACATATTGAATCTCACTGGAGAGGTGGGAATAGGGATGAGAAATTGGCACAGCGTGAGACCTTCTGGATCCATCAGCTGGGTACTTTAGAGCCCGAAGGTCTCAACGCTGAAATATTTGTTTTCTTTAATGTAAATGGACTTACAGTCAACGTTCATATGGATCCTGTTATTGTTTTTTGTTGCTATATTTTTTTTCAATTTTATTGTTATTTCATATTTTATTTTTTATTTTAATTTGTATATTTCTATTTATTTTTAATTTAATTTTTAATTTTACTTTTATCTTTATTTTAATTTTATTTTTATTATTTTTCACATTTATTATGTATTCCTTACTCTTATTTTTCATAATTTATTTATTAATTTATTTTTTATTTTATTTTTATTTATTTATATTTATTTTCATTTTTATTTTATCTTTATTTTATTTTTTAAATTTTTTAATTTTGATTTATTTATATTTATTTTGAAATGTTTTCATATTATAAACTCATCTTTATGGTTATGCTTTAGGATCCCTATGCATGCTTGCAGTACTTACATTTGTATTTCCATGTATGTATCATCATTATAGTGAGTGAGATATTTGTTATACTTCCCTTAAGGATCTATAGCATAAACCATTTTATTCCTCTTTTGGGTTGTGGGAATAAGATTCAGTAATTGTAAGTATTTTTTCTCTTTAAATGCCCAAGCAAGTTATTTTAACTGCATAATTAGATCTATGTAGTGCCCATACTAAGAATATGCTAGTTCCATGTGTGGAGCATTTCCAATAGATTTCTTTCTTGCTAGTTTTAGCTAACATATTGGCATGATAAAGCTTAATTTTCCTTTTTTATTGCTTTTCAAGTTGTTTTACCGTATAGGCCACCATCAGTAACATTTTGTCCATGAGATTTAGGTGAAATGCAACCAAACGCAACCACTCATCATTAAGAGATGCCAATCAAAGCCGCCGCACCGGAAGTGACGCATACACACTTGACAGCTGGGACAATCAAAAAATGCCCATTGGACCGCCAATGAGCAGAATATCGCCCATATTAAAGATGGACTCATGGAGAGGGGGATTATACTGCTTTTTTTTGCCTGGATAACTTGATTTTATATTGCTGCTACTATTAAATTTGTGTAGCTTTATATACCAGGAGGTCCCTGAGGAAGTCCTTAAAGGACGAAACATGTAGGACCTGGTATCATATCAATTTTATTGTTTAAATAATAAAGCAAAACAACATTTTTTTACACCCATCCTGAGTCCAGTTCCAGTATTATTGGAGAAAAGGAAGTGGATTTGGCCACTCACTAATTGGGGGAGGCACACTTGGGTGAGCTATTTTCACCGTTCTTGTGAGTTTTACCTATTATGCACACATACATATTAATATAGAGTATTACACTATTATTCGTTTTTTATATTGTAGATCTACAGCTGTATTCTCCATATTGTTTGCATCTACTTGATATTTAAGGGATAATTGCTGGGATATCCCTGGTGGAAGCTGTTACCACTGTCTATTAAGATAAGTGTTTGTTTTAACCACCTACTTATTTTGTCTGGTGTGAGTGACCATATCTGTTTTTCTTTGTACACTTCTACATTTCACTGGATGACAATGATGGTAGATTTACTTGTGGAGCCAGGTTAAACCAGTGCTTGTGACTTAGAGCTACCAGGCTTTTGTTGCAGTGGAGCATTTATGCTATTTTGTAAAACTACTCAAAACATTTTGGCAAAAAATGAGGGACAGCACCCAAAGACGTATTCTACCATTGCTACTAAAATGAGCTGTAGCAATATTTATCTTTAGATTAAAGAGTACTATCAATTTTTATTTTCATTGAGGCATATTACCCTGAATACCATAGTACTCCCTAGAAGGAAAAATATTACTGAAAGTGTATAGGTGCATTTACATTGCATTCAATTAGTTGAAGTTATGCTGCCGTTATCCTTTTTCCTCACTGAATGAAATCAGACTAATAAGAAGTGTGTGTTGCAAAAGTGATTAACAATACACTTGAGAATATAGCTATTCTCTGTGAACAATGGAAAAGTACATTTACCGCTGAAAGATCATTGGAATGACATTACATTTTCCAAAACAAAGTGATTGTCTAGGCCAGTTTGCTTCAGCAGGACGTAGCATTCTAGAAGACCTAGAAATGTTTTTTTTTTCTTTTAAGAAAACTTTACTTATCGATTCATAAGAAATCTGAAATTTTAAGAACCATTTTTGAGTTTGCAATGCGTCACAGAACAGACTAGTCATACAACAAGCAAGTTTATTGAAGTGGTTACTTTATTGCTATAAACAAACAATCAATATGGCTAAATGAACCAGTAGCACATTCTATAAAAATATGTTAGAGAAAATCAAAAAATGGATCAGCGCTGATATGTCAACAGGGAATGCAGAAGCATAACATCTAGGCAGTACACCTGTAGAGAGGGGGTCCCCTCTAATCCCCTCAAAGTAAGTATAAAGAAAAAAAGAGAAAGGGTGCGCCTTAAAGGTAAGTGAAAATAATACTTATAAAAATGTCCAAGCAATACTGCAAAAGTCCATGTTGGCAGGAAGAGATCCTTGTGGTACAATGGGTGGGATCTGTGTTCACAGATGCAGACTTGTTATCCTGAAGTATATATGAAAAAGAAGCAGAAGACAAAAGAACTCCAATGGTACAGTATGTCGTAATATAAGGTATTGAGTGTATAGTAATGAAACTACTCACAATATCCAGAGCTTAAATCCAGCTCTGGTTTGAATGACACGAAGTGGAACAATCCCCACTCAAGGATATGTGAAGCTTCTCTGGTATTCTTCAGTAGGATAGTTCGGTAGGATAGTCCAGCTCGGGATTAGAGAGAGAATAAAATATATAGTGCTCCCTGTATAACTATTAAGGACAGTAAAAAACAGGATAAAATATACTCACGGTATATTGAGCAGACGCACTGCTAGATGAGTAGCGTATGGGTGGTATCCCACCTAGGGATTCTTGGTGCTTCATTATAGATGGTAAAACAGTGGTGTCAGGTCAGGATAAAAAAAGTATCATAAAAATAAAATAGAAATAATATAATGATATTGTGAAAAAAGGAATATGGCAACAATATAGAAAAATAGCCAAAAATTCCTTTATTAACACTTAGACAATAAATATAAAAAGTTTCTAGACCCGTTTCACCACAACTGGCTTTATCAAGTAGAAACTCAATCTTATAAAAAATATAAAAAGTTTCTAGACGTGTTTCACCACAACTGGCTTTGTCAAGTAGAAACTCAATCTTGAGTTTCAACTTGACAAAGCCAGTTGTGGCGAAACGCGTCTAGAAACTTTTTATATTTATTGTCTAAGTGTTAATAAAGGAACAGCTAGAAGAATACTGGTCAGGTGGTAATAAGGAGAAGAGAAGACTCCTGGAGCCTTCACAGCCAAAGCCTCCCACCGTGGGATGTAAATATGGTCCTAGTTGCATTCCTGACTACTACTGTTTAACCTTTTTCACAGTATTTAGGTGTATCTGTATGTCTATGTGTGCATGGGTATAGATATACATATCTACATATTTTTACTAATTTTGAAACTTTTTTTATATAGCTTTTTATATACTTTTTTATGTTTTATTTAATTTTAGTTTTTTTGTCTTTCGGATTTATGAATTTTTTTATTTAAGTTTTTTTAATTTAATTTTTAATCTTTTTATTTTCTCTATTTTTTATATTTTATATTTTTTATTTATTTTTTATTGATAACTTTACATGTTTTATTCACATGTTTTATTTATTTTTTCATTCTTTCTATAATTTATATAATTTTCTTTTTCAATATTAATCTTTATTTAGATATTTATTTCTTTGCATATATTTTTAGGTAACCTAATAGTTGGTCTGGATTATTTTCAAACACCACACTTGATTGCTTTGTGTATTTTCTAATTCATCTGGAAATGTGGTTTTCCCTTAATCAACATAACTAGATTTCTTCCTCATTACATTTTTTCCTCATACCTTCATCTATACTCTGTGGATTTCAAATCTACTACAGTGTTAATTGAGACTGTTTTAGACTCTGGCTCTATGATGTGGTTTGCATTTGTGATGTCACTAAGCAACGTGTCAAGGCACATGGCAAGTACATGGCAGTACATGTGGCAGAAAGATGATGACCTAAAACATAAAACTGCACCCCTTACATATGAATCAAACATATGGGAGTGGAGTTTGTTCTTGTAGCCTTCCCAAAGAAGCAACTAAGGGAGAGTTCATCACAATCTATTTCATAGGTGCCATAGGAAACAAGCTTTAATGGTGAGGTACAGCAGAGTACTGAAGTAGTGAATACAATATCTAGTCTTGAATCTGCTGATGCTATTGCTCATTCCTCCACTATTAACAAAATTTCATTAAGTCTGTCTTAATAGAAACTCAAGTGTGAGCCAGATGAATAACCAGAGGAGAGTTTGGAGTTATTTCCTCTAGCTAGTGTGCTCTATTTCCCTGCATTTTCACCACCTGAATCTATCTCAATGTGCGTTTGAATAACCTCATCCAGTGGAGACAGTTGTAACATCATCTGCTATCAAGTTGCTGATCCACTGTCATGTTCTTACCATCAACTCCACCACAACCCCTACCACCATGGCTCCAAATACTCCGAGCACCATTCCCATCGCCATTTCCATTACCATTATTCAATTAAGTGCTAGTGTAAATGATAGTTTTGCTACACCTTCCCCTTCTACAATACAAAACCACTTGTACCTTCAGTAGCTACAAGGGAAAGGGATGAGGCTAGTGCCAAGCCAACTTACATAGTTCAAATTGTGTGGTGATGAAGTGAGTACTAGCTGGAGACAGGGCCAGCGCTTCCTATAGGCGACTTAGGCAGTTTCCAAGGGCGCCCCTTCGGATGAAGTGCTGCCAGGAGCGCAGACCCCCCTCATGCTGCAGCTGCCTGAACGCCCTATAGAGAGCCTCAGGTGACTGCAGCAGAGCCCGGGCTGGTGCGTCCATGAGGGCGCATCGGCCTGGGCGCACAAGAAAAGAGGTATCGTCAGGAGGGAAGAGCACAGTGCTCCCTCCTGTCAGTCCCTCGGTGCAGCATGGCTTAGCTCCAGTCTGCGGTGCAGGAGCGCCCGTCTCCTGTACCTGGCCGGACTGAAAGGAAATGCTCACTCAGTGAGCGTGAGGAGTGAAGGGTGTGGGGAGATACCACCATTTGAGGGAGGGGAGGAAGAGGAGAGATACCACTATGGGAGGGGAGAGGGTGAGGAGCGATACCACCATGGGAGGTGGGGGGAGGTGAGGAGAGATACCACCATGGGAGGGGGGGTGAGGAGAGATACCACCATGGGAAGGGGGCACTGAGGGACGACAACTAAGGGACAGGAGAAACCACTAAGGGGCAGACAAGAGCTCTAAAGGACAGGGGGCAAGGGGGAGTTCAAAGGGGGTAGAAGAGAGCACTAGGAGACAGGAGGGGAGAGCTCTACAGGAAAGGCGGTAGGGAGATCACTAAATGACAGGGGAGATCACTAAGGGACAGTGGGGCAGGGGAGAGTACCAAGGGACAGGAGGGTAGAGCTCTAAGGGACAAGAGGATAATAGGAGAGAGAGGCTGAGGAAGAGGGAAAAGAGAAGCACAAAGGGGCTGGTAGGACTCAGCCCCTATCCTACCCCACAAACTCTCTCTTTCACACTACACACACAATGCTTCCCTATACATACAAATAAACACACAATGCATCCCTACACACAAAGAAACACACTATGCTTCTCTTACAGACAGAGAAACATACAATGCAACCCTTACACACAAAAACAATGCATCCCTTGCACACATACACAGAAACACACAATGCACTCTTACACACACACTCAATGCACCCCTTACACACACTCAATGCACCCATAACAGACACACACTGCATCCCTTACATACACAGAAACACACCTTGAATCCCTTACACACAACCAGAGACACACAATACATCCCTTACACACAAACTCACACTGCTTTATATCCCTTACACAAAAACACTGCATCCACAACACACACACACACACACACTGCATCACCTACACAAACTGGTATCCCTATACACTACATTCCATAAGCACACACTTTATATCCTCTACACGAACATATAACTCATCCCCTACACACTCCACTCCCTGTGAGCAAACATGTAGGTGGACTTATGGGTGTGCCTTATGAGCACACTTACCGTCAGCCCCTGGGGGACCAGACCTTGAGCTGTGCAAGGGGCCCCAAAAATGGAACTGCTTCACGTTCCCCCAGAACATTTACTTTTGTGACCACAGTTAGAAACAGCCACCAGAGAGCCTGTTCTAAACCAGACCAGTAGAGCCAGATTGCAGCCAGAGCCCATCATCATCATCATCCTCATCTAGTTGTAAGTAGGCAATCTAGTATATTATTCGTGGCACTAATCTATAATTTACCTCACATTAAAGGGACACTAAAGTCCCCAGAATCAATGCAGCTTTTGACACTGTTGCACATAGAAGGCTTATCAATAAACTGCAATCTTTAAGTTTGGATTCCAATATTGTTGAATGGGTAAGGCAGTGGCTGAGTGGCAGGCAACAGAGGGTTGTAGTTAATGGAATGTATTCGAAGCTTGGACTTGTCACCAGTGGGGTACCTCAGGGATCTGTACTTGGACCCATTCTCTTTAATATTTTTATTAGTGATATTGCAGAAGGTCTTGATGGTAAGGTATGTCTTTTTGCTGATGATACTAAGATATGTAACAGGGTTGATGTTCCAGGAGGGATAAGCCAAATGGCAAATGATTTAGGTAAACTAGAAAAATGGTCAGAATTGTGGCAACTGACATTTAATGTGGATAAGTGCAAGATAATGCATCTTGGACGTAAAAACCCAAGGGCAGAGTACAGAATATTTGATAGAGTCCTAACCTCAACATATGAGGAAAGGGATTTAGGGGTGATTATTTCTGATGACTTAAAGGTAGGCAGACAATGTAATAGAGCAGCAGGAAATGCTAGCAGAATGCTTGGTTGTATAGGGAGAGGTATTAGCAGTAGAAAGAGGGAAGTGCTCATGCCATTGTACAGAACACTGGTGAGACCTCACTTGGAGTATTGTACACAGTACTGGAGACCGTATCTTCAGAAGGATATTGATACCTTAGAGAGGGTTCAGAGAAGGGCTACTAAACTAGTTCATGGATTGCGGGATAAAACTTACCAGGAAAGGCTAAAGGATCTTAACATGTATAGCTTGAAGGAAATACGAGACGGGGGGATATGATGGAAACATTTAAATATATAAAGGGAATCAACACAGTAAAGGAGGAGACTATATTTAAAAGAAGAAAAACTACCACAACAAGAGGACATAGTCTTAAATTAGAGGGACAAAGTTTTAAAAATAATATCAGGAGGTATTACTTTACTGAGAGGGTAGTGGATGCATGGAATAACCTTCCAGCTGAAGTGGTAGAGGTTAACACAGTAAAGGAGTTTAAGCATGCGTGGGAATAGGCATAAGGCTATCCTAACTATAAGATAAGGCAAGGGACTAATGAAAGTATTTAGAAAATTGGGCACACTAGATGGGCCGAATGGTTCTTATCTGCCGTCACATTCTATGTTTCTATGTTTCTAGTGGTTCTGGTGTCTATAGCCTGTCTCTATAGGCTTTTTAATGTAAACACACACTGAGTGCAGCACTGGCGTTAGTTCATATGGCAGATCATATGAGTGGGGCATTGTAATGTCACATGGGCGGGTGGCAAATTTTTCTTTTGCCTACGGCGGCAAAAATCCTTGCACCGGCCCTGGGTGGAGAGTGATGGATCATCTCACTAATGCTAGTATGTTGAACATTAGCAAAGTCCCCACAAGTTTGTATTACTAAAGGAAGAAGCAGAAATAGAAATAGAAATAAAGTACTAAGTCAGGTAGCAGGTCTACTAGTACTAGTATATCATTCTGTGTTACTGCAACTGTTGGTACCTCATCCACTGTTTACACACTTAGGAAGAAAAGGATGATGTTGAGCCTAGTGCCAAAGGTGATAGGGTCAGGCAGATTTCCAGCACACATCATCACATGGATATGTCCACAAGACCACTCTTGAACATTTTGTTGGATTTCATTCCAGGGGCATGTCAAAATAGCAGGCTAACAAACATACCGGTTTGCTTCCTCAGCTGATCACTGAATCTATTTTAGATAAAGATGCTTTTAACAGATAATACAGATATTGTCTCTGCAATATATACGTTAATTGCAATTCACTTTCATCAAGAACATAGTTCCTTTACTGTACTTCACTGTACCATTCTTGAATGCTACTCTTGTAGGTTGGTGAGTGCAGTTTAACACAATTTTATGACATGCTTCTAGTGGCCAGCATGCTTTCCTCGATGGCACACTAGTGGCAGCCCACAATGCTTAAGCATTGCAGGAGGATTGTCAAGCATTTCCACCATAGTGTGAGGGCAAATCAACTCTTGAGACAGAAGCACGAGAAAGAGAGCTTCACATACACTGTCCACAACAGGATTTCAGTATGTGGTGTATAATTCTGTAACAGCAGAGGGCAATCCATATTCTTCCCACCACACCATTGACTTTGACTCCCCCATGCAGTGATGGATCTAGAAGCTAATCTCGGGAGGGGCAATGGCAGATCATTTTAAGAAACAATCCAGGCACAATAACCACTACAGCTCTCTGTAGTGGTTTTGGTGCCAGGATTTGCTGTGGTGCCCTCCCAGACTAAGTAGTCAAACCGTTTAAAAAACGTTTGATAACTTACTCAGGGTCTGCTGGGATAGTGGCTGTAGTGTGTGTGTGTGTGAGTGGTGCAGTGTGTATGAGGGTCGCAGTATGTGTATGGAGGGGTAGTGCGTGTGTGAGAGTGGTGCAGTGTATGTATGGGGTAGCAATTTGTATATTGGGAGCAGTGTGTTTGTGTGTAAGGGGTGCAGTGTGTTTGTGTGTGAGTGGCGCTGTGTGTGTGTATGGAGGGCTGTGTGTGTGTATGGGGGGCTATGTGTTTAAGGGGGGCAGTGTGTGTATTGGGGCAGTGTGTGTATTGGGGGCTATGTGTGTTTATGGGTGGCAGTGTGTGTGTAATGGGGGCTGTGTGTGTAAGGGGGCTGTGTATGTAAGGAGGGGCTGTGTATGTAAGGAGGATGTGCATGTAAGGGGGGCTGTGTGTGTGTGTAATGTGTGTGTGTAATGGGGGTGTGTGTGTGTATGGGCTGTGTGTATGTAAGGGGAGGGCTGTGTCTTGTAAGGGGCTGTGTGTAAGAGGGGGCTGTGTGTGTGTATGAGGGGTTGTGTATGTAAGGAGGGATGTGCATGTAAGGGGGGGGCTGTGTGTGTCCAAGGAGGCTGTGTGTGTAAGGGGACTGTGTGTGTGTGTAAGGGGCTGAGTATGGGTGTGTGTAAGGGGGCTGTGTATGTAAGGGGGCTGTGTGTATGCAGTAAGGGGGGGGCTGTGTATGTAAGGGGGGGCTGTGTGTGTAAGGTGGCTGTGTGTAAGGGGGGGCTGTATATTTGTGTAGTGGTGCAGTGTAGGGGGGTTGTGTAGTTTTTTGTGAGGGGATTGGGGCTGTGTGTGTAAGGGGGCTGTGTATGTGGCATAAAAGTGTAAGGGGCTGTGTAAGGGGAGGCCAGGGCATTTGTGTGTGGTGCAGTGTGTAGGGGGTTATAATTTGTGCATAGGATAGGGGGCTGTGTGTAAGGGGGCCGTGCGTGTGTAAGGGGAGGGGCTGTGTGTGTGTGTGTGTGTGTGTGTGTAAGGGGGGCTGTGTATGTAAGAGGGCTGTGTGTGTAAGGGGAGGCTGTATATTTGTGTGTGGCACAGTGTGTAAGCGGTTATAATTTGTGTATGGGGATAGGGGGGCTGTGTGTGTAAGGGGGGGCTGCGTGTGTAAGGGGAGGGGCTGTGTGTGTGTGTGTGTGTGTAAGGGGAGCTGTATATTGTGTGTGTGAGGCTGTAGATTTGTGTGTGTGGTGCAGTGTTTGTGTGAGGGGATAGGGGGGTTGTGTGTGCAAGGGGGCTGTGTATGTAAGGAGGGCTGTGTATTTGTGTGTGGTACAGTGTGTAGGGGGTTATAGTTTGTGTGAGGGGATAGGGGGCTGTGTGTGTAAGTTGGGGCTGTATGTGTAAGAGGACTGTGTATGTAAGGGGGCTGTGTGTATGTAAGGGGGGCTGTGTATGTAAGGGGGGCTGTGTGTGGTGCAGTGTGTAGGGGATAGGGGGGCTGTGTGTGGTGCAGTGTGTGAAGGGGATAGGGGGGCAGATTAAAGATATTTGTGTTTTTTTTTTTAATTATTCAATAAATATAGTTAATGTCCCACCTCCCTTCTTACCTGTGCTGAGGGAGGGGTAGACATTGCTTTCTTCCATCCCTAGTGGTTCTAGTGGGGAGTGAACTCTAACCTGCAGCTCAGGCTAGAGTTCACTCTTGCGAGAACAGAGCGTTGCCATGGTAACCACGGCAACTCTCCGTGATCGAGAGAGGAGAACCCGGCAGAGCTGCAGGTAAGAGCTCCCCTGGGTTCTCTCCTCCCTCTCCCTCCCCTGCCGGCTGCCAGTAAAGTGCCTGTGTGGGCCGGGGAGGGAGATCACTGATCTCCCCTCTGGTCCGTGAAGGCAATCAGCAGGGATAGCACCAGCCCAGCATGGGCCAGCAGAAGAGAGCCTCGGGCAGCACTATTGTCTCGGGGGGGCAATTGGGTAAGAGGCTGAAAGATATACTCAAATCTTACGTTTGTGAAAGATTTTATAATTGCCACCATGGACGTCTAATTTTTTTGTACACATATTAAGTCAGAATGCTAGTTAATTACTTAAGCTAGCAAATATTCATACAAAAATATATCTCAATTGTGATTAGCAAGTATTCTACATTTATGATAAAAATTCTCTGTAATAGCAGATTTCCTTTGAAACTTCTCATAATTTTTTATTAAATTCTAATATATTCAGTGCTTTGATGTTTTCTGTCTCTTGCAATTGTAGCTATACAGCAAGTGTATAGTTGATTAAACTAGGCACAATTTCATGCACACTAGATCATCTTTTTCATGGTCATCAAAGCCAATTTTTAAGTAATATTTTTTTTCTTAAGAGCATACAATTTTGATTATTTTGAGATTCCCTACTGAGTTAGTCATCAGCCTATATTATTCTTTTGCATTATTAAAGTATAATTCTTTAAAATATTGAGATATACACTTGTCTCTTAAAATTGTCTCTTAAAAATAAAATGCATTCAAATCTATACTATATAGAAATGCTAGTGTTTATATAGTTTAGAAAAACTATAAGTATTAAGTTGATTCAAATCTATATATTTATTAATGCTGAATAATATGTAATGTCGGACTTTGTAATTTGCCATGAGAAATCAGCAACACTTGTGACGTATTTTGTTTGACAAAGGCAATGCTACTATTAATGTAGTATGAAATCAGGACAAATATCGGTAGCTATGTGCATACAGAACTCAAGTTTGACTTAAGAATTGTGAGGGAGAATATACTTAATGCAATAATATATAAAAATACATTTTGTCACACAGTAGTTGAATAATGAGCTTTTGATTATTCTGTTCTAGTATAAAAAAAAAAGAAAATTGAAGGGACAACTTAATAATAATTAAGCCGTTTTGGTGTATAGATTATGCTCCTGCAGTCTCACTGCTCAATTCTCTACCATTTAGAAGATAAATCTATTTGTTTATGCACCCTAGTCACACCTCCCTGCATGTGACTCACACAGTCTTCGTAAACACTTCATGTAAAGTGAGATCTAATGTTTACACTTCCTTTATTGCAATTTCTGTTGAATTTAGAATGTCTTATCTCCTGCTCTGTTTTTGGCTTGATAGACTCTTGTATGATTATAGTTCAACTTACAGAGCAGAATATAAAAACTTCAGAAGTAAGTTAGCATCTGATTGAAAATGAAACCATTTTTTTTTTTATTCAGGCTGTGTGAGTCACAGCCAGGGGAGGTGTGGCTAGGGCTGCATGGATAAAAACAAAACAGATTTAACTCCTAAATGGCACAGAATTGAGCAGTGAGACTGCAGGGTCATGATCCATACACCAACACTGCTTCATTAATCTATTATTATTAAGTTGTTTTGGTGACTACAGTGTCCCTTTAAGTAAATTACTGTGGTCAAAATATGTAAGTCTTTTATAGTGCCATAATTATAGACTTCCTGATTCTAGAAAATACCAATCCCCAAAATTCAAAATAAACAGTTCCTGAGGAGATTTTGGTTCTAGATGTAGTTTAGAACTCCTTAGTTGCAACTGTTGCAATAATGGACATATTAATGTTATACAATCACGGCCATCTTTAACGTGGGGCAGCTGCCCCAGATCCAGTTACTCTTGGGGGGCCCAAAGCAGCTGCCCCGTGTCCCCGCCGCCCGTATAAAAATAAAAAAAATGTAAAAAAAAAAAAAAAGATTCTAGTATTGCGGCTGCACCGGGGCTCGTATACTAAGTCACAACAATAGACAATAACAGTCTGCTTAAACTAATAAAGAATGAAATGTTGCCATGTTTTTATTGAACACACCATGTAAACATTCACAGTGCAGGTGGAAAAAGTATGAGAACCCTTGGATTTAATAACTGGTTGAACCTTGGTTGGCAGCAATAACTTCAACCAATCATTTCCTGTAGTTGCAGATCAGACGTGCACAACAGTCAGGAGTAATTCTTGACCATTCCTCTTTACAGAACGGTTTCAGTTCAGCAATATTTATTTTTTTCTAGTATTGCGGCTGCACCGGGGCCCGCACAATAAGGGGGCCCACCGGGTGGCCCATACACTTAGGGCCATCCGGTGAGCATGTTTCAGCAGGGGTCCGGTCTGCGCTGTGGCCCTTTAAGAGCGCAACCGGGCCCCTTGCTTAACGACTGCATGGGAGGAAGTGACATCCGCAAATCACTTCCTCCCACCTCAAAGATAATAAGCTGTGTGGGAGGCTGAGCCAGGATCCAGTGAGGACGGGGTGCAAGGAGAGCCAGACCCCAAACTCCCAACCAACGCCGGCCAGCACACTGGGCCCCAGGGAAGGAAGCCTCTTGCAAAGGTAGGAAACTGAAGTGTCTGTCTGTGTGTGTGTGCCAGTATGTTTGTCTGCATGTGTGTGTCAGTATGTCTGTGTGTGTCAGTATGTATGTCTATGTGTGTCACTATGTCTGTGTGTGTGTCAGTATGTCTGTGTGTGTGTGTCTGTGTCAATATGTATGTCTGTCTGTGTCAGTATGTATGTCTGTGTGTGTCAGTATGTCTGTATGTGTGTCAGTATGTATGTCTGTCTGTGTCAGTATGTATGTCTGTGTGTGTCAGTATGTATGTCTGTGTGTGTCAGTATGTATGTCTGTGTGTGTCAGTATGTCTGTGTGTGTGTGTCAGTATGTATGTCTGTGTGTGTGTTAGTATGTGTGTGTCAGTATGTATGTCTGTGTGTGTGTGTGTCAGTATGTCTATGTGTGTCAGTATGTATGTGTGTCAGTATGTACAGTTGCAAGAAAAAGTATGTGAACCCTTTGGAATGATATGGATTTCTGCACAAATTGGTCATAAAACGTGATCTGATCATCATCTAAGTCACAACAATAGACAATAACAGTCTGCTTAAACTAATAACACACAAAGAATGAAATGTTGCCATGTTATTATTGAACACACCATGTAAACATTCACAGTGCAGGTGCAAAAAGTATGAGAACCCTTGGATTTAATAACTGGTTGAACCTCCGTTGGCAGCAATAACTTCAACCAAACATTTCCTGTAGTTGCAGATCAGACGTGCACAACGGTCAGGAGTAATTCTTGACCATTCCTCTTTACAGAACTGTTTCAGTTCAGCAATATTCTTGGGATGTCTGGTGTGAATCGCTTTCTTGAGGTCATGCCACAGCATCTCAATCGGGTTGAGGTCAGGACTCTGACTGGGCCACTTCAGAAGGCGTATTTTCTTCTGTTTAAGCCATTCTGTTGTTGATTTACTTTATGCTTTGGGTCATTGTCCTGTTGCAACATCCATCTTCTGTTGAGCTTCAGCTGGTAGACAGGTGGCCTTAAGTTTTCCTGCAAAATGTCTTGATAAACTTGGGAATTCATTTTTCCTTCGATGATAGCAATCCGTCCAGGCCCTGACACAGCAAAGCAGCCCCAAACCATGATGCCCCCACCACCATACTTCACAGTTTATTTTAATTTTATTTTTAATTATATTTATTTTTAGTTTATTTTATTATTTTCACATTTACGTTTATTATTATTTTGATTTTTAATTTTATTTTTACTCTAATTTTATTATTTTTATTATTTATATTTATTTTTATTTAATTGTATTATTTATTTTTATATAGCATTTTTTATATACCTTTACTGTTAATTTATATAGTTGTTATATATACCACTCTTTTAAAATGTGTGCTATTTTTTATATTAGGGACATATGCACTCTGCCTTTAATGAATCATTTATCTCAGCATATTTATAGTAACTGCATCTACATATCAGATATAGGGAATATCATTTTATAAGTATATTTAAAGCTTTTTTATTGTTATGTCAGATTTTTAGTACTGACTGTACTAGATATTTATCAGATATGATCAACTTCTCCCTTTTGAAATAGCATCAATCGCAAAAATAACTGTAGTGTTTTTTGTAGTGTATATGTAGTGTTTTATGCAATTTTATGTATGAGGAATGCATATACATATACAAAGTGTAGATATTCTATATTTATCAGTAATGTGTCTATAACAGATCGTCTTAGACCATTTACTGATATGTAGGGATGTAATGCAACTTACTTGATAAATGTGTGTTTTAAATATAAAATCTGACTATTATATAATTAATTTTGACCAATATATATATATATATAGAGTTTCGATATACTATTTGTTATCCTTGTTTCTTTTTATGTATATATTTATATTTTGAGCGAAATTATTTTAGACACATTGAACAACAGTATATTGAATGTTGAATTGAAGCGAAACGCGTCTTGGCAGAGAAGACACAGACTACTACTGAGAGTATCTATCTATAGCTCTATATATTTATCTATTTTTTATTTTCTAGTTATCTCTGTTTTATTTATTTGTATTTTATTTGCATTAAGTAATACATTTAGAAATATTTATTATTGCATCCTGCACTTTTTCCGGTAAGGGGAGATGTCACACCAATTAGACACTAAGCCTGCAAACTCAGAGCCAGTGTTTAAACGGCTCTAAAAAAGGTGTGCACCCTTTTTTTTCTTTCGACATTTATATATTATCAAAAGAGGATTTCCGTGAATACTATACCTAGAGTCACTTTTCTCTTTTCTCGCATACATACATTGTGGAGAGGAGTAAGAATTTTGAAGAACTAAAGGGGTTAAGCTGTCTACCTTAAAGACATGGAAACCTAGAAGTTTAGAGCCTAATATCTAAAAAGGCTCTAAAAAATTTGAGTAAATCCAACTCACACACAATAATAATATTCTGTATATATACAATACTACACAATTATTTTGTATATTTCTTTTTGTCTTTCATGTACACCCCCTAATAAGTCTATTAAGAGGGGTAAGTTATGTATACATGTACTCAAATATCTATCCTGTATAGATTTGTATAGCGCTGCACTCCAACTGGAGGCTTGGAAGGTGGAAACATCAACCAGGCCTCCAGTTATCTGTTTCTTTGGTGTCTTTTACTTTATGGTGGGGTATTGGGAGTACCCACAGAGTGTTTACAGCAGCTAAAAATTAAATAACTATTACTGTATAATTTCCTATAAGCGCCAGCTATTACCACACCTATCTGTGTTTACATTTCTGAAAGTCCAGAGAATTTAATTTGCTGGCACTGTGTTTAACCCTGTAACTTTCTATGACACACTAAAACCTGTACACGGGGGTACTGTTTTACTCGCGAGACTTCACTGAACACAAATATTAGTGTTTCAAAATAGTAAAACATATCACCGCGATGATATTGTCAGTGAAAGTGACGTTTTTTGCATTTTTCACACACAAATGGCACTTTAACTGGTGATATTGTTGTGATAGGTTTTACTGTTTTGAAACACTAAAGTACCCCACATGTAGAGGTTTTATAGTGTTTTTGAAAATTACAGGGTCAAATATAAGGCTTTATTTTCCTTTTTTTTTACATTGAAATTTGCCAGACTGGTTATGTTGCCTTTGAAAGCGTATGGTAGCCCAGGAATGAGAATTACCCCCATGATGGCATACCATTTGCAAAAGAAGACAACCCAAGGTATTGCAAATGGGGTATGTTCAGTCTTTTTTAGTACCCACTTAGTCACAAACACTGGCCACAAACAAATATAAATGGTAACGTTGGCCAGTGTTTGTGACTACTAAAAAAAAACTAGACATACCCCATATTGAATACCCTGGGTTGTCTACTTTAAAAAATATGTACATATCAGCTGTGATTTGGAGATTTATGACAGAAAATATATATTTTTGAAACAGCAATATCCTACTTGTACTTATAGCCCTATAACTTGCAAAAAAAAAAGCCTGTAAACACTGGGTGTTTTTCAACTCATGACAAATTTTTGAATCTATTTAGCGTTTTTTTCAGTAGCCTTTGTAGATCAGTAAAAGATTTTTGAAGTAAAACATGTTTGTTTTTTATTTTTTCACCATATTTTTTTTTAAAGTAAAATATATGACAAGATACAAATAATGGTATGTAAAGAAAGCCCTTCTTGTCCTGAAAAAAAGAATATATAATTTGTATGGGAACCGTAAATGAGAGAAAGGAAAATTACAGCTAAACACAAACACCACAAAAGTGTTAAAACAGCTCTGATCCTTAACGTACAACATGGTCAAAACAGTACAGTCCTTAAGGGGTTAATGGCACAAGTGAGCAAAAACTATTTTGAGACTTAAGATGGGATTTACGGAAGGGCAAGTTACTTAGTTCCTCCAAGCTTTTGTCCATTCTCAGATTTCCCATATTCTCTGTTTTTGCTGCAATACATTAACTCCCCATGTTAAAAAAATTAATCAAGGCATGGACCCCGTGCTCACTGTGTCTACAGGGCCGTCTATAATATGATTAGGACCCTGGACAATGCATTTTCTTGGGCCTCCTGGGCCCTGCCCCTCCCACACTCCCCCTCACCTCCCAATTATGCCCAATCCGCAATCACACTGACAGACATACTGACATAAACACACACACAGACAGACATATTAAAACATTCGCAGATACATACTGACACACACATACACTGACACACAAATATATACTGGTAGACATATTGACACACATTCAGACATACTGACACACAGACACACATGCATACATACACACACAGACACAGACACATACACTGACAGACGTATTGACACACACACAGGCATACCAACATACTGACACACACACACACAGGCATAGCGACATACTGACACACATACTGACACACATACAGACATACTGACACATACACACACAGGCATACTGACATACACACACACAGACATACTGACACACACACACACACACATACTGACACACACACACAAACATACATTTCGCCACCCTCCAGGTTATTACCTTTTCCTGGTTAAAAAAAAAATGGTTTCCCTGGGGTCCTGTGGCAGGCTGAGGCAGTTGGGAGTTCTCCTCTGGAACTCCCCTCCTCCCTGCCTTTCTCCTCCCGTGCGGCTCTGATTTCCGATGGGAGGAAGTAATGCACGGCACTCACTCCCTCCCAGCTGGCTGCCGAACAGGAAGGGGCCCGGTCACGCTGTTTGACCAGGCCCCTGCTGACTCATGCCCACTGGGTGGCCCTTAGTGCATGGGCCACCCACGGTGTCTCCTTAGTTTGCGGGCCAGTGCAGCTCTGTGCAGCCACACCACCCAGTCCATGGGGGTTGCACAAATCACAGCCCCCACGGGGCAGCTGCTCTGGAGCCCCCCAGGAGCAACTGGGCCAAGGGCAGCTGCCCTGTTTGCCCCGCATTAAAGATGGCCCTGTGTGTCTAGAGGGGTATCAGCTACAACTTACCGATGTGGCCCAAAGAAGACTGAAACTATTGCCCGGGATTGCTGTATCTCTTGTGCAGAGAGAACTTGCCAGCATTTTGGTTCTGGACTCCCCTTGGGTTTTATTAGTCTGACATGCTCTGGAACTGGTTCTCTCTGTAATGGCACAAGTGATCAAAACTCTTTTGAGACCTCAGCGGGGATTTACTATTGGGCAAGCTTCTGCGTTCCTCTAAGCTTTTGTACATTTTCAGAGTTCTCATATTCTCTGTTTTTGTTGCATTGGTATTATTGTTAATAAGGAATTACTAGGTTGACTACATGTATTATTCAGTAATTCATGACATGAATTAAATGATTAGTCTCATAATTGGAAACATTACCATGTGTCTAGTATTATATCAATCTTTATCTAGTTTGTTTGTGCAGAAAGAAGTATCACACTGTGTATATATGTCAGCACAACATTTTAAACTGACACGGCATGTAACTGTTTACCAACAGATTAAAGAAAATCACATATTTCTTTTCCCCAGATCAAACTCTTGAAATATATTAATTCTCTATTGTGATTGTTTCCTTATATAAGCTGTGCAACTATATATGTTTGTACTTTATGTGTTACTATTAGTTATTTATGCCGAAACCTTTCCAAAATATTTGAGAAAATATTTGTATATTTGTACATTTATAATATAATGTTCAATAATTTAAATTTTTTTTATTTTATAATTGCTAATTTTCCACTGGCAAAAAAAAAAGACAGTGATATTACCTTTTTGCACCTCACTAAATACAGACAACATTATTCACTGAAGTTTAAATTGAATTCAAAGTAAATTCAAAGGGAATTTCAAATTGAAGCCAAAATAACAAAATTGAAAAGAAGTCCATTTTGTTTTCTTTTTGTCTATTTTCATCTACAAATTTCAATTTACTTTGAATTCTTAATAATGTTAACATAACAATATAATCCTGAGTCATTCTAAAACTGGACCATTTGACCCTGTGAAAGAAGAAGTTTAGCTAGTAGACTCAACCCTTGCAATCTCACACACAGCAGATAAAATATTAATGGCTTTGTCTCAAGTAGATAGAGATCCCATATAATACAATGGTTATAATTAATTTGCATCAAAACTAAATATTGACGCATGCACCAAATTTAACCCCTTAAGGACGCAACTTCTGAAATAGAAGGGAATCATGATGGAATATTTATGTCATGTGTCCTTAAGGGGTTAATATACTCTGTTATTTTAAATATGCATTGATGAACTTTTTATTTCATTTGCAAACATATTCAGACAAACTTGATATACATTTTTCACTCTTTCATTTTAGTGATCAAGTGATTTACTTAATGACTACTGTAATGATTTCCCACAGTGGCTTTGAAATTCAACACAGAGCAATCATTAGATTTCTTTATCTGTTACCATATTAAAGTGATGCCATTTCCTTCTTTTTAAAACATGACATTTTCTTTGTTGGAGAATTGATTCTCTTTGTTGCTCACTCTCTAGTTGTGACTGTAGTCCAAAGATTTTTTTTGTTAAACATATTAATTTTACTAACTAGAACTTTAATAATAAACTACAACCATACACCATATAAAATACTTTAACAGAAAACAATATTAAAAAAAATAAAATTATAGTTGTTTTTAAGACGAATGACATACATTATGTTTTCAGGCTTTCTATAAACCTGACATTCACCATGCATGAATAGGTTACACAAATAATACACTATAACCTCTAGTAAGAATATGATGGTCAATTTAATGATGCAAATCAATGTACTGCAGATACTTTAATTTGAATTGTATCCACATGTTTGAGTAAAGAAACCATAAAAGATAAATATCTTGCTGGATGTGACAAGTTCTATAAACCTTGCTCTCAAAACTATAATTATCTTTGCCATGTTCAATATCCAAAGGAATTGTGTAAAAGTACATGAACGCGATATATGTTTTATAAATGATGGTATTTTACTGTCTCTAATGGTTTCATTGATCTTATTAGCATGGGTTGAGTTTTAGGTGCCTTCTGTATAATTAGATTCTTATATTACCTTTGGTGGCAAGTAATTTGTAAAATGCAGTGTACCAATAAAATCCATCCTGTTACAAGAATGCATGAAATATATTAATTCTTCTATAACTTTTCTTTTGTGCCTGTGTGCTGCTTCTTTTGCCTTCACTTAAGCAAAGAAAATCCAAAAGGGAAACAATGCACAAGATATGGTTTTCATTATTGTAAACTACAGTCTTAATTTACTGCTGTTTTGATATTCATTTAAGATCCATTATATGAATCCAAAGGTATTTTCTAAAATTATGATATAGTGTATTAAATGAACACTCTAGTGTTGGGTGTACAAATATGTATTCCTAAGACTAGAAATTGTACAAAGCAAACTTGACTTACTGCATCTCTATTGAGATTGTTTGGTGTTTCTATGCAGAGTGTGGAGACACATAATGTCGATTCTGCATCTTTGCAGGACCACATCCAAGAAGCTAGGAAACTAACTGGCTTCCACTAGAGGTGTCATTAGGCAGCAATATAAACACTAGATGTGTGCACTTGGTTTTGTCCAAATTTAAATTTCCTAGAATTTTGGATAATTAGTGAGTCATGTGAATTCCTTAAAGCGGCACTGTCATGCCGAATCCTGTTTGTTTGTTTTTAACCCCCCCTTCCGCCTCCACTATCTCTAATTGACCCCCTAGTCACCCTCAAATGCCCCTAAGCCCCCACATTACCTATTTTTTTATCTTTATTTTCTGCCCTGATCTTTATTCAGGGCACCGCCATCTTTGTGTGGATAGAGGAAGTCCCTGTGGGACACGTCATCTGCCCACACTTGATAGACTGTGAGATTTCCGCACATGCCCAGTGAAACACCTGGACATGCGAACGGAAATTTCATCTATTCATTCATTCATCAGACAAACGAATAAATGAATAGAAATGTCTGATGAACAAACTAACACTGTGTATCAGTTTTTGTTTGTTCATTCAGTTTATTACAAGGAGGGAGCTACCGGCACGCAGCTCCCTCCTTGTAATATGTAAAGATAGAAGCGGCAGGGAGCAGTGCTCCCCACCACTTCATAAGCCCCCCAGGTCCCCCCTCACTCTATGGGGGTCAATATGACCCCCATAATAGCACAAGGGAGATTAAAATCTCCCCAATGCCCCTACTCGCTATACCACGAGTAGGGGCATGTCTACTAAACAGTGGGCAGCCTGTGGCTGCTCACTGTAAAAAAAAAAAGTCAAATTCACCCCCCCATCAAAGGTGACTAGGGGTCCCCAAGCCCCAAGCTACCCACCCCCCCACCCAAATAAAAAGTCCCCTGCCTACCCCCCTCAGCCTAAAAAATTGTGAGGGGGGAGTAAAATAACTAACCTGTAAAGTAAAATTAAAGTTACCATTCAACGTCTTCTTTTTTCTCAAATCTTCATTTTTCAGCCCCAAAAAAGGCTAAATAAAAACCATCATAACCGTCGAACTTAAAATAAACTAAAAATCCCGAGCACAAAAAAAAAAACCCTAACGAAAAAGAAAAAACCTGAGCGCAAAAAAATTATCCTTCACCCGTGGAGGGCTCTGCGCAAATTGAGCTCGCAGGGCGGGGGAAGGCTTATAAAGCCTTGCCCCGCCCTGCAATTAGGCTAAGAACACTCTGATTGGTGGGTTTAAGCCAATCAGAGTGCTCTTTGTCATTTTACACAGAGTGGGAAAATCCCAAAGAACTTTCTCACGCTGTGTAAAATGACACAGAGCACTGTGATTGGATGGATTTCAAGCCACCCAATCACAGTGCTCTATGTCATTTTACACAGCGTGGGAAAGTTCTTTTGAATTTTCCCACACTGTGTAAAATGACACAGAGCACTGTGATTGGATGGATTTCAAGCCATCCAATCACAGTGCTCTGTGTCATTTTACACAGTGGGAAAGTTCTTTTGAATTTTACTTTAGGGCCCCCACCCGTCGATTAGGGGTGGGGGCCAATAGGCAACATTACCAATCTGGCAAATCTCAATGTTACAAAAATGTAGTGCAAAAATTCAATATTTGGCTCTCTAACTTTCCAAAATACCATAAAACCTGTACATTGGGGTACTGTTATACTCAGGAGACTACACTGAACACAAACATTAGTGTTTCAAAACAGTAAAAGATAGAAGTAATTACTTTGTTGCCTTTGAGACCATAGGGTAGCCCAGGCATGAGAATTGCCCCCATGATGGCATATGATTTGCAAAAGTAGACAACCCAAGGTATTGCAGAGTCCTTTATTTCTCATACTTTAGATTTTATTCATAATACATAGTTATATATATATGCATAGTTGATTTGAAATGAAAGCCCTGTTTCTCCTCAACAAAATTATATGTAATAAGTGAGGGTGCACTAAATATGAATGAGGTAAATTACGGATGAACTGACATGTAGTGTAAATTCTAGGTTTTGTTTATGTTTCGTTTTAATCAGAACGTGTACAATTGACTCTGTCAAGGAGTTAATGTATTCTTTTATTGTTTTAATGCATGGGATCTACCTAGAAGTGGCTTCATTATATAAAACTGTTGTTTTGCCATTAAATGGGTGAGTAAGCTCTGAATTACAAGTTGTATCAATGATTTTGCTCCCCAAGCATACTTGAAATTGTGGTGTTCCTGTCTGGGCAGAAAAATAAGTCCATGGCGAGTTTTAGAGTGATCTATTGCTAGTTTCTGGGAAGGATTCAGACTTTTCTAACAGTGCCTGTGCACAATCTCCAGTTTTGTCAGCAGAGCGGAATCTGCATTAAACCGTATCTTCCAAACTACTGAACGGATCTCAGTGAATTTTGGATATGTGGTTCACCCAGATCCCCCGGTTCCGAGGATATGGGGTTATTGCATGTTTTGGGGTCCCTGTGATATGTTTTATAATACTGTATTTTCCTGCCTGTGATAATTAAGTTAGTCTATTGTGTTGAGATGATTATATCACAGGCAGAGGGGAGGATTTCTGATGTAATGAATGGGAGTGTTAGCTGTGTTGTAATGTGTTGATTGGTTGTTCTTCAAAACCCTGTGGGCAGTACTAT
Source organism: Pelobates cultripes (assembly GCA_933207985.1). NCBI lineage: Eukaryota > Metazoa > Chordata > Amphibia > Anura > Pelobatidae > Pelobates > Pelobates cultripes. Next base: position 244,541,512 of record OW240912.1, on the reverse strand, counting down.
GTTTGTAGAATATGAATACAGGCAGATCTTCTTGACCCTTAACACGTAGTCTTGTCTCATGATTGGAGGTAACTGCTATATCACACTGGGGATTGCTATGCTCTGCATCCTCCCTTGAGCTTTAATCACTTAGCTCTTTTAAGAGCTTTTTCCTAAAATGCTCTCCTGGAGGAGAGGTCTTTCCCACACGGTCCTGGAGGACAGCAGCTGATCCAGGGTGGAAGGAAGACGGCGAGACTCCAGTTAAGCTATGGCGGTTCTGGAGTCTGCGGTGGTTGTGGTGTCCGGTGCGGTGCTTGTGGTCCTCGGCGCAAGCTAGAAAGCGTCCTTCAATGGAGGTACCCAGTCGGGGTGCCAGGTGATCTGTTACAGTGCCCTACTACTTTTCTTCTTTGATTGCTTAAATAAGCTTCTTATCTCATATCCACCTTCTGATGTCTATCTCCAAGAATTCAAGATTTTTGGAAAAGCAAATAGCTTTGGTCTCAATTAAATAGGACAAGTCCTGAGTCTGCCAAGATTACAGTTATTGGGAGGTGCTGTTATCAAGCATGATATCTGAATCAGAGATTTTTGCATAGCTCTTTTAAAAAGAAAGATTCATGGCATGATCGAGGATCTTTACTTAACTATATCAACCGACATTAAGCCTGTTATGGCTGCACCATGATATCCAATCTTTGGGTGAACAGAGACTGTATAAAATCCACTGTGAAGCATACAATGATGTAATTGAGACATTGTCCTCATTGATTGCCAACCACATATAGGATCTCACTAAACTGGATGATGGCAAGGGTCAATCTTGTTGGAACAATATTCTGATTCTCCACAACTCGAGTTCTATCTCCAGATGGGATCCAACCCTATTTGTTTTTGTCATTTAAGGCTATTCTGTTATCCAGGATAATGATTAGTCAATGGATTGGGTTTACCATCTCCCAAAGCTCAGTAATATGGCTGGTGACATAATTAGAAATATGCTTGGATAACTTCTTTATTCTTTATTATGAATCAAAACAGGTTATGATGTTGACTGCCAGAAAGTTGAACTCCTTGCCAGAACCTTTCACAGGCTTGTCTCTGTTTGCAGGCTTGCCTGCTGCTATCATACTGAAACACAAACAATATCATTATAGTCATTATATAACCACAACATTACCTAGGGATGAGAACAACTAGAAATGTGTTCACACCGGCTGTGGGTCTGCAGGTTCTACAATCCTGGAACATTGCCCCATCTAAGCTTCCTTTTCCACATCCTGCTTCTCAACTCCAAAAGATCATCCCACAAAGTCTAGCACCTCGAACTGAGCCCTTCTGATATAGTGCACTCATTGAATATGGGGTTATATGTGTATATATATATATATATATATATATATATGTACACACACACACACACATACATATATACACACATATACATACACTTATTGGTATACCAAAACTTTTCTGTTTGCTTTGCTCCGGTTTAGATTTGGCTGGAATGGTTCTTATCTACTCTTATCTGCTTGTTATTGTAGGTTGTAGATTCTCTCTTGCTGGACTCTCAGTGGACATTTCAGTAGATGATTGCTTCTGTGCTCTATGTAAAATGATTGGTTTTGTTGCTGGTGCATCTGTTACCCTATTTATGTAGCCCTGACAAAAAGCAACTATGAGAGAGCTCAGCAGACAATGTGTCCCTTTTTTCTGAAGAAGTAGAGCAGATAACCCAAATAATGTCCCCAATATTTGGTCTTGGTGTAGGTGGTGATGAATTTTGTGATGCTGTTATTGCTTATTCCCCCAGCACTCCAGACATTTGTTTAAGACTGTTCCGAGAGGAAATTGACTATGATATAGAGAACTCAAAGATGATAGGCAGCAGTTCACTATTTACTGCACCTACTAGGCACTTACTGCTTTGTCTAAATCCAACTCTATCTGCAGTAAAATAGCCTCATATAATGGTAACAGTTGGAGCACCATTTCTTACCAATGCCAAAAGTAGCCCACCCAGTGAAATTATCATTAACACCATCACCTCCCTGCAAATTACCATTAGTCAACCAAGTGCTAGTGTAGGAGCTAGCACAATGTTACACTGTCAATTATGCAAATCCACCCACATATTCAGCCATACGATACAAAAGCAAAGTTTTGCTTCTGTGTTTTATGGTGCTCAGAGCAAGGGATGGGTGAAACCAGTATACTAGTTGCCATTATAGCTATATCAAATTAAAAGATCCAGGCACAGCGTGGTAAAATAATTTGCAGGCTCCCATGAGCCCCTTTATTAAAAATTAGTCAGACAGCCACATCTGATGTGTTTCCTCCAAAACATAGAGACTTAATTATAGACACATTCACTAAACAACAATTACTATTTTTATACTCCTCCTACAATAAAGGGTTCAAAATGAAGGAGGTACTTATAAGTACTGAATACACATTAACCCCATCCTCACCAAATTAGCATTAAAAATGTAAACCAAAATTAGTACTATCATATGAGAAGAATATAAACAAATATAGGTGATAAACCCTAAACGTACCAGGAGATCTAATAAAAAGTAAAAATGTGAAGCAGTGTAAAAGCACAAGGAATAATAGGTACAAAGGAAATGGATGGCTATGCAAGGCAAAAATAGAATATAAAGGAAATGGAGGAAAGTGAAAAAGTGGGTGATCTATATAGGGGAAGTGAGGAACAGAACAAAAGAAGTAAAAACAAATAAAAAAATAAAATAAAAATGAGAATCAAAGTGCAAAAACAGAAATGAATATAGAAATAAATAAAAATCATTATAAAGATTGAAAAGTAAAAATAGAGATTAAGAATAAGAAATAAATAAATAAAAAGGAAAAGGAAATGAAAATAAATCTACATAGAAATATAAATGAAAGCAACAGTGAAAATTAGAGTATAGAACAGAGAGAAAACAGATGGAATGTATAGGGGCCGGGAAAATGCTGATATGGATACAGATGAATAAAGACAAGTTGAAACAGGTAAAATAGGAGAATATGAAAAGAGAACAGCACAAAGAGTTAAAATAGATGAAACAACATAAATAAGACTAAAGGGAAATGCAGCTTTAAAATAGATAAATAAATAATTAGAAAAAAAGGGGTACAATACTGGGTGGTGAATCAAATAGTATTGACAACAGTATTAAGGGCAGTAACATAAATGCCTGACCATAACATGCAATAATAATTAGTGAAATGAGAATTCACACAAAAAAGCACAGTGATCGATGCAGTGGAACAATGTGAAAATGAATCTGTCCAATATGGGATTAAGCAGCAAAGATAAATAAATGTCCGGTATGGAGGTAAGGTTTCTACAGTTGAGAGTGCAATAGCAGCAGATGTAAATCTGTCCCAATATGTAGAAATCCTTATGTTCGGCAATGAGATACAATTTCTGCAAACAATGTAACAGCTGGTATAGACTGAAAGTAGCAGAATATTAATAAGTTCCCGCCACACAGTATCAGTAGCTGTAATAGTATAACCCAAAATGGTAAACTGAGACTAATAGTAGTTAGTCATGCAGCAACAATTGAAAAATCACTAACTAGATCACTGACAGAGATCTAGAGTGTTTAGAAGAGCATGGAGTAAGCTTGAATAGATAATATCGCTAATACCGATAAAAGAGAATATAGACAAATGAAGGAAAATATAACGTAAAAAATTCCAGAAGAGTAGAATAAGTAGGGAACAAAATAATGATCTAGCTAAATCTGTAAAGATATTAATATGTATAAATAAATGATTCAAGTATACCTGCAACGTTATTATTAGTAAGAGTAGCCAGATACGGTCTATTGTGAGCTGAGAATTAGCCTTCAATGCATTTTAACATGTACAGTGCTGTGCTATAAAAACGTCATTTGAACCGGGGGAGAGAAAAAAAACTCTTAAGTAGCAGAAAGGCTTCCAACCTATTGTCAATACATAGTATTGATAGGAACTGGCTCTTATAATGACCTGGAAATGCTTGAATTGTGTAGAGGAAGAAGAACATGTGCATATCGGATTAGTAAGAAGGGAGTTAGAATGCATTGCGCAAGGGACAGTGACTAGATATGAATGGAATCTAATTCACACAAAAATTAAGAAGTAACCAATGATGGTTACAGATCGTTGGCTTGAGAACAGTTGATACATCTACTCATTTTGTAGATGGTGAAAAAAAGAGGATAACATACTGAATGAAACATCGGTAAATAAAATAAGATCGAACACTTGCTTGTTAAAATAACGGTATATGCTGTATTTACTCTGAGAAGTGATTATAATCTTTTTCTACCGGATAAAAGAATATACCCAAAAATGTGGAATTAAAAATGTGTGGTCTACATGCATGTAAGAATCAATTAAAAGGAGTTACTGATAAGCTGGCTTAAAGGGTCTACTTATAATAAAATACACCTTAAAAAATTATTATTTGTAACATCAAAATAAAATGTATTTCCAAGCATATTGATAAAAAAAATATATTTTAGAGCATGTTGGTGAAAATATAGAAAAAGACCTCAATATAAAAATGCCGCAACTAAGATGGAATGAAATAAAAATAATAATGAAACCTAACATTATCAGGATCAGCATGACTGTACTTATGTAAGATGTACAAAAATATTCAACTAGTGAATATAAAAATATTACAATAGGAAATATTTGAAACAAGAGCGGAAAAAGATTATAAAAAGGCATTTAGCTCAAAATCTATATTGAGGCCTTCAGGTTCTAGTGTATCTAAATTAAAGATCCATTTCGCCTACATTTTGTCCAGTTCTTTTTCAAGGTCGCCTCCTCTCCAGTGAGTCTCGACCTTCTCAATTTCCATAAAGTTAAGACCAGTAGGATCACTTAGATGGAACTCACTGAAGTGTCAAGATAAGTTATGGCTTTGAAAGCCTCTTTTAATCTTCCTAACATGTTCGCTCAAGCGGGTCTTGAACTTCCTTTTTGTCCTGCCCACGTACTGTTTGTTTCATGGACAGCTCAGTAGGTAAATGACTCCTGCGGGTTGTCTTAGGGTTGTCTTAATCTTAAATGCTTCATTAGTGTCTTTATGCTGGAAATCTTTAATTGTTGCTCTTGATATTATGATAACTTTTTTTCTATTTTTGACTGTGGGAACTAGCAGGGTCTTGAGATTGGGGGCTTCTGAGTAAATCATTCTTGGTCTATCCCCTAGAATTTTGTCCAGGGTAGAGTCGCCCTTCAAGATGGTCCAATTTTTCTGGAAGATCTTCTTAATGTTGGATACTTGTTTACTGTAGTTGGTAATGAATGCAGGCTGTGAAAAATAATCTGATGGGTCATTTCTTTTAGTTTCCAAGGTAGTTTCTCTTGGCAGATCGAGAGCTTGTTGGGACGATTTGTTGAGTAACTCAGCAGAATAACCTTTAGCTAAAAACCTATGTGCCATGTCGTCCATCTGTGCTTTGGCTATGTTTAGTTCAGAACAATTCCTTCAAATTCTCCTGTACTGATTATAGGGTATGTTGTCCAGCCATGTTTTTTTGAGATAGCTATTGGCCGGGATGAAACTGTTACAGTCGACTGTTTTCTTGAAGGTCTTGGTGTGAATCATATTGTCTTTAATGTAGATGTCGAGGTCTAGAAATTCAAAATGTTCATGTGATTGATTGAACGTAAACTGGAGATGGTACTGATTAAGGTTTAAATACTGTTTAAATAAGTCCAGAGAAAAAATGTCTTCCCTCCATATAAAGATAACGTTGTCGATATATCTTTGCCAGAGGACCAGACTTGCGCCGAAAGGGGATGGGGACCAAATAAACTTGTCTTCCCATTTTCCCATAAATAGGTTGGCGTAGCTAGGCGCAAATCTGGTCCCCATGGCAGTGAGAAGAATAAATGGAGGTGCTTCCACAATGAATGAAGTACACATGACATAAGTTTTAAAATATATCAGCAGTGTCAAAATTGTAAAAAAGAAGTCTAGTATCCATAATATATTCACACATCCCATTCTTAATTTAATCCTAATGACTTCTTGTACTTAAAGTTAAAATCCATAAAAAATTGTATTTCATAAAACAAATTAATTATGTCCCCTCTTCTAAGAGACACTCTAAGCCTTTTTGAATAGATGGTGCCCTGGCAGGGATCTTTGAAAGCTCACGTTTTTTGTGTCTGACAGAATTCTAACTGAGGGAAAGCGTCTCTGATATCTAGGAGGCTAAACATGTGTCCATCTAATGATTTTGACTTTTTTTTAAACCATTATTGATATAAATAAATTTGTAAAAAGCATTAATTTTTGAGGAAATATTTTCAAGTATGGGCGATAATTTTTTGACACACACAAAAGATGATGATAATGGAAATAGCTATATTATTACAAGGCCTAATGTGACAGATTTGAATACATCTGAGGTATCAATCAATGAAGATGATTTTTCAGGCTCCAATTCGAGTAATGATAATACTGAGTAACCATCTATGAGTAATCATGTCCAGTGGACTGATGATCCTGAATCTGCTATACATCCAGATTTTGGCAATTGTTTCAAAGTTATACGCTTTAAGAAATAAGATCAGTTTTACCAGGTATATTTCCATGGAAAAAAATTGTTTCAGAAAACAGTTGAGAATAAATTGGTACAATTATCTGAGGGTGTTTGTAAGCAATCATGTTTTTTAACTAATAATTTGAAAACTGGGAAAGAAAAGCTTTTAGACCTTAAGCCAGGATGAGTCTATCATTGTTAAGAATTCAGACAAGGGGGAAACTGCTGTTGTTTTGAATAGTTTTTAATATAATATAAGACTTTGAGGCAACTCCAGGATTGTCAGGAATACAGGGCGTCCCAACTTGCTGTGTTCAATAATATACCAAGAATAAATGTATACCGGCCTTAGAGTGGTCGGACTTTACATGTAAAAGGACAGAAAATAGGGATAGTGAATAACATTAGCCAATTTAAAGGAGTATAAAAAGTAGAATAGTCAGCAAATGCCAGAAGCAGGACCAGATCAGAACCAGAAATACAATGTAAGTAATATAACACATTGGGAACAAAATAAAACCACAACAGAGCAAAGGTCTGAGCCTAACTGACTATTTATAGACTGGCACTTGAAGATGTTGAAGTTGAAGATTTTGGCATGTGCACCTGCTGCATTCTTAGGATCACAGCCTTAATTCACTTTACCTTATAACCTAGATTTTGTGAGTTTACATATTGGGTTTTAGATATATAATATGCAGCGCAATCCATGAATTTTGTGATTACAGTGAAAGCTCCGGATCCAGTTTTGAATATAACAGCACTATTTTTCAAAATAGGCATATGCCTGACTCAGCTCTTCATGTAAGAAAACAGAGGATTTTTAACAACTATATGCTAAATCTGTAATTAACCTAGGTGGGTTTAGTGCCATTATACATCTCCACACCCCTATATAAATGGCATTAATGTGAAGTACAAAAGCCCACAGGGCTGAAACATTTCCTGGCCAGGTTTTCTGACTCCAGTCCTACAATTGCTTTAAGGTAATGCTATTTTGTACATTTTGTATTTTGTACATTATTTGTATATTTATGTTTGTACTGTAATTATTTAGTTGTCATGTAGCGTTCATATTCAGGAAGAACATTGACTATGGACAATGTAAAGATCTAGTTTTACTGCTTTGGACTATATGCATTTTCCTTTGGGTGTTTTTGTAATTTATATTGATGGATTGATTAATCAAGTGATTTTTCTATTTCTATGTGCTGTAGATATATTTATTTATTACCGTGTAACTATACCTCACCAGATGCAGTCATCATTATTCTATTTTTTTCAAAACAGAATAATGATGATACTACAGACTGCTGTGTGGAAAATCTTTGCTTTTCTCAGTGTGGAATGAGCGAGTAGGTGGTCAATTATCCAGTTCTCACTCACTTTTTCTGTAGAAAAAGAAGGAACCGGAAGTAACCCTCCATCAGTGTGGAAAAACACAGTGTCCTATCCGCTTTTCCCAACTGCTTCTGTGGAGGTAACAGGCACCACAAGACTCAGTTGGGCAGGACAAAACCTCATTGAAAGGCAGATGAAAACAGGGGGAGCAGCAGCAGAATTATTTGCATGAGGACATCCAGCATCAGTTAAATCCCCATTGGAAATAACTAATTCATTGCTTTCCTATGGGGAGGGTGTAATGCATTAGTGGAACTCACCATGCATGCGCATTAGTCCCCCCTGTCGCATGACAACGGAGGAGGTGAAGCACAGATCAAGCTCTGAGAAACATTGGTGCCTGAATCGGGAAAGTGTTAGACGTTTTTTTAGCCCTTGCAGAGCAAGGGATAGGCCAGAGGGAACTATAGTGCTAGGAATACATACTTTTATTCATCGCACTATCGATTCCGTTTAAAAGCTGTTGCGGCGGCATGGAAAGCCATAACAGTTTTGAGCCTTGGTGCCTCCACGTATTTATCTACCCCGGCGATCTGCTTTGGGAGGACTGCTTGACAACCCAGGCAGTCCCCCTTGGGCAAGTTCATCCCTCTTGGGCCATGTGATCATAATATCATCATGACTACATGGCCATACTACCCGGCTGTGGATCTGCCTGCTGTGGAGAGAACAATATTATTTTTCTTTGCACTGCTTACTTTTAGCTGAAAAAATAGTTCCAAACTTTTTGACATTATTGCACAAACCTCATGCTGGTTACTGCTTAACACATGCCACTCATTTATATTTGGATGACTTCCCTACTTTCGAAAGCAATGCCAACACTCCACGTAGTTTACGGGACATCATACAGCTATTCGAAGGTGTCCATGTAACTCCTTTAAAAATGATCGAAGTCTCTCATACAATATTTTGTTTGTTTTTTTAGTAATCCAGCTGGATTCAGTAGCTATGGAATCTTGCCTCCCCATTGAAAAGACACATTGATCATTATTTACAGCAAGACTAATGCAGTCATAAAAAGCTTCAATTACTACTAGGCTCCCTCAATTTTACCATGGGGTTTATTCCCCAGGGCAGGTCATTCATTTCTAGGCTATGTCTATTACCCCATTTCCCCACTGACGATAGTTGGATAACCCAGAAAAAATGGCAATTGGTGGCATATCCTGAAAATATCACTGATGATGCCTAACAAGGCTGAAACGATTGTCTGGGGTTGCTGTGTCTCTCATGCAGAGGGAACTTGCTGGCATTTCAGATCTGGACTGCCCGTATGGGTGGGACCAGTCTGATATTTTTCAGAGATGTTCTCTCTGTAATGGCACAAGATGAGCTAAAACCAGCTTGAGATCTGAGCAGGGACTCACTGAAGGGCAGGCTATTTCAGCTGCTACCTGTTCTCAGTATTCTCTTGCACCCCGTTTTTTGCTATCCTGAAAATGCATTTCTAAGCAGTGGTGCAGCTGTAAAGACCAAAACATGTAAAAAATACTGTTAAAGGAATAGTGCGCACACAAACAAAAATACAGTTTTAGATTGAACAAGGCAACTTATAATTCTAAACAACATTTTAGAAAAACCTAAGTGTATAAAATTTGCCCCCCAAGTAATTATCCTAACAGTATTGGTTTGCTTATGGAGGCGCCAAAATTTCTTAGAAAGTTAACAATGAAAATAAATTTAAAAAGAGACAAAGTGTCAATGCAAATAACGAATGAGAATGAGGACCATTTTATACATACACATTTTAAACCCAAATCTAAATTTTACCCAGTTCAATATAAGGTGGAGCTTTTTCAAGTTTTTACAAATATGCTTTTGAAGGAATTTGAGGCTAATGAGTCTAAGAAGAGCAGCAATAACAATTTAAATAAAGTTGAAAGAGAAAAATTTGAGAGTTTGTGTGAAAGACATGATGTTGTCTACAGGGAGGCAGATAACGGGGGAGCTGTAGTAGTCCTGATCATTAAGGCTACATTAAGGAGGCCCACAGACTCCTGAGTGTCAACACCACGTATTGTGTCTTATCCAAAGGCCCTACGTAAATGTTTTTGGTTAAACTTTCAAATGTATTACAAAACGGTAGGGGCCAGAACACTGGCGTACCTACCATGGTTGCAGGGGCTGCAGCCATGACCCCTCTGACCGTGGGCCACCTGGATACCTTATGGGCCAGTGCACAGCCGCACCACTCCGGGTCTGTGGCTGTGTGTAGCGTGGCTGAGCAGTCTGACAGGAAATGCTCACAATCACAGCACTTCCTGTCAGACTGGGAACCGCAGCCAGTAAGGTACAGGAGGGAAGGGTGGAGAGAGAGGGTATGGGATACAGGGAGGGGAGGGGGAAGACAGGGTATGGGACACCTGGAGGTGAGAGGGGAGAAATGGAGGGCATGGGACACTTGGAGGGGAGAGTGGAAAATGGAGGGTATGGGACACAGGGAGGGAAGGGGGAGAAATGGAGGGTATGGGACACATGGAGGCGAGGGGGAGAGAGAGAAAAATGGGACACATGGAGGGGAGGAAGGAGAGAAAGAACAATGGAACACAGGGAGGGGAGGGGGCAAAGAGGGAGGGTATAGGACACAAGGGGGGGGAGAAATGGAGGGTGTGGGACACACCTGGAGGGGAGGGAGGAGAGAGGGAGAAATGGGACACAAGGAGGGGAGAGATGGAGGGTGTGGGAAACAGGGAGGTGAGGGGGGAAAATGGAGAGTATGGGACATGTGGAGGGAAGGGGGGAAGGGGGAGAGAGGGTATGGTATACATGCAAGGGAGGGGGAGAGAGGGCAGAATGGGACACATGGAGGGGAGGGTATGGGACACAGGGACTGGAGAAGGAGAAATGGGACACATGGAGGGTCTGGGAGGGTGGAGGGTATAAGAAACATGGAGGGAATGGGACATATTAAGGGGCTGGAACAGGGGGAGCCTATGGGACACATGGAGGGGCTGAGGGGAAAGAGGGAATGGGACAAATAGAGAGGCTGTGGAGCAGAGGGAATGGGGGGACATGGGAGTGGGAATGAGACACCGATTGGGGGGGATGAGACATATTTGAGGGGGGGCCACAGTGCTAAAATTACCCTGGGGATGCCCTCCCATGTGTCTCATCCCCCTCAATAAGTGTCTCATTCCCGCAGATTCTAATTACATCTCTGGACCAGAATATTATAAATGGGTAGGAATTTTATTTTTTATGAACATTTTTTATGAACTTCCCAGATTGGCTATTTTTGATCTTTTGCTAAATATTCATAAATGTCTAGTAAAACCTTCATGAAGATCAATTGTGAGTGGTGTTACAAAGTTCCCCCTGTCTGCTGCCTTTTTGTTACTTTGTTGCTAAAACTCACGGAAAATCCTCCCGGGTCATTCGTATGTACGAATGACCGACCATCCGGCCCTTGGCATGTGCCGCCAAATAACCTTGTTCACCTCTGCAGTACCGAACTAAATACAGAATAAAATGCCGAATGACCGACCACCCTATCTGAGGAGTGTGCCCCTTGTTAACCACCCAGGAGTTGCGGTTTTGTGGTTAACCGCAGTTTAATTGGCAGTCGATGGGGTGGCCGTCGTTCGTATGCACGAACACATAGCGCCAGCCATCTCTAACTGCCGAACGCCTAGCAGGACTTGGTTGTCGACCATCTGGTACTATTTTCGGACACTATTTCATACGAACTCCGCTGGGATTCCCCATGCCCCGTCCGTTCGTGCATAAAACACCAAACACCGTGCCGTTCGGTATTTCGAGACTAGGAAGATGATACCGACCCTATGCAAGACATTATGGAAGAGGATGTCTGGGCTGATATTTTCTGAACAGCCATAGAGACAATCTTTATCCCCCTGGCGATTCTATGCCATTCGTGAGATCTGAGCGCTGTTCGGATATCTTATGTGTGACAAGACCAATCTCGCCACATTGCATTGGAGAAGCCTGGTTGCTCGCCTGTTGCCTTTGGATTATGGCCCCATGTTAAAAGGCTTGATTTTTCCCTGCAAAGACATGAAAGCCGGGTCATTTAGTGCTTGCCCTGTTTGAGCGGTGATACCCCAGATAGCTATGCCATGGAGCCCTTTCGTATAATGAAAGACTATGGGAAAGACTTTGGCTCCATGGCAATTGAACTGTATGTGTGTGCTTTGAGCGCCACTCAGTAATAATGTGCCCTCAGATCTGAGCTATCTGGTGATATGTACCTGTTTTGTGCAATGGCTGCACAGTTATATTTTTTTATGTGTTTTATTGTCTTTTGCTGCCATGTGTTCAATGGAGTTTTGCTTCTGTCTTTGGAGATAATTGGATTACTTCCAAATTATCTCCAGGATGGAAGACTCTGTGGAACTGGTTTTGGGCCGAAAAGCCATGCTTCCTTTGGTCACAAAGGACTACGATCTATCTTTTGAACCATTGGACCAATTTGTATGAATTTGAAATATGTTTGTATTTGGAGTATGCTGATTTTGAAAATGTAAGTGAATGTGATGCATACTTTTCAAGTTATGAATAATGTGGAAAAATTGTATTTCTCTGCTTGTTATAATTACATTACCCATTGTGTAAGGTAATTGTATCACAGGCAAAGGGGATTATTTTGTGTGGGAGTGTCTGAGTGTATTGTATGTGTTTATTGGTTGTGTTCCAAAATCCTGTGGGTGGTACTAATGTGTAAGAATGTGTACATAAGCACAATAAACCCACAGCTCTGTCTGTTCACTGCTTGACCCTCAACACGGAGCTTCGTCTCGTTCTTGGGGGGATTTATTGTATGCTGTTCCAGTTCGACTGCTAGGAGTGTAAACCTATTCGGATGGTTTTTCCTATTCAGCTGTTTATGGCATTCATATGGTTTCCTGTTCGGCGGATTGGTGTTCTGCAGTAGCTGTGCCTGTGTCTCTGGAAGGGAAGATCTACTAAACGGTGATTTAACCCTTTTATGCCTGGGGGTGTTGTTACATTATGCACTCAGATCCAAGCTGTCTGGGGATATGTTGAATGTATAAGTTAAAGAATATGATGTATAAGTCATAGATTTTAATGTAGTTTTCATGTATCTATAAAACTAGAATATTGCCTGTACCTGGAGATAATTAAGTTACTGTAACCATTAAAAACTAATTATCTCCAGGATAGAGGGAGGGTTTGTCACACTGTGTACCATCAGGTCAAGAGGGGTGTACCTCTGGCCTGAAAATGTGTATATAAACAATGCCTTGCTGTTCAATAAACCAGTCTTCTTATGCTCAACTCGCAGCCTCGACTTGAGTTGTAGGGAAATGCTGCTTGCTACCTCTGCTAAGAGCTAGCTGGATACTCTACACATACAGGAATATTGCTAGATGCTGAATTTGAGTTTTCTACCATCCTCCAGAATCGGAGACAAGGACATCCAAGCGGTCCAACCCTCAGCTAGCCTGAGGCAACCGTAACAAGTGGAATAGACAGTCTTAGGTTTTTTTTTTCTCCGAAATATCTGCCCTTAAAGGCACCCAGACTTCTTCAGCTCATTAAAGTGGTCTGAGTGCAAACTCCCATCACCCTTTACCCTAAAGTGGTAATTATTTCAGCTTTTATAAACTGCAATAATTACCTGCTAGGGCTAACTCCTCCTCTACTGTTTGTCTACCAGAGAGCCCCTAGAGGGACCTCCGGACTCTAATGTGACTTTAGGCTGCCGAAATGACACTGGTCCTCAAGTTTAGCATTGAAAATTGCTTTCCTATGGGGAAATCCAAATGCGAGAGCAGCCATTGCCACGCATGCACATTAGGTCTCCCCTGCCGGCGGACGTCGGCAGGTTGAGGAGCGTGGGCAGAGCTGAGCCAACGCCCAGGGACATCGGTGCTGGACTCAGGTAGGTGACAGAAGGTGGAAGCTTGACAAAGGTGGAAGCTGCCTGTCCTATATCCAGAGGCCTGCTCTGCCCTGCGTGTCCTGTTTCCAGAGAGCCCTGCTCTGCCCTGGCTGTCCGGTTTCCAGAGAGGCCTGCCATGTCTACACTTACCCTACCACTCCTCCTGTGGGCATGTTGGGTAATGTGTTGTGTGTTTCCCATGCTGCTCCAAGATCTCCTCAGTGTTTCAAAGCCCTTGGGAATCCAGCTCAGCAAGCATGGAAGCAGCATGGAGGTTTACAAGTGAAATGCACATGTAGACATAGGGAGTTGTAGACATGCAGTTACCCAGAGGGGCCTTTCCCTCATATAGGCTCTTAGACCCCTTCTCGTGAATATTCCCTTTTCACTATTTAAGCACAGACCACCCCTGGAGTACAGAGCCAGCTCCTGACTAAAGTGAGTTGATTACTCTCACCTGTGTGTTATGGGCAAATGCAAATATTATACATTTTAAAATGCAAAGTTGTATGCTTTAAACTGTGTACTTTGTCTTTAAGATATTGCAAACTGACAAGGTGTTAGAAATGGAACATATTGTTTTTCATGCATGTTTCTTTAAGCAATACCTACTTTCAGTGCATAATATGCTGCGTAGTTCTAACTTATGCCATTTTGTCTTAGCTTAATGGAATTTCCCATAACGTGTGCACTCTTACGTTTTAGTTATGGCCTTGTATCTTTGCTAAGTTAAGGGAGGTCCTAAAATTAACATCTTTTTTTTTTTGTATATATTTTATTTATTGGTTTTCAACAAATTCATAATTTTTAGGTTTAATTACAAACATTTACATACAAACATTAAAGGGACACTATAGTCACCAGAACAACTACAGCTTATTGAATTTGTTGTGGTGAGTAGAATCATTACCTTTTTGCTGTAAACACTGTCTTTTCAGAGAAAATGCAGTGTTTACATTACAGCCTAGTGATAACTTCACTGGTCACTCCTTAGATGGCTGTTAGAGATCCTTCCTGGGTCATGGCTGCCTAAAATGCATACAAACATTCAGTGTCTCCTCCCTCTGCATGCAGACACTGAACTTTCCTCATTGATTCAATTCATCTCTATGAGGAGATGCTGATTGGCCAGGGCTGTGTTTGAATCATGCTGGCTCTGCCCCTGATCTGCCTCCTTGTCAGTCTCAGCCATGGGGAAGCATTGTGATTGGATCAGGCTACTACTTCTGATGATGTCAGCACACTGCTTGTTTTTTTGTTTTTTTTTAGGCAAACAGCATGCAGATTTACAGCTTCTGGCTTGAATACAAGTAAGATTTTTACTATATTTATTGAGACATGAGGGGCCCAGGGGGCTAGATGGTGGTTTTAATACTATAGGGTCAGGAACAAATGTTTGTGTTCCTGACCCTATAATGATCCTTTAAGCGATGAGTATCGTCTAGTTCGACCTTAACTATATATATTTTTAATCTCTTTTTAAAGATGTATGATAATAGGAATATAGTCTAAAAATAATAAAAAATATTAGCATTTATTTTGAAGGGGCCTTATTACTCAGCCCGGGATCCACTACTTTATAAAATAGTAATTGTATCTATCCAATTTTTAATATACTCCTTAGATTTATCTTGTTGATTAACTAGTCAATATTCCATCTTTAGCTGAAACAATAATTGTTCTTTTATTAAAAAAAACAATTTGGTAGTACATCTTGTTTCCAATATCTGGCAACGATAATTTTTGCTGCCACCAATATATGTATAAAGAAAACTTTAAGATTTGTATTAACATTAATTAATTCAAAATGCATTAGAAATATTTCAGGACTAAAAGGTAAGTCCACTTCTGTAATTTTTGAATCTGAGAGAGTAAATTCTTCCAATAAACTTGTATTAACTCACATTTCCATCAGATATGGATAAAATCCCCTATGCTGGCTTTACATCTCCAACACACATCCTCGACATTCTGGTATATCTTGGCTACAAAACTAGGTACCAAATAAAGTCTATTGACGATTGAAAATTGTAATTCTGTTAATTTCAACCACTTTACAGTTTTTAAAACCAAATTCCATGTATAAGTCCATTCTGTTCCTGAAATTTTTTTATTTAGGTCCTTTTCCCATTTTTTAAGTGCTGAAAATATTAGAGGTGGTTCAGACATTCTCAGTATATCAGCACATTTAAAAAAAAAAAAAAAAATCATCTTATAACCTGTTATAAGTTTTCCCAGTGGTCATACATTTCAAATCTTTCTGTGAGGCAAAAATATTTAATTTTTTTTTTAATCCTTATAAAATTTAAATATTCAGAGAATGATAAAGCACATTTTTCTCTGATAGTCTCAAATGTGATAATCGTAGGACCTATCATTAAATCTGAAATTTTCTCAATACCAGCATTAGTCCATCGGTCTAATTTTAAATCTTTGATATTATATGCCAGAATTTTAAACGGTAGAGCTTTGAGTATAAGTTTTTTTTTTTTAAATCATTTCTTATCTTCAGCATACTTTCAGAATAGAATTCACTACAATACTTCCAACACTTAATTTAAGAAGTGAAGAATTAGACTTGCACGGACCAAAATAATTTTCACATATTATTTAATTCTTTAAGACCCTGTTCAACCTTATACCAACATTCTTTCTTGGATAAAGGCATTTGTGTGATAATACTATGGAATAAGAAACTCCCTTTATAATATTGTTGGATTACTGGAAAACCCACACTACCCTGTGTTTTTTTTCAAGGCTAAGTATTTACTAGCCATTTTTGTTTTTTTACCTTGCCATATGTATTTTAAAAATGCATGTTTAATCATCGATAATCAACTCTCTGGGATGGTGAGAGGTATCATTCTCATCATGTAAAGCAACTTTGGTAAAATATATGTTTTTATAATGTTTACTCTTCCCCACCACGAGAATTCCAACAATTTCCACTCTTTCAGCCATTTGTTTGTTTGCAAGCTTAAGGAGAGGAAATTATATTTAATTATCTTATTTGGGTCAGCGCATACTTCAATACCCAAGTATTTAAATGACTATTTTGCCCATCTGGTGTCTGTGCCTTAAAGGGGGGATTATGTCACGGCACTGCCTGTCTATCCAGAGGCCTGCTCTGCCCTGCCTGTCCTGTTTCCATAGAGGCCTGCTCTGCCCTGCCTGTCCTGTTTCCAGAGAGGCCTGACATGTCTACCCTTACCCCTACCTCTCCTCCTGTGAGCATGTTGGGTAATGTGTTGTGTGTTCCCCATGCTGTTCCAGGATCTCCTCAGGGTGACAAAGTTCTGGGGAATCTAGCTCAGCAAGCATGGAAGCATAAAATACATACAATTGGTGGATCACATGTCAGATGTCTCTAAAAAAGACAAAATAATATAGTGCAATATTGCCAGTATAAACAATGTATGAATGTATTGGGTATCAAGTACTCACAAGCCTGAAGCCAAATATAAACATATGGCTCTCATGGGTAGCACAGAGAGACTACTGTCCCCATCCTTCTTCCAATTGCTTCTTGCATGATCTTTAGGCTTTCTGCAAAGATAGGAGCAGAGGTAATGAAACCACTGTCTGCAGGAACAGACTGAAACAAAAGGATTAGTGGAAAAGGCATAGAAGCAGCATGGAGGTTTACAAGTTGAATACACAAACGGACAAGGAGTCCTAACCACATAGGAAGTGTGATGAAAGCAATTTTGCCACTGGTTTTTGGAGAGGACTAATGGTCAGCCTTTTGCCCAAAGACTATGGGCCCTGCAAAAAGACATGTTAAAAAGTGACTTCCATGGGAAAATGTGCCTCTTCCCCTCCCCCTTTTTTCTGTCCTATTGTTTCTCCAGCAGGGTGTTGTCCCAGGGACAGTGCCAGACCAGTTTAAACTGGCTGCTTTGCCCCTCCTCAATCTCCCATCAGCGCTTGCTATTGTCTGACCCCACCCTTCCTTGTACTATAGTGCACGTTTAACATTGAAAATAGACCGGCCGCACAGCCTAATTCTCTGGAACAGTTTTGGGCATGAAGCCATGCTTGCGGTCGCTCAAAAGAGACTTCCAGGAATTTCCTGAACCCCTGCTCTGATCTGGGTGATATTTGGATATGTTGTTCACCCAGATCAGGGCTAATCAAGATTTATGGGGATGCAAGATTTATGGGGATATGTGGTGTTTTGGGGTGTTTCTCAGACTTTGTAAAAATGTATGTTTTTTTTTTTTTTTTGCATAGAGTTAATTGAGTTAGTCCATTGTCTTCATTAATTGTACCACAGGCAGATGGGAGGGATTGTGTACATTGTATGGGAGTGTCTGAATGTAAACCTCTGTTTTTATTGGCTTGTATGTTTTGTATTCGGTGCCCACCTAGGTCCACCTGGGCGTCATTTTTGCTGTAAAACTTGTATAACAGACCAGTCAGTGTGTGCCATTAAACTTTCTGTTCCTTATTTACCCTCAATCTAGAGTCTTTTCTCTTATTGCGGGAAACTGCTACAAGGGATGCTATGCTCTTCATACTCTCGTGAATAATCACTAGCTCTTGTAAGAGCTGTTCCTGGTTCACTCTCTGGAGGAAGAGAGGTTCACTCACTGGAACCTGGAGCCTTGTCATAGCTCAAGGGTGGGTAGGAGACAGCAATACTCCAACTAAGCTGCGGCGGTTCGTGGGGTCTGCAGTACTTATGGTATCTGGAGAAATACTTGGAGCCCGCGGTAAGCACAAGGAGCATCCGTCGGCAGAGGTACCAAACCGGGGTACAGGAAGCTCTGTTACAGGGAGGTATGTACACCTAATTACCCAGAGGAGCCTCCCACTTATATAGGCCCGTAGACAAGGTCTGAGGCAGTTGTACAAGTTCAGATCAAAACGTAAACAAAACATGGAATTTGCGCTATATGTCAGTTCAACTGTAATTCACCTATTTCATATTAAATGCGCCCACACTTCTTATATATCATTTTGTTCAGGGGAAACAGAGCTTTAATTTCACATCAAATATGTATATATCAAATATAATTTAATATAAATAAAATATAAATAAATGTGAGAAATTAAGAAATATTATATTTAGAAATGTTATATTTTTAGTTCTGCATGGCATTTTAACTGTGAATGTCATACTACTGTTACTGCAATAAAGTACACATATTTGTATTCAATAATGTCTTCTGAGTGTTTTATGAGTAAAACAGTACCCACCCCCATGTACAGGTTTTATGGTATTTTGGAAAGTTACAGGGTCAAATATAGCATGTTACATTTTTTAGTGCATACACATTAAAATCTGCAAGATTGGTTATGTTGCCTTTGAGACCATATGGTAGCCCAGGAATGATAACTACCCCCATGATAGCATACCATTTTCAAAAGTAGAAAACACAAGGTATTACAAATGGGGTATGACCAGTCTTTTTAGTAACCACTTCTTCACAAACACTGGCCAAAGTTAGCGTTCATATTTGTTTGTGTGTGAAAAATGCAAAAAGAAAATTAGATGCTAAATTTGGCCAGTGTTTGTGACTACGTGGCTACTAAAAAAAACTTAGCATACCTCATTTGCAATATCTTAGGTTCTCTACTTTTGCAAATGGTTTGCCATCATGGGGGTAATTCACATTCCTGGGCTACCACACAGTCTCAAAGGCAACATAACCAATCTGGCAAATTTAAATGTGAAAAAACTGAAATACAAGCCTTATATTTGACCCTGTAACCTTTGAAAACACCAAACCTGTAAGTGGGGGGTACTGTTAGACATCACTGAATACAAATATCAGTGTTTCAAAATGATAAAACATATCACAACAACTATATTGTCAGTGAAAGTACTGTTCGTGTGTGAAAAATGCAAAAACCTGCACTTTTACTGACAATATCATCGTTTTGATGTTTGTTATTTTGAAACACTAGTATTTGTGTTCAGTGAAGTCTCCCAAGTAAATCAGTACCCCCCAATTTACAGGTTTTATATTGACTTGGAAAGTTACAAAGTTAAATATAGGGCTTGCGAACCAAATTCTCTGGACTTTCTGCCTGGGTTGTCAGGCAAGTCTCTCAAATTATAATATATTAAATGACTTAATTATGTAAAAATATTTTATAAATATATATGTATATTTGCCCCATAATTAGTGATGTCCCGAACGGTTCGCCGAACGGTTCACAAATGATTAGTCACGAACGGTTCGCCACGGACTCATCATTGAGTAAACTTTGACCCTGTACCTCACAGTCAGCAGACACATTCCAGCCAATCAGCAGCAGACCCTCCCTCCCAGACCCTCCCACCTCCTGGACAGCTCACTAAGAATGCAGCTTCAAAATGGATGCTGTCCAGGAGGTGGGAGGGTCTGGGAGAGAGGGTCTGCTGCTGATTGGCTGGAATGTGTCTGCTGACTGAGGTACAGGGTCAAAGTTTACTCAATGATGAGTCCGCGGCGAACCGTTCGCGACATCACTACCCATAATGCGTCGCGCCAGCTTAGTGTGCAGATACAGAGTTAGAACAGATAACTTAAAATTAAATTTATTACTCCAACGTAAAACGAGCACTCATAGGCTTCAAAACAAACAAAAGTGCAGATTTATTTTAAGCAGATGTGCTTTTGCATGTAATCAATGTTTCAGTCCAACTACCTTGATATATTAAGGAAAGCTTGGTAATGGGACTGAAATGGTGAATGTATGTAGGGCACAACTGTAAAAAAAAATTTATTTTGATGTCCTGTGGGTGCGCTCTTCACTTTAAATATGTTATTGTGCTGGAGTATGCACCTAGCAACAAGACTGGGCCAATATCTGCTCATTACATATGGTACATATTAATGACTTAATGCATATATATGCATATATAAATGTACATTAATATATGTGTAAATATAATAGGCATAATTCTATATATATATATATATATATATATATCTAATACACACATTAATAGTAGTGGTTATTGTGCATGGAATAAAGAAATATTCCATGCACAATAAACACTACTCCTCTGTGTAGTGGTTATGGTGCCAGGAGTGCCGGGACCCCCTCCCAGAGTAAGTAGTCAAACCGTTAAAGAACAGTTTGACAACTTACCTGGAGTTTGCTGGGATATGGGGCTATAGTAGGGTATAGGAGCAGTGGTGCAATGTATGTGAAGATTCAGTGTGTGGGTGTGTAGTGTGTAAAAGTGTAGCGTGTTGGGGGGTAATGTGTGTATGGGGGGCAGTGTGTGAATGTGTATGGTGTGTGTGGGGGCAGTGTGTGAATGTGTATGGTGTGTGTGTGGGGGCAGTGTGTGTATGGGGCTAGAGTTCACTCTCACTACTGCGACCACCAGGAATCCCTCTTTGTCTCTCTCTTCCCCTCTGTCTCTTTCTCCCCCCTTTCCCTGTGTCTCTCCCTCCTCCACATCTCTCTTCCCCTCTGTCTCTTTCTCCCCCTTACCCTGTGTCTCTCCCTCCTCCACATCTCTCTTCCCCTCTGTCTCTTTCCCTCCTCCACATCTCTCTTCTCTTTTGTCTCTTTCTCACCCTTACCTCCTCCACTTCTCTCTTCCCCTCTATCTCTTTCTCCCCCCTTTCCCTGTGTCTCTCCCTCCTCCACATCTCTCTTCCCTTCTGTCTCTTTCTCCCCCCTTTCCCTGTGTTTCTCCCTCTTCCACATCTCTCTTCCCTTCTGTCTCTTTTTCCCCCTTACCCTGTGTCTCTCCCTCCTCCAAATCTCTCTTCCCCTCTGTCTTTTTCTCCTCCCTCCACCATCTCTCTATTCCTCCTCTTTCTCCCCCTCTGTCTCTTTCTCCCTCCTTCCCCTGTGTCTATTCCCCTCTCTATTTTATTCCCCCCCCCCCATTTACCTAGAGAAGTCAGGGGGACCATCCGCATTCCAGGCTGGAGCACTTCTGTCACTGATGCTGAGGGCTGAGGGAGGAGGAGCATGTCTACCATGCTCCCTCGCGATTCCCACAATCCCCAGCACAGCATACTGATACAGCATAATGTGCTGGGGATTGTGTTTTATTGGGCTCAGTGCATAATGTATTATATAATGTTTTATAAGTGTTTATATATAGTTTCTGTTCGTCTTACCATTTTATAAACTAGATGATTATTCGTAACTGTTGGGTTCTCTACCATCTCATCACCAACATGTCTTAGCTACATACACAAACTCCACAACCATTCTCCGATTCACATCCTACCTTCACCCGCATTAATCCCAACACAGCCTGCACAGCCACCCTGAAACTCGGGATACAAATCAGGATACGCATATTTCTTACTCCTGGCATCACTATGCCTTTACAACGTGTGTTCATATGCCCTGTAATGGGCAACCTGCCACAAGCTAATTCGGTTTGGGCATTTCATTAAAAAAAACATTTATAGATTTTGGATTAAGAATATAATGGCTTGTTTTAGGGTCTGGGTAGTACATTTATAGGCACCTAGTATACAGATATCACTATTTTACAGTTATGTAGCGGTAATATTTCCTCAATCTGATTATCATAATGCCACAAACCGGTATTACCTTCAATGTGGCATATTAGATGAGTTACAATAGACGATACGCCTCACTGTCTATATTTACATATGCATTTCGGCACAGTCTATGGTTTTGCTTACAAACCTATTTATGTGTCATGTATAATCTTATTTTGAGATTTCCTTAAATATGATTGCATGGTTTAACACTACTGTTCCTGTCTGTGGATATTTGATCCTGTAGCTTTCCGGAACACCATGGGGACTGTACATGGGGGGTAAGGTGGTACTCACAATGTCTTGCTAACATCCATTTCCTTATGTCTTATCAAATCATATTATCTTACAGGTTATCAATTCTGAGCATAATTTGCTTTTCAGACCCCGCACCCATTTGTCAGTTACGGTTCTTTTTGTAGAATCTCTGCTTCCTTTAGGGAATACTGAAGATTTCAGTTACAGGTTTCAACCATACAATACACAAACTCATATATGAATTCAGGTATGTTTTTAGCCAAGATGGCTCCCCGCAATATAGACCTTTTTAGTGAGTAGGTTTTACTGGCTTATAGGGATCTAGGTCACCAATAGATGTTACGTTTTTGGCATCTCTGCCTTGGAGTTAGTGGTCCCACAAGGCCAACACCCATCCTCCACGCATGAGGTATTATGCCCCCCGGGCCAAAACATAGTTAGCCGCCTCGCACAATGGCATAGGGAGGGCCTCACTTGTCACATCCAATCTATCTCATGATTTAAATGTCACAGAGAGGCCAACACCCCGCCCCAACGTTTGGTGGCCACGAATCCCATCGCACAAAATCATCTATGCCTCTCAAGCCACTTGGCAACTAGCAGGGCCTTACCTGTCACCTACCTAGTGAACTGTTTTGCCACTTGGCACTCGCTAGCCAGCTAGTAAAACGATCCTGATCCAAGCTAATTATTAATATATTGTAGTATACTGGCGGTGTCAATCCCCAGTACTCCAGTCTGGTCCACTACACCTACACAAAAAGGTGACACCTACCAGGTTCCTCAGGTCATGGACCATTCCTTGTATTACGGCTGAGCTATGCAGATGCAATGTTTCTTTCCCGGCTAGGAAAGCGGAACTGTTCAGGCTCATGCGTATCAATACGGACAATGCTGATGCTGGAGTAGGCACGAGTTTGCTCGAGCAACACCAACTTCCATGCAACGTTCTCAGCACTACTGTCCTCTAATGTGTAAATAAATGAGAGACTGGAAAGACTAGAGATACATTGTCGAACTATGCCGTCAACTGGACACTGACCCTTGCAAGGTCCTCCGTACGCTTATGATCATAACACAATTCAATATTGAGCACATGCGCCTGTACGTTCAGATATCCAATTGGATATTGACTTTCTGTCATGCTATCCGACTTTCTGTCTGAAAGTTTTTACACTAATAGGTGAATTAGGATATAGATAAGTTCTGATGCCACACCTATAAGACATATTGTGACATTATTATTATACTAAAACATGTCATCTTTAAGTTGAACTGGCCCTACCTCATACTCATAGAAGTCACCATGGCGGGCCTGCCATGGCTGATTTAATCAGTTTATACTAACTGTATGTTTGTTCTTTCAGGGCGAATTTCACTACCATCATATTCAGCATTTTCATTAATACATAGCTTCACAGAGATGCCTTCTTCAGCTTCTGGTATAAGGCCCCTTACTGGAATATATCAAATTATATTATATGTCTTGGCCCCCTACATGGCTAACTGTCGCTATTGATTGGATCAATCATATCAAGCCCAACGTTGGCCTACACATATGGTTCACAAATATAAACTAACTTGTATATACATTCACTGTACTTACATTAACTACAACCCTCATGGGACTCATCAGCTAACAAAGGTTTACTTTGGCTTAGTTATACTAATTACGAGTTGTTGGTTGGCTTCTCATACACTTCTTAGCTTGAATTCTCCACCGTTATGGTCCTTGTAGATACTTTTCATTGTATATTCTTGTTGATACTAGTTACTTATGCAAACTTTTTTGTTTTCTTCAGTATCCGGTTCTTTTCCGGTTCTCAACCTTTTCTACTCTATTATTTCTGCTATGTAAGTTGGTTTTAAGGAAAAAACAGCATTAGATACCCCTAGGGGAACCAGTCGGGTGTGTATCTGGGGCGTCCAAAATAGGGGATAACCCTCACTTATATGTATAACCAAGAAAGAAGAAAAGACCAGGTGGTCAAAGGAGATAGGGCGCCCCCTAGTTGGTTGCCATGAGAATATGTACAGATAAAATTTAACCTTTAATAGTTGTTACATAAAAATATTCTGAAAAATAAAGAAATAGGAAAAGTATGGTTAAAACCAATATGGATAGGCAAGGATAACTCTGAGTGGGATATATAATTAAATCGATAAATCCCCTCTGGAAAACCTTGAGGTGGTTAGAAAAGAAATGAAAAGGATCCCACTTAGATATTAATCCTTGCTACGAGTAAATAGTCACTTGTAAAGATCTTACTAACCAGGTAGTAATATATAGATAGGTATCTCTCCTAGTTGGGATATCACCCTCCAAGACAGCTGCTTAAAAAAGTGTTCTACAATGAAGTGAATAGTAGCAATCTTATATTGTATATACAGGGGGGAGGATTGTACCTATAAAGTAAACAAGGATCTATCACAAAGTAGCTAAATCGCTCCGATATATTGGAGTCAGCAGTATAGTGATACAAAGTGTATGTTGCCTTTCCAGCTGTCAGAAGGTTTAAGCCTCGGTGTGGAGTGGCGTGGTGCAGAAAGAGAAAAGCTAGTCTCTCATAGAATGCATGGAATACTATCCCTATGAATGCGCCCACCCCAAATATGCCAACCCGTACACTCAGCCCAGGAAAGGATAGTAATAAGCTGGCTATCTAAAAGTCTATCAATTCGAGCGCAATCACCTATCCAAATAAAGATATCAAGCTATCTAACACGTGTTTCGGCGCTGCTACACGAGCCTTCTTCCGAGACTATACAAAAGTGCTCAGAGGTACCAGTGGCTTATTTATACCCCCGTTCCACCAATAGGTGGAGGGGGCGTGTAACACAGGGTTCGCACCAAACGGCCGGAGTCCGAGTTTGCCATGCCCCCCCGATTGACGTGTCAAGGTTAATGAACACATCATTATATGCCGATCAATTTTAACCCTAGGTTTGTCATGAGTATATTCATAGGATCTCTCCCTAATGCGGAGGTCAAGGGGTCAAAACATCGATTTATTTTCACAGATGTAACTGAATTTTTTCGTACAATTAAACCATGTATTTTCTTACACAAGACCTGTGAGTGCACCCCTTACTATATATATATATATATATATATATATATATATATATATATATATATGTGAAACCAGGGGGGTGCACTCACCTGAACATGCATAAATGGTGTGCTGCTGGGAGCCAAATTATACAATACACGAGATCCAGCACACTCACTTATCCACTAAACAGCAACTTCAATGCTGACAGATTTTATTCATTTTTTTTTTTTAAACACCTAATGTAGGCAAAAATAATGGGGGTTTCTCACAATACTGCGTCTAGCCCTCATTAACCCCCAATCCCCTACAATACTGTTCCCATCTCCCACCACACTAAAGAATTAATCCACCACAATACTGCCGCTGTCCCAATCAAAATAAAACCCCAGTCCCTCTGTCCCCCTTATTTTGTTACAACTGTTCTATATTTGTTTATTGCATGTGAATTTTGGAGATATCTTTGTAAACTGGCACTTTACAATAACTGTTGCACTGTATTTTCTGAGAAATATATATGCATACGAGCATGTAATTTTTATTTTTTTTGGAAGGTGGATCTTGGGTGAGTTCCCACACTTTTTTCCCCAGGACTTGACCCCTTCATAAACAAATCTCTAAGTCTAGTGACAAGAGCACACCTCTATAGACATAGCACGATGTTCATACAAGTAATGTTCACTGACCATACTGATCAGGACTAGCTGATATACAGAATACACAGGTTGGTCAAACCTAAGCAACTCTCCTAGTGCTATAATCATGAGGTTATATTTTTACAAAGCCATATTTGTGCTATCATTGTGCTATTATTACTATTCTAAACACTAGTCATATCTAGTATCATCGGGACAGCCAAACTGTCACGATTACTGTTTGATCCAGCACGTAGAACTGTACAGCACGGATGACAAATAAGTAACGTATTACCGGTCCTTAGAATGGCCGGATTTAACGTACAAAGAATAGTCAAAAATACTAGCTGAGGTCAGGGAACACAGAAAGGGACACAGCGATGAGGAAAGCCAGGAGTCAGGATACCAGAATATAGAGAAGTCAATAAACAAAGCCAAAGTCAAAAACCAGGTAGAAAACTATAAACAGGAACGCGCTCTCAGACAACCACAAGGGAAACCACGACAGGGCACTGAGCAGGCTGAGAACTGGGCCTAAATACCCCTCCTTTCTTTCTGATAGGCTGTAACCGGCCTTTGACCCCAAAGTCAGTTACCAGGTTTCATTTGCATAATTGCTGCTCAGCATTAACCCTTCTGTGGATTTGATTGCTGCTCGGCACAACTTTTCCTGTGTGGACAGTAAATGTCATTAACCACTTTTCTATAAGCGGATGAATACATGAGACCAGGTTTCATTTGCACAATTACTGCTCAGCATTAAACCTTCTGTGGATTAGGTTGCTGCTCGGCACAACTTTTCCTGTGTGGACAGTAAATGTCATTAACCACATTTCTATAAGCGGATGAATACGTGACACAAACAAAGCTCATTATACAATTGCAGGGCACCTTGAATATGGCACTTTCCCCTAAAGATGGGTAAGGATCATTTCTGATTGGGAACCAACAATGCCTTCCTAGTCTAATGATGATAAACCTTGCTGCTTGAAAATAGGAATAGACCAAAAAGATTATATACACTGTCTTGGACTTCACCATGTACTTTACAGTGAAATCATATGGGATACACCACATTACTCATATCACATTGATCTTTGTTAGTGTGGAGTTCAGTGATACATTCATACACACGCCTTACTGCTATGAATATACTGATACACACTAAATTACTGTGAGTTGTATTGTTAAGGAGCACTATTATATAACTAAACTCTCAGCACATTACTGGGAATTGTATTGTTGTTACACTGTATTTTACTATCAGGGTTATTGCTGAGGAGGCTAGCCAACATAATAAAGTAACAAATAGAGTTGAGCAGTCACCTGGATGTTCGGGTTCGCTGAGTTCGGCCGAACTTCGTCAAAAGCCGAACTTTTGGGCACTAAAATGCCTCTAAAAAAGTCCTGGAAAGGGCTAGAGGGCTGCAAAAGGAAGTAAAATTGGGGTAAGAGTAGGACAAGTGCCCTGCAAACAAATGTGGATAGGGAAATAACTTAAAATAACATAAAATAAGCAGCCGCTTATTAGATAACTCCCTAATTCCCACGGTCCCCAATTTAGGTCTTTCATCCTTTTGGTAGATAGCTCACATGCTGCATTAGTAGGCATGGCTGTGATGGCTTCTAAGGGCACACAAGTCAAATGCTTGTTGATTGGCTGCCCTGCAGCCTTTCAAAACGCGCCATTAAATCGCCGAACACCGAACTCCAACCCAAACATATTAGATAACAGTGAAATGTCCGTGTTCTGGTCCGGGGTCCAAAAACCGTTCGGGTTCACTCAACTCTAGTAACAAACCCCCTCAGTATTGCATGACATGCATGAGAATCAAGGAGCTTCAAAGTTATAGTCTTTTTGTTTGTATGTGGTGTATCTGTGTAAATATAGTATAAGAGTCCTTTATTATTTCAATAGGTCTTTGACATTTGCAATTCTTCCTTGCATTTGATTTTTGCAGCTTCTGTTCTCCCCATTCCTATATTTTTCCTGGAGATGTCACTTATCACAGGAAGAGTTTGAACCACAGATATTAAATTTTAGACATCAAGTCTAGCTCATTACTAACATTCCCATCGTATAACAAGTACCCCAATACCAGAATTGAGTTTCTTCTCAAAATTAATTTGGACATTACTTTGTTTCCATACATACATTTTAATTTATTTACAGCAATTGTTTAGTTGCTCATTGGTTATGGAACCACAGATACATGTAATATAAAATAAAATGCAAAATCAACATAGGCTTTTAAAAAAAAACATAAAATGCAAAAGCTCCTAAGAAGTACAAAAGCTATCAAAACATTCAAACGTTTTAGTAATAAAAATGATAACAAGAATATAGCCTTGCTGGTTATGGTTTTCCATTAATTAGAAGAAACATATTAAGCATAATATGGAGCAAACCTCCATGAGTTATTGTAATTAATAGTTTGTATACTCTATCAAAATAATAATATTAAAAAAATTACCAAATGGAAACTAAACTAATAAAAAGATTTAATGGAAGACTCTAATACATATACTTGATTATATAATGTGTTTTGGATTTGATTAGTGGCCTAACACTTTTGTTTTATTATTTTTAAAAATAATTTAAAGCACTATAAAACATTCTTGCAATTCAGTGTGATGACAGATTCCTCACCGCACTTGATCCTCTTATGGTGAAGGCATCTATCAAATGCTTCTAAAAGAAGGTTATTGAGGACACCGTGCATTTGAGCTGCAATTATTACCTCAATCTGCCAATTGAGCAAATGATTGCAGACATACAGTATACGCGCATCCATTGCCACGACCCTCTGATCATTCGCTATGAAAACTACTGAATCCAAGACTTCTTAAAGACAAGCTTTAACAGCATTTAGCATCATCATGCTGAAACTCAATGTGTGTAAGGAGGGAGCCTGTCCACTAAAAGTGTGTGTTCTGCAAACGGTAATCATTACCAAAACTTATAAAAAGCTATGTTTTACATTGTACACAAAAATGGAGCATTTATGTACAACAACCGCTACTTTAGGACATAGGTGCCTAGCCTGTAATTTTGACATCACATTATTTGTCCATGCCTAAAGGTCTGTGGGTAGAGAGGTGACAATCCACTGCTCCAACAAAACGCACTGGTCTTCTATCATTCCACAATTAGAAGACTAATCCACTCAATGACATTAAACATAAACACTCTAGAATCTATAGCATGGTAATTAAAATGTTTGATTACACAGGTTCTGCTGTGCTGAAATGTTTAGATGAAAAAAGATGTTCTATTTGGTATTGTGCTCCTAAGCTCTGTTATGAAAAACATTATGAAGGTGTGCTAAGGCTAATGGTTTTGATTATGAATTTTGCATAACTGCTTAAAATTAATTTTCCAATAGAATGTGATAAAACACTGCACTCGTTTAAGGGGCACAAGCCTGTCTTTTCTTACTTTGTTAGAGATTTGCATAATTGATCACTGGGTTCAAGAATTGATCACTGGGTTCCAGCTACATGGCAACATGAAACAGTAGTGTCCTCTGGCATTTTAAAGAAAGTATAAGTCTGAAGCATAGCATTTAGTAAGGAATATAATAAAAATCTGAAAAATAATAACACACTTAACGGGCAGCATCCTGTTATGTGATTATTCATGCACCCTTACATATAATATGTTTATCTAGGACACAGACAACAGAGCAAAATACAGTTTAAACTCTTAGTACTTCAAGCAAGCTGCTGCTGCTGACTGCCAACTCCCTCTAAGCTAGCACAGTGGTTCTACCAAATTTTCAGCGGGAGCAGTATATCATGTTGCTTAGGTAAATGCCAGTCCAATGTCTGTGTTCCATAATGTTCTTCACTTTCTTCTTGGTTATGAGGCATGGGTTCCAAATTCCTCACAATTTATTGAATAACTTTGTTTATATTCGTTTTAAAACCCCATTATTCAAAAATATACTTGGATAGAGCTAGGCAGGGAAGAGAGCAGGCTGCACTTGGCACTGTGCAAGGGGTTATCCGCCCATTAAAAATGAATAGCATGACACCATCAAAAAAGGCCATTCTGAAGTGCTTTGTTCATGGTCCTTGTGCCCAGTCCACTCCTATAGTTTGAAATCTGCTGGCAGATTTAAAAATGCAGGACAGGTCCCATGTCCATTTTTTTCTCAAACAGTAGACAAAAATTATGGTCTGTCCTGGAAAATGTAGGATTAGCAGCACCTATGCAAATATTAAAATTTAGATCAACGACAAATACTTGGGATAGTTTATGTATGACTTTTTCTTCTATGTTTTTTACTTTTCTACATTTGCTTTAATTCAGGAATAGTGAAATTGAATAAAATAGCAAAAATGCTATATTTATTCATTCTAGAAAGAGATAACTCAGTAGTCATTATAAATTAGACTAGAAACAATTTCAACAAATGCAATAACAATTGCAGTATATGCTACTATTTTCATTTTAAACATAAAATTAGACTATAATAAAAATGGTCATTTATCATGGCTTTTAAAGCATAGAAAAATATTGTGTTTTCTTTTTAAGGCTAGAAAAATTCTTTGAACATGTGTAAGTAATGAAATATGAATTCATGCATTTTTTTTCAGCAATCCATCTACAATGTATTCACAAATACATCAAATGTATTTCCCCTTTGCATAATTCTTTCATTCCACTTGTAAATAGTAATTCTGAATTGATGACCATTTCTTTTGACCAAAATATTTTAACCCCTTAAGGACCAAACTTCTGGAATAAAAGGGAATCATGACATGTCATGCATGTCATGTGTCCTTAAGGGGTTAAAGAGATATAATGTTAAAAAAAACACATATATATGAACACATAAATTGTCTTTTGTGCTAAGTTCAATTACATGTTATGCATCTTATATATATAGATGAGATGTAAAGCAGCTACTACAAATGGATGCTCCAGTTATGTAAGAATTCACAAGGCTTGCATTTATTTATACTAAATGGTTACAATGTCAAAAAGATAAACAAGAAATAGTATGATATCTACTGGCTGCCCAAAAATATTGGCAGATTCAATTATTTAACACACTGACCAAATCCTACCAAGTTTGTTTTATTATTTATTTTCACAGAAATGAACACAGGCATCTACGATAAAAGCAAGTCGACATACATTCATTCTAAATATGCAAATAGATAAAGATCAGAACAAAAGCTTTCAGTAATCCTTTCACAAAGGTGCAGTTTACTTATCTCACATCATCCTCAGGCTCAATGCACAAAGTTTAATAGAATGGCTAACTGATGCAGAAAAATCATTTAGTCAACTGAAAGTTGGTCCTTTGATAAACATGTATGAGAGAAAGTAATACTTAACTCTGTGTTATTTGTCATAAAATAAACAGAGAATTTAAATTGTATCAGTAAATCTTTCCAAACTTTTATAGATATAATATTTTACTAAAATAAGTTATTCATTTCTTCAAAACCCCTGTGAATAAAATATATATAGGAGTGCCTTCATGATTCAGTAAACATGTCAACTAAATGGCAAAATGGTATTAATCAGGTGATGTGTCTTGTTTTGATATGCAAAAACACAGACATCTCAACACATTCAACACCAATGAAATAAATGCTGTTTAACCAAGTATCACCATATCAATAAATCTTCCAAAGGTTAGTTGCATATTACAACAGCCCTAAGAACTGCTCCTCATGTCTACACACATGCAATAATACATCAGTAGGGTAAAAAATTAAAGGTACGAATAGTTTTTATTTTTTACTGGTGAGAAGACTTCTAGCATGATATTTTTGATATTTGTCAAAATCTAAAGCTTGTACTCTCACTGACTTTTCATGAAATGTGGAATTATTTGGCATTCAAACTGAACTCAAAGGGAATTTTAAATTTAAGGCCAAAAACGTCTAACTAGAAATGTACAAAAAGGTTATGGTGGGGAAAAATTGTGATTGAAAACCCCTTACACCTGAAGTCTGTGGATAGTTAATACAATGTTAAACAAAAATCTGCACACCAGTCAATCCATAAGACTTGCTTTTCCCACAGAAATCCCAAATCTGCAGTGATGTTACAACTGCAACGGATTCTGGGTGGGCATAGGCAAATTAGTTTAACAAAGAATCACATTTTGCCTAATTCCATTTTAAACATGGATTGCTTTTCATCTGTGTTTGCAGTATACAACTGCTTGGAACACAATTTAGGAAAAGATGCAAAACGAGTGAACCACTCATGGACAGCTGTTTCATTGTTAATGCAACTCATCAGCATGAGGTTGTAACATCACTGCAGATTTGGGATTTCTGTGGGAAAAGCAAGTCTTATGGCTTGACTGGTGTGCAGATTTGTGTTTAAAATTGTATTAACTATCCACAGACTTCAGGTGGAAGGGGTTTTCAATCCACAATTCTTCCCCACCATAACCTATTTGGATTTTGTTTCCCAAGCACTACCAAGCCTCAATAAGCAAACCAGTAACCAACCTCATGCTGATGAGTTGCATCTTTGCATTAAGTCAGATTGTGAAATTTTATCCCTGCTAGATATTCCACTGTCAACTGTAAGTGGCATTATTGGAAAGTGAAAATGTTTAGGAACAACAGCCACAAAGCGGAAGACCACGTAAAGTCATTGAGCGGGTGCTGAGGCAATGCTCTTCTTATTCCAAGCTGAAGAGTTTCAAACTTTCACTGGCATTAACATCAGCACAAAAAAAAAGGGCGGCAGGAGCTTTGTGGAATGGGTTTCCATGGCCGAGCAGCTGCATGCAAGCCTCACATTACCAAGTAGAATGTCACGCCTTAAATCGAGTTGATTAAAGCACACCGCCATTGGACTCTGGAGCAGTTTTCTCTTTGGCCTCTTTGGTCTGATGGTCAAATCTGGGTTTGGCAGATGCCAGGAGAATGTTACCTGCCTGAATGCAATGTGCCAGCTATATTGTTTTGGAGGAGGGATAATGGTATGGAACTGTTTTTCAGGGGTCATGCTGGGTACTTTATTTCCAGTGAAGGCAAATGTTAATGCTTCAGACATTTTGGATATTATGCTTCCAATTTTGTGGGAACAGTTTGGGGATGACCCCTTTTCTATTCCAGCATGACTGTGCTCCAGGGTACAAAGTAAGGTCCATAAAAACATGGTTGGATGAGTTTGTTGTGGATTAACTTGACTTGCCTGCATACTTCAACCTTATCAAACATTTTGGGATGAACTGGAATGGAATTGCAAGATAAGCCTTCTTGTCCAACATCAGTGCCTGACCTCATAAATGCTCTACTGGATGAATGACCCTTGCATATCTTTATTCAACAGCCTGGTTTCAAAACTATCAAGCCCCAATACTACTGTAAGAAAGTCTGTGATCCATCAGCTGATCATTTGCAATAAGCAAGCCTGATTTCAAAACTATCAAGCCCCAATACTGCTGTAAGAAAGTCTGTGCTCCATCAGCCCATCGTCTGCAATAAGCAAGCCTGATTTCAAAACTATCAAGCTTCAATACTGCTGTAAGAAAGTCTGTGCTCCATCAGCTGATTGTCTGCAATAAGCAATCCTGATTTCAAAACTATCAAGCTTCAATACTGCTGTAAGAAAGTCTGTGCTTCATCAGCCGATCATCTGCAATAAGCAAGCCTGATTTCCAAACTATCAAGCCCCAATACTGCTATAAGAAAGTCTGTGCTCCATCAGCTGATTGTCTGCAATACGCAATCCTGATTTCAAAACTATCAAGCACCAATACTGCTGTAAGACAGTCTGTGCTCCATCAGCTGATCGTCTGCAATAAGCAAGCCCGATTCAAAACTTTCAAGCCCCAATACTGCTGTAAGAAATTCTGATACCCCCCATTATTACATTTATAGATTGTCTGTCACACCCACATTTTAGATTAGTAGAACACAGGTGTACACACTGCCTCTTATTAGTACACTCCTGCACTTTTCTTAACCCCTAAAACTTAATATTTACCCTACCTTCACATGCTCTTGATATTCCAATTATTTCCAATTTACTCTTCTCCTCCTCTTTAGTTCCTCCTTCTCCCTCAGTATAAAATTCTCTCCTTACACCCACTTCACTCATCCTCCCAACCACCCTTTACCCTCACTTACCAACCCTCACTTGCCAACATTCAGTGGGCACTCCAAAACGCCCGCTCCATCTGCAGTAATATAATATCAACAGCCATACACAACTTTTTCATCTCAAACTCACTCACACTACTCGGACTTACAGAGACCTGGCTGTCCTCCTCTGATAGCCCTACTCTTGCCTCTTTATGTTTTGGTGAGCTACATTTCTCACACACCCAGACTCAACTGTAAAGCAGGGGGTGTGTAGTCATTCTTCTCACCCCTCAATGTACCATTCAACCAATCATAACTGCCCCTGCCCTATCCTTTTCTTCTTTTGAAATACACACTGTCCGCCTATTTAAACTCACTCTTTTAAAAATTGCTACCATCTACCGCCCCCCAGTCATCCTAGGCTATTCATTGATCACTTTTTTATCCAGGCTTCCCCACTTCCTCTCATCTAGCACTCCTTCCCTTATACTCGGGGATGTCAATATCCCAATCAACAACCCCAACTGCACTGATGCCTCTTGTCTGCTCTCTGTAACCTCCTCCTTTGGCCTCACGCAATGGTCCAATTTAGCAACCTATACAGCGGGAAACACTCTTGATCTCTGTACTGCCTCTAATCTCTCCAATATTCCTTTTCCGCTATCTGACCACCATCTACTGACTATTAAAATCAGCATACCCAAGACCCAATTGACACCACCGCCTGAACATCAATCTCACAGAAACCTCCAATGTCTTGACCTAGAGCAGTTCTCCACTAATCTCTAAACTCTAATTTTACCTATCTCAAACCTCACCTGTCCTAGCTCTGCAACCTCCTTCTACAATTCCACCCTGTCCTCTCAACTAGACATCATGGCACCTTGTACATTTAATGCAGCAAGCGCCCCTAACAACAACCTTGGCACACCAAGCTGACTCGATACCTCCAAAAATGCTCCAGAACTGCTGAATGCTGTTGGAGAAAGTCTCACTGTGTGTCTGACTTTCTCCACTATAAATTTATGCTGCGCTCATACAGCTTGGCTCTTTACTCTGCAAAAATAAATTACTTCATACCCTCATAACCACACTCTCCCGCAAACCCAAACAACTATTTACAAACTACCTACAAACTTAACTACCTCAGACTTTGCAACTCACTTCACTGACAAGATCTCTACAATCAGGAAAGAGATCTCTCATCTTTCTTCTTCCCCTTACAATACTTCCCCTAACCTCACTCCCTCTGCTGTTCTATGTTCATTCGCACCCGCTATAGCGGAAGAGGTGTCTGCTCTGCTCCAGTCCTCCCGCCCCACCACTTGCTTCCTAGATACAATTCCCTTGCATCTCATCTGTACTCTCTCTTCTTCTATTTCTCTACCTCTCACTAAAATTCTCAATCTCTCTCTCTCCTCATGCCATATTAACCCCAATTCTAAAGAAGCCCAACCTTGACCCTAACTCCCCATCCAACTACAGCCCTATCTCGCTACTGCCTTTTGCATCCAAGATCCTTGAAAGAGTTGTGTATGCGAGATTTACAGACTTACTCGAGTCCAACTCTCTGCTAGACCTGGTTCAGTCTGGATTCCACGCTCATCACTCTGTTGAAACAGCTGTGACCAAAGTATCCAATGATCTACCCGCTGCAAAATCTCATTGTCACTACTCTATCCTAATTCTCTTTGACCTTTCTGCGGCTTTTCACACTGTTGATCATCAAAAACTTCTCATCCTCTGCAATATCGGTCTACAAGATATTGCTCTCTCTGTCACATCATGCCTTGTTCTGCGGATCAGTCTGGTGATTGCTTCTGGTATCCAGTACTCCTTTTACAATTCTTGTTTATTTTTTTAGTTTTTTTGGTTTTCTATTCCATGTCTGGTTTTCCTTATGCTGGGTTTTCTGGGTTCATTCCATTATTCCATCCCTGGAATTCCCAGTCTCCTGGATTCATTTATATGTTTGTTTTATGTTGCCACACCCGTTTGTTTTCCATTTTCCTTTTGTTTCAGTCTGGACCTGCAGCAGTGTTTCAAGTCTCTGCCCTTTGTTGCAGGTTAGTGCTATTGTGGTTTAGTATGGTTTTTTTAGCTAACATTAGGCAGTGTAGGACCTGCCGAATAGGGGATACATCTTAGCATTCATCTGCTCTGGCTTCCACTAAGCTGCAACAGGGTCTTGGTATGTGGCCGCGCAAACGATGGTACTCAACGCCAGAGGACGTGTGGATACCCTGCACCAGGCCCTGATATTACATTACTACGCTGAGACTCCCAACTTCTCATCAAGCACTCAGGGGTCCCGGTTTCCGTACCGCCACCCGTAACACTCTCCTAGTGATTCTCCTACCTCTCCCAGCGCTCTTTCAGTGTTTCTTTCTCTGGCTCTGCTTCTTCTCCCCAACTCCTTTCTGTTGTTGTCCCCCAAGGTTCAGTCCTTGGTCCCCTACTGTTCTCTATCTATACTGCCTCCCTGGGGGAACGTATTAGCTCCTTTGGCTTCCAATTTCATTTCTATGCGGATGACACACAAATCTACCTGTCCTCTCCTGAACTCTCCCCATCCCTCTTGACTAGTGTCTCTGACTGCCTCTCTGCTATTTATAACTGGATGGCTGCCCACTACCTTCAACTCAACTTAACCAAAACTGAAGTTCTGGTCTTTCCTCCCTCAAGTGTTGCTACTCCTGTGTCTTTCTCCCTCCAAGTTTAAGGTGCTACCATCAGCTCCACCAGGCAGGCACGCTGTCTAGGTGTTCTCTTTGACTCCAACCTATCCTTGACACCTCATGGTCAGTCTAAATACTAATAGGACAATATTACATCTTTAATATAAAACTATACTATTTGTCATTGGTACCACCAGCCCTGTGTTGTTTTCACAAGCAGGGTTAGGGATACTTATGCTAAATATATTCAGACTTTCATAGGTTAAATTGGACTTGCTGAACCAATATTTGACATCGGTTATTATTATTAGTTTTTATTATCTTCTGTATATGCACTTTTATTTATCATTTACTAAGGTTTCTAGCTCCTGGATATTTACACTATAGTTAATAGTGTTTTTTTCCCGTAGGGCTTAATGTTAGGTTTATGTTTATGTTAGGTTTTGCATATGAGAAAATGTTATAAGTAAAATCTAATATTTTACATTTTATAATTATTTGGGCTGGGCAAGGGGGTGAAGTCAAGGGGTTGAGGCATGGGGGGTGGCAAAAAGACTTTGCCTAGGGTGGCAAAGATCCTAGCACCAGCCCTGCATACATATGGACTTGGAGATGGACAAGATACAGGAGATGTGTGCACACTAGCTGCTGGAGAAAATATCTCATTGTTGGCTGTCCTCTCAACACTCTCCTCTTCTAGTTCCTCCTGACTCATAGTCTTTCAGCTTGGTGATCAGTGACATGAATAACTGTGTGTTATGTAAAGTAACCTGATTCAGCAAAAACAGGCATTTGCGTTGCAAAATGAGTTAGTGCTTTGTAGATTGTAAAGGCACTGCTTGTTAAGAAATGCCATGTAGGGGGCGGAGCGTGCGCTTGAGCTGAATCTCCCGAGCTAACGGCTAACTAAGCACATTAAACAGCGGCTAAACAGCACAAAATCACTCCAAACGGAGAGACTATCCAACATGTCTCAAAGGGGAGCAAGAAAAAGGGCAGATGCCAAGGAAAAACACTCTTTCTTCGCGGCGAAACCATCAAGCCAAAAGACGACGGTGCAAAACGACGACACCACAAGATGGCGACGGCAGTGGTGATGACAGAGATTTGTTGGCCACAATCCCCGCAAGACACCATGCAAATACAATCTAGAGGGGTTTCTATACTCTTAAGTAAAGACCTTACAGTGACCTCACATACATAAATAATAGACCCAGGGGGAAGATATATTATCTGGCAAGGTACCATCAATGACTTAGACTACACACTAGTGAATATATATTCTCTGAACACCAACCAGAGAAACTTTCTACACAGGGTTCTCACCAAAACTGAGAAAGTGAGAAAGGGCATCCTAGTAATATACGGTAACTTTAACCATGTCTTAGACCCAACGGTAGATTCAACCAGGCCCACTTCCTCCCCACAATACAGAACACTTAAAAAGCACAGCAAAGCTCTCAGGACTCTGGTGTCCACATTCGGACTAAGAGACGTATGGAGAGCCCTACACCCATCAGAAAGAGTATACACACACACCACTCAAAAGTACACAACACATACTCCAGAATCGACGGATGCCTCATGCATGAATCCACCATGCCCATGATCATAGACTGTGACATCACAGCCATTTACTGGTTGGACCATGCACCAGTGACCCTATCACTTGCAAACACATATGAATTTAATGAAAACCAGCTTAAGGACGCACAATTCATCTCTAGAAAAAGAACTACAACACCACCCCGGACCAGAATCCACACATGCTATGGCTGGCACATAAAGCAGTAGTAAGAGGCTCACTCGTAAGCAGAGCCTTAAGAAACAAATTGAAAAAGAAGCGACACAATACAAAAAACAATTAGACAAATTACACAAGGTAAATCAAACACACCCTTCAGAGGAACACAAAAAACGAATAAGTAGACTCCAAGGAAAACTTAATGAGTTCCGACTCCAGAAATTTGGCCTCATGCTCAACAGACTGAATGCACGCACGTATGTACAAGGAAACAGAGCCAGTAAGCTTTTAGCACAGCGCCTACGCTACAGACAACAACAAACATGTATAGCTCGCATTGTCAATAAAGAAAGACAAAAACTACGCTTACCTTCAGAAATCTGCAGGGAATTTGCCCAATATTACAGCCAGCTGTACAATCTTACGGGAGACCCAGACACCCCGAAACCCATAGAAGCAGGCATACGATCCTACCTAACTGATATCCCGCTGCCCACTCTAACTGAACCCCAAGAGCAGCTTCTAGCAGCTCCAATCACGGAAAATGAAATAGAATGCATTACCTCCCTACCCACAGGGAAAGCCCCAGGCCCTGACGATTACACAAATTAATATTATAAACCATTTATACATACTCTAGCCCCGCACCTTACCTCAACGTTTAACCATGCGCTACACATGGGAGGGTTCCCCTCGGAGTTCCTGACAGCTAGAGTAATAATCCTTCCAAAACCGGGCAAACCACCAACACACTGCCAAAACTTCAGCCCAATATCTTTACTAAACACAGTCACCAAATTATACGCCAAAGTGTTGGCTAACCGACTTAAAACCATCCTCCCAATCCTCATCTCAGATGACCAGGTGGGCTTTGTACATGGGAGACAAGGATCAGACAACACCCGGAAGGTGGTGGACATTCTACAGACGATACACATGGACTCACAATCTCCCTAGACACAGAAAAAGCCTTTGACAGACTGAATTGGCGATTCCTAGAGGCCTTCCTCACGAAATTTGACTTCCCCCCTACATATCTATCAGCTATTAAAGCTCCGTACAGCCTCCCAAATGCAGTGGTATCGACCTCGGGGTTCCAGTAAGACCCATTTGCCATTACCAACGATACCAGACAGGCCTGCCTCTTATCGCCACTCCTTTATGTAATGGCCCTCGAGCCACCAGCAGAAGCCATCAGACAAAACCCCAATACATGGCATAAAGATAGGAGACCAGAAATACAAAATAAATCTGTTCGCAGATGACGTCCTCTTAACACTCTCCCAGCCGACTATATCACTCCCCAACCTTCAAAAAGAAATACGAAACTACAGTGCACAATCCTACTATAAGATCAACACTACAAAAACCCAAGCGATGGGGATAGGAATAGAGGGCGCCACTATGGACAGACTCAAATCAGCGTTTAAATATGACTGGAGACAAGACTACCTTACCTTCCTTGGAATTAAACTGACAAAATCACATGATTCGCTCTTCACAATGAACTACCAAAAACTACGCACAGAAATAGAGAACACATTAAAAACTTGGGAGGGCAAATACCTATCTTGGGTGGGCCGCTGCACGGCAATCAAAATGATGATACTACCAAAGATTCTGTACCTATTCCGCACACTGCAGATAAACATCCCCTTGAAATACCTCAAGGCCCTCCAGTCAATGCTTCTAAGATTTGAATGGCAAAATAGAAAGCCTAGGGTCCCCTGGAGACTCTTATCCAGAACAGTAAGAGAAGGAGGACTGGGTTTCCCAATGTGAGAGAATACCATAGAGCTACACAATTGGCCAACGTAACAGAGTGCCACTCCCATACCCAGACCCCCCAATGGGTGTCTCTTTAATCTGACAGACTAGAAGGTAAACACCTAGCGCACCTTTTATGGGCCCCAAGGGAACTAAGACCCTGCACCCCCAAAATGCTGCCAACCACCAGGCTAATGATTTCCATATGGGACAAGAACAGACGGAGGGTGAGCTTAGTGCCCAGGTGGTCCCCTGCGACCCTGCTGAAAACCCTACACATACTGAACCCCTCGTTCAACTACAAAATATGGGCAGCACACACCATAACCCACCTGCACCAAAAACTACACCAGGGCTCTCTCAAGGGCTTCAAGGATCTGCAGGCACAATACCACATTCCACACAGGACCCACTTCTCGTACATGCAAATACACCATACACTTCGAGCAGAGAGCCGACACACAAAGGCAGATGGGGAAGAGGAACAAATGACACAATTTGAATACAAATGTATAAACAAGAAACAGCAGAAAAAAACCCTCTAATTTTGCTACAACATACTTATAGAAGAACCACAAACACAATTCTGGGGATTCCAGAAAGAATGGCACAAAGACCTTGGGAGGGATGGAACATGGCCTTCATGGCCCACAAGGGCGCAATGAGGTGCGCCTCACATATTGAGATCACTAGGAAGGTACTGTACAGGTAATACCTCACACCCAACAAACTCTCCAAAAT
Organism: Pelobates cultripes; assembly: GCA_933207985.1. Taxonomy (NCBI): domain Eukaryota; kingdom Metazoa; phylum Chordata; class Amphibia; order Anura; family Pelobatidae; genus Pelobates; species Pelobates cultripes. The sequence continues at coordinate 244,500,283 of OW240912.1, read as the reverse complement.
GTACACAAATACTGACAACAAATGCTGGAGATGCCAGGGTTCAATAGGGGATACACTACATATATGGTGGACATTTCCAGATATACGACCACTCTGGGTAACAGTGGGAGACATAATTAAAGATAGCACAGGAAAACAGGTGCCACTATCTGTAGAAATGTACCTAATATGCCATGAAACCTACCAAAACCTATTCGAAAATTGATTTTTCTCAATATTATAGCAGCGACAACTGTCATTGCTAGAAACTAGAAATCGACCCCGACTAGAACAGAGATAATAAATCTAATAATCAAAAATGTGGCGTATGAAAGGTTTGCAAGAGCACAAGGTCACACAGGCCAAACAAACAAAAAGGTACATAACATGTGGCAATATTACCATGAAAGAAAAAAAAAGGAGAGGGAGATGCTTGAAACCCTGAAAAGGGATGACAGACAACCTCATTATAGACCCGATCGACAAGCCCAGACAGAGAGTCTAAAAATGATAGAGAGTCACGATACATCACAAAACAAACCAAAGGTTGTAAATATGTTTATGTAATGTTATATCTGTAAATAGGTTACCCCAAGTCTAATCACTTCGGATATATTGTATAAATACAGCCACTAGATCAACGGAAGAAATACAATATCACTAACAGCCATGATTATTGTACATTCTGTAGAAAACACGGAAATGTATGTTACTTACAACACTATGTACTATTATTCTTTCCCCTTTTCTATTCTGTACCCCCCAATGTTTATATTTCTACAAAATATGCAAAATAAAAATTTCAATTATAAAAAAAAAAAAAAAAAAGAAATGCCGTGTAGTGCTCCCTGACTTGCACTGCACACATTGGACTGAACACAGTCAGAAAAACACAATTAAAATGGATTTGTTTTCTTCGAACAGTTAACAATATAGAAAAATAATATTTGTAAACATATGTACCCTACTAATAGTATATGGATAAGCTCACACTAGACTCATGCTAAGACCAAGAACCCAGGAATGGCAAAATTATTTACTTTAAAACATTCCATAGGCTCAAAAAAGGAGGATTTTCTTTCCTCCAAACAGTTGCAAAATACACATGGTAAAATAGTCACACGCCTACATTCTCAATACATTGGGAAACAAATATAAAAGAAGAAAATTAAAACCAATGTAGCTTAGCACAAGGGTCAGTCACATGACCAAAAATATGAAAAGGGCATTCAGAACATTTAAATCAGAGGGGTCAAGTGCGTCCTATAATAAATATAAGCAGGCCAGTATATATATATATATATATATAAATATATATATATATATATAGTCAGTAGAAACCGATATGCGCTAACCTGTCCATTAGTAGGAATATACAAACAACAAGAGGTCACCTTTTAAGAACAGAAGAAAGGCATTTTTGCTTACAGCAGAAGAAAGGGTTCTTTATAGTATGTACAATAAAGATGTAGAATTCTCTACCTAACAAGATTGTCTTATCAGAATATATAGAAAATATAGAAAAGGCTTAGATGCTTTTTGCATAAACAGAATATTCAAGAATATAATTAAAATGTATGTAAACAGGTTGTTGATCCATTGAGAAATCTGATTGCCATTGTGGTAGTCAAGATGATTTTTTCCCCCTATGTTTCCCTACAATTGGGTTTTGGCATTATTTTGGATCAACAGCATAAAAGGATGGGCTTCATGGTTGATCATGATGAACTCTAACTATGATTAAATTATTAGTACCCTACTAATATTTATTATGTGTATCCTATTTGTACAAATAGTAATAGTAGGTTATTTGTACCCTACTAATATTTACTATTCGGTTTAATTGAGTTTATAAAAAGAGACATTAATGTGACTCTTACTCCCCTTACCGTCAAGCAGTTTTTATTTTAAACAATAAAAACAACTTTTATTTTAATTTTGCAATACAAAATGTGGTATAAAACAATCAGAGATTCATTGCTTGTAAGGAATATCTAAAACATGTGTACATTTGCCATTTATTAGTTCATAAATACTCAGGGATAAACAGTTTTAAAGACAATGTGGCATCCATTATTTTGAAATATACTAGGCAGGGACTAAAAATGTGTATTTGAATAGAAAAATATATTTTTATAAATATTGTTTATTTAAAGTTTTGTAAACTTTAAAATGCAATAAAAACTGAAGTTATGAAGTTCAAAAAAACAGTGGGAAGCTTATGCTAGTAATCTGAAAATACAAGCAAGTGCATTTGTAAGTTATTTAAAAATAATATTTATGATTTTTCAACTTTTTAAAAAGAAAAAGAACAGTAATCTACACGAAAAAGGAAACTCTGGCAATAACAAATTATATAAAATGTTGGAATGTTCTTTTAAGCTACAAATGTTAACCTACGACATTAGAATGTTATATAAGAATTTATTTTGCACAGGTGAGCAAAACATAGTGTGAAAAATAATACTGTAGCAGTTGTTTAATTCACCTAAATTCATTTAACAATGTCTTGCAATGCAGAATTAAAATAATATATCTATACACTTTGTTGGGAATGCAGAGACTAATATATTGAAATATTAGTATATAACCTTTCTTCAAAGACAAAAAAACCAAGGTCATAGTATATAGAATAAAAGTACAACCAGTTAATAAAACAAATTGCACAATTTAACTTTTTTATACATAATAAAATTAATGATTTACCTGTGTTTCTTGAAACTACTTTCACATCAGTTCTTACATCTATTGGTAATAATTTGACAATTATTTATTACTTAAGTGTAGATAATAACTGAATCAGAATATCTTTATATAAAACTGCTGTACATTACTCCTCTTTACTTTGTTGAACCTTTCTATAAATAGAAAATAAGCATGGTTCTTTGATTTTTTTTACATGTAAAACTCTTATAAGGCCCATCCCAGATTTGGTTGTACACAACCAGCCACCATTCATGGAATGTGACGGCAGATAAGAACCGTTTGGCCCACCTAGGCTGCCACTTTTGTAAATACGTTCATAAGTCCCTGGACTTATCTTAAGTCTAGGATAGCCGTATGCCTATCCCACGCATGTTTAAACTCACTCACTGTTAACCTCTACCATTATAACTGGAAGGCTATTCCATGCATCCACAACACTCTCTGTAAAGTAACACTTCCTGAAATTATTTTAAAACCTTTGCCTCTCTAATTTAAGACTATGTCCTCTTGTTGTGGTAGTTTTTCTTCTTTTAAATATAGTCTTCTCCTTTACAGGGTTACATAGTTACATAGTTACATAGCTGAAAAGAGACTTGCGTCAATCAAGTTCAGCCTTCCTCACATTTGTTTTTTTGCTGTTGATCCAAAAAAAGGCAAAAAAAACCAGTTTGAAACACTTCCAGTTTTGCAACAAGCTAGGAAAAAAATTCCATCTTGACCCCAGAATGGCAGTCAGATTTATCCTTGGATCAAGCAGTTATTACCCTACATTGAAATATTATATCCTTGAATATTCTGTTTTTGCAAGTATGCATCTAGTAGATGTTTGAAAATCTGTATGGACTCTGATAAAACCACTTCTTCAGGCGGAGAATTCCACATCCTGATTGTTCTTACAGTAAAAAAAACCTTTCCTTTGCCTTAAACAAAATCTTTCTTCCAGTCTAAACGCATGACCTCATGTCCTATGTAAAGTCTGTTTTGTGAATATATTTCCACACAATGGTTTGTATTGGCCCCGAATACTGCCACCTTTTTAATTTAAACATTGTCTTATAATGAGTTTGGGAGAGAAGAACTAGGAGATCATAAGCAACAAGGGTTCAGTCTTCCAAGCTCTTCTTGTGATATATCATACTGGGCTGAATTGAAAGTAATAGCTACAAATAACAGCTCCTGTTTGAGGTTTGTATTGCTATCTAACTGAAACATACCCAGTTGATATGTGACTGTGCTTCCCTAAGTTTAAATGAACCTAAAACCTTAGCCATAATTCAAAACCTAGCTCTGGTTAGAAGATATTTTGCAATGCATATGCAGTACATGACAGAGGATGTACTGTAACTATGTAAAAAGTAAAACACAACAAATAATATATCTGTATAAAGTTGTAAAAGCAGGGAGATAATACCAGTCTTAAGTGTACCTTTTTTCATTTATTGAAATATTGCTGTCTACTAACTTAATGCTCTACTGGGATTATTTACTAAATTTACTAATTTTTTACCAAAATTAATTTCCAACAGTACCCTCTTTAGTGAATAATGTTGTGCAGTCTTCAATTTCTGTATCATTGCATATTAAATATTTAAAAAATGAACAACGTAAATTCATTTGTGATAATGGAACAAAATTACACGTTCTAACTTGTTCAGTAAAAAGAAATATGGCAATAACAGTGAAATATTGATGACTATATTTCTGCACCAGAGACGTAGCGTGGGGGGTGCAGGGGGGGGCGGCCGCACTGGGCGCAACATCTGGGGGGGCGAGCTCGCACTCACAGCTCTCTGCCCCTGCCTGGCTCACTCACTCTCTCTGCAGTGCTGGCTGTGCGAATCCGATCCGAGCCGCCGGGTCGCCGCCCACTGTGGAGGGGGGGTGCCAGGCGTGCGGTGCGGTGGGTGCGAAGAGAGAGTGAGGGACTATCTGGGGGAGGGACAGTGCAGCGGCCGCCCAGCGCAGCGCTGAGCGCGGGAGAGAACCACACCAGACCAGCCCAGGCAGCAGCAAGAAGAAGCTGGCAGCGGCGGCAGGTGACACAGCCAGGCCAGAGAGGAGAGAGGGAGCCAGTGGTGACAGACACTGCAGGAGGAAAACCTAGGAGGACCTGGAGGAGAAAACCTAGCCTGCTGAGTCAGTGCTGACTGCTGTGATCGGGTCCGGGACAGCCGGTGAAAAAAAAGGTAGGAGTCAGGACTGACTGGAGTAGTACTGGGCTCAGTGGGCTGGCTGTGTAGTGCTAGCAGAGGCAGAGCATCTCCCAAACTGAAGTTTCTTTGGGATGTTCCCGGTCTGGCATGTTGAGCTGACCAGATGGATTGAAGTTTGGTTGGTTCAACAGTGACGAGACAGATTTCGATCCATATGTAGCTGTTCCAGCTCAACATAAGTTGATGTAAGCCAGTGGGTCTAGGCGCAACCTTTAATTTATTTTTATTTTTTTGCTGAAAGAGTAAGGCAATAGGCATGAAGGTGAATAAACATTATGTTAAGAGTAAAGAAATGGTTATACAATGAAGGGGTGCTAAAAGTGCAGCAAGGCAAGAAAGTGATTTTCTATTTTTTTCTTTTTTTAGAATTTTAGCAGAATACTACTATGTCATGCCATACAAAAAAGAATCTGGTGCACAAGGCAGGAAAAGGAGAAAGATAGAGACAGAGCAACAAGCTAAGTTAGCTGGAAGCCTTCACCGGTTTTTGGTGAGTACTGCTGAAATTACAGCAGGACCATCATCAGTAGCACCACAGGAGACTCGTAATCCTGATCCTGTGTCGGTAGACATTCCTGTTCCTGCATTAGAAGCAGAGACAGTTTCATCTAAGGATGCTTATACTCACCAAATCTGCCAGAAAATATTGACCAAAAAGTTTATACTGATATTGGCTATTGGCCTGAAACCATGGATGAAACCTTGAAAACTGAACTTGTCAGGCTAGGGACAGAGGAACTGCAGAATAAGGATGCATGGTTTTTAAGAGACAGTAATGGCAGGTCATTTTCCAAGGATTGGTTCTACATACATTTGGACAATGGTGAGACTATGTTAAGGACATGGTTGGTGTTTTCTCCTGTAAACAATGCTGCATATTGCTTTCCTTGCATGCTTTTTCAGAAGGCTAAAGGGAAAAGTTCATTTGGAAAGTCAAGTGGATTTAATGCATGGAGAAAGTTAAGCCCTAGATTACTAGAGCATGAGCGCAGTTCATGTCACTTGAGTGCATTTACAATATGGAAAGAATTAGAAATGCGGCTGCATAAACAGGAGACTATTGATGCTGCTGCCCAGCTTGCACAACAGAGGTCATTTGAAAAATGGAAGGCAATCTTAGACAGAATACTTGATTGTATTCTGTATCTAGCCAGGCAAACCTTACCCTTACGTGGTCACTCTGAAGATTTAAATACAGATGGTAACTGTGGAAATTTCTTAGAAACTTTCAAATTACTAGCCAGATATGACCCAGTTGCCAAACAACATCTTCACAGAGTACAACACACAGATGGTTACATTGTGCCCTATCTCTCTCCACAGAGCCAGAATGAGTTTATTAGCCTGCTCGGCAATCACATTCGAACAGTCATCTTTCAAAATATCATAAAGGCCAAGTATTTTGCTATAATGTTTGATAGCACTCCTGATATTTCACACACTGACCAAATGTCCCAAGTGATTCGATATGTGCATATTGAAGATTCAGGAGTCCATGTGACAGAGTCTTTCATTGACTTTATTCAGTTATATGGGAAATCAGCTGATGTCATTACAAAACAAATTTGTGACAAGTTGCAAGCTGATGGCCTTAAACTAGAGCATTGCTACGGCCAGGGATATGACAATGCTGCGACTATGGCTGGACACATTAGTGGTGTACAAAAACGTATTTTGGATATGAATCCCAAAGCAATGTTTGTGCCATGTAACAATCACTCGCTCAATCTTGCTGGGATGCATGCAGTTGGTGTTGGGACAAAGTCTGTTACTTTCTTTGGCACTGTGGAAAAGGTGTATTCATTTTTCTCAAGCTCCACCCACAGGTGGGATATCCTTAAGAAACATGTACCAATTCGTGTAAAGCGATCGTGTAACACAAGATGGAGTTCAACGCATGAAGCTGTATGCGTACTTGCTGAACACACTGAGAAAATAATAGACGCTTTGGAAGCGTTGAGAGATGGGCCGGAAGAAACCTCTGAAACCAGGGGTGATGCAGGAAGTCTTTTAGTATGCATAATGACATATGTTTTTTTCTCTTTCTTGCATTTTTGGAACCCAATACTAACCAAAGTAAATGATACTCAGATCTACCTGCAGAAAGAAGGACTTGCGCTTGATCAACGCGTGCAAAAGTTAAAAGGATTGACTTTATTTTGTCATGAAAAACGTGATAGTCTAGTGTCAAAGGCAACTGAGAAAGCTTTGCAGGTATGCAAAACCTATTGCATACCTACAGAGAGAAGAGTTGGAAGACGCAAGAAGATGAATGGTGAGAACAGTTGCGATACTGGCTTGACCTTAATACAGGAAACCAGCAGAGAACAACTGGAAGCAATTGATCAGCTTCAGGCAGAAATTAAAAAACGTACTACGCAGATGAATACGCTGCACCAGTGATTTGCTTTTTTGCAAATTCAAACATTGTTGGATACTAAAAAAGATGATTTTATTAAGAAACAAATTCAGCACACGTGTGCTCAGTACACGGAATTGAATGCTGCATCTATGCTCACCGAAATAACTCGACTTCGGCACCACATTATCTTGTATAAGGAGGTCAATCCTGATGAGCAGGTTGCAAACTGGTCAGCTTTAGATTTGCTTCGCTGGGTGTATAAGTGGAAGCTGCAAGAAAGTTTAACTAACTTTGTTGTCACATTAAGAATCTTTCTTACTATCACTGTTTCTACAGCGAGTTGTGAAAGAAGTTTCTCAAAACTTAAACTAATTAAAACATATCAGAGATCTACAATGAGCCAAGAAAGACTGAGTAATCTAGCAATACTGTCCATTGAGAGAGACTTTAATGTAGATTTCAATTCCGTTGTTGAAAAATTTGTGCTAATTAAAAGCAGGCGAATTTAAATTAATCTGTATATTATATACAGATTGATATCTTGCACTTCTATTAAAGAATTACAATTAGAGGTACAGGATTGAGGAAGTTGGCTCCATCTAGCCCAGTCTTGGATCATCTCCAGGGTATGGTTCCATTTTGATGTTTAGTTTTTGTTCTTGATATTTTTTGTCGTTTACGATGGTTGTGAGACGACATATAATAGCATGGCCCATGCTAGGTTACTACATTTGTATATTTGTATTCATAGACCTGCTGAAAATGTGGAGAATGTGTGTAATGCATGTTCGCACTCAATAAAGTGTTGGAAAATAAACTTGTATTTAGATGCATTTTACTTTAATTACATAAGTATTTTCATAACAAACAATACATGTGCTTGGGGGGTAAGGGTTTCTTTAACTAATCTAGTGGAAGAGACACAAGTGCTAAAATCCACGGGTTAGGGGGAGCAAATTACTTGCCTTGCCCCGGGTGCTGACAACCCACGCTACGCCACTGTTCTGCACAGCATAATGTGCAAATAGCAGGGAAGACTGACAAATGTAAAAGGAAACTGAATTTATTTTGTATCACAAAACAAAAAATATAATTTCAGACCACATATTTTCTGCTTTCTGTACATTTAAGATTGAAGTGTCTCATCCAGAACAGTTTAAAAAAAAAAAAAAAACCTTACTGTTTCTATATGCTATGCTTGCTGAGGGAATTGTACAAACCACTGAGAAAAAAGGAAGCTATTGCCAAGTTCACAGAGCACATTTTTTTGTTTCCAAATTAGACCACCAACTGAGCAAAATAAAAAGCAAAATAAAAAGCTCAAAAGAAATGTGTTTTTGCCAATAGACTGTAGAGATAGTATCCAGTAAACTAGCATTTTATTTTCTCAGCTAGACCTCTAAATAGAATTGTTTTTACTCTTCTCTACATAAGGCAAAAAGTTGATTAAAAATTATCATCATAGATCTGCATTACATTTAATTGTTTCATAGATTTGCATTACCTTTACTTGCTGTCTATTTGTTAGGTAAACAAATTAGAATACAATACACTATTGCTATGTCCCTAGATTAATATCAAAAGAATGCTACAAACACCATAACCACTACATCATGCTATAGTGGTTATGGTGCCAGCAGTGGCCTGGCACAAATCTGAATGTAATAAGTTAAATAATTTAGTAAATGTTTAACTTCTTAATATGATTCCACAGGTAAATCTCAGATGGATACATCAGTTAGGGTGTGGATTAAAAAGAATTACAGCCTGGACTGGACAGGGAACTAAAAGCAGTCCTGGAAAAAAAAAAATCTATAACAGTCCAATAATTTATCACGCCAGCATAGTGTGCAAACATAGAGGTGGGAAAGAAAACTTAAAATTGAAAAGTATTATTACAATGTGAAAGAAAACACTCAAAATAAAATAGGAGTGGATTTATTTTAAGCAGACATGCATATAACTGCAAATGATAAATTTTTCAGCCCAATTACCCTGACATATTAAGGAAGGTTTGGTAATGGAACTGGAATGGTTAATGTATGCTGTTTCAAAACTGTAAAATTAAGTTATCCTGTTTATTTTGAAGCCATATGAGTATGCTCTTTACTTTGAATATGTTATTGTGCTGGAGTGTGCACAGCAACAAGATTGGGCCAATACGTGCTCATACATGTTATATATTGACCCCTTAACCCCTTCCCGACCCAGGACGGTTCAGGACCGTCATCGGCATTTTTGCGTTGCCGACCGATGACGGTCCTGAACCGTCCTAACGGTCCAATGTACTTACCTGATCGCCGTCGGCGATCAGCGTGGCTCCGGTTGTGGGGAGACTGCCTGCAGCCCAGACAGTCTCCCCACACTGATTTAGGACCCCTGTGGCCATGTGATCGCTCAACAGAGCGATCACATGGTCACAATAGGTGTCCATAGTGCTGCCTGCAGGGGGACTGCCTGTGCTGACAGGCAGTCTCCCTGCATGTGTAAAATCATTAAAAAAAATAAAGTTAATGTTAAAAAAATAATAATTATATATGTGTATATATGATATATAGACATATTTTATATTTATATAATATATGTCTATATATCATATATATATAATGTCATAATTAATATAAAAATACACTTATAATTAAATTACACAAGTATATATATATAATATATATAATAACTATATATTGTATATATATATTATTATAAAATATAAATCATAAGTAATTTAAATTAAATAATTTTTTTTAAATAATAAAAAAATTTAAAAAAATTATATAGCTATATGAAAGTTTATTCTAACTGTATTTTAAAATTAATATATATATATTTATATCAAAATACACTTAGAATGAATTTGTATATATATCTATGTATATAAAAATAAATAAAAATAATAAGAAATATACATATGTCCATATACAAAATTACATAAATAATTATATAAATATACATGTAGACTTCAAATATATAAATATGCATATATATTTAAATTCTACGTGCGTATTTATGTAATATTTTTACATAATTCAGTAATTTTATTGATTGCAATTTGAGGACCTGCCTGCCAACCCAGGCCGAAATTCCAGAGAATTTAATTTGCTAGCACTGTATTTTACCCTGTAACGTTCTACGACACCCTAAAACCTGTACATGGGGGGTACTGTTTTACTCGGGAGACTTCGCTGAACACAAATATTAGTGATTCAAAACAGTAAAACATATCACAGCGATGATATTGTCAGTGAAAGTTACTTTTTTTGCATTTTTCACACACAAACAGCACTTTTACTGATGATATAATTGTTGTGATACGTTTTCAGTTTTTAAACACTAATATTTGTGTTCAGCTATGTCTCCCGAGTAAAACAGTACCCCCCATGTACAGGTTTTATAGCATTTTTGAAAGTTACAAGGTCAAATATATGGGTCAAATATTTTTACATTGAAAATGGCCAGGTTGGTTACGTTGCCTTTGAGAGCGTATGGTAGCCCAGGAATGAGAATTACCCCCATGATGGCATACCATTTGCAAAAGAAGACAACCCAAGGTATTGCAAATGGGGTATGTCCAGTCTTTTTTAGTAACCACTTGGTCACAAACACTGGCCAAAATTAGCGTTCAATTTAGTTTTTTTACTTTTTTCACACACAAACAAATATGAATGCTTACTTTGGCCAGTGTTTTCGACTAAGTGGCTACTAAAAAAGACTGGACATACCCCATATTGAATACCCTGGGTTGTCTACTTTAAAAAAAAATATGTACATGTGGGGTGTTATTCAGAGATTTATGACAGATAATAGTGTTACAATGTCACTATTGATAAATTTAAAAAAATGTATGTTTTGAAACCGCAATATCCTACTTGTACCTATAGCCCTATAACATGCAAAAAAAAGCAAAAAAGCATGTAAACACTAGGTATTTTTAAACTCAGGACAAAATTTTGAATCTATTTAGCAGTTTTTTTAATTCGCTTTTGTAGATGAGCAAAAGATTTTTCAAGTAAAAGTCAAAAAACATGTATTTTTTTCAATTTTTCATCAGATTTTTGTATTTTTTTTAAAATTAAAATACATGAGATTATATAAATAATGGTATGTAAAGAAAGCCCATTTTGTCCTGAAAAAACAATATATAATTTGTATGGGAACAGTAAATGAGAAAGCGGAAAATTACAGCCAAACACAAACACCACAAAAGTGTAAAAATATGCCTGGTCGCAAATGTACAACATCGCAAAAACAGTCCAGTCCTTAAGGGGTTAAGACCGCAGCCAAATGTACAAGTTGTGATCAAAACAAAACTTAAACAAAACCTGGCGCTATATGTCTGTCCAACCGTAATTCACCTCTTTCATATTAAATGCACCCACACTTATTATATATCATTTTATTCAGGGGAAATAGGGCTTTCATTTATCATCAAATATTTAGGTATGGAATGTAATTTAATATGAAAAAAATATAAAAAAATTGGGAGAAAATAAAATTCTTTTTTAAATTTTCTTAATTCTATGTGACATTTTAACTGTGAATGTCAAAATACTGTTTGCTTTTACTGCAGTAACATACACATATTTGTATTCAGCGATGTCTCACGTGTAAAACAGTACCCCCTATGTACAGGTTTTATGGTGTTTTGGGAAGTTACAGGGTCAAATATAGTGTGTTACATATTTCAGTTTTTTCACATTGAAATTCGCCAGATTGGTTACGTTGCCTTTGAGACCATATGGTAGCCCAGGAATAAGAATTACCCCCATGATGGCATACCATTAGCAAAAGTAGACAACCCAAGGTATTGCAAATGGAGTATGTCCAGTCTTTTTTAGTAGCCACTTGGTCACAAAAACTGGCCAAAGTTAGTATTAATATTTGAAAATGCAAAAAACTAATTTAACTCCAATTTTGGCCAGTGTTTGTGACTAAGTGGCTACTAAAAAATACTGAACATACTCAATTTGAAATACCCTGGGTTGTCTACTATTGCAAATGATATGCCATCATGGGGGTAATTTTCATTCCTGGGCTACCGTATGGTCTCAAAGGCAACCTGGTGAATTTTAATGTGAAAAAACTGAAACGCAAGCCTTATATTTGACTCTGTAACTTTTGAAAACACCATAAAACCTGTACATGAGGGGTACTGTTATAATCGGGAGACTTCGCTGAACACATATATTAGTGTTTCAAAACAGTAAAACGTATCACAACAATTATATCGTCAGTGTAAGTGCCATTTGTGTGTGAAAAATGCAAAAAATGTCACTGTCACTGACAATATCGTCGTTGTAATACATTTTACTGTTTTGAAACACTAATATTTGTGTTCAGCGAAGTCTTCCGAGTAAAACAGTACCCCCATGTACAGGTTTTATGGTGTCTTGGAAAGTTACAGGGTTAAATATAGTGCTAGAAAATTAAATTCCCTGAACTTTCGGCCTGGGTTGTCAGTGAGGTCCTGCAAATTGTAATTAATAAAATGACCTAATTATGTAAAATTATTACATAAATAAATATATATATATATATGTGTATATATATATATATATATATATGTGTATATATATATATATATATATATATATATATATATATATATATATATATATATATATATATATATATAGTGATATATACGTATATACTTATGTATATACAGTTCGATGGTGGTTTTGCACTCCAGCTCTCCTTTAAGTTTTGGCCCGGTGCTCAGCTGCACATAGATACACCCTCCAAGAAAAAAGCTAGCACTCAAGGACTTCAAAAAATTTAGGCATTTAATCCAAAAGGTCAACGTTTCAGTTCACAGTTGTGATATATATATATATATATATATATATATATTATTTTGTTCTACATGTATTTTGATATCAATATATATATATATATATATATATATTAATTTTAAAACATTTAGAACAAAATAACACATGTATATATATTTTTTATCTATTTATTTTTTATTATTTTTTTAATTTTATTTTTTAACGTATTTATATATTTATTTATTTTTATTATATATAAATATATATATATATATATATATAGAATGAAAATTATATATATATTTAATCAATATCATTGTACGTGTATTTTGATATTAATATATATATAATTATGTATATATTAATATTAAAATACACTTAGACAGTGTATGTGTATTTATGTATATGTGTGTATATATACTTAGATCATATATATATAATAAATATATATATATATATATATGATCTAAGTATATATTATTTAATTTTACACTGTTTTAACATCTTTTAATTTTATTTCCAGGCAGCAGGGGGAGTACCTGTCATTACCAGTACCTGCTGGCAATGCCTTGGACGGCTATGCCGTCCATGTGATCGCGGGGTCCTCACAAGGACCTCACAATCACATGGCCCAGGGGAGCCGAAGAGGATGGAGGGGGACTCCCTGGGCTCCCAGGTAACTGGGTGAGTACAAAATATCGCAGGGCTTTCTATGCCTCCCTGCGGTGTTTAGAGCGATCTAAATAAGGACGGCATAGAACGCTCTGCGGTCTTAAGGGGTTAAAGGAACACTATAAGGTCAGGAATACAAATGTGTATTCTTGAGCCAATAGTGTTAAAAACACTAGCTGCCCCCTAAACAAATTAAAAACTCCCCTTGATTTCAGCACTGTGTGGGTCAGCCATTGCTGCCCCCACCTCTGATCCACCTTCTTGGCTGAGATATTCAGAATTGATGATTTGAGCCGATCTAATGCTTTCTCATAAGGAAGCATTAGGAAGCTATCGCACATGAGCTGTAAAACACAGAGCTGGCCAATAATCATCTCTTCATAGAGCGGCATTGGCTCAATGCTTCTCTATTGGTAAAGTTCAGTGTTTCCATGCAGAACGTGGAAACGCTGAACGTCAGTGCTGACCCAGGAAGCACCCCTCCTGGCTTTCTGAGTGACTGCTACTGTAGGTGTCCCTTAGCAGCAATGTAAATACTGTCTTTTCTCTATATTAATATAAGTGTATATATTATAGACAATTTTATATATATATATATATATATATATATATATATATATCTCATAACTGTCAGAATCACATCTATTACAACTTCTATCTGTAAAATTGCACTATTACAAGCAAAATGTATGTATTAGAAGAAAAACCTATTTCATTATTTAATAAGAGGTCTTTCTCTCACCTGTCAGTAAACTCTTCAGCATAGACTCCTGTGCTGAAGAACTGATTTACAGGGAGAGTAGGAAACATAGGAGAAGATGCATTCTCCCCTGCAAAAAATGCATCTTTACCTGTGTTTCTCATAGCCATTGTTTTGCATTTTTTGCCCCGTATAGTGATATTTATAAAGTGCAAACAAATTCCGCAGCACTGTAAAATTGGGGAAAAGACAACACAATAAAAACAGACTGATACAAAAAGTGGAGAGCCCTGCCCATAAGATCACAATTGTATCCCCTATTTTGTTTGTGTTTCCCACTTTAATGCATCTCATCCCCCATTTTTCCCCTTTGTGTGTCTTACACCCCTCTTATGTGTCTCTTAAAACCCCCTAACCCCATCCCCTTTGTCTTTATCCCTTACTCAGCCCCTCTTTGTGTCTCTTTGCCAAAAGGCACTCTGTGTGTCTCTTGCCCCTCTCTCCCAGCTCCTCTGTGTGTCTCTTTCACCCCCAAGTCTCTTTTGTGTGTCTCTTTCTCATCTCTATCTGCCCCCAGACCATCAATGTCTCTTTCTTCCTCCCCGGACACTTTGTATGCCTTTCTCCTCCCTTGTCCCTTTGTGTGTCTCCCAGCCACTCCTCTGTGTGTCTGTTTCTTTTCCAATCCCCTCTGTGTGTCTCTTTCTTCCTCCATCCCCTCTGTGGATCTCTTTCTCCCCCTAGCTCCTCTATGTCTCTCATCCCCCACTCCTAGTCCATGTGTCTACTTCCTCGTCAGCCCCTCCATGTGTATCATTTCACCCTCATTTACATAGGTTTTTCATAAAACATATTTTTTCAGTTAAGAAATGAATAAATATATTTCACTGACTATTTCATGAAGGTACCCAGTCAATTAGGACGTTCCTAACCTTTTGTTAAACACTGGAGTGAAAGCTTGTAATCTGCAACCCTGTAGCTCTGTATTTTGAACTCCATCCATCATAATTCAAGCATCAAGACAAAAATGTCTCATAACCTATCAGCATGTTCCTATGAATTATTTTTAATTTATGATACATAGCACAGTTCTAACTAAAAAGGTTTAAACAAAAGCATTCTAAAGTACTTCATTTATTCTGAATACAAATGCCTATGTTTGTACACGCCCTGCAACAAGTTATTATTTTGTTCAGGTGAGGATAAAAAGCTTAACTGAAGCAGAATCAATATGAAGATGCAAAGACGTCTAAAAATATCACAAATTAGAGTCTTCCGGGAAATGTAAATGTACAAAACATAAAAAATGAACAGAAATGATGTATCCTTAGTTTTTTTTATTAGAACATTATCTGAGTGTGGAAAACATTCTGACCTTCTATGAATACCTCAAGGCTTAACTAGAGTCAGTGATAGCTGAGAATTATAGGAATTTGCAGTGCACTGTAAATTGTAAATGTAAAGTAACTTTAATTTCTCATAGAAACTGACATCTTGCTGTAGTAATTAAAGTACTGTTGCTTGCCATAATTGTGTGAAAATCGATGTTTCTGCAAATGTTTGCTGGTAGGTATGCAATTCAATTCATAGCACAATCATTAAAATGTGATTGGTTGCATAGTGTCAATCAAACTTCTGACTTTCACATTGTAGCCAGTCGTATAATGGAGCAGGTGGCATTTTCAGGGACATTACAAAGTGGTTGGAGAAGGAATTTTCAATATGGTTTAGAAAAGAATGGCTGATGGAGTGTGAATGGAAAAATGCAGATGGGGAGGCTAATGAAAAACTTTTTCTGAGGGAAGATGAGTGGATGATGGCAGAGGGAGAGAAAACAAAATGTCTACATTGGCAAGGGAAGAAATTTTAGGAGTAATACTGCTATATGGATTGGTCTGTTGTAAACAGGACAGGTGTATGAGACATAACACTATGAACACAGACATATGTAGATAGACAGAAGTAGAAGCAGCAAGCTATTAGTTCCATATGTTTTCCACAGATAATTTATATATATTTACATAACCATGAAGCATGTACTATAATACGATCATGTCGTATAACTTCAGGTAACGTGTTCTTTAGCAGACAAAGGCAGCACTTAATAAAGTAATATTTATTATGAGCAAAAAATTGTCACAGTGTATACAAAAAAAGAGATGATAAATTATTTACACCAACAACAGATAAAAACAAAAGGGATAAAATAGCAGAAGTCCTAATCACTTACTCAGCTTCTCAAAGTAAAACTTCTGCCCCAGGGGGTCTCTGGTAAGAAAGATGGTGACTCACTTATAATTAGATTCTGGCCCCTCAAGCAAGTACAATGCACACTTCAGGATCATTAGAGATATACCCTGTGGATTATCAAGCCTCAGCCAGAGGTGGAGAAAATGCGTACCTATAGTAACTATAAGTGACCACCCCCTTGTGTTCCAGACCAACATCAATCCAAATGGAAACATTTTGATCTATCTCCTCTTATGTACTTGCCACAGAAATAATAATTGCATCTATGAATTGGTTAACAATCCCTTTCCCTTTCCATATGGTTAAATTATGCAAATCATGTTTGGGCTTGATTAGAAGATTGTGCTGGTCACATTCCAAATATAACAAAATGAGGCTTAATTATTATTCTGTGGGTAAATATTAATGTTTTTTTCTTTTGGATATGATACTGGAACACAAGGCTTGATTTTTTTCTTGAAAGCTAATGGTCATTATCATATCAAAGAAATCAACTCATCAATTAAAAGGCAGAGGCAATATGGCTGGATTCAGCTAGTTTACATTGGAGCTAGACGTCCAGGCCACTTACAGACGTCTCACACCTTACAGAGCTTTTGATTATTCAAAGGATCAGTGCATATGTGTTATGAATTCATCCGCACATAAAAATGTTATTGATGGTATTTACTGTTAATCGACAATCATTCACCCAGATGCCTGGTACACGCGCATTGTGGGGTCAAAGGCCAGTTACAGCCTATCAGATCCACAAGAGAGTTATTTAAATCCATTTTTCCATTCTCTCATTGCCCTGTTGTGGTTTCATGACTATGGTTATCTGCGAGTGCATTCCTGATATTGATTTTCTAGTATTTGACTTTGGCTTTGTTTTGACTTCCCTGATATCTGGTATCCTTGACTTTTGGCTTTCCCTCATCGTTGTGTCTGATTCTGTGTCCCTGACCTCGGCAAGTATTTTGACTATTCTTGGAGACGTTAAGTCCGGCCATTCTAAGGTCTAGTTATAAGTTATCCTTAGTCCTAGGTGTGACACAGTACTGCGTGCTGGATCAACTTGTAATCCTGACATTACGACATGGCCATAGATCCTGCAGAATTGTGTCAGCACATAGCTGCTTGCGAGAGAGAATGATCACCATATGGATCAATTTGCCCAGGCTTTTAGCATGCTCCTTACTAGGACGGCTCATTTACAGCCTGAGGTTTCTCTGATTATGTCACCACTGCCTAATGTACCTCCACCTATAGTATATAAGGCACCTACGATCTCCTTATCTCCTTCCCCACATTTTTCTGTTAATATCCAGGAATGTAGGGGATTTCTTAATCAGAATGAGTACCACTTTGAGGCCTCACCTGGTTCATTTCCTTCAGATAGAGCTAAGATTGGGTATCTGATGAACCAATTTAAAGGTGAGGCCTTAATCTGGGCTAATCCATTGTGGGAAAGTAATAGGCTCATTATTATCAGGAATTCCTGGCGGAATTCAAACTGAAGTTTGAACCATTAGGCAGAGAGAAAGACACCTCCACTGCCCTAATGCATATCAAACAAGGGAACTGGTCTATCTTGGATTATGCCATAGAATTTCATACCTTGGCATCTGAGGTAGACAGGACTAACAATAGATTAATCGCTGCTTTTAAAAAGGATTATCCGATGTTATACTTGATGAAATTGCTGCCAAAGACCTACCTAAGGGTTTAGATGACTTTATTATCTATTTGATGCAGATCGATAATAGACTTAGGACCAGGGAAATTACTAGAAACAGAACTAGATGTTTGACTATGTCACTATCACCTCGATTCTCCAAACCTGTTATCCCTGACCTCTTGACACTGTCTGAACCCAAACCTATGCAGTTAGGGTTTACAGGACTGTCTGAGACAGAGAAACAGTATAGGAGAAGAGAGGGTCTGTGATTATATTGTGGCAAGAAAGAGCATATGAGCGATGCTTGTCCCTACGTCTGGAAAACTTCCGCACTTAAGAACCTTAAGGGGATAGATCTTAGGTAAAATGTCCTCTAGTAATTCCTGAAGCAGATTTCTCCTTGACATTTCCGTCTTTTGTAATGAGGAGAACTTTTCATGCAAAGCCCTGGTTGACTCAGGTGCGGCTGGTAACTTTATTGATTTGTATTTTGTTAAAAAACACACTATACCAGTCAAGGACAGATCATCACCTCTAGCGGATGAGGCTATTGATGGGAGCCCCCTATCTCAACCTTTTATTACCCATGAGACCTTGCCTATTTGCATTACGGTAGGAGCTTCGCATAAGGAAGACATTACTTTCCAGATAATCGCTTCCCCTTCTTGTTCCATCATATTAGGGTTCCCTTGGCTCATCAAGCATTACCCTTATATTGACTGGACTAGAGGGGAAATACTGGAATGGGGTAGAGACTGTCAGGAAAAAAGTGGGCATTGTTGCTTTACCCGCTGCTACGTCTCCGACTCCCAAAATTCCGATACAGTATTGGGAAGTTAGAGAAGCATTTAGTAAATGCCAGACTAATGCTCTTCCTCCACACAGATATTATGATTGTTCCATTGATCTGTTGCACAGGGTTATGCATCCTAAAGGAGTGGTATATGTCCTATCCCAACAAGAAAGTAAAATCATGGATGAGTACATCAAGAAATCTTCAAGTAAAGGCCATATACGTAAATCATCCTCGCCTGCTTTAGCAGGGTTCTTTTTTGTAGCTAAGAAAGATGGAGAATTACTACCTTGCATAGACTATGGGGCATTAAACAAGATTACTATCAAAAATGCCTATCCCATTCTCCTTATATCCGAATTGTTTGATAGACTCCAGGGTGCTAAGATCTTCACTAAGCTTGACCTTAGGAGTGCGTACAATTTGGTGAGAATTAGGGAGGATCATGAATGGAAGACAGTGTTTAACACTAGGAGTGGGCCTTTATTGTAAACTTGGGAAATGCGTATTTGAGCAACATGAGGTTCAGTTTTTGGGGTATAACATTTCTGCCTCTGGTTTCCAAATGGATCCTCGCAAACTGGAGGCCGTTCTACAATGGCCATTACCCAGCGGGCTAAAAGCCATACAGAGGTTTATTGGTTTCTTTAACTATTACAGGAGATTCATCGAAGGTTTATTTTCGGTAATAGCCCTCATCACCAATATGACACACAAGAGGGCTAATTGTACTATATGACCTAAGGAAGCTAAGAAGCTTTTGAGCTTCTTAAACAAATGTTCGCATCTGCTGACATATTAAGACATCCTGATAGTAGTAAATCTTTTCTACTTGAGGTTGATGCTTCCGAGACCAGAGTTGGGGCTGTTCTTTCTAAGAGAGAGAGTCAGGATGCCCCTTTGCATCCACGTGGATACTTCTCCAGAAAGTTATCACCTGCATAGCGTAACTATAACGTTGGTAATGGGGAACTGTTAGCCATCATAATAGCGCTTAAGGAATGGCGGCATTTTTTGGAGGGTTCCAAGGATCCTATTCTGATCATAATTGATCACAAGAACCTGGCTTTTATAGCAGATGCTAAACAACTGTCTTCTAGACAAGCTAGATGGTCATTGTTTTTGTCACGCTCTAACTTCATTATCACTTACAGACCCAGTTCTAAGAACGTTAAATCTGACGCCTTGTCTAGGCAATTTGATGTTGAATCTGATCTGGAGCAAGAGGCATCCCCTATTATTTCTCCTGAGTGTATTATTGCATCCACTGTTCTTTCTTTTTCGTCCCCTTTGCTTTGTGCTATCATGGCGGCTCAGCCACAAGCACCTTGCAATAAACCTCAAGATAAATTGTTTATTCCCTTGCTTGAAAGGTCAGAGGTGCTGAAAGTATTCCACGACAATGTGACTGCTGGACACCTGGGTATTAATAAAACTGTTGCTAGAAATAACGCTACACATGATCCCTCTGGGCATAGTCCGTTCTTTGTTAATACTGGTCGTCACCCTGCTGTTCTTCCTGCTGTATTTTCTGACACGGCTATTCCTGCTTTGGATGATCACCTTACCTCTATTCATGATACTTGGTCCAAGGTTCACTCCACTCTTGAAACTGCGGCTGCTCATGCCAATCCGGTTTACCAAGTGGGTGATCGGGTATGGTTGTCCTCACACAACATCAGGTTGAAAGTCCCCAGCATAAAGTTTGCTGAAGTTTGTTGGTTTGGTTAGGAGAATTAACCGTGTTTCTTATGCTTTGGCCCTTCCAGCTTCTTTGCTAATTCATTTCACGTGTCTTTGCTCAAGCCACTTATTTGCAATAAGTATACGTTTCCTGTTGTTCCCCCTCCTCCTTTGATTGTTTCTGGACAGCAGGAGTTCGCGGTTGCCTCCCTAATAGATTCCAGGTTCTCTTGTGGTTTGTTACAATATTTGGTTGATTGGAGGGGATATGGACCTGCCGACCGTTCTTGGGTTCCTGCTTCTGATATCCATGCTGGTCATAAAGTTCATTCTTTCCATGCCAAGTTTCCGCTCAAACCTGGTCCTGCCCACCCGTCTTCAGGTGGGGGGTAATGTCACGTATTCATCCGCACATACAAATGTTATTGATGGTATTTACTGTCCTGACAGCAGAAACTGTGCCGCTCGACAATAATTCACCTAGATGCCTAGTACATGCCGATTCTTGGGTCAAAGGCCAGTTATGGCCAATCAGGTCCACAAGAGGGTTATTTAAATCCATTTCTCCATTCTCTCATTGCCCTATTGTTCTTTCATGCCTATGGTTTTCCGAGAGTGCGTTCCTGATTTTCTGGTATTTGACTTTGGCTTTGTTTTGACTTCCCTGATATCTGGTATCCTTGACTTTTGGCTTTCCCTCATCATTGTGTCTGATTCTGTGTCCCTGACCTCGTCAAGTATTTTGACTGTTCTTGGAGACGTTATTTCCAGCCCCTCTACGGTCCGTTTATACGTTATCCTTAGTCCTAGGTTTGATACAGTACTGCATGCTGGATCAGCTTGTAATCCTGACAATATGGTAAACCATCTCCTCCCTTTCACATTCCTATGCAATTCAGACTACCCCTTCTGTCATCTGATCTTTACCAAGTGGTCAATTCATATATGTACTACGCAAATTAAGTTAATATTCTATTGTGCAACAATTAATTATGCACTCTTGGCTTGACACTTTATTTTTGTCTTTTTTTAATTTTTGCAGCCATGTGCTGATTGTGATTAACACAGCTCTATATGTTTGGCTCACTGCCAGCAGCCTATTGGTTATTTGGGTGGATACCGAGTATGCAGTGTTTTCTAGTTACATTACATTGTTATATTTCAGAGTTATTGCACATTGTACATCATTTGAACCATTCGGACACTAGTTAGGTACTTTTAGACTATCTAGTTTGTCTGACACTAGGTTTGGCTTTCATTCATTGTTGTTTTTGACTAGGCAGTAGGCTTATGAGACAAACTCCCCTTTCCAATTGAGTTTGCCACGAGTTCCTGGAGGAGCCTGTTTGCCAACCTCCTGCCCACAGACTATAGACCCTGTAAAATGTGATGGAAAAGTCTCAGTTCGTGTATTTGGACTATATAGTTCGGAAAGCGAACAGCCGCACGAACCGGAGATCCCCCTTGAGCTTGTTAAGCCTAATTGATACTTTGTAGCAATTTCGACCGCAGTGTTAATAGTGTTCATCTGGATGGCCATCTTGTTCGCATGAATGCAGGCAGCAATGTTTGGTCGTCGAGTTCATTGAGACATTGAAACTCCCGAACACCTCTGGACTTCCATGATCGCCTGCATTCGGTTCTACAACACTTAGAAAGACACTGTTTGATGGAAACATTCCCACGAACAAGGGGAACAAGCTCCAGGGTAAGACTCTTGAATATGTTTGGTAGTTTTTTCAGTTTTTAAACTACCAAACTAGACTGACCGCAAGCCCTGATTCTCTGGAACTGTTTTAGGCATGCGTGCAGTCGGTCAAATTATGATTTCCAGGAAATTTCTGAACCCCTGACCCAATCTGGGTGATTTTTGGATATGTGGATGTAACGTGTGTGGGGTTTTACAGTGCCTTGCAAAAGTATTCACCCCCTTGACTTTTTACCTATTTTGTTACATTGCAACCTTAAGTTCAATGTTTCATTAATCTGAATTTTATGTGATAGATCAGAACACAATAGTTGGTGAAGTGAAATGAGAAAAATATATACATAAAACTATTTTTTAGAAATGGAAAACAGAAAATTGTCATGTGAGTATGTATTCACCTCCTTTGTTATGAAGCCCACAAAGGTGCAACCAATACATGGCACAACAGCGCACCTGCCAAGAGACGGTCGCCCACCAAAACTTACAGACTGGGCAAGGAGGGCATTAATCAGAGAGGCAGCACAGAGACCTAAGGTAACCCTGGAGGAGCTGCAGAGTTCCACAGCACAGACTGGAGTATCTGTAAATAGGACGACAATAAGCCGTACGCTGCATAGAGTTGGGCTTTATAGCAGAGTGGCCAGAAGAAAGCCATTACTTTCAGCAAAAAACAAAATGGCACGTTTTGAGTTTGCAAAATGGTATGTGGGAGAATCCCAAAATGTATGGAGGAAGGTGATGAGACTAAATGAGACTAAAATTTAACTTTTCGGCCTATGTCTGGCGCAAACCCAACACATCACATCACCCAAAGAACACCATCCCCACAGTGAAACATGATGTTTTTCAGCAGCTGGGACTGGGAAACTGGTCAGTGTTGAGGGAAAGATGGATGGTGCTAAATACAGGGATATTCTTGAGCAAAACCTGTACCACTCTGTGATTTGAGGATAGGACGGAGGTTCACCTTCCAGCAGGACAATGACCCCAAACACACTGCTAAAGCAACACTTGAGTGTTTTAAGGGGAAACATGTAAATGTGTTGGAATGGCCTAGTCAAAGCCCAGAGGTAGGGAGGAATCAGCACAAATCCCAGTGGTAAAATGTGGCAAGCTCATAGAGACTTATCCAAAGTGACTTGGAGCTGTGATTGCTGCAAAAGGTGGCTCTACAAAGTACTGACTTTAGGTGGGTGAATAGTTATGCACATTAACCTTTTCTGTTATTTTGTCCTATTTGTTGTTTGCTTCACAATAAAAAAAAGTCCTGTAAATTAAATTATGCAAATCCTCAAACAATCCATGTTAATCCCAAATTGTGAGGCAACAAAACACGAAAAATGCCAACGGGGTGAATACTTTTGCAAGGCACTGTATGTATGCTTAAGGTACTTTTGGGGGGTTTGCTAAATGTGTGTTTTTTGTACCTGGAGATAATTAAGTTTAATACTGTGCTTGACTCATATATTGACTCATATATTTCCCAGGCACAGGAGATGAATTATCTTATATCTATCTACCGAGAACCAATGTAATTGCGTGTATATTTTTACTATAGTCTACTCTCAGGTCCAGGGAGGAGTGCCCCTTGCATGTGAAAGTGCATACAAGGCCAGTTGTGGCTGCCAATAAAGGTATTCCAGCTTGTACTCCCAGAACTATGTGTCGTCTGGGAGGGAAAAGGGCTATTCTTTAATCACGGTTCCAGTGTGGAGGATTCAACGGGTGTTCACAAGGATTTCCTAATCCCTAAAAAAAATGTACCTTTTATTAAATGCTGAACTAGCTTTTGCAGCTAAGAAAGATGCACCCATTTTGCCAAGCACTTAGTTCTATGTTAATATTGGGAACTGTCCAATTAAATATTTCTCATTAAGAAGAACTGTGGATATACTTCCAGTCCAAATCTTACCATCAAAGATAGCAAGTTTTATTTATCATACTTTAGGGTTCTATTATCAATTGCCTTTTTAAGTATTCATTTAATTTTTTCTCTTAAAATAGGTACTTCCTATATTAAGTTATCGTGGACTAATATTTTTTTTATGAGGCTCAGCCAACCACTGGGTGAGTTTGATTGGCATTACATTCCACATAAACTGTTTAGCAGGTGGTTGAATCACTATCCCATTACAACAAATTTATGTTTTTAACTTTACCTACCTTAGCCAGAGTTTGACTAGAATTGTAGTTCAGCAGGGCAGATATCTTCTTGCACTTCTTAAAAGAGTAGCTTGCTTGTATTTTTTTCTCTCTGATCTCTGAACCCGGAAAGGGAACAGGTCAAATCAGAACAGATTTGTTTTTCTTTATCTGAGAGTGAGAGATTTAAATTGCCTGACAGCTTATAGCAGCATTATTATCTAAGCTGTCTACATTTGGAATGCTGTATGTGATAATAACAAATGCAAAAGCTGCATAAATAAAATGGCTGCTTACTACTAAGTGAGAATTCAAGGTGAACGTAAAAGCAATATCACACTTAAGGCCAGAGTAACTAAAAGGAATGCATAGCTGACTGAGAGTTTTTTTCCAGTTCGGCTATGCTGTGATTAAATTTTAAATTCACTTTAAATTCACCTTGAATTCTCACTCTAGTGAATAACCCTGTTTGTCAGCCAGGAATACAGTATTTCATTTGCTGATAAACAGCCCAGGGAGACAACCCTATTTGTAGAATAAAAATGTATATAAGCATA
Source organism: Pelobates cultripes (assembly GCA_933207985.1). Lineage (NCBI taxonomy): Eukaryota > Metazoa > Chordata > Amphibia > Anura > Pelobatidae > Pelobates > Pelobates cultripes. The sequence goes on along the minus strand of OW240912.1, from coordinate 244,475,087 downwards.
GTCTTTGGACCATAACTATTTCAGATGAAGTGGTTATGGTTCTTAGAGTACTCCATTCTATTAAGGAATACTGCACCTGTAACTATCAAGCATTCAGTATTGCAGTTTATCTGTATCCGTTTCAGAATGTCATAGCTTAGTCCATTTTTTATGGACAAATAATATATCTGCATTGAGATAAAGTAATGTTAGCGATCACCCCAAGAATGATTCATTTTTTAACCTACTAATATTGTGGGTTATTTTTCTTCCAGCGGACCATATGCCTTATCGTTAATTTTAGTAGTTATGGTTAAATGAGTATTTAGGTGCAATCCTCTGGGTAGCAACTAATCTATTTTTGAGAGGTGTGACAAAAAAACCAGGGATCTATCCAGTGCACAAGTTTGTTTCTTTAGTGCCACTTAGATAAGGCTGAAGTTATATTTTTGCAATATCTACTTATCAAAGTCACGCAACCTTGGATGTTGAGAGCACTGGGTGGGGAGGGGTTGTTGGATAAGTTTTAATGTTAAAGTGTTAGTGGGGTGTTGTGGAATTTTTGACAACCCACTTGAAAACAGTTTGATGTTCACTCTTTTCCTATCAAAATTCCACCTGTTAATATTAATAAAAATAGTAATTGAGTTTGTTCCCTCCCCTTCATATTTTTTTTATGTTTGGTTTAATTTCTGTGCAATTTTTACTCTAGGCTATGGATATCAGTGCTTTCCAGTACTGGTCAAATGTTTATTGCATTTTGTATGCTTCCTTTAACACATTTGGGCATATTTCTTTCCTGCCTGGTATACTAGCTTTGTAAGCATATTTTGTGCCTTAAAGATATGTAAGCCCCAGCTAATTGATAGACTTGTGCACAGAGCAAAAATTTTGGTTCGGACAAAAATAAAATTAGTTTGCCAATTCAGGATTCATCCTTGGAGCGTTTCTGTTCAGAGTACTTTTAATTATGCAATTGTTTAGGGAAGAACAATATGTAAAAACAATTACTCAAAATTGGTCAGTCAGTGTACTATAAAATATATACATAATATGGCATTAAATTAGGTTGATAGGTATATGTATAACAGATGATTATTCCCTTAAGTGAGAATACAAGTTGAAATAAAATTTTTAGGCACAATAGTCAAACTGCAAAAAGTATATATATTTGTGGTTGGAGTAAAAAGCTGAGGGTATACAATAAAATCTGAGTAGTAGTAGCAAGTCAGTTGTGGTGTGCTGAAACCAACAAATGGGTAGGTATGAAGCAGAGAGCTACTAAAACAGTATAATCAGGGTGAGGTGGGTGGGTTTTCCTGAATGTCAAGAGAATGTCAGGAGGAAGCTAGGAGGGGGGTACATATAGGACGACAACCCTCCCCTGCAATTTTTTTTAAAATATATTTAATTATTTTGTTTCAGAATCACTTTACATATACAATAATGATTTGGTCCCAACATCAGTTATATATTACAATGAGAAGAACAACAAATACATACAAAATATTCATATATCTTATATCATATATTTCTTCCTTTACTTCCTCTTTATAACAAAGCAACCATTTTTTCTTACATTATTATACTCTTCTGAGTTCATAAAGTGATATAATGATCTTCTAATTAAAAAACATACAATAAAACAATTGAAAAAAAATTTAAAAAGAAAGAAAAGAAGAAAAGAAAAAAACAACCCCCCCAAAAATGCACCCCTTCATAACAAACTAGATCACCATTCTTCACATGCCCATCCAACAACCTGCTTTTGTAACCGCGGCTGGTTCCCTTATTTACCACTATGATGTCTTAAAGCATAGAACTTAGTAGGGCTAACCATACAGATATCTTAGCCATGATTTTATATAGTTAGTAAGAGATCCTCTATTTAACATATATAAATAATTGAGAATACAGTATAAAATAAGGATTGTCTTGGAAGCAATAGAGTTTTGTCTTTTAGATATTTATTATATAAAAATATAAATATAAAATCCATTATAGCAGAGTTTATAAGATTACATTAAATGCTTGCAAACAGGTTAACATACCCTTCTGAACATGTCATCATGTCAGTCTCTCTGTCATTTTAAGATGGAGCAGCGTCTGTCTCCAAGTCTCTCCTCTGTGTCTTAACATTTAAAAGTACACCTATTTATACCTTAGGTGTCTCCATTTTAGGGTTTCCGTAGTTCATTTATGAAAAAAAAAACCACTTTTACTTTATTCATTTTAGGACCTCCCTTAACTTGGCAAACATACAAGGCCATAACTAAAAGGTGTATACGTCATGGAAATTTTCCTGACTTAGTTCAAGATGGCATCTTAAAGTCTAAACATCCTTGTCTACTTAAGGTTACCAAAGTATATTGTGTACTGAAAAAGTCATGGCATAGCCTTGAAGCTTGTTTATGCATTATTGTTATTGTAATTCATCTGGGACAAAATGGCGCAAACATATTATGCACTGAGGTTACTGCTTAAAGAAACAGTTATGAAAACCAATATGTTCCATTTCTAAAACATTGTCAGTTTGCAATATATCTTAAAGAAAAAGTACACACTTTAAGAAATACAACATTTCATTCTAAAACTTGTAATATTTGCATTTGCCCATAACACTTTGTCTCCATTATACTTCCTTTTGATGCCTTTTATATATTTTCATTGATGCATTTCTCCCAATTTTCCCATGCTTTCCCCCACAAAACAGGGTCTTTTCCTACTCTCCTTGACATACATTCATATCTTTTGGTACTCTCCATTTGTAATATACATACGTCAATTTGTGGTATATTCCCAGTTAACCAGTTTTACCTATATTTCTTAATGCACTTATTATTATATGATAAATAAGATATTGATCCTCTTTTAGGAGGTTGGTGGGGTAATTTTGTAAGAAACAATCTGGCTCTAAAGGAAGGGTGATGCTAGTACAAGATGTTATATGGCCTGCAATCACTCTCCAAAAACTTCTTAGTTTGGGGCAAGCCCACCATATATGCAACATAGTGCCAATACCTATACCACACCTCCAGCATATATTGGGAACTTTAGGGTCTATGGAAGCTAACTTAAACTGTACATAATACCATCTATGAAGAATTTTTATTGAGCAATCTATATGATCTGAACATAATGTTAATTTTTTATTTAATCTTTAAAGATTTGATCCCAATCACTTTTTAATCTTTAAAGATTTGATCCCAATCACTTTTTAATCTTTAAAGATTTGATCCCAATCACGTTCTAAAAGAAGAGTCCCCATATCTTTATGCCAGGGCTCCATAATATTATGTAAAATTGGCTCTGTTGACTTAACCATATATGCATAAATCAAGGAAATTATTTTTCCTGTTTTTTCTAAGCCCCATACACATTCGTTCGAGGTCCGTCAATTGCTGCCCATATTTATTATTTGTGTCTGATACAAAAAAACCTACGCATTCATGGTTAACGACTAAAATACCAGACACCGCCATTGCAATACAGGGTTATTCATGTTTTAGAAATGACAGAGCAAAGAGAGGAGGAAGCATTGTTATTTATGTTGACAACTCCATAAAGTTTACCCCCTTACAAAACTTTAGCCCTTCTGCCACCTTTGATTTCCTTTCTGGCACAATTGAGATCCCGTGTAGTAAATCAATCATTGTTGCTGGAATCTACCGTCCACCTAGCTCCCCAGTCCACTCCCTATCTGACATAGCCCAGTTCCTTAGTGAAACCATAGCTCAAAACCCAAAAAGTGAACTGTTGGTCTTTGGAGATTTTAATATTGATTGGCTGAATCCTAAAAGTAGTTGTTTTTGAACGCTGTTTAAGACTTTGCAGCTAACGCAATCAATCTCCTCCCCAACTTGCATAAACATTAAAAGCCATAACCATACCCTGCTCGACTGGATTCTCTCCACTTCTCCTGATAGAATCCAGGAGGCCGGTGTTCTCCCAAACACTTTCAGTGATCACTGTTTAGTGTACTGCATGCGCAAAATAAAGGCTATTGAATCCTCTCCCAAGATTAAAATCACCAGGCCCTTCAAAAAAAATTAATTTTGAATCCTTTTTTAATGACATCAAGAATGACCATTGCACAGATTAAACATTATCCCAGATCTAGACTGTGCTGTTGAATTCTTTCAGTCTGAACTCCTACAAATTTGGAATTTGCATGCCCCGCTGTGTAAGGTGAGGGTAAAAGGAGCACATATGAACTGGATCACAGCTGACCTCATACAAATCTACCAGTTTTGGGATTCTTTGTGGTCAAAGTTCAAGCGTACTGGCTCTATGAAAAATCACTGTGCATATAGACAATGGCGAAATATATGCGCAAAACAAACAAAATTGGCCAAGGCCCAATATTTCTGTGAAAATCTGAATAACCTATCAAAACCTAGAAACTTTTGGAAAGTCATAAATAAATTACAAACTCCCCCACATAAATTACACAATTCCCACCTATCCATCAAAACAAATTCAAATGGCACACTGACCGCAGTCCACTCTTTCAAATACTTGGGTATGTTAGACCCCAAGCTATCTTTTGGCCTCCACATAGAAAAACTTGCATCTAAACTTTATTCAAAACTAAGTGCCCTGTACAGAAACAAATCCTGTCTAAGCCCTACGGTAAAGGAAAAGATTGTTCAGCAAATTCTGATGCCAACCATTGATTATGGGGATGTAGTATATGCATCTGCACCGCAATCCCACATTAATAAACTCAATACATTGTATAACTCGTTCTGCCGATTTGTGCTACAATGTAATTACAGGACCCACCATTGTGACATGCTAAAAGAACATTAGCCCCCCCCCAATTTTTTCAGGGGCTGAGTTTACTAATACTAAGTAATATTTACTTAGTATTAGTAAATGTGGCTGAAAGACCAATTTAGGTCTTTCAGCCTTTTGGTAGATAGCTCCCTAATACCGTGGGAATTAGGGAGTTATCTACTAAGCGGCAGCTTATTTTATGTTATTTTTAAATGATTTCCCTATCCACATTTGTTTGCAGGACACTTGTCCTACTCTTACCCCCAGTTTACTTCCTTTAGCAGCCCTCTAGCCCTTTCCAGGAGTTTTCTAGACCCATTTTTGTGGCCAAAAGTTCGGGTCCCCATTGTCAGGGTCTTACCTGGGTTGGGAGTCGGTAGCGCAGATATGTTGCTCACCCTTGCAGATAGCCACAGGCCAAGGTGGTCAAGTAAGAATTCACCCGGCCTGTGGGTCTGTGCACGGGGGCTGTGCAGGATGAAGTACCAAGTCGCAGGACAGGCAAGGACTCAAACAGCAGGATCGTCAAAGGATAGCCGAGGTCAAAGGATGCCAGAAGACAGGAACAACGAGGAGTAGCCGAAGTCAAGGGATGCCAGAGGTCAGAGTAAACGTAGTCAGAAGCCGGGGTCAATAACAAGTAGCAGCTCAAACAACAAGAACACTTGTACAAAGCACACAACAGGATCAAAGACTTGATCCTGATCACAGGGCGAGGCTAAGTTTAAATACCCTGCTAATGTCTGATCAGGGTCAGGTGCAGCACAGCCAAATTCAAGGTACAGCCCCCAGAGTGATAGACAAGCCAGGATGAACAGGACCAGAATGACATTGAAATACAAAAGCTGCTGTGGCTCAGAGGAAGGAGGCAGGTCCAGGACTGCGAAGTTCCCCGGTTCAAGTCCCTTGTTGGGATCTCCACGGGTGACCACGTCTAGCCGTCTGTTTGATGCGGCGAGAACCGTGACACCCATTGACTTCAATGGGGTTCGGGTTTGGGGTCAAGTTCGAACCGGGACTTTTTTTTAAAGTTCGGCAGAACCCGCCGGACCCGAACATCCAGGTGTCCGCTCAACTCTAGTTAGCATCATTAAAATATCATCTGCAAATAATGTTAATTTATATTCAATATATTTATTTTTATACTATGAATATCTGGGTGATCTCGTATTAAAGTAGTCAAAGGTTCGAGTGCTAGAATAAACAATAAGCTTCACACACTGGACAGACTCAAAGATCACTTGCTAAACCTCGTACGTCCAGACAAACTAGCTAGACCCACCTAAGGCACAGAAATGGAGCAAAGAGACAAGCTCAATATTGGACATACTGCAGCGACACACAAACAGGAAATCCAAAACGCACTGCAAAACCCAACAGGTAGCCTACACTAACCAGACGCACACTAAACACTGGAAGAAACCAGGCTAACCTGGTAAGGATCTAAAGACAAAATAGGGGTAGAAAACTGCCACTGCTGGCAACACACTTACGCAGGACCACACACAACCCGACACCTAGCTAAGGGATAAGGATAACACCAATCCTGAATATGACCACTAACGAAAACTCACTGGACAAACAGCGCTTAAACACTAGACTAACCAACTTACCGAGAGTATCCGAAGCAAGATAAGCCACACAAAACTCAAACACACCCTGGTGAAAGACGCTACACCACTTATAACGAGAGACCCCACACGGAGGATGGAGATTGGCAAATTCCAAAACAAAAAGCGAAAAACGCAGGAACACCAGGCTAACCTTTACAGTTAACTCCATCACCTTCCCTTTCTGTATACCAAGATAATTGGAAAACTTTTCATATTGATAAATGTTACTCCATGTGTAAGTACTAATCTGTAAATCAAACGAATGCAAATGCAATTTATTTTTTCCCTCCTAACCCTTATTCTGTACCTGAATCACAATAAAAATTGACAAAGTAAAAAAAAAAAATAAAAAAAAAAGAATATACAATAGGGCTGACAGCGGACATCCCTGTCGCGATTCATTTGTTATTTTAAATTGATCCGATAAAAATCCCCACTTTGAAATCTTTGCACTTTGATTACAATATAATGCTTTTACCACTGACAAAAACATAGATGGAAATTTATATTTCCTAAGGACTGATAAAAGGAAGGCCCAGTGTAGTCTATCAAATGCTTTTCCTGCATCCAATGAAAGGAACACACTGGACCTCCTCCCATCTTCTTGTATATACATAAAATCCAAAAATGTTTGCGTTCCATCTACTCCTTGCCTTCTCTCTACAAAAGCCACTTGATCTTTGTGAATTAAAGTTGGTGAAATAAACTTCGTTGGCATAGTAAAAATCTTTCCTAAAATATTAATGTCAGTGTTCAAAAGAGATATAGGTCTTAAGTTTTGTCCTTGATTAAGTGGTTTACCGGGTTTCGGGAGTTTGGCTACGTATGACATTAGCATCTCTGTTGGCATAGTTTCTTGTTTTATTACATAAGTAAATATATTGCATAACTGAGGGGCCAAACTATTAGAAAATGATTTATAATAAATGCTTGTAAACCCATCCAGTCCCGGTGATTTCCCTTTGGATAAGGATTTTATCGCTGTAACTATTTCTTGTGTACTAATAGGGTCCTGTAATTTATGGATTTGAGATGGGGTTAAAGAAGGCAGGTTCACTCAGTTAAAAAAAATGCATCAATAATTGACTGTGTTGGTTGATAAAGATTAAAATCATCTTTTAAATTATATATTTCCTTATAGTTATTGGCTAGTTCATTTACGATATCCTGTGGTCTTGATTGCTTTGTCCCTTGGCTATTTAATATATATTGGATTTTGGTTTGAGCTTGTTTTTGTCTAAGCATGTTAGCCATCCTTTTCCCCGCTTTATTATTCTGAGTATAATTTCTCATTTTTAATTTCTGAAGTGTGGAGGCTTTTACTATCTCAATTTCATTTAAATTCTTAGTAAGAGTATTTATTATCTTTCGAGTCTGATCAGATGGGTTGAGAAAATGACGGTTTGTAACATCCCTTAGTTCTCTTAATAACTTCAGTTGATCTTTATGAGATTGTTTTTTTAAAAAGGATGCTTGACTAATGAACATCCCTCTTATTACTGTTATTTCTGTTTTATGTGATACTGGCGTAACATCTGAATATCGTTTTGTGTAAAATATTCGGTTAATGAATTCTGAAGTAATTTGTTTTTTAATAACGTCTCATTAAAACATCATGGTATATTTCCCCTAAAAGCAAATGTATCTTCCTCTACTGCAACTTTAGTCATACTACCTTTACATTTGTGGTCGTGGTCAAAGGCCAAGGACATACAATAAAGTTTGAGCTATACCAGTAGTAGCAAGTTAGTTGTGGTGTGCCAAAACTGATGAATAGGTAGGCCTGAAGAAGAGGGCAAATAATATTAAAACTTGTAGCTACATAATTAACAAAGATCTCCTCATGATTAGACTTGCTTTTATCTTGACTGACACAACAACTGTTAGATACCACCAAAACATCCCAAGTTGTTAGGAAGATAGACATCAAGGATTTCAAGATGTAATATGATTGGTAAAATTGGGCAAAATTGATACCGTAACCCAGTGCGAAATGTAGAAAACATGAAACTCTGCTGGCTGTAAGACAATGTATTGGATGTGACTGATGTTTAGTACCAGTTGCTGTAAGGAAATAACTCTTCACAAGGATCGTGTTTTGCTACATCTTCCAAAACTAATTATCAGAATGCTTATTGACCTCTAATCAACTGTTCTTTGCCCCTCCCTTCTGTCATTCCATGTGTTGTAATTATAACCATACCTGAAAAACCTAAAACCGTTACTTGGAGAAACTGTGTAACACCCAGGTACTGACTGACCTATGTTATGCCAAGTGGTGTAACAATTTAGCTAAAATTGGTGACTTGGGAACATAACTAGTTTCAATTTGTCAATGAAAGGCCCAAGATATGAGTTGGGCCTTTGGATAAGTATGCCACCAAGCATTGTGGTTGGGTATTAGCCACTCTGTGATGATTTCAGAGATTTAAGATTTATTGACCATGACAGGTGGATCAGTACAGGCTTTCTCAAGAAGGCAGACATGTGAGGTACTATTATTGTACCTGCAGGGCCGTTTTTAATGTGGGCCTGCTCCCCGCAACAAGTTGGAGGGACCTATTGGATGGGGCATGCATTTAGGGCCACCTGATGGGTATCGCTGAACAGTGGCATGATCTGGTGCTGACCAGGCTCTTGTAGTGACAGCTGGGCAGAGAGTGGAAGTGCGTCGATCACTTCCTCCCAGCTTCAGAAGAAAGCACCACGGGAGGTAGGAGGTGGCAGGAGGCAGTAGCATGGGGAGGAGAGGCAGGAAGGAGCTGCTGCTCATTCCCACTCCCATGAGCCTCAGCCAGCACGAAGCTGAGCTGAAGGTGAGTGTATCCAGTCCCGATTCTCCATTTCTCTGTGATCTGGATGAATTGATGCAGCTAGGATAGTTTTTAGAGAAACATATTTAGGAGCCACCTCAGTCACTGCTTCTCCACTCTGTGCCCTCACTCACTGCCTCTCTCCTCTGTGCCCCAACTCACTACTTTTTTACTCCTGCTCTTGTTTCCCCCACTCACTGCCTCTCTACTTTGTGTGCCTACTCACTGCTTTTCTACTCTGTGCCCCCCACTCACTGCTTAACTATTCTGTGCCCCCACTCACTTCTTTCTACTCTGTGCCCCTACTTACTGCTTTTCTACTATGTACCTCTACTCCTGCTTCTCTGCTCTGTGCCCCCACACACTACTTTTACTCTGTTACCCCATACACTACTTTTACTCTGTTACACCATTCACTGCTTCTCCCCTACATTGCAGAGCCCCAACTCACTTTTTCTGCCCTACATTGCAGAGCCCCCACTCACTCTTTCTACCCTACATTGCAGAGTCAATGGTCACTGCTTCTTCCCTACATTGCAGAGACCTTACTCACTCTTTCTGCCCTACATTGCAGAGCCAATGCTCACGGCTTCTCCCCTACGTTGCAGAGACCCCGCTCTGTGCCCTGCGCCCCCAACTCTCTGCTTCTGCCCTGTGCCCCCCACTCTCTGCTTCTGCTCTGTGCACCCCTACTCTCTGCTTCTGTCCTGTGCGCCCCCGCTCCCTGCTTCTGCCCTGTGCCCACTCCCAAACATAACAATTATCACATGTATGTTAGAGTGTGTATGCCAGTGTGTATATCTGTATGTGTGCGCCACTGTGTGTATTTGTGTCAGTGTGTATCTGAGTATTTATGTGCCATGTGTGTATCTGAATGTCTGTGGATGTGCCAGTGTGTGTGTATCTGTGTGTCAAGGTATGTGCATGTGTCAATGTGTTTATATGTGTGTTAATGTGTATGTATTTGTGTAAGTATGTGTATACGTCCCAGCAATCAAAAACAACATGCAAACACATCCCTGCAAACACAAACATTACATACAAACATGTCCCTGATTTCAAACTCCAAAATTATATATAAACACACCCCTTCACTCAAACACCAATACTGCACACAAATGTTTAGAAGACAACACTACATCAAATCACAACCCTGAAGGCCAGAGGCGGCTCTAGACTTTGCAAGGCCTTAGGCGAAAGTCAAACATGAGGCCCCCCATTTACACCATTAGTGAAAAAAATTGCCGCAGCTCCCTATGCCGCTGCGTTGTGAGCACTTTTACTGTAGATATGACATAAATTGCTAATCATTTGTATACGATTGCTGGGTATGGTTGTATAGCCTGACATTTCCCCACATATTCTAAATTCCTTAACATGTATATTATCACATATGTGTTTCCCTATGTATTTTATATGTATGTATGTATGTATGTATGCATATGTTGCTTGCAACTTTATCTTTGCATTGCCCATATCATACCACAACCACACTGCAGACACACGCACACATTTAAACACTAATACGCAAATACATATACACACTGATACATGCACATGCATTTACACACACACACACACACACACACACACACTGATGCACACATATTGACTAATACAGACATACAGTCACAATGTGTTTATCTGGCTGTGTGTATTTCTGAATGTGTCTGGCATTGTCTGTCTGTGTATGTGCCTGAGAGTGCGTCTGACAGTGAGTACCCTTGTATGTGAATGTATGTTTCTGTGAGCATGTGTATGTTTGTGTCTAGGACCGTATGTGTGTGTGGTAGCTGCTTGCGGTATTTTTTGTATATGGACTGTGGCCTTTGTGCATTTTGTCTGTGGTGACAGTGTGTGTGTGGGGAATGGTGACAGGGTGTGTGGAGGGAGGTGACAGGGTGTCGAAAGGGGAGACTGTGTGTGTGAGTGGAGGGGATGACAGAGTGTGAAATGACGTGAAAGAGAGTGGAGGGGGCTGACAGAGTGTGGAGAGGTGTGACAGAGTGTGGAAGGGGGTGACAGATTGTGGAAGGGATTAACAGAGTGTGAAAGGGGGTGACAGGTCGCTGAGGGAGGGATGGGGTGACAGAGTTAGGGGGTGGCAGAGTGAAGGGTGGGCAGGTGGCTGAGGGAGGGGTTGACAGGTGGCAGTGTCAGAGAGGGAGAGGGTGACAGGGGTCAGAGTGAGGGTAGGAGGGGGTGACAGGGGGCTTTGCGATGGGGTGACAGAGTGAGGGAAGGTAGGGGTGACAGGGGACAGAGTGAGGGAAGATGGGGGTGACGGGACAGAGTGAGGGAAGGAGGTGGTGACAGGTGTCAGAATTAGGGTAAAGGGGGTGACAGGTGGCAGAGTGAGGGCCACAGTGAGGGGGTGACAGTTGTCAGTGAGGGAGGGGCTCACAGGGGGCAGAGTGAGGGGGTGACAGAGGGCAGAGTCAGGGAGGGAGGGGGTGACAGCGGGCTTAGTGAGAGGATGACAGTGGGCTTGGTGAGGGGGCGACAGGGGACTTGGTGAGGGGGCGACAGGGGACTTGGTGAGGGGTGACAGGGGCTTGGTGAGGGGTGACAGGGGCTTAGGTAGGGGGTGACAGGGGACTTAGGAGTGACAGGGAACTTAGGAGTGACAGGGGGCTTAGTTAGGGGTGCCAGGCCCCAGTGATGGGGTGACAGGGGACTTAGGGTGACAGGGAACTTGGTGAGAGGTGACAGGGGAGGAAGCAGTTAGGGGTGACAGGAGGCTTAGGTAGGGGTGACAGGGACTTAGGTGAGGTGACAGAAGGGACTTAGGTGAGGTGACAGGGGACTGAGGGTGACAGGGGGCTGAGGGTGACAGAGGACTGGGGTGACAGGGGGCTGAGGGTGACAGGGGACTGAGGGGTGACAGGGGGCTGAGGTGACAGGGACTGAGGGTGACAGGGGACTGAGGGTGACAGGGAGCTGAGGTGACAGGGACTTTGAGGAGTGACAGGGACTTTGAGGGGGTGACAGGGGACTGAGGGGTGACAGGGGGCTGAGGGGGTGATAGGGGACTTGGGGTGACAGGGGACTTTGAGGGGTGACAGGGGGCTGAGGGGTGACAGGGGGCTTTGAGGGGTGACAGGGGCCTTAGTGAGGGAGGGGTAATTACCTTTGCAGGTGTCCCTGGTGGTCCAGTGTCCTGGCTCCCTGGTGGTCCGGTGGGCCTCCTATCCGGTCTGCAGCTCCGCCGGGTGTTGGCTGCAGACCACGTGATAGGAGTCTCGCGATCTCCAGGAGTCAGAGCGTTGCCGTGGTAACCCGCGGCAACGCTCTGATTGGCTGGGGATCGTGAGGCACTTCAGTCTGCAGCTCACACCCGGAGGAGCTGCAGACTGAAGGCTGGCTCTCCGGGCGGACTGAGGGGGCCTCGCACCCGGCGGCATAAAGGGCAAGCCGCCGGGTTCCCCCTGATGTCGGATCCTCGGTCATGGACCGAGGATCCGACATGTATGTCTGCCCTTGGGCGATTTAGGCGGCCGCGAGGCCCCAGCCAGCGCGAGGCCTTAGGTGGCCGCCTAATTAGAGAGCCGCCTCTGCTGAAGGCAACTATTACATACAAACAAAACCCTGTATTAAAACGCTAAAATTATATGCAAACACTAAGTCTACTCACAATTTCACACCTGCATTTAAAAGCAAACAGTACATACAAACACACACCCCAGCATTCAAACGTAAACACTTCACACAAGTGCACCACTGCATTCCAATGGTAATAGTACATACAAATACACCCCTACATGCACACATATACTCTGTAAAAAAATATGCTTACATTCAATTGCACAAACATTGCACACTAATACAACCTTGCAAGGATGGGTAAATTGTAGATCCACCGCTGGCATAGCATTGTGGGAATTGCACGACAGGTGGGGATCTATCTTTTCGCCACTCTTCTCTAAAGGGGGAGGCCCAAAAAACTTTCTTAGTTCAGCCACTGGGTTGGAGTGTAGGACATGATTGTATGCCATAGAGTGGGAGGGGGTCAGAGTCCAGGGGGCCAAAGCAAATGCTTGCCCAGTGTCCAGTCAATATGAAAGATGGCCCTGTGTACCTGCCTCATACAGTTTCACTGAATCAATCAAAATTACAAACTTCCTATTGTCTGGTTCCTGTTTGACACATGGTGCGTCAATTTCCAAACCTTGCTTTAACCTATAAATTCCCTAATGCTTGGTTATGCTTGCCTCTCTATACATGTGTTCTGGCAAATATCTGTTTGTACAATTGCTTGAACACTGTTCCCAGTTACTTTATCATATAAATGAGACAGGAGCTTTTTTATAAAAGTGCTTTGAACAATATTGAGATACGACTAGACAAAATGTGATGTGGAATACCAGACTCAGCAGTATATTTATATGGGTTTTTATTTGTAGAAACCTGCTACTTGTTAGCATGCAAAAGTTTGTGACATTACACATTGCTAAAGAACAATGACTCAAGGCAATACTTTGACAATTACATAATATATGCTAATTTGCAATAGTGTAGACTTGAAAAGCTGATAGTGGAGGGGAGTGAGCACTTTATATTAATAACTGAAATGATTCCGTGTTAAATCACAAAGTACTGTCATCAATTTAGTTTACCCTTCGAGTGAAATACTATCACAGATGCTGCATTGGAAAAAAGCCATTCAATTACTTAACACACCATAAAAAAAACCAACTAATTACAGTAAACCCAAGATCACCTGAAAGGAGATATTTGTGACATTTTGTCCATTCAGAACACATTTATTAACTGTTTATTGAAATGTATCTGCATTTTGTGAAGGCTGGCTAAGCCGTAGCAATAAAGAGAACATGTACTATTGACCAGAGGATTGTAAACTAAAGAGGTTATATCAGTTATGCATAAAACAAAACTGCATGCATATTCATTGCTGTGAATTAATGTTATTCTGAACAATATAAACATTTCCCCATGCCAAATATAACTTACCGAATGAATTTCCACATTCTAAAATCAATGTCTTAATAAAGATGAAAAATACAATAATAAATGGAGTTGTCACTATTTAGCATATCTATACACATAGGGTTTATATCGTCCTTTATAGTGTAAAAAAAACATGTGCAGAAAGGAATGTAGCCCATGGATCAGCTCAGCTAAGAGGAATAGTCCTTGACAGAGCCAGGAGGTAGGCATAGCAGCCACAGGAAGTTAGTGACAGCTAGCATGCTGGGTAGGGCCGAGCCATAAGGGGAGTATTTATACCGGCCATTATCTGAAGTGGCCATTTTAACTGAACCTAAGCTTACCTGTCAGTTGCCCCTCCCACCCTCCATGTATTTGGTTAGGTTAGTTGATTTCCCGTTTTTTCACAGCGGCGGGGAATGGCCTGGTTAAATCGGAGGGTAGATGGAGGAGAAAGTGGGCATCCTGAGGTTTAGTGTGGATTGGGCAGTGTTGCACGTGGTTGGTAGGTTCGAGCCCGTCGGTGGCTCCGAACCTGGGGGTGTGGTGGTGTCTTGGTACACCCTACACTGGAACTGGTGGGTAGCGGTGTCTTGGTACACCCCTACAATGGATATGGTGGGTAGCGGTGTCTTGGTACACCCCTACAATCGATATGGTGGGTAGCGGTGTCTTGGTACACCACTACAATTTAACCTGGTGGAAATGTGGTCATATTGGGCGGCCAGTCTCTGTATTAACAGGTTATTTAGATTGGTATCTAGTGTTATTATTGTGGGGTCATTGCTAGGGGTATGTTATGTATATGGGGGGATGTTAACTTTAATAAGATTTGTTGGCAATGACCCCATTTGTTATTCCTTAATTATTTTAGTAATAATTTAACAAAGCTGTGGACTCATTATTTCCAACAGTATAACCTGTGTTCGTGTTTTAATGGCGGTTTGGGTAAGGTTAGCACATATGCCGGCAAATCCGACTGTGCACCTGTCATGGATACCATTCTCTAGAACAATGTTAAATGAACATTCTAAGCACTATGACTGCTATGGCTCATTGTAGTGGTTATGGTGCACAGAGTGTTAGGGTGCCATCTCAACAGTTTCTGTCCTAACCTTTTCAAATAATTTAAGCAAAACTAGGAGTTATAAAATGTGGTCCATCTATCCACATTATCAACCCATGCTTGCACTACAATGATTCCAAGACTGAAAGGTAAATGCATAACCACCACCACGTAGTTCATTACTTGTATGAATCATTATGTCATGGTCAGCTTTGTACTGGAGTATGTAAGGGTCAGCAGATAGTTGATTGCAAAAGAACAACAGGAAATGGTATCAAGATTCAGCAGCAGTAGGTATATTATATGTGGAATTTCTGAATCTGTAACACTGAGACTCCATACTTGTTTATTTTTCTCCATATCTCCAATAACAAAAAAGAAAATCGAGAGAGTAATATATGAAAAAAAAATTATTTAGGAACAGGAGCAACATTAAGTTTATTAAAAATAAAGCAGATCAAATACTTTAATCTCAAAAATCTACTTTAAAAAAAAAAAAATAAAAATTAAATGCACATGTATTGACATAGATTCCAGGAACATAAGTTTCTCACAATAAAAAAATAGGAAATCTAAGATTAAGAAAAGTACAGTATCATTACTAATTGATATCACTGATGTAGATTTGCCACCATTGCAATTAGTCGGTTTGTAAAATTTCATCCATGCTAGCTATTCCACGGTCAACTGTAAGTGGTATTGGAAAGTGAAAGCATTAAAGAACAATAGCAACATAACCATAAAATGGAAGACAACATAAAGTTACAAAGCAGGGTCACCAAGTGCTGAGGCGGGGTCACCAAGTGCTGAGGCGAGGTGACCAAGTGCTTCCATAGCATCCATAGTGTGATTCCATAGCTGAAAAGTTCCAAACTTCCAGGAGCTTCATGGAATGGGTTTCCATGACCATGCAGCTGCATGCAAGCCTAGCATCATCAAGTACAACACCAAGGATCAGATTGAGTGGTGTAAAGCATGCCACCACAGAACTCTGGAGCAGTGAAAACATGTTCTGTAGAGTGACAGACAATGCTATAATCCAAACTTTCTGGGAGCAGTTTGGGGAAGCCCTTTTTCTTTTCTAGCATGATTGTGCTCCAGTGCACAAAGCAAGGTCCATAAAAACATGGTTTGCGGAGTTTGGTGTGAAAGAACTTGACTGGCCACACAGGGCCCTGACATCAACCCCATCAAACACCTTTCGGATGAACTGAAATGGAAACTGTGAGCCAGGCCTTTTCGTCCAAAAACTGTGCCTAACCTCACAAACCACTTCTGGATGATCAGGGAAACATTCCCACAGAAACACTCCAAAATCTTGTGGAAAGCATTCCTAGAAGAGTGGAACCTGTTATAGACCAACTATATGTAGATACCAACTACATATTAATTCATTATTATTATTTATAGAGCACCAACACATTCTGCAGCACTGTACAATAGGTGGACTATCAGACACGTATTTATAACTAGACAAGTTAAACACACAGAAACATATGGATTGAGGGCCCTGCTCAATGAGCTTACATGCTAAAGGTAGTGAGGTATAGTGACACAAAAAGTAAGGGTGGGGTAGAAAAGTAGGTTGTTAGGATAGTATTTACTGTTTTGTTTTGACGACAGTTGCAAGAGAGGAATCAGGGTGCGGAGAGGAAAAGCTGTTGACAGTTTAATTGATATGCTATGTAAAGGAGAGATCAGAGTCAAAGAGAATACCAAGGCAGCGAGCCTGCAATTTAGAGCTGATGTTAGTGCCATTGACTTAGAGGGAAACAGACAAGGGAGTAGCAAAACATTAGGGATGGAAGACCAAAAGTTCTGTTTTGGATACGTTAAGCTTAAGTAAATGAGCAGCCATCTAGTTGAAAATAGCAGAGAGACAGTCAGAGACACGAGTTTAGAGGGGTGGTGAGAAATCAGGGGAGGGCAGTTAGATTTGCGTGTTATCCATATAGAAATGATATTGGCAGTCAAAATTGCTGATGAGTTTACCAAGGTAGGCAGTATAGATTGGGGAACACCAGAGGGGATTGGGGAGAAGAGAGAGAGCCAGAGAAAGAAACACTGAAAGAGGGCTGGGAGAGGAAGGAAGAGCACAAGGGGAGAGCAGTATCTCATAGACCAAGATTACGGAGGATGAGAAGATGTTGATGATCAACAGTGTCAAAAGCAGCAGAAAGGTCCGGGAGGGTCAAGGAGAATTGAAGATTATGCTAGCGTCAGTGTACTTATAATCTTAATTTTAATAATGACAGGAGGCGAGTATTTTGCATTTCTCTCTTTACTAAACTCCACAGCAGTAAAGAAAGTGAAACATTTAACCAATGAAAAAATGCAATAGGGAGTAGGAAGTACCCAACAATTAGGCTCCTCCCCCTCTTTCAGAAGCGACATCGTGATAGTAAAATAAAGTTCAATACATAACATCCGAGTAAACACAACAGGTAAACGTTCGTAGTGGGATGATGAAGACTGTAATCTACACCAACGGGTGAACATCTGATCTTCATGTAGTAAGAAGAATTCTGGGTAGAATACCGAAGAAACTCCAGGGTGGCACCGAATTAAACTGAAATGAGAGTGTGAAATGGGTTAGAATGGGATCTTAGAACTGTTTGTTACAGTGACCTTGGGCCGTCAACAATATTTTTTAAGGCAAGAGTATAACCAATATATATAGTAACAAATAGTAGTACATACAGGAATATACCAATCCCCGTCTAAGTGTGTTAGCATATGAACAAATCCCGCTATGACAGATGTAGTGATAGAAATGAGAGATGAGATAGGTTATATCAGAATTCGAATGTTCCCATCTTCCCTAGGGTGGGAAGGGTGGGAAAATACTCGCCTCCTGTCATTATTAAAATTAAGATTATAAGTACACTGACGCTAGCATAATCTTCAATTTTATCACATGACAGGAGGCTTCCTATTTTGCATTTTTTAACGCTGTAATAGTGATAATGCCGCGTTGGAGTTCGGGCGGAAATAGAATGTGCGAAACGTGGATTCTCTAGACCAGTCAGCGGAACGTAATATATCTGCTAGTGAGGCACCCGCTGTGAAAGCTGAGGAAGCCGCCGCCCCACGTACCGAATGAGCGCCGAAAGAAGCGTCTATGCCTGCTAAAGAAAGGATCCACCGAACCCATCTGGCTAGGGTGGTAGTAGTGATGGGGACGTGCGGTCGAACGTATGACACGAGGAGTTGCCCTGAGGCTGGAGTCCGTATCGGAAGCGTAACCTCCACATATCGCCGTAGTGTGGCCACGACGCAGAGTTGTGGATCGGAATTGAAGAAAGGGTAAAAAACCGTCGCAGAGTCAGACTTCGTGCGACGCGATATCTGGAATGTGACTCCCTCCGGGGAGACCGAGAACGCGTCTATGTCAAACGCTCGGACGTCCGATACCCTGCGGAATGAGACTAGACAGAGCAGAATTGTCAGTTTCGCAGAGAGTTGCCGGAGGGAGAGATTGTCGTTGGTCGGCCATTCTCTCAGGAAGCGGAGGACTACCTCGACATCCCAGAGTCGTGAATATTTTGGTTCCGGAGGTCGTTGTAATCGAATGCCTCTTAGAAGTCTGCATATCAGTGGGTCTTTTCCCACTGGGATTCCCAGTGTGGGAACATGGGCCGCTGAGATGGCTGAGCGGACTACGTTAATGGACCTGTATGATCGTCCTGAGGAGAATAGGTGTGTTAGAAAGTTTATGATGGTAGGAATAGAGGCCGTAAATGGATCGTCGTTCCGTTCCAAGCACCAATTGGACCAGCAATTCCACGCATGTAGGTAGGATCTTCTGGTTCCTGGAGCCCATGAGTCCCATAGGAGGTCCTTAGCAGCCTGCGATAGTTCGCCGACTTGCCAGGCACCCCGGAAAGAGTCCAAGCCACTAGGGTGAGTCGGTTGGCCAGGACGAGCGGATGAGGGCTCCCTTTCGGATCTGTGAGAGTATGTTCGTGAGAGGGTAGTAGGAGAGGGTCCTTGTAAGATAGGGCTAGGAGGTCCGGAAACCAAGGTTGTCCTGTCCATAGAGGTGTGACGAGTAGCAGGGATACCCCCTGCTGTCTCAGGTAGTGAATGGTCCGTGCTATCATGGCGAAGGGGGGAAAGGCATATGCTCCCGTGATCGGCCATGGTTGTAGGAAGGCATCCGTTGCTTTGCTTTCCGGGTCTGGGAGCCAACTGAAATATGCTTGCGTTTGTCTGTTGTTGCGAGACGCAAACAGATCTAGGTGAAATGGACCCCGGTGTGCCGCTAGACCCTGGAAGATGTGTGGATCCAGTTTCCAGTCGCTGGCATCCCTCCAGTGGCGTGAAAACCAGTCCGCTGTGAGGTTCGTTTCCCCGGGAAGGTATTCTGCTTTGAGGGAGATATTGCGGGGTAGGCAGAAATCGAAGATCTCCTTCGTTATTTCCGAGAGGATCCGGGATCGGGCACCTCCCAGGCGGTTGATGTAGCGGACTGCTGAGATGTTGTCCATCCTTAGGAGGATGCAGCAGTCCATCTTTTCTTTTGCCAAGCTGCGGATGGCAAATGAACCTGCCAGGAGTTCTAGGCAGTTTATGTGTAAGTTGAGGTCCTGGGAGGTCCAGGTCCCGCCTGTTGACGTGCCTGCGCCTGTGGCGCCCCATCCCCAGAGGCTGGCGTCCGATTCCAGAACTAAGTCGGGCGTGCTCCCGAAGATGGCCCGACCGTTCCATGCTTCCATGCTGTCCAGCCACCATCTGAGTTCGTCCCTGACCTCCTCCGTGACCGGGATTGGTTGGTCGTAGGATGGGTTGTGTCTGAGGAAGGATGCTTTGAGGCGTTGCATTGCCCTGTAGTGAAGTGGGCCCGGAAAGATCGCCTGTATGGAAGCTGAGAGGAGTCCCACTATTCGAGCAAGGGAGCGGAGTGGAATGGTGTGGGCGCGAATGGTCTTGCGCAATTCTTTGCGAATATTCGAGATCTTTGATGCAGGTAGCCGTAGGGTGCTCGTGGTGGAGTCTATCTCGAAACCTAGAAATTGCACCGTTTGGGATGGTGACATGGCTGACTTTTGAAAGTTCACCATGAAGCCCAGGGATGATAGCAGGTCCGTGGTATAGTTTGTGTGTTGCGTCAGTCTGGACTTGTCGGAACAGAACAGAAGGAGGTCGTCCAGGTATATAATGCAACGAATTCCTTGTGCGCGAAGATGAGCAACTACTGGCTTCAGCAGTTTGGTGAAGCACCATGGAGGGAAGGCATGTGAATTGCCAGGGGTGATTCTGCCAGTGGAATCGTAGGAATTTTCGGCAGGACAGGTGGACGGGTACTGAGAAGTATGCATCCTTTAGGTCCAATCTCGTGAACCAATCTTTGTCCTGTAGTAGGTCTCTCAGGAGGTGTATGCCTTCCATCTTGAAGTGTCTGTACGTGACGTATTCGTTGAGTCTTTTTAAATTTATGACGGGTCGAAAATCCCCTGATTTTTTCTTTACCAGGAATATGTTGCTGAAAAAACCGTGAGGTCCGGAGGCTGGTTCTATTGCGCCTTTCGATCGAAGTTCCATCAACTCGTTGTGTAGGAGTTCGGCATCTTCTGTCGAGCATTTGATCGGGTGCGGTATGACTGTTTGTTGTGGGTGTGACGTGAAGTCGATGATGTACCCTTGAACAGTTTGTAAGATCCATGCGTCTGTGGAGATGGTCTGCCATTCCTGAAAGAACAAAGATATGCGACCTGCTGGGTGGAGAGTAAGGTAATGCGTTAGGTGATTGCTTACCTGTGGAGAAACGTGCTCTGCCTCGGGTACGTGGTCCACGGCCTCTATCCGCTCCTCGGGTATATGAGGAGTGTTGTCTGTATCCCACTTCTGGGTAGAAAGAGTGAGGTCTTGAGGTACGGGGGCCTGAAGGCCAGAATCGGCTGGCAGCACGGCCCCTTTGGCGGCCAGCCCGTCCAAAAACACCCCTGGTGGGGTTATGTCTAAAAACTCTCCTCATGGAGGACTGAGCTTTGTTCAGGGAAGTAAAGATATTTACATGCTTGTTCAAGTCCTTGAGGAAAGGATCGCCAAATAGTTTGCCCTGTGCCAGAGGGCCTAATTCCTTGGTGCCCAATTCCACCAACTTTCCGTCGATACGGAGTAGTGCTGCCTTGCGCCGCTCGGAGGAGAGGGCTGTATTCGTGTTACCCACAAAGCAAAAACATCTTTGTGCCCACTCCCGAACATCATGAGCCCATTCGCGAACCATGGTCGCGTCAAATTGGTCTGCCTTTGTGAGGGCATCGTCTGCCAGGTACATGATCCTGGAAAGTGGTCCTATTGAGTCTAGCAGTTTGTCTTGGACTGCTCTGAAACCCTTCTCCACGCCTTTGCGTGGGTCCCGGCCACCTCGGGACATGAAGGTGGTCATCACCTGGTCAAATTCTGGTGTCTCTGCCACGTGATCGGGTAGAGAAGGTCTTGGACATTCGGACCGTAGTCGGTTGCGGACTGTCTTGTCCATGGACTTTCTCAGCCAAAGATGCATGAATTTTGCAAGATGATCTGGGGGTGTCCAGTCCCCTGAACGAGGGTGTCTTAGGTTCCTCGGATCAAATAACTTCTGACCTGATGGGTCAAAGATGGCGTCCTCGTCTTCCTGCGGATTATCTATGGTGTCCTGTAGTTGGGAGTCTCCCAGTAGCGTATGCGTGACGAGTGCAGGTTGGGACTCGGACTCGGAGCCCCATGGGTCCTCGTAGGAGTCTGACCCCTCCGCCTGCCATTCATCTAGAATCGCCAAGGACTTTTTGTGTGCATCCTCCTCATCCGAGGAGTAATCAGGTGGCGGGGGCGGGGTAGTGTCCTGTGAGGGCTTAAGCCTTTTTGCGGGGGTTTTACCCTTGGTCGGATTCTGTTGGCTCTTTTCCCCTTTCCAATGGCGTTTGCCGGTGGGGGGTTCGTGGCTCGTATGCGGTTCCGAATCTTCGGAATCCGAATCATGTCGGGACCGGTGGGTTTTTGATGGTTTCCTCTTATCGGCATTAGAGGTCATCATTATGGAGAGGGCTGGGGGGGGGGCCCCAACTACTACACAAAGAAACTACAAAGTGTGTCAGAAGTAAATATTAATCCCTGAGGAAAATATAATAAAGTGTAAATTATAAGTGTATGAGGTAAAGCATGTAGAGAAAGCTGCAAGCTATAAAATAAACTTCAAATTATAGTAACATCCAATAAAAAATCAATAAATTCAATATATATATATACATATACATTTGGAGCCAAAAAACTCTGACCTGTCTGCGATGGAGCAGTAAAGAAAGAGGAGGAGGAGCCTAATTGTTGGGTACTTCCTACTCCCTATTGCATTTTTTCATTGGTTAAATGTTTCACTTTCTTTACTGCTGTGGAGTTTAGTAAAGAGAGAAATGCAAAATAGGAAGCCTCCTGTCATGTGATAAAATTAGAACAGAGAAGTGGCCATGGGATTTTGCAGTGATAAAGTCATTGGATACTTTGGTCACAGAGTAACGAGCGCGGAATCCAGACTGAAGCGTGTCTAACAGAGAGTTAGATTCAAGGAAGTCTGTCAATCTTGCATACATAACTCTGTAAAGGATCTTGAAGGCAAATGGCAGTAGCGAGATAGGGAGGTAGTTGGACGGGGAATTAGGGTCAAGGATGGGCTTTTCAGAATCGGGGTTACAGTTACATGATTGAAGAGTAGAGAAAACATGCCAAAGGAGAGGGAGAAACTGAAAGTTTTAGTGAGAGGCAGAGCAAGATAAGGAGACAAAGTGCAGATAAGAAATGAGGGAATAGGATCGAGGGAACAGGTGGTGGGGTGGGAGGATCAGAGCAGAGAAGAAACCTATTCTGTTGTAGTGAGTGCAAATGAGCATAGAACAGTGGAGGGTGTGGGGAAAAAATTGCTAAGTTTGTGGTGGTCAATTTTGTAGGAGGGGGAGAAGCAACAGGGCAAAGAAGAGAGTTAAAAGCATGAAATAGGCATTTGGGTTTGTGGGAGTGTGGTTATGAGCGTATTGAAGTAGTTTTCTTTTGAAGAGGAAAGAGCCAGACTGAAGGAGCGCAACATAAATTTATAGTGGAGGAAGTCAGACGCAGAGTGAGACTTTCTCCAGCAGTGTTTAAAAGTTTAGGAACATTTTGGGAGGTATCGGGTCAGCTTGGTGTACCAGGGCTGTAATTGGGGTGCTTACTGCATTTAAATGTAGTAGGTGCCACAATGTCTAGTTGAGAGGAGAGAGTAACGTTAGAGAGGGAGGTTGCAACATTAGGGCAAATGAGGTTTAAGATGGGTGAAAGGAGACTTTGGCATTTGGTGGAGAATTGCTGTAGGTTTCTGCAATATTGATGTGGTGAGGGTGGTATAATTTGGGTACGGGGAATGCCGATGTCAAAGGTCAGCAGATGGTGATCAGATAGAAAAAATGAATGTATGTGTAGTCAGAATGCAATGTCATAAAAGTCCCTGTTGGTGTAATGGTTAGGCGTCCCAATACTTTAATCCATATATTGAAGCTAACCCACATCTAATGATCTAAGCATTTTGTGCACTTTATCCTTATATCCATCTATGTTTAACTCTTTTTTCACTATTACATATTGGTGTCTCAAGGCTTCAAGTCTTCCTTTAAATATTTGGAGCCTCAGAAATCTGAGCCTGAACAGGGAAGATTAAGACATATAATATTTGTTTTCCATTTTAGTATAGTTTGTTATTTTTTACAACAACATAGATAACATCAGACATAAGGAAAACATTATAAATAAATAGCTTAAAGTATCTGGTAGAATTACTTTTTAGTAAGAAAACATGTATATGGTGGCTTATAGACTTGTGCAAACGGGAAAAATGTGGAGTCTAGCCAACTCCTTGGTTTTACACCCCTCCCTATCACAGGTGCCTCATCCCAGGGTCCTATTTGGCCTTGTACTGGAGAGAGCCCGAGATGGATTTTTTTCCCCAAGTAAGTGGGTTACTCTCATAAGAGCAGACATTAGGCTGTTAGAGTAGGACCTGCCAAAGATGGGGTACATTGATGTTGTGGCAGGCTTATGCAATGTATGATCATATAATGTAACTAAACCCCCATTATTTTTGCCTACATTAGGTGTTTAAAAAAAAATGAATAAAATCTATCAACATTGAAGTTGCTGTTTAGTGGATAGGTGAGTGTGCTGCTGGATCTTGTGTATTGTATAAATTGGCCCCCAGCAATCTTGTGTATTGTATAAATTGGATCTTGGATCCTGTGTATTGTATAAATTGGCCCCAGCACCCAGCAGCACCGCATTTATGTATGTTCAGGTGAGTGCAGCCTCTGGTTTCATATATATATATATATATATATATATATATATATATATATATATATATATATATATACCATAAAATATGACCAGCACTCACAGGTTTATAAAGAGTTAAAACATCAGAAGTTTAATTCAAAAAAATTAAAAATGTTGTAGACAGCTCAACGTTTCAGTCCTCCTCTGGGACTTTCATCAGGAACAATAAATGTATTGTTCCTGATAAAGGTCCCAGAGGAGGACTGAAACGTTGAGCTGTCTACAACATTTTTCATTTTTTTGAATTAAACTTCTGATGTTTTAACTCTTTATAAACCCGTGAGTGCTGGTCATATTTGGTATATGGATATTCATCTCTTCCCTGGACTACAAGCACCCGGTATGTAATTTTGGAGCCTGAGTGCAAGGAAATTGTGTATATATATATATATATATATATATATATATATAGTTGATAGTCCTTGCACTCAGGCTAAAAAGTTGCCTTTTTGTATATATATATATATATATACAGGGTGCCAGCCCTGGGGCTTCAACATGCAAAGTTATGAAACAAGTGGTCTGCACTCACGGTCTTCCTTATTAAAAGTTCCTTTATTCCAACATGCAGGGACTTTCATCAGGATCAAATTATACCACTTGTTTCATAACTATATATATATATATATATATATATTATTGTTTTATTTTTTTTATTATATATATTGCCATCTTTTAGTTTAAAAATACAATTGTAGAAAAAAATTAAGAGCGTAAAACTTCAAACTACTAAATTTCATGACATAAGTTACAGTGTTGTTTTTTTGTATTATTTTATAGTGGCTCTTTTTTTAATATTCTCACACTGTATTGGAATAATAAAAAAGTGTCATTATAATTTTATTTTAATATATCCACACTTCCTCACTACCCATGCTCAGCCTTGCCCCGGACACACTGAATTTCGGCAGAGTAGGCTACTGCTCAGGTAACCAGGGGCCTACTTTACCTTAGTGACCAGCCAGTTCATGTTCCCTCCTGACAGGAGGACCTCAGCAACCCCTATGGTTTTGCCACTGTCTGCCACGTAGGTGGTTGTGTGTCCTAGGAGACTGCCGTTGCATTCATAAATAATGTACACTGTGCTTTTAGTAATTTATTTATGGAATCCTTTTTATTTAAAAACTAGATGAATATTTAAAGATTTCTCTTTCCAGTGTTGTGTATAAATATTAGTCTACTATTGAGTTTATACTGTTATAATAGAAGAAATAAAAGAAGGCACAGTTAAGTATACTTTTGGATCAGAGTTCACAAACTGCTAATAGTTACAATATCCTGTCACTTAAAGGAATATGCAATCAAAGCATGCATAACCTTTCATGCTGGTAACTCTATCTAAGAACACTAGGTAGCAAAGAAACAATTATTATATATTCTAGAAGCCGTATCGGTAACATGTTGCTTTTAATTGCTATTGGAACACATTCAAAGATATTCTTTATGCCTCATTTTAGTGTCTAGACTTAGCCTTTTTACTGAAATTATAAACACTTTCTCCCTCTCTGTGTGTATGTGTATATATATATATATATATATATATATATATATATATATATATATATATATATATATATTATCCAACCAAATGAATACACATATACATACATATATATATACATACATATACATATATATATATATATATATATATATATATATATATATATACCGTGATTTTCGCTTCCATAAGACGACTCACCATAAGACGACTTAGTTTTTAGAGGAGGAAACCCAGAAAAAAAAATATTCTGAACAAACTGTTCCATAGTGTTTCTTACCATGGGACAGTTTGTTCAGAATATTTTTTTTTCTCCCCTGTCCCATAATGATCTTTAACCCCTCTTTCCTCTGTCCCATAGTGATTGTTAACCCCTCCTACCCTGTCCCATAGTGATTGTTAACCCCTCCTACCCTGTCCCATAGTGTTCTTTAACCCCTCCTCCCCTTGTCCATTAGTGTTCTGATCCCATAGTGTCCCCCCTCCCATTGTCCCATAGTGCACTTTCCCTCCCATAGTGTCTCCCCCTCCCCTTGTCCCATAGTGTCCCCCCTCCCCTTGTCTCATAGTGTCCCCCCCTCCCCTTGTCCCATAGTGCCCCCCCTGTCCCATAGTGTCTCCCCTCCCTTTCTCCCATAGTGTCTCCCCCTCCCCTTGTCCCATAGTGTCTCCCCTCCCTTTCTCCCATAGTGTCCCCCTCCCTTTGTCCCATAGTGTCTCCCCCTCCCCTTGTCCCATAATTACTTACCTGTCTTGGAGCGTGGGCCGGCTTCACAGCGCGCTCCGCGGTCCAGGAACTTCTATTTCAGGTTCCGGTTTCCGGCGGGACTGAAAGGAAGTGCACCGTGTGCACACTTCCTTTCAGTCCCGCCGGAAACCGGAACCTGAAATAGAAGTTCCTGGACCGCGGAGCGCGCTGTGAAGCCGGCCCACACTCCAAGACAGGTAAGTAATTCTTCACATTCGCTCCATAAGACGCACAGACATTTCCCCTCACTTTTGAGGGGAAAAAAAGTGCGTCTTATGGAGCGAAAAATACGGTATATATATATATACACACACACACACACACACACACTTATATTAACACTTAGCTTTTAGTGTATTTTACTCAGTTCATTATTAGTGTTCCCGTCAGCCATGATTACATTATTGTAGTTAAGGATCACTTTATGGGGCAGTCCAATGTACTTCCCTTAAAGAGACACTATAGTCATCCAGACCACTTCAGCTCAATGAAGTGGTCTGGGTGCCAAGTCCCTCAGGTTTTAACCATTCACATGTAAACATAGCAGTTTCAGAGAAACATAGCAGGGTTAATCCAACCTCTAGTCTTCCTGACAGCCGCTTCTGCGACGCTGGATGCAAAATTCGCACCCAGCGTGCAGAACGTCCATAGGAGAGCATTGAGAAATGCTTTCCTATGGACTGTTTGAATGCGCGCGTGGCACTTGCCGCACATGCGCATTCCGCTCCAATCGGGAGCCAACGTCGTCGGGGGAACAGAGGTCACCAACGCCGAGGGAGCCCAGCGCTGGATTAAGTTAAATGGCTGAAGGAGTTTTAATCCCTTCAGCCCAGCGGGAGAGGTACCCTGAGTGTGAGGGTCCCCCCCAAAGATGACAGTGTCAGGAAAACGAGTTTGTTTTCCTGACCCTATAGTGATCCTTTAACTATATCAAAGGATATGTTAAAGCTTGTAAATAAATGTAACTGTGACACTGCATGTCATGTATCACTTATAAAAGAAAAAAACAACTAAACCGAAAAGCTCTTGAAATGCCCACATATCTGAGAGAGATATATATACACACACGTTCTGTAGTTGCTACTTGTCCCCATACTGTGCTAGATTATAGCTTAACGCCATGTTAGTTGCATCTCCCACCTCAATACCCCCACAAAAGTGTCAGGGCATACACAATAGAAGAATATGACGATTCCCACTAGGTTACCAGAGTCATTACCCGCCAGATAGCGAGGGTATGGGGTGCACACAGAGTCAGGTAAAAACGTTTATGCAGGACCAGGACTCATACGGCATTCACTAAAACACAATGAAAGGCAAGCTGGCAGGCTGAGAGACACGAGTTGTCATGTAAATAAAGGGCGCCATGAAAGACTGGGCGGGCTGCGGTAGGGGCGTCTTACTACTCACGTAAAATGTATGGGAGGCTGGATACTGAGAATAAACTAGGCCGTTCCTATGATAGAATGCTTTCAAATTACTTCAAAGGGCACGAGTACAACGTATAGGGGTCCAGGATTGGAGTTCATTGTTGTGCTACCATGACACATAGAAAAAAGTTCCAATAGTGTAAACCCCAATCCAATATTAAACTACCATATCCCAAAATGTTTCTACTGACTTCGAGGCGATAAGACAAATATAAAGGGTAGGGTGGATGTGGGTACAGATATTGTATTTGAAATTACAGGTTTCAATACAAAAAAAACAAAAAACCCACCATAAAAAAAAAGGCACCAGTTTACTTTATAGCTTTTAAACAGATACAATTCACTACAATAAAGGGGTTATTCACTGAACAGTGCACAGTTTAATTGCAATTTAGTGAACAAACTACTGGTGAAGGATACATAAAAGAATTGGAGATACAGTACATGTATATAGATTATAGTACATTATTTGGGCTAATTAACTCCCCCCTCAACTCTGGTCTACATATTGCAATAACATCACACTATTTAGCAAGTGACCCCCATTATCTCTACATACCCCCAAAA
This sequence comes from Pelobates cultripes, assembly GCA_933207985.1. Taxonomy (NCBI): domain Eukaryota; kingdom Metazoa; phylum Chordata; class Amphibia; order Anura; family Pelobatidae; genus Pelobates; species Pelobates cultripes. The sequence goes on along the minus strand of OW240912.1, from coordinate 244,446,308 downwards.
CAAATAAGATCAGAACACCAAACTGCTTGTTCTAAGCATCTATATCACTAAATTCCTGCATCAGTTTAACAAACGACCAAAAAGCCGCTTAGTGTATCTCTATACCAGGAGTTACACTGTATGCCAACATAATATAGGGTGAGTAATGATCTACTTCATGATTTTATCCATAACAGCCTATAATCTCATTTTGCCCCTCGTTTTCCTATTCCTACTCTTGTCACACAAAAAAAAGGGGAATAGAACATTATGTTATACAGAGAATCCCACGTGACAAAAATGGATACAACCATTCTAGAGGGCTATTTCAAAGCAATATCTGATCGTTCCAAACACATAGCCATCGCTTTCTCATGATGGATGAATAGTGTGGTGGACAATATTCCAGAATTAGCTCCGTAATGTAACAGTACAGATTGCTTTGCATTCTAATCCACCATGATTAACCCCCTGCAATAGGCACTCGAGCATGTTCATTAGCGTTTAAAACACAACCAGAAATCTGGGGATTTGCCAACCCCATTCTACTACTGTCCTACAAAAATACATATGATCAGACAACCAGGCCTCGAGTGGTAGAGTATAGAGTAATCCTTTCGTGCATTAAACGAGGATCTCTTACCTCCAACCCTGTACATATTTGCAGCCATGACTATCAGGAAGAGGGGATCCAACTTGCTCCCCCCCTTCGGTGCTTTTCTTTTTTTCCTTGCACGCCTGGGTTCCTCCCCTGTTCTGTCGGGATTATTTTTTCACATTCAGGATAGCTCCAGCAATGATCACCCTCCTTCAGGTGAGATTAGAAGCTTCTTTTTGGAAAATGGTGGATCGATCAGCAAAGGAGGAGGGGAAAAGGAGAAACGGATGCATTTAAAGAGGCAGTGCCTTGCCTCCTGGTGGCAAAGTGCTTGAAGGAAGAAGAGTTGAAAATGAGCAGTATTATGGTACTGACAGTACTGAATAAAGGGAGGGCAAGGAGATGGAAACTGCCGCATATTTTTCCCCACTGTCAAAACGTATTTTTAACATTGTCAATATTTTTCATTTGCTAAATATATCATTATATATTTTCTGCATTATATTTATCATTTCATCGCATTTCTATGAATACCGTATTGCTTACATTAAAAAAACTAAATGGTGTGTTTTGGGTTTTTTCAACTTTTTTTCAATTCAACATACTTATGGAAAGCTAAATGTGACTAGACATATTTGGTGATAGTTGTGTGTTATACCCTCTTCCATTAATGGGTCCCTGGGCATACCTATGCTTTAGAGCCCTCTTTAGTGTTTCAAATGCTCTTTTCTCCCAGTTCCTAAACACTAAACTAATTTTCCCCGGATATATCCATGGCAGCACTGCGTATGGGTATAGCTCCTCCCCTTCTCAATTGGACAGGAACACCTCCTAAATAAAAGAGACTCCCCCCTATAAGCACTCAGTCTTTTTTTCCTGTCCACTTCTCAGAGACAGTGGAGGTTGCATCTCCTAAAATTTTTCTTTTGTGACTTATTCGGGTCTAATTGTACCCCTGACCCATGGAAGCCTCAGGACACGGCGCCTCACTAAGGGCGACCCCCTGGAGGATTCTCCCCTTAGTGACCGGGGAGCTATGCTGCAGTAACCCTATAGGTAGCAGCTGGATGTGCCAGACCCAGGGAGGTGGTAATTCCCACAGAAGAGTTCACCTACTTGCTGCAAAAAAATTGGGCTTCTTGGCTTTCCCAATAAAGATGGCCTGCCCTATCCTCAGGATGTAAGTGGCAGTGGATTAAGAACTTACCTGACCGGTGGTGGGCTCCTGTTTCCTTGTGGCTGATCCATTCCGGTCGTGGAACGCACGCCGATATTGCTAGCATTTCCGGTTTCGTCACTTCCGGTTTGTCACGCTTTGTCTCACTACCAAACTCAAATTAACCCAGCAGTCACTCATCATCCATCTCAGTAAGCCTAGAACTGCCCCATCT
>OW240912.1:244423970-244444240 GCA_933207985.1 Pelobates cultripes | reverse complement strand
GATCTTTTGTTCACAGTGGCGGACCCTCTTCACTCACTTACTCAAATTCTCAGGGAGACTTACAGTACGGTCTCCAACTTTAAGGCAAACCTTACCAAATGCAAAATTCTCCCACTACTTATCAAACCAGAACTAGAGAGGCAGATCAAGACATCATTCCCCTACAGCTGGGCTACTAAGTCTATCAAATACCTAGGGGTACACCTCTCACGTAAATTAGAACACATATACAAACTGAACTTCCTCCCAATCTTAAAAGCAATCTCTGCAGAGCTGACCAAATGGCACAGACAGGGCTTCGTTGGTTTTGCAGGGTTAACATTATTAAAATGAATGTGCTCCCTAGGCTACTGTACCCTCTCCAAACTCTACCCATAGCTATCCCAAAGTCATTCTTTGATACGGTACGTAAAAACGTCACTACTTCTTGTCACATTCCCACCCCAGACTGGCATATTCTACCTTGACGACCCCCCGGGAAAGTGGAGGAGTGGGTCTCCCAGACTTGGAATTATATCACAAAGCTATACACCTTGCCAGAATATACGAGTGGACTAAAGTCCCCTCTCCCCACCAGTGGACGGCGATAGAAAACTCGTTCCTAGAAACCCCTATACAGACGTTACCCTGGCATAAGACAGCCCGTCCTTTCATACGTCACAAACACCATCCCACAATAGAGGCCACTATCAAGGTATGGCAACCCCTACACACCAACGAAAACATGTCAAACTTCCCATCACCACTATACCCAATTACCCACAACCCCCATTATGAGCCGGGTAAGACGGGCAAACTATTAAACCCTAACCAGAAGAAAGAGTACATCCAACTAAGGGAGGTGGCAAAAGAAGGTCACCTACTATCAATTCAAATCTTAGCTGCTTCACAGACACCATCAGGGATACAGCAGTTACACTACGCCCACCTAACTCACTTTATCCGAACCATGCAACTCCTGCCAAAAGGAGAGAGAGAACTCACTGACTTCGAACAGCTGTGCTCCGAACACAAACTGAAAAGAAAAGTGCTCTCCACAATGTACAAACTATTGCTTAGACCCCGGGAAAAGGAATTGCCCGCTTTTGTGGGGAAATGGTGTAATGAAATGAATTTAGATATCTCCACTACCCAATGGAGACAAATATTTTTGAGAGTCCACAAAACATCCACCTGCTTAAATACACAGGAGGGAAACTATAGGAGACTGTCCCGTTGGCAGTATACCCCAACCAAGATACACAAAATATACACAATGACGCAGCACGCTTGCTGGAGATGCCAGCAACCCAATGCTCATCCCGCGCACATATGGTGGGAATGCACTCACATACAAGCCTTTTGGAAACGAATGATTAAGCTCATTAACACTGCCACAGGAATAAATATACCATTCTCCCCGGAATATGTACTGTTCCTTCTCCCACCCCCAGGTATAAAGAAACATACTTTATCACTCATTACACACCTCCTCACGGCAGCAAATCTGCTAATACCAAAACAATGGAAACAGGCGCAACCCCCCTCTGTTAGAGAATGGTTTAATAAGGTAGAAGGAATAAAACAAATGGAGGAGCTTACTTTCGCCACAACTAAAGACCTTCACACATTCCACCGTACATGGGGACCTTGGAATGATTTCCTAAATAAGGCAAATATGCCAGGTGAGTGACCCGTCCCAGTATAGTGATACCCAAAAATAATACTCACATAGGACCGGAGAGGCTCTATCTAACACAATCGCCAAAATGATTACTGACAACGAGATAGTTATACCGTTAAACTGAACTATTTAATCTCCTATGTGAAGTCCTCTGTAAAATCGCTAAAATGATTACTGACAACGAGATAGTTATACCGTTAAACTGAACTATTTAATCTCCTATGTGAAGTCCTCTGTAAAATCGCTAAAATGATTACTGACAATGTGATAACTAAACTGTATAATTGCACTATGTAAAGTCCTATATAAGAACGCTGTGATAATTATTGTCAATGCAAGAGTTAAACTGGTAAACTCCTACAACACACGTGACAATGGTTATGTAGCTCATTTTACTGTTAAACATTGATTGTTCATCTTAAATAGGTACAAAGCCTAATAACTTGTAACTGTATAACGTCGCATTTATGATGTAATTTCTGCTGAAAAACAAATAAAAAGAATATAAATAAAAACTGGGCTGGCTAGAGTGAAGTTTCAATGAATGTCAATGGACGGCATGAGTTGCAAACAAATGGTCATATTGTGAAAACTATCAGGACTATGGCTTAGCCATGGACATTTCTAGTGGCAGCAGGGATAGCTGAACGTTTTGATATACGATTTGTGTAGGTGGGCTTGAAAATGAGGGAGTGGTGGCAGTTTAGAAATCATGCCCTGATTTTTCAGCTTTTGCCAGCTCCCACTCTAGTTTTGAACATTTTGCCATTCATTCCTATGGGACAAATTTCCCCACAAGAACGACGATATTCCATGAACCATACGGAGAAATGTTCCACAAAGTAATAGCACACCAATCGGGAACAATCCGCACGTTTCGGTATATTACGGTCTATGTAGTGTAAAAACTGTGGGAGGAGTTAGGGTGGTAAATTTGGCTATAAGAAGAATAATAATAATATATATGTGAGATAACATTAAGTGGTCTTGCTATGCAAGAACACTTAATAATATATATGTGAGATAACATTAAGTGGTCTTGCTATGCAAGAACACTTAATTATTGGGGATTTACAATTAGTACGCAATACTAACAATATAGTGTTCAAAGATGTTTCCTGGCCCAATCATAGTCCAATAATTTTAGCCATCAAAAATACCTTTAAGAAGAAAAGAACATAATGGGGGCTAAATTAATACTTTTTGAGTAATCAATAATATCTTGAACACATAAAGAAAGAAACAAATTGGTACTTTCAGCTTAATAATGGCTCAAGGGATCCCACAACGACCTGGTGTGCTCCCAAATGCACGATTATAGGTCAGTTTATGAAGCTATCAGAGAAACAAAGAGAAACAGAAAAATAAGGGTAAAGAGTTATCTAATTCATATATAAGTTTAAATGATTTAAAACAACAAAATAAATTGAGGCCATCAATGAAAATTACTGAGAAAATTAGTGCAATTTAACAGGAGATCAATAACCTTCTTAGAATAAAAGCAAGTAGAGCATTAGAAAAATTGAAGTGTAACTGGTACTATAAAGATAATAAGGTAAATGAACTAACCACAAAAAGATTGAAAAAGGAGAAGGCAGATAGGGTAATAACCAAAATACAAGAAGAGGGAAAAATGATACAATGCCCAGATAAGATTGGGGAGGCATTTACTATTAATTATCAAAATTTACCGGTGAATACCTACAATCCAGCAGTATATGATTATTTTAAAAATTGTCAATTACCTAAGATCAGTGAGACCCAAAAAGAAAAACTGGATTCTCCAATAGAAGTAGAAAAGGTTTTTAACTGCTAAAAGTTAATAATAGTAGTGAGTTTACAAAAACCTTTAATGATATCAAATAAAATGCTAAGGCACCCGATGAATTATTGATGGCAAGCATAATTCCTTTTCCAAAACAGAATAAAGATGAACAATGTCTATCTAACTTTAGACCAATATCATTACTTAATACAGACATTTTGACCGAAAGAATAAAATCCATAATACATGAGGTCATAGATAAGGGTTTTATACCAGGCAGGTATGCAATCAATCATATGAGAAGAATTATAGATATTATCGATGGTGCTGAAAAAAGCAAATCTCCCATAATACTATCAATTGATGCCAAAAAGACATTTGATAGGATAGGATGGGATTTTATGTTTAAAGCACCAGAGAAAAATGGTTTTGGGATATTGCATGTTGAATGCAATACGGGCCATATATGTAAATCCATTGGCCAGGGTTAAAGAACCCAATTTTTTTTTTTAAGAAAGTTTCCAAATAAAAAAACGGGATATGTCAGGGGTGTCCACTTTCACTCTTGCTAAATACCCTATCATTAGAACCGTTAGCAATCAATATACGAGTAAATTAGCACATTAAGGGTTTTCATACAGACAATAGCGAGAGTAAATGGAACCTATATGCTGACGACCTATTACTAACTTTCTCTCTTTGAACTCTCTTTGAAAGCATTCATTTCAGAAATAAATCTATATGCTAAGTACTCATGTTATAAAATTTACTTGCATAAGTCAGTATTCTTAACTAAAAATCTTCAAACAAAGGTGGTGTAAGTGCATACAAAAAATTTGGCCTGACCTGGGCTCAACAGATTAAATGTCTGCAAATTAATATCACTTTGTAACCGCAGCTGGTTCCCTTATTTACCACTATAATGTCTTAAAGCATAGAACTTAGCAGAGCTAACCATACAGATATTGTAGCCATAATTTTATATTGTTGTGCTATTTGGTGCCCCATAAGTTTTTAATATTAAAAGAAAAACAATATGGATGCTGGTGAGCTTGGCCTGGACATTACGTAATGCTGTTTCAACATAGGTCAAATGAACTTTGTATTTTGTAACCTTAAGAAGTAAACAGGAGGAATACTTATCTACAGTTTAATTTGTGAGCTATATATGTACAATGGTAACGAGAACAATGGTTTATTACTCAACTGGACTTTACAATCCGAGATACTTAAAACTCACAGAGCTTCAAAGGGGTATACAAACTATGCAATTGTTTATGCATAAACATCACAGGCAATCCAGAGTGTTTGTCAGCCATACAAAACCAAAGTCTGAGGTCGCTTCCATTTTTTCAGGATATTAGAACTTAAATTAATCTATTGAAATCATGCATGATATACAAATGTAAACTAAATGTATGATTGCTACAGTAATGTCTATAACTGCATCCTTGACTGATTTAGGTGTAAAAGGTAATATAGATATACTAATATAATTAGATTCTATTTTTCTTTGTAATGATGAATGTATCAATCAGTTATTCATACAGGTTAGATTGATACAGGATATAGACATATTGCATGGTGATTAATATAAACAACACTGTTTCAATTAAAGAATATACATAACCAAAGACAGATATTTAATGTAATTTGAAATATCCCCAGTATAGGTGAATTAAAGGTCAATTAATTTATTTAACCAGGTCATAATTGATCTAATTCAGGACTTCATACCTAAGGAAATAGTGCCATCTATTGATGAAAGTCCCTAAGGGCCACATTAATAATTAAATATTAAGATACGCCCATAACCAATCAAAAGCCAGATTTAAGTCCCAGGTACCGTCCATTTACAAACAAGGGGCAGGAACTGATAAGGGGGAAATAATGGTTAAATAGGGAGAAAAATAAGAGAAGAGGATTCAATATCTTCAGATCATCTTAAAAAAAAGATCAAAGGAGAAAACAGAGGGCTAAGAAAGGAGGAGATTGACCGACTAAGGGCAATAGACTGAATTACAGACCAGAGCACCCAGAGAGGAGAATCCCAAATTGAATTCCTTCATCCTAGACTATTGGTAATGTATAAAGGTTTCTCTTTACTTTATGTTAAATAAACAGGACTATTGAATACCCCATGTGTCTATATTGTGAACTGATCCCAATTGATAGAACAGTTATATTCTACCTGCAGCCTGAGTCAGATATAACTTCCTAAGTCGGAACATACTTGATTCCTTCTTTAGACGTAGATCAGTTCAATATATATATATATATATATATATATATATATACTAAGGCTATCAGAAACCTTATATAAACGTACTGTAGTTAAACTGATGGTATATACTTGGCAGGGTTGGTTGATATTTAACTAATTAATAAAATGACAATTGTATCATTAATGCAAGGGGTGTCATATGGTTAATTCTGTATACTGGTTCTGCTGTGAAGTTTGTAATAGCTTTTATTGTCCTTTGCTGATAAGATTATAGATGAGACAAAGTGTAATGTTAAATCTTAGGCTTGTCAAGTAAACTAATTTACTTGTTGATATAAACTCATATATAATATAGCAAATTGATTATAGTTGTATTGTTTTGTTGCTTTGCATTTTATAGTGTGTATTATTAAACTTGTAAAGTCTGTTTATTGGCCATCTGGCGTTCATAAGTGTTTACATGGTGTGTTCAATAAAAATACGGCAACATTTCATTCTTTGTGTGTTATTAGTTTAAGCAGACTGTGATTGTCTATTGTTGTGACTTACATGATGATCAGATAACATTTTATGACCAATGTGTGCAGAAATCCATATCATTCCAAAGGGTTCACATACTTTTTCTTGCAACTGTATATCACCGCTTAAAACAAAGAACTACAGGGTCCCTGAAGGCTATGTGTGTGTCTGTGAATATCATCGGATATTATTCAATCTACATTCCATACATATAAAACCTTAGATTACCCAACAATATAGTTAGTAAGAGATCCTTTATTTAAAATATATAAATAATTGAGAATACAATATAAAATAAGGATTGTCTTGGAAGCAATAAAATATTGTCTTTTAGATATTTTATTAAATAAAAATATAAATATAGACATATAAAATCCATTACAATAATTTATAGCAGAGTTTATAAGATTAAACGTTATGCTTGCAAATATCATTAATAGCATAACATACCCTCCTGAACATGTCATCATATCAGCCTCTATACCATTATAAGATGGAGTGTCTGTCTCCAAATCTCTCCTCTGTTCCTTAACATTTAAAAGTACACCTATTTATACCTTAGGTGTCTGTATTTTAGGGTTACCGTAGTTCAGATATGTTTTTATTCATTCTAATGTCCTCCCTTAACTTGGCAAAAATACAAGACCATAACTAAAACTTAAGGGTGCACATGTCATGGAAAATCCCCTGACTTAGGACAAGATGGCATCTTAAAGTCTGAAAATCTTTATCTGTTTAGGGTTACCGCAGTATATTATGTGCTGAAAGAGTCGTAGCATAGCCTTGAAGCTTGTTTATGCATTATTGTTATTGTAATTCGTCTGGGACAAAATGGCGCATACATATTATGCACTGAGGTTATTGTTTAAAGAAACATGTATGAAAAACAATATGTTCCATTTCTAGCACCTTGTCAGTTTGCAATATCTCTTAAAGACAAAGTACACAGTTTGAGAAGTACAATATTTGCATTTGGCCATAACACCCTCTCCATTAAACTGTGGGCATTGTAGAGCATTTCTTCCTTAAATTAGTAAACCAAAGTTCTGCAACAGTTTTTAGGTTTTTATGCTCCCAGCATCTTTGATCACTGTTGTCATCTGTAGTGTGATCTTTGCATGTAAAGGAGGTTTATTAAAATAAGCAAAGCATTTGTCTTGCAAAGAATTAAAAAGAACATTAGGTTCCAAAGTAAAATATTCATGGATGGATCCTGATAGGAATTGTAATCCAAAGTTCAAAGTAGTAATTGTATTTGCAATCCAAAGTCTTTAAAGGCCTGTAGAAGTTTACAGCTTACATTAATTGCTGGAGGTTGTGTTTGTAGAATACCTGGGTATTAGTTGAATAGTACTGGTTGTAGAGTCCAGCTCTCCAAATATTTAGCTGGAAATGGTTGCAGATATTCTATCAGCATCATATATATATATATATATATATATATATATATTTTTTTTTTTTTTTTTTTATTATTATTATTTATTTTTATTTTGATTGTGCATGAAATAACAATGGTCTTGCTTAGCCACAACAGCTGTTGCAAGCATAACTTTGACAGGTATAATAAACAGGACATGGCATGAAAAGTAACCATTCTGTTTTTGGCGTATGATATCAGGATAAAATTAACAGTAATAAAACAAACTGGTTGTGGGGATCCTGTTGTGCTGGCCGTCTGTGGTAATCCTATAAACTGAAGTGAATGTATTACCTGTAGGTAAAATTTCAAAGTGTCTTGGTGTTACATATACAAACTTGGACATTTTGGCAGGGCAATGCTTGTGAGGTGTCTGTTTGGGAGGGCACTGCACTGTTTGTAGATAAAGTCAGTAAGTCCTTCTCGTGTTGGGCATGTCGGTGAGTGTATGGGCTGTCGACGTAGTGCAATTTGGTCCAGGCTCTCACGTGGGAGATGAGGAGTCATAGCCAAATGAAAGTAGAGAAAAAGTGTTGGGGTAGGTCAAATTTAATGGCCAATATTCTATCCATGTAGGTCTAAACATATTCTACAGGCTTATAGGCTCAGGTATCCAGGCCCCTACTATGCCTGTTTCGTGGCATGCCATATAGCCAGTATGAGAAGATAGACTGTGTCCCGACTTTATAAGTAGGAGAGTGTCAGTGTGTCCGGCTGGGCTCTGGTGAGATGCTATGGGCTTGTGAGCCTCGTATGCTATCATGTTTATTTTGTATGAGCCTAGGCTGTATGTTTCCTCTAGCCGTCAGTCCAAATCAGATCAGTTAAGGTTAAGATGTGTCAGGGGATGCTACATCAGGAACTGAGATAGGTGTTTATTGCATGGGCTGGCCCCATGACTCGCTGAGAAGCCGCGCAGTCAGTTAGCTGTGTGAGTGAGTCTGTAGTTGTTTTCGAGATAAGTCCATGCATCTATAATCAGCTTAACCCCTTAAGGACACAACTTCTGAAATAAAAGGGAATCATGACGGAATATTTCTGTCATGTGTCCTTAAGGGGTTAAGAATACTAAGTAGGGTTAGCTAGATCTGCAACTCCACGCAGGGCATGGCGGTGTTAGACTAGTGTAGTCATGGGCAGGGCCGTCTTTAATAACGAATGGACCCTGGGCAAGTGTTTGCTTGGGCCCCCTGTGCCCTGCCGCTCTCGCCCCTCACTCCCTGGTATGCAATCACGGCATCCATCCCAACGCAGTGGCGGTACTAAAGTAGGATGAATTTTATTGGGACCCCCAATTGCAAGGTTGGACTAAAGGTAGAACCCCATCTGTCGTGCAACTCCAACAATGCTTTGACAGCTGGGACTCTACCAATTTCCCATGCTTGCAGGGTTGTATTTAGTACTGAGCCATGTTTGTATGTTTGAATGTAAGCATGTGTTTGTATGGAGTATGTTTGTGTGAATGTGTTTGTATGTGGTACTGGAGTTTGAATGCAAGTGTGCATTTATGTGTAGTGTTTGTTTTTGAATGTAGGAGTGTGCTTGTATGTAGTGTTGACGTTTCAATGCAGGAGTGTGTTTTATATGTAGTGTTGAAGTTTGAATGGAGGGGTGTATTTGTATTTAAAGTTGCGGCTCAGATGCACAGGTACACACTCTGACGCACAAGCAGATACACAGATACATACACTGACTACATACAGATAAACAGGCACATACACTGACAGACACACTGACACAGGTACATATATTGACACACACACAGACACATACACTGGTAGACGTACTGACAGACATACTGACACAGGCACATATACAGACATACTGACACACAGACACATATACCGACATACTGACACACACACACAGACACATACACTGATCAACATACTGACACACATACACTGACAGAAATACTGACACCCACACACTGACAGATATACTGACACCCACATACACTGAGAAATACTGACACACACACACAGGCACATACACTGACACACACAGACTGATATACTGACACACACACACACAGACATACTGGCACACAGACAGATATACTGACACATGCATACACATGCACTAACAGACATACTGACGCACTGACAGACATACTGACACATACACATACTGACACACACAGATATACACACATATATACTGACACACAGACAGACAGACATACTGACACACACACACAGACATGCTGACACACACACAGACATGCTGACACACATACACTAACACACACATACATTAACACACACACAAACACACACACACACACACTAACACACATACACTAACACACACACATACACTAATACACACAAACACACATTTTTTTTTTTTAAATGTAATCCCCCCAGCCTCCTTACCTTTTGGAGTGCTGGGGGGATTCTGGGTCCAGTGGTGCTGCTGGGCTCCTGGAAGGGTGGCCGTCGGAAGGGGAGCGCCATGAGGGAGCACTCAGTGCTTCCTCTTCAGCACCCTTGCGCGCCAGGGATGCCGGCGCCGGAAGATGACGTCATCTTCCGGCTCCGGTATCAGTGCGGTGCGCGAGGGAGCTGAAGAGGAAGCACTGAGTGCTCCCTCGCGCGCCCGCCTTCCTGCCCGACCGGCCACCCGCTGGGGTCAGCAGGGCCAGCCTTGGGGGGCCCTGAGGTGGCCGCCTCCTGGGCCCCCCGGGGGAAGACGCTGGCCCTGTGGGTGCATGGGCCACCCGGTGGGAGGATGGGGAAAAAAATAAATTGATGAGGGCAGCGGGGCCCACGGGGCAGGTGCCTCGGGCCCCCCAAGAGAAACTGGGCCCGGGGCAACTGCCCCGTTTGCCCCGCGTTAAAGACGGCCCTGGTCATGGGGATTCTCGGTGTCACAACAGCATGGTCGGGATATTACGTCTCTCAGGTAGGGTGCCTTCACAGATGGGCAGGACAAAACTCAGGCACCCCCCTCCCCCGCGCCACCCCCACCCAACCCTTCCCCCCTGCCCCACCTTCTAAATACACACAGTCAGACACAAACACACACACACAGTCAGGCACACACACAGTCAGACAGACACACACACACACACACACTCACACTTTTCTTTTTAATGTACCCCCCCCAGCCTCCTTGCCTTTGGGAACTCTGGGGGGGTTCCCTTTCTCCCTGGGGGTCCAGTGACTGCTGGGCGGGTGGCTGGCGAGGGAGCTCTTCCTCTGAGCGGTCTGCTCAGCTCCCTCGCGCGCCGCAGAGTGAGGCTGGGAGCCGGGTTGATGACGTCATATTCCGGCTCCCAGCCTCACTCTGCGGCTCGCGAGGGAGCTGAGCAGACCACTCAGAGGAAGAGCACCCTCGCCAGCCGCCCGCCCGACCATCAGCCAGCGCCACCCAGCATGTCTGTTAGCCGCAAGGCTAACTAGGTATTTGCCCTGGGCATTTGGGGGGCAGCGTTTTTTGCTGCCCCCTGAAAAATGCCGCCCAAGGCAAATGCCCAGGGCAAAAAAGGTGGAGGCTGGGCATATTATCACAGAGAGGCACGTCCCCTCTCCGTAGTGTAGGCTCCCCTGCCAGCCCACCATATTCTGGTCAAGGTGACCGACAAGGGAGAGCACCCCATACCCTGCGGGACCCATCATCCCCAGCCCGTACCCCACACGACACACAGTGCATTTCCAGTAAAATCATAAAACATAGCGTTACCACAACATTCTCCCTTGGGTCAGCGCCATGTAGTGTGAGTCCAGAAAGGTTAAAGAAAAGTCTCATTCCAGGTACAACAGAATTCCATCTGAAGGTGTACCACAGTAGCAGCTTGGGCATTTTAGAGTTCACACATTTTAGAGTTCACAACTGACAGAAGTGTATTGCTGGTCTTGGCAAGTCCCGGAGGATTTTGGCATCACCAACCGTCCGTCTGTCAAGCGAGTCTATGGTGAGTTCAGCATTCTTGATTTTTTTATGCACAGTTCCCGCCTCAGTATTACGTCTCCGTGCCAGGCTGGCCCCTTCAGTTACTGGGGTTGTTTCTGCAGTCATTGCAGGGTGGGCCTGGCGCAGCAATTGAAGTGCCTTTAGGAACCCCACTGGGTCTTCCTGCGCTGATAGGGTCAGGACGGTGTCTCCCTGCTGCACCACCAGGGTGCCCAATGACCCCCATCTGGATCGGATCCCGTTTTTGCGGAGTTCTCTCGTTACAGGCATGAATTTCCGCCTCTCTAGAAGGACGTTGAAGGGCAAGTCGTCAAATATTCAGACTGAGCAGCAGTCTACCCTGATGCACCCTGGGGTGCTCCTTGATCTGGCCAGGATTGCAGACTTGATTGAAACGTCCTGGGTGACAGCTATGATGTCCCTGGGCGCATCGGCGGTGGCAGTTGGGGGTTTTTGTATTCGGAACGCAGACATGACGGGGATGGCTCCCGCCGTGGTCCACACTCCCATCGCTGTTGCCACAATCCAGGATAGTCTCTGTGCTCACTCTTTCGGGTATCCCGCGGAATCCGTAAGTTTTTCTTGCGGTGTCGTGCTTCCAATGATGTGACTGCACGGGTGAGACCCTGGTTGGGTCATAGTCTCTATTTGTGCCCGGTTGTCCGTGAGCTCTTGCTCCCTCTTTCCTTCTCTGGATTCCGCTGCGTTTACCCGTGCGGTGAGGCCGTCGACCCCGGTGCGTACGCCAGCCTGGTCGGCCTTCCATACTTCTTGCAAATCCACTAACAATTTTTTGATTAGTGATGTCGCGAACCCGAAATTTTCGTTTCGCGAACGGCGAACGTGAACTTACGCAAATGTTTGCGAACCGGCGAACCGGGCGAACAGCCATAGACTTCAATGGGCAGGCGAATTTTAAAACACACAGGGACTCTTTCTGGCCACAATAGTGATGGAAAAGTTGTTTCAAGGGGACTAACATCTGGACTGTGGCATGCCGGAGGGGGATCCATGGCAAAACTCCCATGGAAAATTACACAGTTGATGCAGAGTCTGGTGTTAATCCATAAAGGGCATAAATCACCTAACATTCCTAAATCACAATGGATATGGATTGACACCTGACATATGACATATTGAAACCTTGACATATGGATTGACACCTGTCCTCAGAGACCCTGATACACACTGACACAGAGCAGAATAGAGACTGTTTCCCCTACAAAGGGTCACTTGGCAGATATGGATTGACACCTGTCTTCACAGATCATGATATACACTGACACAGAGCAGAATAGAGACTGTTCTCCTGCATAGGGTCACTTGGCAGATATGGATTGACACCTGTCCTCAGAGCCCCTGATATACACTGACACAGAGCAGAATAGAGACTGTTCCTCCTACATAGGGTCACTTGGCAGATATGGATTGACACCTGTCCTCAGAGCTCCTGATACACACTGACACAGAGCAGAATAGAGACTGTTCCTCCTACATAGGGTCACTTGGCAGATATGGATTGACACCTGTCCTCAGGATCCCTGATACACACTGACACAGAGCAGAATAGGGACTGTTCATCCTACATAGGGTCACTTGGCAGATATGGATTGACACCTGTCCTCAGAGATCATGATACACACTGACACAGAGCAGAATAGAGACTGTTCCCCCTACATAGGGTCACTTGGCAGATATGGATTGACACTGTCCACAAGGACAAGCTGCAGGCTTCCTGGCAGGGCCCATACAAGGTGGTGGAGCAGGTTTGTGATACCACCTTTGTGATCGGTGCGGTCACAGGCACGGGAGGCAAGCGCATGCTCCATGTGAACATGCTCAAGCCATACCATGAGCGCACGGAAGAGGTAACTGCGATCTGCGCACCTGCCACTGAAGATTATGATAATTTGCCACTCCCAGATCTCCTAGACCTAGAGGGCCAGAGCGGAGACCTGAGAGAAGTACAGTTAGGAGAACGGTTAGACCCCCAGGATCGAACCCAGGTCCAAAAGACTAATCCAGGACAAGGGGGCCACGTTTTCCAACCTACCTGGGTACAGTCCGTTAACCACTCACAAAGTTGAAACCCTAGACCAGACCCCCCTTCGCCAAACCGCCTATCGCATACCCGAAGCAGTTAAAGAAAATATGCAGAAAGAAATTGAGGAAATGATGCAGTTAGGGGTGATAGAACACTCTGACAGCCCCTGGGCCTCCCCGGTAGTACTAGTACCGAAACGGGATGGCACGACCCGTTTCTGTGTAGACTACCGGAGGCTAAACGATAAAACAACCTCAGACGCCTACCCTATGCCCCAGATAGACGAGCTCCTAGACAAAATGGCCAAGGCCAGTACTTCACCACAATAGATCTGTGCAAGGGGTACTGGCAAATTCCATTAGCCAAGGACGCCATCCACAAGTCGGCATTTGTCACCTCGTTTGGCCTGTATCAGTTTAAGGTCATGCCATTTGGGATGAAGAATGCCCCGGCTAATTTTTAGAGGATGGTAGATCGGCTACTGGATGGGTTTCAGGAGTATGCCTGCGCCTACTTGGATGATATAGCCATTTTTAGCTGCTCCTGGCCCGAACACCTGAACCACATAGGAGCCGTACTAGACCGGATTAGGGAGGCCGGACTGACCCTAATGCCCAGTAAGTGCCATATAGGAACGCGTTAAAACCTCCCCAAGACAGTAGTATGGGCCCCAGAGTGTGAACAGGCCTTCCAACAGCTCAAGACGGCGCTCATTAAATCACCTATACTTTCTGCTCCTGATCCAACTAAACGCTTTCTCGTCCATACAGACGCTTCTATGTTTGGATTGGGAGCAGTACTGAGCCAAGTCGGAGCAGATGGCGGCGAGCAACCCGGGGCTTATCTAAGCCAGAAACTTTTGCCCAGGGAAGTAGATACACTGCCATTGAAAAGGAGTGCCTGGCGGTGGTGTGGGCCCTCAAAAAGCTGCAACCTTACTTGTATGGACAACCGTTTACCTTACTCACAGATCACAACAAATTTGGGGCACTGCGCTTGCAATCTAATGTGCCACCAGATAGGAGTGGTGTGTTTAGTACTATTCTTATCAGTTTAATCCCTGTTATGTCCCCTATCCATTGGTGTGGAGCAAGACGCAGCAGCAGAAGAGGACTCAGCCGAGGAGGTTATGCAAAAGGATGGAGTAGGAGGAGTAGAGGAGGTGGCAACAGGCCTGCCTGCAAGTCGTGGCGGTGTCACCAACTCCTCTGCAGAGCCACGCATTCCATGCTTGGCAGCCGTCAGCAGGTTTGCCCAATGCGCAGTGTAGGTGATATACCTGCCCTGACCATGCTTTGCAGACAAGGTATCAGTGGTCAGATGGACCCTTGCCCCAACACTGTGTGCCAGACATGCCATTATTTCCTTTTGCACAAGCGAGTACAGGTTGGGGATTGCCTTTTGTGAAAATAAATTTCATCCGGGTACCAGTGAGTGAGTGGTGGCACTGGGCACAGTATCCACTGTGAGCCTGATACACCCGCTTTGAGACAACTAACTGCTATTCAATCTATAACAGTGAAAAAAGTTTTTTGTTTTTAAATGCAAGCTATTGTGACACCAGATATGAGTGACTGGCAGAGTACACGCTGTAGGGCTGACACACCCGCTGTCAGGATCTTACCTGATGGGGAGTCCGGCTCGCAGAGTTATACACTCACCCTTGCAAAGTAGACACAGACCAGGGTGACCAGGTAAGACGCCACCTGATCTGTGAGTCTGTGCATGGGGGCTTTCCAGGAATAGTGCTCCAAGTAGCAGTACAGCAGGGATTAGCAGAAGCGTAATCAGGGAAAGCCAAAGTCAGGGGAAGCCAGAGATCAGAGTAGTCCAGGAGGAAAGCCAAGGTCAGAAGCCGGAATCAGACAGGAAATACTGGAACGCAGATATAGCAAGACAGGAACCAAACAAGGGAACCAGAGTCAATGAACTGACACTGCCCTCAGGGAGAGGCAATGTCTTATACCTGGCTAATTGGTGATCAGCCACAGGTGTGCTGAGATCGTTGGAGCAGCCACAGAATAACGTCCAGCCCCCAGTGCTGGGTACAAGGCAAGATAGACTTCTGGCTATCTCTCGAGCGGATATGGTGGCTCAGAGGCAGAGGCAGGACTGCAAAGTACCCTGGTTCAAGTCCGTCACCGGGCACTTCTGGAGCGACCTCGTCTGGCCGTCGGGATGTCGCGGTGAGAACCGTGACAGTACCCTCCCTTCAAGAATGCCCTCCGGGCGTGAACAGGTTCTTCTTGGAAATAGTCTTTGTAATCACAGTACTAATGGAAAGAGGTCAAGGTTATTCATGGATTTGGTGGAGGCGGTAAGTACCTTGATCCCAGGAGTCATTTTCTCTGAACTTTTTTTCTTAGGTGAGTCACCAGGAGCAGAGTTCACGGCTTTCAAAGCCCTTTCAAACATTTCCAGATCTGTTCTGTGGACCTTGGTACCATAGGTGCAATCCGCAGGTAGTTCTCCTTTGGGCAGACAGGAAGTGGTGATGGTACCAGTTTTAACAGGAGAGTCTTCTGGAGGTGGTGACTTCTCATGATCACCGATTATGTGTTCTTGAGAGACACTGGCATCAGTAGCCATCGTAGTCTGGGTACTCTTCTGCGTCACGGAACGTGGAAACATCCGACAGTACCCTTGACATTTTTCTGGCTGTGTTACCAGGATAAAAGGATGAAGCTGAGTAGTACCTACTTGAAGAGGCTTAGGCTGAGTTGGGCGAATAGGGCAGTGGGAGATAAAGTGCCCTCCTTCTCCACAATAGAAACAGAGACAACAAGCCCTCCTTCGGTCTCTTTCTCTAGATGGCAGTCTTGTTCTAGTGTGGATGAAGCCGATCTCCATGGGTTCCTCCTTGTCCTCTAGAGTGCCAAGTTCCACATGGGTAACATTATGATGACAAGGCAGGTCCTTGGAGGTAGGTTTAGACTGTAGCAAGATGGGATTCTTGTATTCATAAAATAATTCCTCTTCTCTAGGCAACCGGGTTCTGCGAGAACATGAAGTAGGCTTGGGAGTTGCTTTCCTTGATGCAAAGCACTGAGAGTCCATTGCGGACATGAACAACTCCCAGGAGTCTGTAACGAGAATATACCCCAACACGCAGGATTCAGCTAAACAGAAGACAACACAGAGGAGAGATATGTCTACCGGACCTTAGAATGGCCGGACTCGACGTATATGAGAGGAGACAGAGTCAGGAACGATCCGAAATCAAGGGCACAGAGAGACAGCGTAAACTAGGACAAGCCGGGGTCTGGTACACAGTAAACAGCAAGCCGACAACCAGAAGAGATAAGGATTAAGAGAAAATGTAGTCAGAAACAAAGCCAAAGTCAATACGGAGAAACACAACTGAACACAACAAGCGCTAAAGGGAACTGATACAGAAACCACGATAGGGCAGGGAGTAAAGGGAGAGGTAAGTTTAAATAGCTTCAAAACTAATGTGATTGGCTCCTGTCATATCCACACCCCCAAAAGGTAAGTGTATGGGGAGTGTGGTATGACAGGGGCCAATGGGAGCCTTTTGACAATTTAGGCTCACACTGTCTCTTTAAGAGCGCGCCCGAGACTCGCGGCGCGCTCTTAGATTCAGGTGGGACACGTGACCGCTTCTCGCGGTCACTGCCCGCCTTGCTAGTGGAGCTGTCGGATGAGCCGCGCGCGGCTCGTGCAGCAGCAGGACTGCGCGCGGCTTGAAGAGAGGACCGCGGCCGGCCCCTGGATAAGGTGAGTAACGCTACAGTACCCCCCCCCTGAGGACACGCCCTCCGGGCGGGTAGGGCCAGGCCTGGCAGGAAAACGAGAATGGTAAGAACGCACAAGGCGGGGAGTGTGAACAGCATCAGCTGAAATCCAACTGCGCTCCTCAGGCCCATAACCCTTCCAATGCACTAAGTACTGAAGTCGACCCCTAAGGTAACGAGAGTCAAGAACAGCAGAGACTTCGAATTCCTCATGACCCTCCACGGAGACAGGAGGGGGAGGCGGAGAATGCCGGGTATAGCGGTTGCGTACGTAAGGCTTTAACAACGAAGTGTGAAACACATTAGGAATACGCAGATTCCTAGGAAGACCCAAGGCGTATGAAACAGGATTAACATTATGCAGTATACGATAAGGACCTATGAAGCGGGGAGCCAATTTCATAGAAGGCACCCGCAGGCGAATATTCTGCGTGGAAAGCAAAACCCTGTCCCCCACAACATAAGTAGGAGCCGCCCTGCGATGCTTGTCAGCCTGAGCCTTCTGGCGAGCAGCGGAATCCACCAAAGAACGCTGAACCTGCTCCCAAGTATTACGCAAACCAGCCAAATGCTCATCCAGAACTGGCATGCCCTGTGAGGAGAATGCAGCCGGAAGAACAACGGGATGCTGGCCATAGACAACGTAAAAAGGGCTTTTGCCGGAAGAATCATGAGTGGCGTTATTCCGAGCAAACTCAGCCCAAGGAAGTAGGTCAGACCAATTGTCCTGATGGTGAGACACAAAACAACGAAGGTACTGCTCCAGAGACTGGTTGGCACGTTCAGCAGCTCCATTAGACTGGGGATGGTAAGCGGAAGAAAATGAGAGAGAAATACCCATTTCTGAGCAAAAGGCTTTCCAGAACCTGGAAATAAATTGACTACCCCTATCGGACACGATAGATACAGGAATACCATGTAACCGAAATACTTCTCTAGCGAAGATAAGAGCCAGTTCCTTGGATGTGGGCAACTTGCGAAGAGACACAAAGTGAGCCATCTTGGAAAACCGATCTACTATCATCAGGATGACTGTGTTACCATTCGAAGGGGGTAATTCAACAATAAAATCCATGGATAGGTTAGACCAAGGTCTCTCGGGAACTGGTAAGGGATGCTTAAGCCCACAAGGAACTCTACGAGACGTTTTCATACATGCACAAGTAGTACAAGCACTTATATAGTCAGTGACATCATTACGTAGGGAACCCCACCAAAAATATCGAGAAACGGCTGACATCGTTTTGGTAATACCAGGATGTCCAGCAGTCATAGTATCATGATATAATGACAGAATCTCCCGTCTCTCGGGAACATCAACAAACAATTTATCAATAGGCCTCTGGCTAGGTGCCATACTTTGTTTCGCCTGTATGGTCTGCAAGAGGGATGAAGAAATAGACAGCATAGTAGTGGCTATTATCCTGTCTGGGGGAATGACAGGAGTAACATCAACCTCCTGTTTGTCAGTAGTTTCGAACTGTCTGGACAGAGCATCTGCTTTAATGTTGCGATCACCTGGCCTATAGGTGATAATATAATTGAAACGGGACAAAAATAGTGACCATCTGGCCTGCCTAGAAGATAATCTTTTAGCTTCACCAAGGTAGGATAGATTTTTGTGATCTGTAAAAATTAGAATAGGATCCTTAGTTCCTTCTAACAGATGTCTCCATTCTTTAAGGGCTAAGATAATAGCAAGGAGTTCACGATTACCCACATCATAATTCCTTTCAGCTTTGGACATTTGTCTAGAAAAGAAGCCACAAGGATGCAATGGCTTTTCAGGCGATTCTCTTTGAGACAAAACAGCACCTACCCCGATTTCAGAAGCATCAACTTCAAGAATATAAGGCAGTGAGGGGATAGGGTGCTGTAAAATAGGTGCAGAGGCGAATGTAGTTTTAAGAAAGTCGAAAGCCTGAAGTGCCTCGGAAGACCAAACACGAGTATTACCACCCTTTTTTGTCATACGGGTGATAGGTGCTACAATAGAAGAAAAACCCTTAATAAAGCGTCTATAATAGTTAGAGAAACCAAGAAAGCGTTGAATTGCTTTCAAACCCTGTGGTAGAGGCCACTCTATGACAGCAGAAAGCTTCTGGGGATCCATACGAAACCCTTTGGCGGAAATCAAATACCCCAAGAACTGGACTTCGGACTGGTCAAATAAACATTTCTCTAGTTTACAATAAAGACCATTAGTAAGAACGGTCTTCAGGACCGTTGTGACATGTCTGTGATGAGTGTGTAAATCTGTAGAATATATCAATATGTCGTCCAAGTATACAATTACAAATGTGTGAATAAAGTCTCTTAGGACGTCATTAATAAATTCCTGAAATACTGCTGGGGCATTGCAAAGACCAAATGGCATAACAGTATATTCCTAATGACCGGATCTAGTGTTGAATGCGGTCTTCCATTCGTGACCTTCCTTTATGCGTATTAAATTGTATGCACCTCTAAGGTCCAATTTGGTGAACACAGTAGCATGTTTCAGCCTGTCAAATAACTCTGTAATTAAAAGGTATAGGGTATGCATTTTTGATAGTGATTTTGTTTAGACCTCTATAATCGATGCACGGTCTTAAATCACCCTCTTTCTTGGATACGAAGAAAAACCCTGCTCCAGCCGGAGAAGAGGATCTCCTAATGAACCCCTTTTCTAGTGATTCTTTAACATACTCCTCCATGATACGGTTTTCTTGAATAGATAAGGGGTACACCCTGCCCTTAGGAGGTATAGTGCCAGGCAATAAATCGATAGCACAATCATAGGATCTGTGAGGCGGTAATTTATCAGCTTTCCTTTTGTCGAATACAGTCTTGAGAAACAAGTATTGAGGAGGTATAACAGTAGACAAAGGAGGAGTGGTAGGAACATTAATGGTATTTAAAGGGGTGACTTTAATCATACAAGAGTCGTGGCAGGTTTTACCCCATGATTTTAATTGTCCCAATT
>OW240912.1:244413784-244423870 GCA_933207985.1 Pelobates cultripes | reverse complement strand
CTATTCAATATATAACAGTGAAAAAAGTTTTTTGTTTTTAAATGCAAGCTATTGTGACACCAGTGAGTGAGTGGTGGCACTGGGCACAGTATCCACTGTGAGCCTGACACACCCGCTTTGAGACAACTAACTACTATTCAATCTATAACAGTGAAAAAGTGTTTTGTTTTTAAATGCAAGCTATTGTGACACCAGTGAGTGAGTGGTGGCACTGGGCACAGTGATGTTCTAGCCCTCAAAAAGGCTTTTTGGGGTGCTGTCCTTACAGCAGAGATCAGATGAGTCCTTCAGGACTGTAGTGGACACTGTATACCCTAACCTAGCTATGCATTTCCCTATCTAATCAACAGCAGCTACACTTTCCCTCCTCTCACTAAGCATGCAGCTTGAGAATGAATGTAAAATGGATGCCTTCCAGTAGGTGGGAGGGTCTGCTAGGGAGGGTGTGCTGCTAATTGGCTGGAATGTGTCTGCTGACTGTGAGATACAGGGTCAAAGTTTACTCAATGATGACGAATAGGGGGCGAACGAACCGCGCATATGTTCGCCCGCCGTGGCGAACGCGAACATGCTATGTTCGCCAGGAACTATTCGCCAGCGAACCGTTCGGTGCATCACTATTTTTGATATCTCCTTTGGTGGAAAGTGAGGTGTCGGAGTCGGACTCCTCGCTCCCATATACCCTGCTCAAGGCTCTTGCTGGCGTGAAGCTGTTTTCCTCCAGAGACTCGTCTGAGTAACTACTACTGAGTAGATACTCTCCGATATTCTTTTACGAAATAAATAAATTGATAGCTTTTTCAAGACATTGTCTTAAGCGACATGAATCCCATTATAGTACATGTTGTGTTGATACAGCAATCAAAATGTTATCTCAAGAATGCCTCTTTTTGCTGTATTGGAATATTGGTAACATCTCTATATCTCACTGATACACATAACGACATCAGGTGCTGTTGTGCTAAAAATGTTAACAGGTAAAATCTGTAGAAAAATCTTTACATTTGTTATACTTTGTATAATAATGATAGATGAAATAGTAATCTTTCTTGTGTTTTGTTTTAGAGATAAACATCCTTCTATATGATTTAGTTATATAAAGATAATTTAAAGCAAAGTAAAGTATTTACCGCCTTTGTTTACAATGGTATGTAAAAGCACCTTTTTTTTTTAAATCTCTCAATCTATTTAAAATAGTTGATAACTGGAAACATGACATTATTCATCTTTCATGTTTTTTTGAGATTGGATGCTTAACAATATGAATCTTATTTGTTTAAGTATATTTTCCAGCGACTATTGGGTGGAGCTTAAGTTAATTTGAATTTTTTTATTCTTTTTTGTAAAAGTGAGTTAAGAAAGCACTATTGAGGGGGCGTGGCTAGCCGGGAAGCCTGATGGACGTCTGCTGATTCAGCTCCTCCGGACCCGGGCACGATCCGCCGCCATCGGAGAAACTCAAACGCGATGGGCAATCCCAAGAGGCAAACACAGGTACAGGGGCAACAGGGGAGAACCCCCATACCTAAATCGGGCTCCCTCACCCGTTATTTTAAAGATAACATCGAAAGGGATTTGGAGGCCGCGGCCGCGACCTCCAAGATGGCGGATGCCGATCCCACAGAGGAAATGCAGCCACAAAGCCCCCACATGTCAGATTACTCACTAAAATCATTAGAAAACAGTGGGGATTTAGACATAAAAGAAATGTTGAGGAATCTCCCATCCAAAGCTGACCTCCAGACTATGATGGGGAAATTAGAGGCAACCCTCCACACAAAATTAACAGAAATGGGCACCGAAATTCAACAAATGAATTTAAAGGTCACAGACCTAGAAGAGGAGAAAGATGCAATGCAAGCACAAATATTAAATATCTCATCTACCTTAGAATCACATATTCACTTTATGTCTGCCACCCAAAGACATATAGATGATCTAGATAACCGCGGGAGAAGAAATAACCTACGCATAAGGGGGATCCCAGAGGCCCAAAATGAGGATTTACCAGCCACTCTAACAGAGCTCTTTACTCTTGTAATAGGGGTCTCTGGAACCAGCCAAATGCTCATAGACAGGGCTCATCGCTCACTCCGATCTAAGGGGCTACCGCAAGAATCCCCCAGAGATGTCATTTGCAGGCTACACTACTATACAACCAAAGACCTGGTGTTGAGAGCACTGAGAGACACCTCACAACCGCTCCTTTTTCACGAGAACCCAATTCAGATCTACCCAGACCTCTCCTGGTACACATTACAGGCGAGAAGGGCACTAAAGCCAATCACTGAGATTCTACGAAACAGAAATATCAGATACAGATGGGGTTTTCCATTCGCCCTAATAGTGAATAACAAGGGTAACATCCATCAAATTGCCTCAATCTTGGATGTCCCCCCCTTCCTCAGGGCATTGGACTTGCCAGATACAGCTATATTGGATTGGAACTACCCCATACCGAACAATGAAAACACTCAACCAGGGTGGAGAACAGACTCCTCTCACCTCATCACCGCCGGGAAAGATATCACGTCGCCCAAAACCAATAAAGAACAAATCCTACCAACTAAAGCGGCTACACAAGTTGACTACCTACATGCATCCCGACACCTAAAGTGACAGAGGGTGTTGCCAGCTTCTCCAGGAGTTTTGTCCACTATCACGCGGCACTGCAACTTCAATCTCTTCCCTCCACCGAGTCAACCAGCATAAGAGACTCCTCACCCGGCATACATGCCAAGACCCTGGCAGCTTCCACCACAGCAAGTTAAGAGTTGACTGGAGAGACACAGTGTTTGACATTCCAACTCGGAAAAGAGACTGCTATCTCATTCGCAGGTCGTATACTCAAAGACAATGTAGATAATGAACTGAGCCTTTCAAGCCTATTGACACACGTAGCATGGTTTTACTTATGTCTCAAATAACTGTCTATTTCCTATGCTGAGAGCTGTCAGGTCGAGCTTAGCACCTAAGCGATGACTCCGTTATGCTCCTTGTCCAGGGATCTTAAAAGTGATTACTGCATATTATGATATCAGAAGCAACCCCGAGACATAACCATAGGGCTGTCATTTATAGCCAGGGTTAGCCACCAAAGATAGATAAGGTTAGACCACAGGCAATCCCAAAGGAAATAAAATATCTGGACACAAGAGACGGCCATAGGTCTTAGAGTGCAGAGAAGATAGCAATCAGAAAGGATCTCTCTACTAGTTAAGCAACAAAAAAAAAAAAAAGTAAACTTTGTACATAGTTAACTAAGTGACTACTACGTAATAATAAGGTTGAGATACAACACAAACATGAAAGGAGGGCTCCTGGGCAGCTGGTACACCCTCCTCAAACTGGAATCGGCTTGGTGACCAACTCCCCTAGCTATGCTTCCCCGTACCCACATGCCGTATATGCCCCTAGAAATAGGTCTCCTGACCTTCTCTCCTAAAGGTAAACTAAGTAAATAGGATCAAAAAGTCCCGGGTCCTAGGTATATACCCGACGCACACAACCCCAATCTACGTACGGTACTGTCTCCAGAGACGAGACAGGACTAAATTCCCCTTAAGGGAAACATTCTCACATCCTCCCCTGGATGCGAACGTCTATACTTCACCCTTAGTAGCATTGAACAATACGGGGTTTACTCCCCTAGATAGACATCACAAAATTCACGTAGACACATATCTTGTAATAATATAACCCTCTCGAGTGGATGTATAGGACTAATACAGCACTACTGATATAGCAAATAAAGGGAACACTCTAGTTGCATTGTTTCAACTACCTTGTTATTGACATTGTTGTATGCTTTTATTTGGACTTATATCTTGAATTGTATATGCATTAAGGATTAAGTGGTACCAGACGAAGGACCCAAACCGATCGCTTAAACCAAGCACAGACTCCTCTAAGACTAAGACCGGACCACAACTGGAATGACTGGGCTAGCTGCGCAACCGGGCGCCCGGGGTGGGTCTGGGAGAAACCCCACTCTCTCTGTTGACACGTCCCTGAACGAGGTAACAGGCACTACCAATTGCACCACGCACTCCTTGAAACTCTCACGGGGTAAGTCTGACAGAGGCTCCAGCTCACCTATACACTACAACTCATTGAACATAAGTAACACACTGCTCAGCCTAATTTCACCCCAAGCGTGTCAACCACACGGCAGTGATGTCCACCATAACAGTCGTCTCGCAAAATGCTAAAGGGCTAAATATCCCAGAGAAAAGGTCAATAGCACTAACTGACTTCCAACGACATAAGGCGAACTTTGTTTTCGTACAGGAAACACACTTCCGTAAGGACGCCCCCCCTAGGCTCCAAAACAGGGATTACCCGAGAGGATACTTCAGCCACTACACAGAAGCTAAGGCACGGGGGGTAGCCATACTAGTGAGCCGTCAGACGCAATTCACACACCAGGACCAACAGTTAGACGATGCAGGCAGGTTTATTTTCGTGAAAGGGAAAATAGGGAACACCCAAATCACCCTGGCGAACATCTATTTGCCCAACAAGAAACAATCTCACGCCCTCAACAAGATATTGCGCAAATTAAATAACTTCTATGAGGGGATCCTTATAATAGGGGGAGACATCAATATCTCATTAGATGTAGATCTAGATACTACCTCTGCCTCCCAGGGTTATCTAACACAGTCAAGATTACAAATGAAAAACACATTGTACAATGCCCAACTATATGATAGCTGGAGAGCAGTCAACCCCACGAAAAAAGATTACTCGTTCTACTCCTCACCCACAGGTACCTACTCACGTATCGACACAATCTTCCTACATCACAGACATTTACCCCTGATTAACACGGCCTCATATGGACCAATCACTTGGTCAGACCACGCGCCACTCACACTTAGACTGTCCATACCCTCCATTCCTAATCCCACAGCCCAATGGAAACTCAATGACCTAATATTAAATAATAAGGAGGCTATCAACCAAATTAAAGATGATGCCACAAATTACTTTAAAGAAAACTCCACCCCGGACACAACTCCGATTATGACATGGGAGGCCCATAAGGCAGTCCTTAGGGGTGAACTGATTCGAATAGCATCGACACTCAAACGTAAGAGGGAACACACAATCATCCAACTAACTAAAGACATAAAAGCTATGGAAACTTCTCATCAGGGTGCCTCCTCCCTTGAAAACTACAATCTCCTACTCACTAAAAGGTCAGAACTCACGACACTCCTGACATTACATGCTAAACGGAAACTCTCGCTCACAAAAAGCTCCTACTACGCACCGGGAGGTAAAGCGGGGAAGCTTCTCGCGCAAACACTACAGGCAGACAGGCAATCCAGCTTCATCTCCGAAATCAAAACGGAAGACGGTACTACCACATGCCACATGCCAGACATACTGAAAGCATTCCATAAATTTTACACTCATCTATATAACCTGAAATCCACCCAACCAACCACACAAGACATAATAGACTTCTTGGTGCCCAGAATAAAACACACACTGCCACCTATAGACAGGGCTTTTCTTGATGAACCCATAACGGTTGAAGAATTTCAACAGGTAGTCAAGACCATCCCTATAGGTAAAAGCCCAGGCCCAGACGGATTCACTGGGAAATACTACAAATTATTAGCCCAAACCCTGGCGCAGCCCTTTGTGAATGCATTTAATGACCATAAACTATCGACTAATATACCCAAGTCAGCTCTAGAAGCAACCATCACTTTAATACCCAAACCGGGGAAAGATCCCTCGTCCTGTGGCAATTACAGACCCATCTCGTTGATAAATGCAGATCTAAAAATTCTCACTAAAATCATGGCCACCAGGCTGAAGCCTTATCTGCCTGGCCTCATTCATCAAGATCAGGCGGGTTTTGTTCCGTGTAGAGAAGCAAAACATAACACAACTAAAATAATTAACCTGGTGCATTGGGCACAAACACACAAAATTGAAAGCATCCTATTGGCTATCGATGCAGAGAAAGCATTTGATAGAGTTAGCTGGGCACTCTTACAACAAACAATGAGGCAATTAGGCTTTGGCCCCCGCTGGCAAGAGTGGCTGGACGCAATCTACTCCTCACCGACTGCCAGACTGAGGGTCAATGGTCAGCTATCGCATCCAGTAACCATCACCAATGGGACGAGACAGGGCTGTCCTCTCTCCCCCATTCTTTTCATACTAATCCTAGAACCGTTCCTCCAGGGCATTAGAGACAATAACAACATACAGGGCTATGTAGTAGACAAGCAAGAGTACAAAGTCTCGGCGTTTGCCGATGACCTTTTGTTCACAATTGCGAACCCGCTCTCGACACTGCCCCATGTAATAGCAGAGATGGAAACATACGGGAAAGTCTCCAACTTCCAGGCAAATCTAACTAAATGCGATCTTTTACCAATACACACCGCAAAAACCACAGACTCAATACTACAGTCTAAATTCAAATTAAATTGGGCACCGCGATCAATTAAATACTTAGGGGTCCACATCCCAAACAGATTAGGGACGATTTATACACTAAACTTCCCTCCGCTCGTGGCAGATATTACCAAAGATCTCCAGACATGGCACAGGCCCTGCTTCGGCTGGCTATGCAGGAACAATATACTTAAAATGAACATTCTACCCCGTATTATGTATCTCTTACAGACTCTCCCGGTCGCAATCCCTCGCGCTTTCTTCAACACGATTAGGTCCATGTTCACGAAATATATCTGGGCACACTTATCACCACGTTTAGCCTACAACACCCTGACTAGGAGTAAGGAAAGAGGAGGAGTAAATCTCCCCGATATTGAACTCTACCATCAGGCAGTACACCTACAGAGGGTTTATGAATGGACAAGACACGAACACACCCATCAATGGGCGAAGCTGGAGACCGCCTTCTCTAGGATCCCATTAACTAGCCGAGTCTGGATGAACCCCGACTCTGCCCCTTCCAGAAAGGAACTTCACCAGGGACACCCAACAATTGGCACAACTCTTAAAATTTGGCATAGGCTTAGACAACCCCTGGCCCTTTCTCCAATCCCATCCCCACAATACCCAATTACACATAATCCTCACTTCCAACGAGGGAGCTCAGGCAAATCGTTCGAGCTCTATCACAAAAGCTCGATACTAAAACTGAGTGATGTGGTCCAGGATGGTGGGGTTAAAACTTTGAACCACATCTTACAGACTGACGCCCCGACAGTATTACAACGACTACATTGCCACCAACTGACACACTTTATCAAGACGCACAACCTACTACCCGGAGGAGACAGGCCCTTGACAAAGTTCGAACAGTTGTGCTCCACTCACCCGGTATCTAAGAAAGTTTTATCTGCTATGTACACACTAATCAGGGAATCACAAGCACCTAACCTCCCAAACTTTACAACTAAATGGTCAGAGGAACTCAGAATAGAGTTTACACATCCACAGTGGCAATCCATCCTTAAAGCGACACATAAGACCACTATATCGTTGACAGCACAAGAGAGTAATTTTAAACGCATAACACGCTGGCACTATACTCCAGCGAGAATCTGCACGATCCATGACACGTCCACAGACAAATGTTGGAGATGCGAGCAACCAGGAGCACACCATGCCCACATATGGTGGCAATGCCCGCAAATAGCGAAATTCTGGGACAGAATTCACACGGTCATTCTCAGCATTTTTCAGGCTAACTTTCCTTTAGCGCCAGACCAATACATCTTTCTATTACCCCCCCAGGGTCTATCGAAAACCACATACAGCACTATTCTTTCATCTGGCCATGGCTGCGGCGCAACTGGTTCCTAAATATTGGAAGCAGCCTACCACTCCCTCCCTTAGGGAATGGATCCAAAGGGTGGAGGACACGAAACAATTAGAAGGAACAGTGCAAGCTAAAATAGGGAACTACGCGAAATACACCAAAACCTGGGCTCCGTGGAATGCGTTCATGACACTAGAGTCACAATAAACAATACACCGTAATCTCCCCATGACAGGGGATGGGAGGTGGGGGGACCGTGGGCACCCGGGTGCGCAGTGGGAACCGAGAACTGACCTGGACGAATCTAGGTGACTACGTAGGAGTGACAAGGGGGATCTCCCAGGACTCAAGGACACTAAATACGACGCTGTCGGCTTGTAGTGCAGCGGGGGATGAGAAAGAAACTGAAACCCCCTCAAGGCTACACTAACAAACCTAAACGCCCTATAGAATCGAGAAACACTCCATTGTTATTACCTAGGCCCATACTGAATACCACGGTGTTCTGACATCTACACCCTAACTTAGGTCAGCCTATCCAACCTGACTCACGGACGCCCATACCTCCATGGCCCAACGTCCTGTGACTCACTATGTGACTAATTGGTATCGTATGATACTATCAACTACCAAAATTAACTCCTACTATTGCATTTACATTGTTTATGGTACCACACATTGCATACACTTTATTCGACATCACGGTCACTTTGCAAATCCTGCAAGACATAGATGTACTGTTAAGACATATGGCGAATTCAATGTATGCTATACAAAGTCAACAAATACCCCCGAATGCCTAATGTAACAAGTGATTAATATCTTCCTCCCCATTATAACTGTGTATCACCTACGCAACTTGCTGTACTTTATGTTGCTGTATGTTACTATTATATGAAAACACTTTGAATTATATCAATGCTGTGTAAAGATGACATCTAACTTCGTTGTACGCTATAAACACTCTGTTTGCAAAGAGAGAAAACAATAAAAATTAAAATTCAAAAAAAAAAAAAAAGAAAGCACTATTGAAGATACAATATTGAAGGTATTTATATTTTAACTCTACCTTCGTATAAGTGGTTTTAGCACATCTTTTTTAAATAATAATAATAAATATCAGAATCTGCTGTAACTATAACTGTTTGAAATGGGGGTATATTACAATCAAAATATGACTTAATAATCATATGTATGATATATTGATTAAACAATCATTAGAGGTGGCAGGATCATTACCACAGGGTATGTACCTTTATCTCATCACAAACCAAATAACATTTTCTTGGTATTTGAAAAACAGATGAATCGAATATTTGATCACATGCATTTTAATATATATACACATAGTGGTATGGATGTTGAATTTATATCTTTGACATATTTTCACCTGTTTGCAATAGGTGACCTAAGTTATCAATTTCCAAATTTATCATGTATATCACCTGGAAGGGTTAATCCATAATAATCTTTTACCTTCCATTGACTGACTTTTGCTCTGGCAGACTGAACATGTTTATCATTCTAAATAAAGGTTTTTGATAAGTGAAGTAAAGTTTCTCTTTCAGTTACATTTTAACTGTTGAAGTACTTCACTTATATTAATTAGATTGTATTAATCATACCACTCTGCAAACAAATTTAAACATTATTCATTATTGCAGTTGGCGTCACTTTCTATATAATAATAAAAACCTGAAAAGACAATAGACATGAGGAAAAATATAAACATACTGGCAAACAAGCTATAGTATGTAAAACCCAGTGCACAAATGTAAATGCAACTGGAGAGAGCTTTTGGAAATTAATCCACCTGTGGAAAAAACGTAATTCTATTTTCCCAAGCTGTAAAGAAAAGAATTTATTAGATAAAGGGCTATTTACAGTGTCTAGATGGAGATGAATTCCATTTGGGTATAAAACCAAGGCTCTTGCTAAAACAAAGAATGATACAATGCAAAACATGTTGAAACATGGAAACAGTTCACTGTTTCTATAAAAATGTATTTAAAGTTGAAAATAAATAAAATAATAAAAAAATAATAAAAATGAAAAAAATAGAAATACATAAAATACAAAATGAATTAAAAAAATGAATTAAACAAATGAAAAATGGGAAATGAAAAATAAACATACAAAATAAAAAATAAAATAAAACAGATAAACTCTGTTGTGGACAAAATATTAACCCAATTCATATTAAAGGACCACTATAGTGCCAGGAAAACATATTCGTTTTCCTGGCACTATAGTGCCCTGAGGGTGCACCCACCCTCAGGGACCCCCTCCCGCCCGGCTCTGGAAAGGGGAAAAGGGTTAAAAGTTAC
>OW240912.1:244402843-244413684 GCA_933207985.1 Pelobates cultripes | reverse complement strand
CTTTTTCCAGCGCTGGGCGGGGAGCTCTCCTCCTCCGATCCTCCTCCGATCCGCCCCGTCAGCTGAATGCGGACGCACGGCAGGAGCTGCGCGCGCATTTAGCCGGTCGCATAGGAAAGCATTCATAATGCTTTCCTATGGACGCTTTCATGCTCTCACTGTGATTTTCACAGTGAGAAGCACGCAAGCGCCTCTAGCGGCTGTCAATGAGACAGCCGCTAGAGGATTGGGGGGAAGGCTTAACCCATTGATAAACATAGCAGTTTCTCTGAAACTGCTATGTTTATTAAACAATGGGTTAACCCTAGAAGGACCTGGCACCCAGACGACTTCATTAAGCTGAAGTGGTCTGGGTGCCTAGAGTGGTCCTTTAATAAAATGCCTATTTACTTAGCATAACCACAGTCAGCTTTATTCAACCTTATATGTGATTTATCTAAAATGGCCGCTAGGGAGTTTCCCTTTGACATCGACTAACACCCTCATTAACAAGATGGCACTGGAATCTGGGGGAGACCTCCATACCAGTGACATCACACCTGGTAGGAAGAGCACTAAATGAACCACTTAACACCTAACCAATTATTGATGTATTATTCCATGTTATCTCTGACAATGCATATGATGTAATTTTGCTTTATAAGGGGCATGCCATCCCCCCAGAATAAAGATTCCTCAAGTTTTTCATTAACCCGAAACCTGTGTTTGGTGTGAATTACTTCAGGAGCGTGCACGCATCTTTTTTTAAATTTGACCGGGGGCAGATACGCAAGATAATCAATTAATTGATTGATTCCACATCATAAATGAATATTGGAAAATAAAATTAAACATAAAAATAAATATAAAAATAAGATTAAAATAAAAGATAAACAATATTGAAAAATGAATAATATAAATGTATGAAAAAAAGAGAAAGTGATATATAAATGTAAGAAATAGTAGACTGCTTCCATTTACATAATAAGAAACAGGTGATATCAATGCCGGCATTAAGACCCCCAGGTTCGAGAGTACCCAACGGGTGAATCCAGAATATCTCTCGCTGGGCTAATTTATCATCCCTATTTCCCCCTCTCCAATTCATTTTTTCCAGTTGAACTAAGGCCAACAATTACAGTGTGTGGGAACGGTACAATTAATCATAATTTTCCTGATGTTATTTAGATGTTCAAGGATCCTAATTTTTAGTTTCCTTTTTGTTTTTCCCACATATTGTTTGCCACACGGACACTGTAGTAAAAATACCACATAGTCCATGTGGCAGTCAATGGCCTTCTTTATCCTATAACTGTCACGGTAGTTTGCCCCAACATGCAAGATTTAGTCCAACAATCGACAGATAGAGCAGATACGTCTTACCAGACCTTAGAATGGCCGGACTTGCCGTATAATAAAGAATAGACAGAGTCAAGAACGAGCCGAGGTCAAGGGAACAAAGAGACAGTGAAAACAAGAACTAGCCAAGGTCTGGTACACAGTAGTCAGTAAGCCGGCAAACAAGACAAAACAGGGATAAAGAGATAAACGGAGTCAAAGTACGAAAAAATCACAATTGAACACAACAAGCGCTAAAGGGAAATGAAATAGAAACCACGATAGGGCAGGGAGTTAAGGGAGAGGTAAGTATAAATACCCTAACCTTTACATTGATTGGCCCCTGTCATATCCATGCCCCCAAAATGTGAGTGTATGGGGAATGTGGGATAACAGGGGCCAATGGGATACCGTTGTATTTTTGGCTCCCACTGCCCCTTTAAGAGTGTGCCCGAGACGCGCGGCACGCTCTTAGAGCTTCATCCAAGAGCCACGCGCGGCGGGAGGAGAGGACCTCGGCCGGCCGCCGGATAAGGTAAGTACCGCTACAATAACTCTTGCCATTTGTTCTTTTTACAAAATCCCTTTAAGTTTCTGCATTTTTAGTAGTTATTTTACAGGCTTTACAATCTAAGCAACCTCTAAAGCCAAATGATGGTTGTCTAATAAAAGTTTTGTTATTGGGTTTAATACTATAACTGGACGCCAGAGAATTTTTTTAGATTCTTATTTTTCTTAAATATCACGGGAGGGTGGTCAGGAAGAAAGGGACCTAAAATATTATCCTCCCTTAGGATATGCTAATGTTCTGACAGTGTTCTTTTAATTTTGTGACGGTCAGTGTTAAATTTGGTTATGAATACATATTCAATTTTTTTTATTGATTAAACTATTCCCACAATGTATTCCTTTTTGTTTATCTGTAAGCAAAAAATTCCTATTGGCATCTTAAACTTTTTATTTCTTTCTCTAAGTGGTTTTTATTATACGCTTTGGAGAGTAGCTTTTTCTTAACTACATTAGCTTGTTGTTGAAAATCTGAAAAACTGCTGCAATTACGACGTACTCACGTGAATTGACTCCCTGCAATTCCAGAGAGCCAATGGTCATAACGGCAGCTTTGTCTATGAACAAAGCTATTACCATCTGTTTTTTTTTAAAAAACATTTGGAAAACACATTAAGTCCATTATTTGTAAGGGTCACATCAAGAAAGTTGATACTCTCTTTATTCCATTCTGATGTGAATTTGAGATTGTATGTATTATGATTTAAATATTGAGTGAAATCACCAAAGGAACCTTCTGAACCACACCAAATAATAAGTACATCATCTATATAATGTCAACAGAGGACCAGGTCTATACCCCAGTCATACCTCATTTACACCATTAACTCCTCCCATCTTCTCATGTAGATGTTGGCATACCTGGGGGCAAACCTGGTCCCCACGGCGATCCCTGTGATATGTAAATAATTATAGTCATCAAACAAAAAATAATTGTGCTCTAAAATATTTGAAATCACCTGAAAAATAAAATCACCCAGTGATTGTGAGATATTTGTATCTTTTCGAAGATAATATGATATGGCTTCGGGACCCAAATGGTGTTTGATGAAAGTATATAATGATGATACATCAAGGGTGACCCAACTGTAATGTTTTTTCCACTCAATATTTTCAAGTTATTGGAGGATAGCTTTTTTGTCTTTTGCATATGAAGGAGCTTGTTGAGTGTAAATTTGGATAAAGGAATCTATAAATGCAGAAAGATTGGCTGTTATTGAATTAATTCCGCTAATGATAGGGTGGCCAGGTAGATTAATCAGGGATTTATAATTTTTTGGCAGAAAATAAAAGATTGGGATAACCGGATGTGAATTGTATAGATAATGATAATTTTTTAAAAATTCTTTATTTTTACTGTGCGTAGTTACATACATGCTCATCCCACCCCAAAAGCAGGTAACAAGCCAGAGAGTTTACAAAGCATACAATCACTTTAGGACATTGATAGAACTTGCACATTTTTTGTTTAAAGGCTGATAATCAGGCTTTAACTATTGTAAGAATAAACTGTTTTATCTTTGGCTCATAGCTTGGTAGTTAGATTGTGTTATATCAAACTGCAAAGGCATCATAAAGGCAACACACTTTAAGCTGTGGGCTATGCTGGGTATCATGCGTATAGTGGAAGACAGCCTGTCTCCTCCTGATTAACTATGCAACAATGCTAGGTTAGGTTTCTGAGAAAGCCCTTCCAAATAGCTAGCACTACTTTGCCATCCTGAGTATCCGCTGTTAGTGTGCTGGGTTACGTTAAGTGTGGGAAGGTTAGGTGTTTAGAGGTCCTATAGCGTGTCAGATCTATCTTACATGTATTTAAACAAAAACTGTTAAGGTCAATAGTCTATAGGTACACAATGGTCATCATGGAAATTATAACTGGATAGCCTGAGTACGGAGCCGGGTCACTGGCTGTGTGCCTTGCCTTGAATCAGTCCAGACTGCTTCAGCCAATGCCCATTCTGGAGGTCTTGTCTGCATACTTGGGACGGTGAGTTAGTCTCGTGCTCTGTGGTGGAGGGGAGCTTCCATGCTGGGTGCAGGTGCGCCTGGTGCATAGCGTAATTTCCGGCTGAGATTTGTGCGGGTTGGAGTGGTCGCTGGCTGCTGCCGGTTCGAGGTGGTGGTGTAGCCATCCCGGCTGGGTTAGGTTTTACCGTCCGCCACCGGC
The DNA here is from genome assembly GCA_933207985.1 of Pelobates cultripes. NCBI lineage: Eukaryota > Metazoa > Chordata > Amphibia > Anura > Pelobatidae > Pelobates > Pelobates cultripes. The sequence continues at coordinate 244,409,630 of OW240912.1, read as the reverse complement.
TTGGTGCTGCCTGGGTGTTTTTTTCCCTCCCTGAATCCACGCTGGGATGCTGCCTTTCGGTAGGGCCGTCTGTGAAGCTGTGTCCCAGGAGTCCCTTAAGCTTGATGGTTGTTGTGCAGGCTTTGTCTGGTCGCATGGCGGTTCCGGTTGGGCGCTGGTGTGTCGTTTTTGCCGATGCTGGACGCAGGAGCTGTTGAGGGTTGCTGCCGCTCAGCTCTGCGGTCCGGCCCTACCCCCAGATAATGATCATTTTTAACAGTGATGATTTCTTGCTGCAATGCTTCCTTTAAAATAATATATAATATTTTATAAAAAATTTCTGTAGGATCATTTTTAAGCTTCATGGTTGTTGTGCAGGCTTTGTCTGGTCGCATGGCGGTTCCGGTTGGGCGCTGGTGTGTCGTTTTTGCCGATGCTGGACGCAGGAGCTGTTGAGGGTTGCTGCCGCTCAGCTCTACAGTCCGGCCCCGCCCCCCGATAATGATCATTTTTAACAGTGATGATTTCTTGCTGCAATGCTTCCTTTAAAATAATATATAATATTTTATAAAAAATTTCTGTAGGATCATTTTTAAGCTTGACAGTTTTTGTCATCTAAAATATTATAAGCTTCTGTCAGATAGTATTCTGTTGTTAAAATAACAATCCGTCCCCCTTATCTGCTTCTTTTATTATAATGTCTCTTCGGTCTGCTAAATTTTTTTATTAATGTACATTCATCCGGATAAACAGCTGGTATGCTCTTATACTTTATGTCTAATATATATTGTTTGTAGGCCAGACAGCAGCTGCAAATGGCATTTTAACATTTCATTTACATTTCAGATATTCACAAAGTATATTTACCTTTGTAATTAACATATTATGTGTTTTTATGCCATTAATTATAGTATCTGTATGATATTACACATTGTCACTGACACATTTCTGATACAGGGGGAAAAATGTCATGATTGCTTTAGTAATTATAATCTTTCTGTCCATGCACCACATTCCTGGAAGTCCAGAATATAGCAAGAATCCTTTTGTCTATGGTTCTATGGAGCCATTTAACATTTTGATTGGTATAGCTATATTAAAAGAGCAAGGAGTACATTGGTAGATCACATCTGCAATAGAACCATTACAGATTCCTTGTTGTATCAATGTCTCTGTGTTTATGTTTACAGGAGTTCCTTGCTTTGCAGGTATGCACATAATATGTAGAATTTAAGAAAAGCTGCAAATTGTGCTTTAGTACAAGAGTCCCATGATGTCAAGGCTCTAAAAGGTTTTGCTGGCCTTTTATATTCCATTCTCTTGGCAGGGCTTCTGCTCTTAGTAGGCCTGTCTTGTTATTATTTATAAATTGCATCAAGGTTTCTTTCGTTAATTCAAATTCACATTCCACCAAATGTCATTGTAAAGTTCATTATTACAGAATATGGTTCCAGTATGGTTTCTCTCTCCAGTAGGAAATCTATATTCCTCTTCTTCTGCTCCTTCCTATTAACCACTTTTTTTCTGAGTTGTAGGTAACTATCTGTGTCTTGTACTGTGGGTGATATAGATCCAAATATTGATCTTTGTTATATTCAGAGGAAGCCAAATAATTATTATTACAAGTGCGCTTGGAGGAGCATGAATTAGAAACCAGACACCTGTTGGTATTCAAAATAAGCCTCTGTCATTTATTCTTCAGTTGGGTTTGTATACATTAAAAAGTAAGTGCTTACATGCAAATTCTCATTGGACAAAAGTAGGAAGGGAGTGAAAGGGTGAAAGGAGTACAGATAAGACATAGGGATGAACATCATGTACATATAACAAATATTTCAGAGAAAAAGAAACAGAATAATTTGAGAAGAGACAGCTCAGGTGGGGGCGATCTGCTCCTGGAACTAGACATATATGGTCTTAAGTGTTGTTTTAAGCATCAAGCATTTCCTGAGTCCAAGTTTTTTTTTTACTGCTAAAGGGTCTCAAAACGTTTTCCTGACGGAAGTTTTTCCCTTTTATTTGCTGTTACACTTAAAGTACACTTATAACAGTCGAAATTTTCAATTTGAAAAATTTGGAAGACAATTTAAGTGTATATTGGGATTATTACACACAAAAATCTATAAACTAGTTCTGGAACTTGTCTGGATGACTACTTAATGCGTATACTGTGATACATATGCATAAAAAGCAATAACACAGTTTTAAAATAGTTCTACAAACTTGAAATTTTATTGGGAAGGTTTCTTTTTTTTTTTTTTTTTCTTATCTCTCTCCTTCCCTAAGAAACAAAACAAGACAATTTTTTCTTGCTACGTCATATAAGAGGAATGGCCTAAGTGAAACATTTAGAGGGCAAGCTTGGAACCAAAGGAAGAGGTTTAGCTGTGTTAATTCAAGCTAAAATCATTTAATATTATCACCGGACACATAATCCTTCATATATCGGGGTTTGAAAAAACTGTATCTATTTATAATGGCTTCAAGAAAACCTACTGAAGCAAAAACTTAATCAAGAAAGGATAAAAAAGAAGCTTCTCAGGATAAATCTATGAATATTTATTTTTCACCACAACAACATAAAACCCTGAAACAGAAATTGAATGATATTGACTCCAGTAATGATACCTTGGACCAAGAGGAAATAAAAAATCTCCGATAAGGATCAAGTAACTTCTTCAATACAGCATAATAGCTTAAGAGCAAACCTGGATGCAATAAAGCTGGAATTGGCTACGATGGCAGCAGAAATTAAATCAGAAATTAAACAGGAGATCAATATTCTTGCTGCGAATATGCAGAGATTTGAGGATATTAATATAGGATATCTAATATAAGCTTGAACCTTGGAATCTAAGTAAATTCTATCACAATCCCCTCTGTTGATCCATGGGTCACCCAAATGTCCATAGTATTTCCATGCCTGCTAGCCAAAGCCTGTGGGACTTCACCACAGTTCCCTTGGACTGAGAGACCACCAGAATCAACTGAGGGGAGTTCCTTCATTTGTTAGGCGAGGTAAAATCGTAAAAACCTTCCAAAGTCAGAGCTGGAATGGAAGTTAAGGTACCAACAGTAGGTTTGTTTTTACATAGAGAGGTTAGTAGGCATGAGAAGAATCTAAAGGTTAGAAAAAATTTTACATAATAATAAATACAGCTAATAGCAAAAAGTGCAAAATTCTCTTAATTAGTAAAGTCAATGGCTGCTCTATTCTCAAGGATTGCCTTCTTATTTGCCTGGGTGTCCATAAGTAGCTCTTCTAGGGCATGGGAAGTGGCATTTAAACCATTTGCAAGGGTGATCTCCTGACAGGGAGCGTCATGACGTGCTGAAGTATCGGCGTGCGCCGCCGCTGTGACAGAAGAGGAGGGGCAGCCCCCAGGGACGGTGAGATCTGATGCAGCTGTCCTTGGAGGATACGCTCTCGTTCCCACGCTTGTTCCCATGCTGAGGGGTATATGCGGTTTCTATGAGGTGGTAACTACATTGATTTACTTCTAATTCGATTTGAATGCTCTTCCAACGGTAGACTTTTTTTTCTCTTTTTTTGATACCAAATGGCTGATAAGTATACTGAAGCTATAGATGCTAAACACTAAATGCTAATTTGCTAATTGCTGAAGTTCTGGACGTCAAATTCTATAAGATCGTGCAGATGCCTATGTCCACGTGTTTATGGAATATTTGCTAAAACGTTTTTTCACCTATTTAAAAAAAAAAAAAAACACGGATGGTCAATAAATAAAGGCTGGCAGGCACATAAAACATTTGAATATTATATTAATAATTGAGACTCCAATGAAGAAAATTAAATCTGCGTTTTTTTTTTTTTTTTTACTGCTAATGGGTCTCAAAACGTTTTCCTGACGGAAGTTTTTCACTTTTATTTGCTGTTACACTTAAAGTACACTTATAACAGTCGAAATTTTCAATTTGAGAAATTTGGAAGACAATTTAAGTGTATATTGGGATTATTACACACAAAAATCTATAAACTAGTTCTGGAACTTGTCTGGATGACTACTTAATGCGTATACTGTGATACATATGCATAAAAAGCAATAACACAGTTTTAAAATAGTTCTACAAACTTGAAATTTTATTGGGAAGGTTTCTTTTTTTTTTTTTTTTTCTTATCTCTCTCCTTCCCTAAGAAACAAAACAAGACAATTTTTTCTTGCTACGTCATATAAGAGGAATGGCCTAAGTGAAACATTTAGAGGGCAAGCTTGGAACCAAAGGAAGAGGTTTAGCTGTGTTAATTCAAGCTAAAATCATTTAATATTATCACCGGACACATAATCCTTCATATATCGGGGTTTGAAAAAACTGTATCTATTTATAATGGCTTCAAGAAAACCTACTGAAGCAAAAACTTAATCAAGAAAGGATAAAAAAGAAGCTTCTCAGGATAAATCTATGAATATTTATTTTTCACCACAACAACATAAAACCCTGAAACAGAAATTGAATGATATTGACTCCAGTAATGATACCTTGGACCAAGAGGAAATAAAAAATCTCCGATAAGGATCAAGTAACTTCTTCAATACAGCATAATAGCTTAAGAGCAAACCTGGATGCAATAAAGCTGGAATTGGCTACGATGGCAGCAGAAATTAAATCAGAAATGAAACAGGAGATCAATATTCTTGCTGCGAATATGCAGAGATTTGAGGATATTAATATAGGATATCTAATATAAGCTTGAACCTTGGAATCTAAGTAAATTCTATCACAATCCCCTCTGTTGATCCATGGGTCACCCAAATGTCCATAGTATTTCCATGCCTGCTAGCCAAAGCCTGTGGGACTTCACCACAGTTCCCTTGGACTGAGAGACCACCAGAATCAACTGAGGGGAGTTCCTTCATTTGTTAGGCGAGGTAAAATCGTAAAAACCTTCCAAAGTCAGAGCTGGAATGGAAGTTAAGGTACCAACAGTAGGTTTGTTTTTACATAGAGAGGTTAGTAGGCATGAGAAGAATCTAAAGGTTAGAAAAAATTTTACATAATAATAAATACAGCTAATAGCAAAAAGTGCAAAATTCTCTTAATTAGTAAAGTCAATGGCTGCTCTATTCTCAAGGATTGCCTTCTTATTTGCCTGGGTGTCCATAAGTAGCTCTTCTAGGGCATGGGAAGTGGCATTTAAACCATTTGCAAGGGTGATCTCCTGACAGGGAGCGTCATGACGTGCTGAAGTATCGGCGTGCGCCGCCGCTGTGACAGAAGAGGAGGGGCAGCCCCCAGGGACAGAAGAGGAGGGGCAGCCCCCAGGGACGGTGAGATCTGATGCAGCTGTCCTTGGAGGATACGCTCTCGTTCCCACGCTTGTTCCCATGCTGAGGGGTATATGCGGTTTCTATGAGGTGGTAACTACATTGATTTACTTCTAATTCGATTTGAATGCTCTTCCAACGGTAGACTTTTTTTTCTCTTTTTTTGATACCAAATGGCTGATAAGTATACTGAAGCTATAGATGCTAAACACTAAATGCTAATTTGCTAATTGCTGAAGTTCTGGACGTCAAATTCTATAAGATCGTGCAGATGCCTATGTCCACGTGTTTATGGAATATTTGCTAAAACGTTTTTTCACCTATTTAAAAAAAAAAAAAAACACGGATGGTCAATAAATAAAGGCTGGCAGGCACATAAAACATTTGAATATTATATTAATAATTGAGACTCCAATGAAGAAAATTAAATCTGCGTTTTTTTTTTTTTTTTTACTGCTAATGGGTCTCAAAACGTTTTCCTGACGGAAGTTTTTCACTTTTATTTGCTGTTACACTTAAAGTACACTTATAACAGTCGAAATTTTCAATTTGAGAAATTTGGAAGACAATTTAAGTGTATATTGGGATTATTACACACAAAAATCTATAAACTAGTTCTGGAACTTGTCTGGATGACTACTTAATGCGTATACTGTGATACATATGCATAAAAAGCAATAACACAGTTTTAAAATAGTTCTACAAACTTGAAATTTTATTGGGAAGGTTTCTTTTTTTTTTTTTTTTTCTTATCTCTCTCCTTCCCTAAGAAACAAAACAAGACAATTTTTTCTTGCTACGTCATATAAGAGGAATGGCCTAAGTGAAACATTTAGAGGGCAAGCTTGGAACCAAAGGAAGAGGTTTAGCTGTGTTAATTCAAGCTAAAATCATTTAATATTATCACCGGACACATAATCCTTCATATATCGGGGTTTGAAAAAACTGTATCTATTTATAATGGCTTCAAGAAAACCTACTGAAGCAAAAACTTCATCAAGAAAGGATAAAAAAGAAGCTTCTCAGGATAAATCTATGAATATTTATTTTTCACCACAACAACATAAAACCCTGAAACAGAAATTGAATGATATTGACTCCAGTAATGATACCTTGGACCAAGAGGAAATAAAAAATCTCCGATAAGGATCAAGTAACTTCTTCAATACAGCATAATAGCTTAAGAGCAAACCTGGATGCAATAAAGCTGGAATTGGCTACGATGGCAGCAGAAATTAAATCAGAAATTAAACAGGAGATCAATATTCTTGCTGCGAATATGCAGAGATTTGAGGATCAATTTAAAGAAATGGATTACCAAGTAAAATCTCTTACAGATGAAACACAAAAGGCTCACTGTAAGATTTTGGTCCTTGAACTTAAATTGATGGAAATGGAAGATCGTAGCCGTCATAAAAATTTACGTTTTAGGAATATCCCAGAGAAACACACACAAGAGGACACAAGACAAACTCTGTTAGACTTATTTGTAGTGTTGGGAATTACGTTTGACCCACACGATC
>OW240912.1:244391934-244402743 GCA_933207985.1 Pelobates cultripes | reverse complement strand
AGATAATAGAAAGCTGCCATAGGTTGTTAAAACCCCAAGCTATTAAGAAGGACGTCCCCAGAGACATTATTGCTTGCTTTTTTTCGTATCAGTTTAAAGAATTAATTTTGAAGTTTGTAAGAGAAAATCAGATTAAAGCGGGGAATTTTCAAAATGTAAAAGTTTTTTGTGATATCTCTTTTGAAACCAGACAAAATAGAAAAACCTTTGCTGTTGCTACTCAAATCTTAAGATCTCATGACATAAGATATAAGTGGTTAAACCCCTTAAAGATATCTTTGGTCTATGAGGAAAAAAGAGAGATTTTCGATTCAAATTTAAATTTAGTCGAATGGTTGAAGAGTAAGAAATTATTATAGTAGAATTATCAATATAGGGGAAAAAAATGTTTTTTTTTTGTTTTTTTTAACATCAATCTTGATAGAAGGGATCACTAGGAATAGTATATGAATGTGTCTGGAGTATTAATAATGAGATTGATAGTTGTTTCTATATTAGGGTTTTTGTTATATTTAACACTGATAGATGTTTTTTACATAATTTAAAACAAAGATATCACCTTTTTTAACACAGTAGGTCCGCTTTATAACTGAAGGAATATGGAAAAATAGTTCTCTAGAATTCTTTCTCTGATTTAGGCATAATAACACGTTTGATATGAGATGGTGCACCATGATTAATTCACTGAAAATTCTTTAGATAATTGGTGTTTTATAGGATTTAAACTAAACATCTGTACTGTCATAATACAAAATTTGCGTGGGGTGCATGGTATTGGGTAAAGTTAAAATCTTCAAGAATTGTTTAAACTTATATGGTTTAATATATTGATTGAAGGTGTTATTTAAATATATGTTATTTGTTTTGTTTTTTCTCTCTCAACATCAATTTTGACAGAAGGGATCACTAGGAATAGTATATGAATGTGTCTGGAGTATTAATAATGGGATTGATGGTTGTTTCTATATTAGGGTTTTTGTTATATTTAACATTGATATATGTTTACTACATAATTCTAAAGAAAGATATCACCTTTTTTAATATAGTAGGCTCTCTTTAAAAATGAAGCAACAAGGAAAAATAATTCACTAGAATTCTCTTTTTGATTTAGGTATAATAACACGATTGATAGGGGATGGTGCACCATGATTAATTCACTAAAACTTCTTTAGATAATTGGCGTTTTATAGCATTTAAACTAAACGTCTGTATTGTCATAATACAAAATTTGCGTGGTGTGCATGGAATTAGGTAAAGTCAAAATCTTCAAGAATTGTTTAAACTTATATGGTTTAATATACTGACTGAAGGTGTTATTTAAATATATGTTATTTTTTTAATTTTTTAATTTTTTCCCTTTCTCAGAAAACTTTTGAGAGGTTCAGTAGCGACCTCCAAGTTGGCATCGGCAACCTGTTTCCCTGGAGGGTATGCCCCTCTTTGTGTAGTGTTACTACATTGTTCCCGTCGATTTCTTTTGAAATCTACGGTATACTAGTACTATGTTATTTTCATTGTTTAATGTTGTCTGTGATGGGCAGAACTATGTTCTTTCCCTCCACATTATGTGTGGTAAGGTGACTTTTTTTTTTTTTGAGCAGGAGATACTCACATGAAATTATTGATATAAATATATGTTAAAATTATTGTCTATAAATGTCCAGGGTTTAAATACCAACAAAAAAAGAAGTAGACTGTATAATTCCCTTAATGAACATAACATACAAGTGGCTTTCATACAAGAAACACATTGGCTCAAAGATTCTAAACAAAAATGGGGAGGAGACAAATATACAACTATTGTTCACGCCTCATTATTGAATAAAAAACAAAAAGAGGTGTTGCAATCATTTTTAATATACATATAAAGCTTGAAATGATACATATTGAATTAGACCCGGAAGCCAGTTTTATAATAATGATATGTGCTATTGATAATAGGATTTTTACACTGGTTAACGTTTATCTCCCTAATGTAGATCCTATGTCTAAATTTACGACAATAATGGAGAGAGTTGCTAAGGTCTGTAAGGGACACGTAATTGTTGCTGGTGATTTTAACTGTGTAAGTGATCCAAAACTAGATAAGACGCATATATCTTCAATCACAATTGATAGAAGAACTATAAAGCAGGCCAAAAAATTTAATAGTATTTGTAAACAATATAATCTCCATGATATATGGAGACTATTACACCCATTGGAAAGAGATTATTCACACCAATCCTGTGCACATGGTTCATATGCACGGATTGATTTCTGTTTAGTTGATGCTAACTCGATACCTTTGTGTAATTCTATAAAAATTAAAGAGAGTTTATGGTCAGATCATAGTTTTATATTAATTGAGCTTGGAAATAAACCATCTAGGACCCGTAATACTTGGAGAATGAATGATGCTTTTATCAACGACCCTAAGACTAAGGATGAATTAACTCAGTTACTAAAATATTTTTGGTTGGAAAATAGCCCCACTGATACATCTCCAGCTAATAATTGGTGTACACATAAATCTGTTATGCGAGGGTATATAATTCAATTAGAACATATAATGAGACGAAAGAGTGGCAAGCCTTTAGCCGATTTGTATATTGAATTTTATAATATATCAAATTTAAACAAACAGAATCAGTCTGCAGAATTAAGAGCCTGTTTAAATGCTATACAAAGACAAATTAATTTAAAGGTTGAACAAAAAATTTAATCAAATATCTATAAATTAAAATTAAAGAATTATAATACAGGCAATAGAGCAAATAAAAATTTGTCCAAAAGACTGCAAAATCAGCATGCTAAAAATAGAGTGGAACAATTGATAGATGGTGATAAAGTCTTTTTAACCCCTTCTCAAATAGGGGAGAAATGTAATCAATATTATGAAGACTTGTATAATCTCAAAATGTCTCCTAATTTAATGGATATCCAAAATTATTTAGCAAACACGAAGATTCCGAAAGTTTCATGTCAGGATTTCTTAACTTTAATTAAAATTATTGCCCCAGAAGAAGTACAATTCTAAATAAATAGATTACCAACAAATAAAACACCAGGCCCTGATGGTTTTTCTAATTTATATTATAAGCATATGCAGACTCTACTGATAGTCCCTTTAACAGAATTGTTCAATCAGATAGCACTAATTGAATCTTTTCCATCTGAATTATTACAAGCTAATCTTATTCCAATATTGAAACAAAATAAGAATAGCTCAGACCCTAGTAGCTATAGACCCATAGCATTAATTAACGTGGATATGAAACTATACTCCGCGATTATTGCTGAGAGAATTAAGACTATTATTTCGGGTCTGATTCACCTGGACCAAATTGGCTTTGTCCTGGGAAGATTGGCTTCTAATAATATTAGAAGAATAATAGATATTGTATGACCAACAGAGATGGGTTTCCCCTCCTGGCCCTGTCTTTGGACGCCGAAAAAGCGTTTGACAGGGTCGGATGGAGTTACTTGAGTGAGGTCTTGAATGCCTTTGGGTTTACAGGCTGGATATATAATGCAATATTGGCTTTGTATTCCTATCCTACGGCTAGAACCGTAAGCCTAAATATAACTGTGGGCTGGTTTGAACTTAAAAATGGAACGCGTCAAGGGTGTCCCCTTTCTCCTTTGCTCTATATTCTATCCCTTGAGCCATTGGCTATAAATATAAAGAATAATCCGTTGATTAAAGGTATACATACGAAAGATGCGGATATTAAAATATCATTATATGCGGATGATGCGTTAATTACTCTTACATCTCCAGAAGCTTCTTTATCCTCTTTGATGTGTGAAATTGATATATATTCTAGTGTCTCAAATTTTAAGCTAAATATTACCAAATCCACAGCATTGTTTTTGAATATGAGTAACGACCAGGTAAACAAACATATTATCCCAGATATCTAAATTTATATGGACAGATAAAGAAATAAACTACTTAGGTTTAGTCATAACCTCTAATGTTTCTAGTATTATGGAGAGGAATCTTTGGATTCTTATGAAAAATATGAATATTAAATTAAAAAAATGGAAAAATCTGGAAACTTCTTGGCAAGGCAAAATAAATATTATCAACGCATATATTCTTCCTAAGTGGTTATATCTCTTTTCAATTGTCCCATTGAAGGTTCCAAGACCCTGGCTAGCAATGATTCAATCAAGTTTTAATAATTTTATCTGGAATAATAAGAAATCTAGAATCAGTCAGAAAATTTTGAGTAAAAAATTGACTAACGGTGGATGAAATTTCCCTAGTATTATCTATAGTTATTACGCAAATATTATTATTCATATATATATTTTACAGGACCCTAATTCGGCTTCCAAACCATGGTTCATTATTAAATCTGAATGGGCTCATAATCAAAAATTACAATACTCTATGTGGACAATTACTAGGCCCATTCTAATGAATTCTTCTTCAACAAATGTATTTACATTATCTCATACTTTGGAAGAATGGTTAGAAATTAAGAAAAAAATGGGACTTAATAATAATCTTATACCCAAGTCGTGTAGACTTGATATACTGGAAATAATTATAGAAGACTTCTCGTTAAAGAATTGGGTAAATGTTGAAAAACTTAAAGATCATAGATATAATGCAGGGCGATAATGTTAGGCCTTTTCAATCCATTATAGACACTCTCCATATACCTCGGAGAGAAATTTTCACCTATCTACGTTTGAAACATTTAATTCATAAAAATGTTATTAACATTCATTGCTTAAATTTGTCTGAATGCCACTTTAAACTTCTTTATAGATGGTACTACACTCCGACTAGATTAGCTAGAATGTATGCTGTATCTGCCCTGTTGCATCTTAACCTGAATTTTATACAAAAAGATATTTGTTTTGCTATTCATTGTTTAGTTGCTGTTAAAATTATTATTGCAAGACACTGGAAATCTTCAAAGCCGTTTCAGAAAGGGATTCTGATTAACCAAATCATGTTCCAAATCTCAATGGAATATGATTTGATTAAAACATTTTAATTTAAGGAGGAAAAAAGAATGGTATTATTAATGGTTAGAAAAATATAAGGGTATATATGGAAACACTTCCTCTGACATAGATTCTTTTTATTAAACTAATATTGGACATATTCAATTACAATCTATTATTGTACAAAATTGTTGTGATTAATACTGGAATTATAAAGTTGTACTAAAACACGAATGGAAAATGTTAAGAGAAATACTAATATGAATACAGATACATGTTTTATCAATTTTTCCTTTAGAAATTTCCTTGTTCGGATTAAGGTGATTAGGTATTCCTACTGGATTTTTTTTTTCTGGTTGTTGTGTTTTGTTTTTATCTGTATGTGGATATTTTGTGGTCATGTTCCATGTTTCAAGTAACCTATGTGATATTATAAAGAAGACATGGAAAAGGAAAAAAAAAAGGAGTAAATTAGACGATGTATATTGATGAAACATGTTCAATATTATATGTAATTATGTAATTATTTATTTATTTATTTGCTATATATATTATGAATTTGACTGCATGGTGTAGTATATTTGTTGTATATGAAAAATTTTTCAATAAAAATTAATAAAAAAATAAAATAAACCATTTGCAAGGGAATAGGCATTAATTACTCAGGTATTATACAGTGCTGAGCTTGGGACTCCTACCATAGAGTATGCAAGGGCAGAGTATTAGGATTTAGATAAGAGTGATTTCAGGGTTACAATCTGAAGTAAAGATGTTTTTAACATCTCTCCTGTCTCTCTGTAATTTGTGTAGCTGGGTGGATTCAGGGATCAGGTCAGATTTGAAAAACATGTTGATGGTTAGGCGTGAGATTGCACAGGGACCTCTTGTAATGTTACCTGGGACATAAGCATAAGTAATATTTCCACAGGAGAAAGTCCATTCTTTAGGGAGATAGACATGGTAGTGGTAACTCATAACTTGGTGAGTTTTGGTACAATTCATAGTGGTGCACAGGGCTATACAATTCGTGGTATTTTTCCACCATGTGGGGCAAAACAGGGATTCAGTATAAGGGTCTCTTGAACAATTACATGAAAAAGACCAACATAGTTCAGCGGCTGTCACATTAATTGTCTTCAGGTCTAGGGGAGGCTTGGCTACCAGTGGGTTGAAAGCATAAGGATATAGTTATAGAGATTTATGGGGTCTATGGGTATGTAGGTACTTCCTCAAGAGTGAGATGGGGTAGGAACAGCTATAAGACAGGATTCCATGGCGTTTTCAGTACTGAGGAGATGGTTAAGGCAAAAGGAGGTTAAATTAAAAACCTTTGCTATCTGCAACCATATATTTCCCTGCCATGCATTATTATATTCTGGTCTCAAGTCAGAGTAGCATATCTGAACAGAGCATACAATAGTAAAGGATAAAAGCAGCTTCATGTGGGGGATCAGTCAAAGTGAGTTGTTTACAGTGACAGGCGTGTATCCACGTGGCTTTTCCTTCTAGTTTCACTGAGGTAGACATAGTCAGGAGCACTTGGAATTTACTGTCAAAGCGAGGTTCAAGTCCTTTCTTCACATGCCTCTTTATCACCACCCAATCCCCAGGCTGCAGTTTGTGAGTTGCAGAATCAGAGTCTGGATCTGGAATGGAATCAAAGACTTGTTTATGCACACTGCCTAATCTTTGGTGTAGGGCCTGTACATAGGCAGTCATACTACCATGCTGCATCTGGAGGGTCTGGGGAAAATAGAGGCCTTTCTTTGGGGCACATCCAAACAGGATCTCAAAAGGGGATAGGCCATGTCTGGAATTGGGGTTGAATCTCATAGGAAAGAGTTCTAGGGGAAGGCATTCAGTCCAGGTCTTCCCAGTGTCTTGCATGGCTTTTGCAATCTTGTTCTTTAAGGTGTTATTTGCCCTTTCTACTTTTCCACTACTCCGGGGCTAATAGGGGTTGTGGAAGGCCTGACTGATCTCTAAGACTTTCATAATTTCTTGCATTATTTCCCCAGTGAAATGGCTATCTCTGTCACTTTCAATCACTTCAGGTACTCCATATCTACATACCAGTTCCTTCAGACGCTAACTTGTTGTGACCTTCGTTGTGGCTTTCGACACTGGGTAGGACTCAGGCCAACCTGAAAAGAGATCAATGAACACCAACACTTATTCATACACTCCTACCTTAGGCAGATGAATATAGTCCTTGAAATTGGTGTTTGCTTACTTGGTGTTTTGACAGCCTGTCCTGGATTCATTCTAGCACAAATCATGCAAGCCTGGGTGTGTTTAGCTGCTACAACAGTAAATCCTGGTGCTACCCAATGGGTGTTTACTATGTGGTTCATGTGCATCTTGGATAGATGTGTAGGTCCATGGTCCATCATAGGGTACAACGCTCATGGCAAACACAGTCTTTTACCTTTCCTCCACATTCTGTCATCATCAGGTTCTGCATCTTGTTTCTTGCAGAGGTCATGTTCTTCCTTGCTTGCCTGTCTTTGTAAGCTCAGCAGTATATTGTAGTCAACAACGTCATCTGTAAGAACAACATGCAGGAAGGTATTACCTGTAGAAGGATGTGCTTGGATTGCTGCTTGCTTGGCAGCTTCATCTGCTTTGTGGTTTTTTCTTGTAATTTCATCTGTGATCTTCACGTGAGCTGTCACCTTGATGATACCCACTTGAGTGGGTAGCAGGAAAGCATCCATAAGTGCACTCACGGCTTCAGAGTTCTTGATTGGAGGTGAGAAAATCACGAGCCTGCCATATAGGGCCAAAATCATGGGCTATACCAAAGGTATAGCGAGAGTCTGTGTAAATATTGGCAGTCTCATCAGAGGCCATTTTACACGCTTCAGTGAGTGCCTTTAGCTCCGCCTCCTGTGCAGAGCAGTGAGGAGTGAGTGTTTCAGCTTTTATTACCTCATGTGCAGAGACTACAGCATATCCAGTGTGGAAATTACCCTTCTCATCAGCATGTCTGGAACCATCTACAAAAAACTCAATATCTGCATTAGATAATGCAAAAAACCTACTGTCTCTTGTGCCATTAGTGCTGCACAATTATGGGGTACCTAGGTGTCAGCTAACTCATCTTGTGAAAGTGAATTTACAAAAATATCAGAAGTACAAGTACCATTCCCACTATCTGCACTTCCTTCTTTTAAATCCAGGGGAAATAATGTAGATGGATTTAACACCATACAACTTTTAGGTGTAACATTAGGAGGCATAAGCAAGGCACATTGCATTCTGAGATGCCTTGCAGTATGTATGTGTTTAGGTTGAACTTGTAACAGTATGCTGATGTCATGCGGTGTGTATATGGTCACTGGGTTATCTAAGACAATATCAGTGGCTTTGTCCAGGAGGGCAGTAACAGCCACCACTGCCCTATCAATTTAAGGGTGTAGAAAGCATTGTTTGCCGCATGGGTTAATTTAAATGGGTTGTTTTTGTTGGTGAGTCAATCATACAGGGGCTGCATGTATATTGCTGCAGAGCAAATCCAAGGTCGGCAGTATGTTAATATTTTGAACTGCAGTCTTTCTACTTTCCATGAGAGGTTTTGTGCCATGGGAAATACAATGTCCTAGGAAAATAACTTTTTCTACACATGCTTGAAATTTCACTTTTGTCGCTTTGCAGCCTACTTGTGCCAAGAATTTCAGCAAGGAAAGAGTGTTCACAATACAAGTTTCCATATTATCGCAACATAGGAGTAGGTCATTGATATATTGCAATAAGATTACATCATCTTTCCTTGGCCACTCTTCAATAATCTGGGCCATAGCCATGCTGTACATAGTGGGTGCGTGGGTACTGTCCAAGTTTACTGCTTGTGTTTATGTGTAAATGCAAATAAATACTGACTGTCGGGATCCAGGGGGACACTGAAAAATGCATTTGCCAAGTCAATAACAGCAAATACCTTAGAGGAAGGTGGTATTTGTGCCAATTTTGGGAACATCAGTTACAGCATTAATTGCCCTCAAATCATGTACCATACGGTAGACCACAGGTTTCCCTTTTTTTAATTGGTTACAATGGTGTGTTACAAGTGGAGGTGGTCTGGACAATTACCCCTGCCTGCAGTAATTCTTGCACAGATTGGGAAATAGCATCTTCCTGTGCTGGGCTGTGTATTGTTTTTGACATGGAGGGGTGGCTCCGGGCAGGAGATTTACTTTGACTGGGGGCACAGAGAGTCTGCCTGTATATGTCTTCCCTGTAGCTCATTGAGAATCAGGGACTGAGGACAAGTCAATGGCAGGTTCTGGCATTGTGATATGCAATGTGATTTTATTTATCAGAGCATTATCACTTTAATTGAAACTACATTTTGTTTTTGTTTCTTTAAAAAAAGTATGCATTATTATTTCTTTTTTAAATGTTAATGTCTGTTTAGAACATTGCAGGCTTTGCAATATCACATTAATTTTGCATTATATATATTCACAATGCTTTTACAACATATTTTTAAAATCAGCATTAGCACTATCTCCCACTGAAATTAGTGTAGGATGCACCAACATTGGGATACTGTAGAATATGATTTAAAACTGTATTTTTATTTCTACACTGTTCCCTAATCTTTATTTATATGTATATTACTGCGGCAGCACATAGCTTTTATAGAAGCAATTATTTTATCCATCATGTGGTTATGGTTTACCCATTACTGTGGGCTTTTCTCTAGATATTTAAACCCCCTTTTTTATTATAAATCCGTTCCTGGCTCTGAGACAGCAGGTTGCTGAATGCAACCTGGTACAACATGTAAATGCTCTTATTGCCTAGCCTTTATATATTTATAAACAGCATTGATATTTAATCTTGTTTTGTTATTTTATGAAAACCTAGTTTATGATATTCACTGAGATTACATGTGTCTGATCTGATTACAGTCAGTAGTACAGTATCATTGTTCTAATTTCCTTACTGCTACCAGTGCAGGTGCTGTAAGAAAGTAAGCTTTCCCTTTTTGTAATTGGTGGACTTTAATCTTTCTGCCATTGCAATAGACTAAAGTCTGTACCTAAGTAAGCAAAATCATTATGTGTAGGAAATGTGCACTTTAAATAATAGAACACGTATGTAGTGATGTACCGAACGGTTCGCCGGCGAAAGGTTCCTGGCGAACATAGCATGTTCGCGTTCGCCACGGCGGGCGAACATATGCGCGGTTCGACCCGCCCCCTATTCGTCATCATTGAGTAAACTTTGACCCTGTACCTCACAGTCAGCAGACACATTCCAGCCAATTAGCAGCACAGCCTCCATAGCAGACACTCCCACCTACTGGACAGCATCCATTTTAGATTCATTCTCAAGCTGCATGCTTAGTAAGAGGAGGGAAAGTGTAGCTGCTGTTCATAAGATAGGGAAAAGCATAGCTAGGTTAGGGATAAGGGTATGCTTTTTTTTATTTATTTTTTCTATGTAATGTAAATGCACTTAGTTGTCTGCCACTGCTGCCAGCTTCTGTGTCAGGCTCACAGTGCCCATTTCCCAGTCAGTGCCACCAATTACATCTGGTGTCACAATAGCTTGGATTTAAAAACAAAAAACTTTTTTCACTGTTATAGATTGAATAGCAGTCAGTTGTCTGCCACTGCTGCCAGCTTCTGTGTCAGGCTCACAGTGCATACTGTGCCCATTTCCCCAGTCAGTGCCACCAAATACATCTGGTGTCACAATATCTTGGATTTAAAAACAAAAAACTTTTTTCACTGTTATAGATTGAATAGCAGTCAGTTGTCTGCCACCGCTGCCAGCTTCTGTGTCAGGCTCACAGTGCATACTGTGCCCATTTCCCCAGTCAGTGCCACCACTTACATCTGGTGTCACAAT
>OW240912.1:244370998-244384291 GCA_933207985.1 Pelobates cultripes | reverse complement strand
CTAATCATAAACATATTCCTCTATTCACAACAATTTGTAAGCTATTTCCATCTGTGATATTTATATAAGCCACATCAACGAAACCTTTGTCACCTTTTTCTCCTTTAATGCTTTTCTGTGTATTTATTATTTTTACTATCTTTTTTTCAATTATGTGCCTCTGATTTTATATTATCTATCCTTGTAATGGAACTCCCCGTACTCCGACCGAGTACCTTCCGTTGATGGCCGCTTCCTAGCTTGCGTCGAGGACCACAAGCACCACACCGGACACCACAACCACCTCAGACTCCACAACCACAACTGGAGTCTCACCTTCTTCCTTCCACCCTGGATCAGCTTCTGTCCTCCAGGACCGTGTGGGAAAGACCTTTTCCTTCCACCCTGTATGAACCTCCAGCGTCCAGGACTGTGTGGGGAAGACCTCTCCTCCAGGAGAGTGTATCAGGAACAGCTCTTAGAAGAACTAGGTGATTTAAAGCTCAAGGGAGTATGCAGAGCATAGCAATCCCCAGTGTGAGTATAGCTGTCCCCTCCAATAACGAGACAAGGCTACGTATTGAGGGTCAAGAAGGTCTGTTTACTTGGCACCAAAGGGCCTTTTTTATGCAGGTTTTCCTTCCATAGCACCACCCACAGGGTTTTTCAGAACAACCAATAAAAACATTACAACACATACAATAAAGTAAACCACTCAAATTCATCCCAGCAGAAATCCGCCCCTCTACCTGTGATACAATTATCTCAACACAATAGACTAACTTAATTATCGCAGGCAGAAAATATGCAGTTTTTACACATACACTGTAACTTTAAAACAGCACATCCAATCTTCATAAACCACATATTATTAATCAGCATACTTGAAATATGAACATACTCAAAAATCATGCAAATCCTTCCATTAGTTCAAAAGTTAGTCAAAGTCCTTTGTGACTGACCGCAAGCACATTTTCCTGCCCTAAACAGTTCCATAGTTTTCTGCTGTCGGTCGGTCAATTTCACACTGAAAAATGACGTGCGTTCAAATCTTCGAATGGGACTTAGTCTCTGTGGCTGAAAACTCAGTGCTGGAGAAGGTAAGGGTGAGCGGTGTTCATTGAAATGGATTTGGGTACACTGACCTCGTTCGAATGAACAAAGATGGCCACCGCCACGTGTTCGTTTGTCGAATGGCGGCCACTTTGACTACCTAGGCACTTCGACTGCATCCGATGTGCCAATTTAAAGCTGCAGAACTGCTCCAATGCAATTTAAAGGGGCAGCAAGAGTCTTTTAAAATCCAATCTGCTAAAATAGTCTTTAACATGCAATATCTTCCAGGGGCCATAGTCTTAAAGGGGCATTGTTCACCAAAGTCACAGTGTGCCCACAGACGGTTCTTAAAGGGCCATACACAGTCCAATAAAAGTCCATAAGCCCAAATACTGGTTTAAAAGGGTACAATCTCCCAGGGGCCATAGTTGCAGGGGAGAAGGCTGGCAAGCAAGCCTCTCCAGGACCAAGTGGCGAAGGGCACTTCGTCACAATCCTCCTTTGTGCTCTTTCCCCTTATGCGCAGCATGTTCTAACCTTAACAGCATCATGTTTTTTTTTCATGTTTAAATCTTTATTTCACTTTTTCAAATTACAGAGAAAACACAACACTGTGCATCAGTATAACAAAAAAAAAAAAAAATGAAAAAAAATTTTTTTAATAAAAATAAATAAAAATAGAAATAACAAAAAAATAAAAAAATAATATACAGGAATAGAGAGGTACCATTCACAATTCGAGATATTCTATTACTATCTTTTACAATCTCATCTAACTTGTTTTCGGCTTCAGTAACACAGCTTTTTATATCTTTTCACTGACTTATTTTTTACACTAAACATTTCCTTTCTATTTTTCTCCTTTCTCCCTTTCTTTTTCTTTTCTTTCTCCTTTTCCCTCTGAGATAATTTATTACATGAATCAGGATATGTATAAAGTAAATTTTTATCCCTCCCTCTCTAAAGAAGAAAAGGAAAAGAAAGAAAAAAAAAATATATATATATATATATATAGATAAATATATAAATTAAAAATAAAAAAAGTACAATTATAGTAATTCTTCCTTTTATAAGTCTACATTTCCAATTTTATTTAATTTATAGAATTCCATATCAAACGTCTATATCAATCTGTTTTTTTTTTTGGTTTTGTTTTTTCCTGTTCTCGTTCTCTTTCCCTCGTCTCTCTTCCCTTCCCTCTTCCTTCATTTGTTTTGTACCACCTAAATTTTATTTACCATCTGTATTAATGAGACTATTTTGCTTGTTTTATTCCCCTTATTTTCTTTTAATTTCCTCTCATTTCATTTCCACCTCACCCAAATTTTTTCATAAATGTGTTGTTTGCCTTTTAGCCTATATGCCATTTCCTCATAAATTTTAGTAGTAGAGATCTTTTCTCTTATTATACTTAATGATGGTACCTGTTTTGTTTTCCATAAACTGGCTATAGCATTTTTTGTAGCCATTAAAATATGTATAATTAACACTTTTTCTTGTGACAATATTCTCTCTGGCATATTAACAGCATCATGTTTATGCATTTGTTGACACAATTAAAAAATCTATATTAATATGAAGTCTCCCTTCTACCAATTTCTGTGTATTGTGTCTTTAGTTTATCACTTTCAAGAAGGTGTATCTTTCCCTCCTATTTCATATCTTTTATATTTCTATATGTGAGTGTTACTCTTTAATAATAGTGTTGTTTCCTTAATTTGCTATTGAAAACCATGCCCCCCCCCAAAAAAAATAATATATATATATATATATATATATATATATTTAACGTTTTTATATTTCTATTCTTTCTGCAATGAAATATATTTTTTTTCCTTATTGGGGATATTCCTTAAAGGGACACTATAGTCACCAGAACAACTACAGCTTATTGAATTTGTTCTGGTGTGTAGAATCATTGCTTTCAGGCTTTTTGCTGTAAACACTGTCTTTTCAGAGAAAATGCAGTGTTTACATTACAGCCTAGAGATAACTTCACTGGCCACTCCTCAGATAGCTGTTAGAGATCCTTCCTGGGTCATGGCTGCCTAAAATGCATCCAAACATTCAGTATCTCCTCCCTCTGCATGCAGACACTGAACTTTCCTCATAGAGATTCATTGATTCAATTCATCTCTATGAGGAGATGGTAATTGGCCAGGGCTGTGTTTGAATCATGCTGGCTCTGCCCCTGATCTGCCTCTTTGTTCGTCTCAGCCAATCCTATGGGGAAGCACTCTGATTGGATCAGGCTACCACTTCTGAAGATGTCAGCAGACTTTTTTTTTTAGGCAAACAGCATGCAGATCTACAGCTTCTGGCTTTAATACAGTAAGATGTTTCTATTTTTATGGAGGCATGAGGGGCCCAGGGGGGCTAGATGGTGGTTTTAACACTATAGGGTCAGGAATACATGTTTCTGTTCCTGACCCTATAATGATCATTAAGCTTCTCTTCTTGAATCCTCTGTTTTAACTTCGTTGGAGTATAAAAAGCTTTCTCTTTTCCATCTCTGCTGCATTGTAGTCTAGTCAGAAACCCCCATTTTTATTTTATATCATTGGATTTTTGCGTTTAAAGCAAATTCTCTTCTTTGCTGTCTTGTTTGATAAGACATATCTGAAAATACTTTTATTGATTCATATGCTGTGCCTTTTGTTCCATTTTTTATTAGTGCTGAAGTAATTTGTTGTTTTGTCCTGCACGAATGGCAACAGACTATAACATCTCTAGGTAAATGTGTTAGAGCAGGCTTCCCCAAACTCCGGCACTCCAGATGTTGCGGAACTACAACTACCATGATTCTATGAATGAAACAGATAGGCTGAGAATCATGGGACTTGTAGTCAGTGATGTATTTTGGATTTGTGCTGCCCTAGGCATGATTAAATTCGGGCACCCCCAAAATCTAAATTGCCCCTCCCAATTTGTGTCAAGGCCACTTTTTTGACTGACAGACACATGTCCTCATTGATACATGCACTGATATACACTCACTGACAGATACACAGTCATTGGCACACACTGTTTAACCAACACACACTTTCACTGACAGACACACACTGACACACCCACTCACTGACAGGCACACACTCTCAGATACACATAAAATGACATACACACACTGACACATTCACAGGCACACCCATTCTCTGAAAGACACAGACACTTTCACTCACTCACAGACACACACTGACAGCTACACTCACTCACTCACAGTAAGGTGGACAGCCCCAGAACACGAGGCAAACAAGGCATTTGTCTGGGAGCTTGAAAGTGTCGCCCTAGGCAAATGCCTTGTTTGCCTTGTGGTAAATACATCCCTGCTTTTAGTTCAGAAACATCTGGAGGGCCAGGGTTCGGGAAAGCCTGTGTTAGAGTATTTGAAGGCATCTGTAATCTGTGCATTTTTTCAAACAGCTCCAATGGTTTATTACGGGGGATATTCAAGGCTTTAAGAAATTCTTCCATGTATTGGTTCAACTGATTATTCAGAATTGATTCTGAGATACCTCTTATTCTGAGATTAGATCTTCTGGATCTCTCCTCCAAGTCTAGTACTTTTTGTTAGAGATTTTAAATTTTTTCTTCTAGTGATGAATTAATTTTTTTTTTGAGCTGATACTTGATTCTCCAACCATTTTTTTCTTCTGTTTGTTTTAGTTTTGTGCCCAAGTTCAAAAATTCAGATCTTAAATTATCCAAACTAGATTCCATTTCCCTTTTCATTTTGATAAAATGCATATCAAAACATTCTTGGAGGCATTCAGGAGTGATGTTTTTTTTGCTCCTTATTGTCATTTGTATTTTGGGAGTTTAGATCAGAGTTATCTCCATCTTGTGCTTGAGTACTATTACCTTCCATTAAAGATGTGTTACTATCCATCTTAGAATCTATTGCTGTGAAGAAGTTAGAAAGTCTTTTTTCAGGTTCTGATCATGTTTCTTATCCTTCCTTAGATTTGTCTGTTTCATTTCCTGTGTACTTTTCTTGCTAGACATTTTCTATTATGGTACCAGCAAAGTAATCAAAGAAGAAATGTGAGGATATCTGTTTTGTTCATTTAAATCCAGGATATGAGATATATTCTGTTTATCTCCTTATCATCTAAAGTGCTGCCTTCTTTCCTTCCCCTTTCTCTTTCTTTTACCAATTTTCTTTACCCCATTTTCTTTCTTTATTATCTCCTTTCCTTTTTTGCTTGGGGATTACTTCCCTTTTATCTATTTCCCTAATTAGAAGGCAGGCTCTTTAAATCTTATCAATCTTTCCAAGAGCCGAACTACTAATATGGCTTATTGGAGCTGATATTCATGCAGCTTATAATTTTGAAGGCATCACTTTTCATGTGTAGCACTCCTAGTTTCTGTTCCCTTTCACAGGTTTAATGATACACCTTCAGTTCTGAGCGGTTTCTCCCTCGGCAGCCTGGTTGATTAGGATATCCTAATTGGGTTCCTTCCTGTTTCATTCTTAGTCTTGTACACTAAAAATATTTGCAGCTTAGTAGGCTTGCAGGTTATAACTTATAGGGTATCTCTTTTCTGTGAAACACTTCTGAATTCCTTTCATTTCCACAGTTTTAAAGATGCACTTTTGATTCTGAGTTGTTTCTCCCTCACCTGCCCAATTAATTAATCCTCTTTTTCTTTTTGTAGAAGGTATAAAATAACATCTCAAACTTCCCTTAGGAGGTTAATTTATACAGTAAACAGCAGTATAAATGAAATTAATAAACTTGTATGAGTTCCAGGTTATATGTGCCATGAACCAGCAACCATCCATATATGTACTCTGTTTTTGGTAATACTAGTGAGGGATTGTAGTTACTCACAACTCATTTTATGCTTCTTATTTGATGCGAGTTCCTGCTCCAATATCAGCTCCAGATTTTTCCCGCCTTATGTTACCGAATGCCGTTTTCTTCTCCAGGCACCACACATTGTTTCAAGATTACAGTTTCGTTCCCGAGACTCTTCCCACGTTCACCTATGCTTCATCTGTGATTGGTGAAATAAATTAGTACTCCCCAGCCATTTTTGCCGAATTTACAGCATTTTGTTTTTGGCATGGTGCAGCTTGTGGATTGTGGCTTCCGTTATCCAGCCTTCACCTGTGACGTGCAGCTATGGTCCGTGCATCTCTACGTCATCACTCCGCCCCTCAGTTTGTTCTCCAAAGGTATGCAAACTTTTGAGCACAACTGTAAAAGCATTCTGGTAGGCTTTAATGTTGACTTCTGCAGATAAATCCATTGGAAAATGTTTCTTACTGTGTTGAATCATTTGAAAAGATCCCTGATATCCTGCATCCAGGGACACCAAGGTCCTATTTTAGATTCCTAACCCACCATTTTGATTTAGTTCCTGTCCCTGAACAAATCGCTTTAAGGCAAGGAGTTAAAGGGACACTCCAGGCACCCAGACCACTTCTGCCCATTGGAGTGGTCTGGGTGCCAACCCCCACTACCCTTAACCCTGCAGCTGTAATTATTGCAGTTTTCATAAACTGTATTAATTAAATTGCAGGGTTAACTCCTCCTCTAGTGGCTGTATACTAGACAGCCACTAGAGGGCACTTCCTGGTTGCTAGCACAGGTTTCTTGTGCTAGAGCGTTGCTGGACGTCCTCACGCTATGTGAGGACCTCCAGCGTCACTCAATTCCCCATAAGAAAGCATTGAAAGCATTTCCTATGGAGAGGTCTAATGTGCGCGGGCAGCATTGCCACGCATGCGCATTAGGTCTCCCCCGCAGGCGGCCGCGCATGCGCGATCGGTCTCCCCCGCCGGATGACGTCAGCGGGGGAGGAGCGTGGGCGGACCCGAAACCACTGCTGAGGGACATCGGCGGGGGTCTCAGGTAAGTCACTGAAGGGATTTCACCCCTTCAGCAACATGAGATGGGTGGTGGGAGGGAGAGGGGACCTGCAGTGCCAGGAAAATGATTTGTTTAAACCTTTAAACCCTGAATTAGATTAAAGAAACACAAAACAGCTGTTCAATCATTGATATTACAACCCCTGTCTATGCTTTCCCCTTATCCTCATACTACTCAGAGGTGAAAGTGTTAAATAAAAAAACAGCTGGGCAACTATTGCCAATAACATGATAAAACTGAAAAAAATAAGAAGACTTAATTTGAAAAAACTGACAGACAAATAAAAATCATGCTATTTAAAGCAAGAAAAGTACATTTGAAAGCATATACAACCTAATTACGAGCTCACATGGATTTATGCATCTCAGTTTTTATTTCTCCACTAGTTTTAAATTGGATAATTTTATTGTATTAACTTTATTCACTTTTGTATGGTTGCAATGTTTGTTTTTCTTATAGCAAAGATCATCAAGACTTCAAAAAAAATAAATAAAAAAAATAACAGGATTCTTTTACTCAAATTTATTTATTTATGGGCCCTTATTAGTGTTATTAGATATGGAAGGTGGCTAGCATTTGAGGGATCCCTAGCCAGCTGTGTGGGGCAGGCAATTTATTGGAGCAGGAGCCTTCCCCAATTTATGGGGCTCATTTATATGCCCAGAACAATGCATATCTTGGCCTAGTTTATGGAAGCAAATGTATGTGTCTAAGAGAGTATCCCCTGTAGCCATTTATAATTACCCTTAACTCTGATTAACATGGGGTGAAGAATAGAATATGGGTCACTCATTATAGCACTTTCTGGTAATATTAGGGTCCAAGGAAAACATGCTTTCGTACTCAAGGGGTTCATTGTCAGTTTACCCTTTAGTAGCTGCTGTGAAAATTGAAAAAAAATGCATGTAGCAACAAATTTCCATAACAATGGTAAACATCACAGTTATTCACTAAACTTGGAATGTTAAAATTAAATCCAAATGGCAAAATCATGGCTACTACACCTGTCAGGCTGTAACTAGAGTTGAGTTGGAGAATCTTTCAAAACCAGATATTTAAGCTTTAATTCAATAAAATGTGGAGTTTAGTGAATATGCCTCTATGTGTTGATTGGTATTAGTTATTTTGGACGTATTATTGAGAAGTAAAAACAAAATAAGGGTTACGTTTGGAAACAAGCCAGCAATTTGTACTAGTTAATATCCTGGCAGCTATTTAGAGGCAGCATTTGTACTAGTTAATATCCTGGCAGCTATTTAGAGGCAGCAAAAAAAAAAATGAGCCCTCTGACAGACAAAATTCTATTTCTTCTAAAGAAAAATAAATATGTATCATGCAAGCGCATTTGGAGAAAGAAAAAAAGAAATCACAAAACCGATATCGGTTTAGGTTTTTATATCTTCACTAGCACTATTCAATCCAAATGAAATTGAAAGCATAGTAAGTTTTATCATTGTCTTACTTAATGTGAATCATTGCCATATATTCACTTCCTTTGTGTTATTATACTCTCAAATCATCTACATTCAATAAAAGATAAAGAATAAGAATCTATCTTAATGATTTAAAACAAAAACAAATATATTTTTCCAGAAAAAAAGTATGTTTGTTTATATTGCTTAGTTTTCGGTACAAAGAAAAATATATTCAGTCATTATTATAGCTATTTTCGAACCATCACCGCCAAATATTAATAGTATCTTCTCGTAAAGTGTATCTATGAAGATATACTCACACGCATGCATTTTAAGTAAAAGTGTCTAGGAGAGAGGACCCATTGTATTTTCTCCAGTGTACATTCAATTAGTATTTTTAAGGCATTTTCTGGCTAAACTGGCCTGGATTACCATTAGGGATACACCAAAAAAAAACATGAGACATTTAAAATAGCAATATACTATATTTACCTGCCATGAAAAAAAAAGTAATTTTCTTCCCATTGAGAGTGTGGTTTATTTAAATTGACACTATAGGCAACCAGACCACTTCAGCTCATTAAATTGGTTTGGGTGCAGTGTCCCTGCCACATTAATCCTGCAATAGTAATTATTGCAGTTTCTGAGAAACTGCAATAATTACTGTTTAAAAGGAAACACAGGAATTGGGTGCTTGCTGTATACTTATAATAGAAGACATCAGTCAATCTTACAAGGATTAACAAAACCTTGTGGAGATAGAGATTTAGCAAAAAACAAACATTAGATGACCTGACTTTAGATAAAGGGAGATCACTTTTATTTTTGACTGTTAAAAATGTTATTACAGAAAATGTGGGTCTGCTACCCAACGTCTAATTATGTCATAATGATCTGTGGTTTAGGTGCCTTCTTAAATGACCACTTGAATCACTATAATTACAAGAGGTGCTACTATGGCTGAGGTGTAAGGAGTTCCCTTATGTCCCCCAATGTAACTAGTCAAACTATTTAGTAACGGTTTAACTTCTTACCTGACATCCCCCAGGAGCTCCTCCCCACCTCATTTCTGATGGAAAGAGAACCAGTAGCTCCAGCTTAGAATCTTCTGTTAGCTCTCATAAACAAAGCCCTGCATCAGATAGTTGCTCTGGCAAAGATGCCTCTGTCATGTGTTCCTGGAGGGGCCTGCTGGCTACCCTCCTGCCCAAGGACTGTGTGTCATGTAAAAAAGACTGGGTTCGGGTGGTTTTCCTGGACTGTTTGGGAACTGAACCAACTCATGAACTACCGACCCTATTAACACCTTATTAACACCTGGGTGGCAGCCGTTCAAATGCA
Organism: Pelobates cultripes; assembly: GCA_933207985.1. NCBI lineage: Eukaryota > Metazoa > Chordata > Amphibia > Anura > Pelobatidae > Pelobates > Pelobates cultripes. Next base: position 244,374,621 of record OW240912.1, on the reverse strand, counting down.
CGAACACGTGGTGGTAGCCATCTTGTTCACACAAACGCAGGCATTGGTGTTTGGTCGTCAAGTTCATGGAACTAAAAACGGACACTCGAACTCCCGAACACTGCTGAACTTCCATCATCGCCTGCGTTTGGTTCAGTACATCATGGAATGACACTGTTCGGTGAAATCGTTTATCTGGATGAGGGGAACAAACTTCAGGGTTCAAATATAAACTACATTCAGTACTTTTATTCATTTTTGAACTACTGTAGTTGACCGACCACTACCACTTTACCCAAGCTGCGGCGGCTATGGGGCTACAGTGCTTATGATGTCCAGTGCAGTGCAGCCAAAAATAGAAAATTACTAGGAAGCGTGACTGGGGGAGGTCCCCAGTCGGGGTACCAGGTGGTCCACCACAGTTGCTCTCAGCCAATGAACTAATCCTTGTACTTCTGGGTTTAGCTCAATTAGAAAAGTAGGTGTGGAGCAGCACCCACTGGATTATAGATACGTTAAACTTATGAAATGTTTAGATTACTAACACTGGTGGGGTGCCAAGCCACCCCTAGCACCATGGCCATAGTAACATGCTGCAGTATTCCTTTAAACACATTTTATGTACTCTATACTAGCAGAACTCTAAATTAATTAGTCTTGAAATAATACTTATTTGTTTTTAGATTTTTAAAACTTCAACCCTTTTTCCAAAGGTGACATTTTAGCATTATTCAAATCAACAGAATACTACTTTAAAATTAACAATAATTGTCATAGGTATTGATATAAGATTTTTGGATATGATTTCCAAATGATTTATTATTTTTAGATAAACTTAAGATTTTTTTTTCTAAATATTAAAATATCAAAAAAATAACAAATGTAAAAAAATCAATATGTAAAAATATCAAAATATTCAAATATATTCCAAAAACTTATATTAAATCAAGGTCATCATTTTGTTTGTTGCATACCCAAAATTAAAAAAGAAACGAAACTGTTGCACCTGCAGTGTCTCACTGCACCGCCACACCACTTGTGGGTTATTCCTGACCCTCTATTATCCTATTTGTGTCAAATATGTTTTATTGAGTTTGGCACAGAGTGATAGATAAATTCCCATAGAAATCATCACATTGGAGATAAACATTGTAGGAGAAACAAACATTGTTAATGAACAGTTCATTAACAGCCGTTCAATATACATGCAATGAGTACAGTATGTAGCGGTCATCAGTAGTGTGGATCCAGGTACATCTTATCCTATTTGTCTTTCTCCTTACCCCTCATGTCATTTATGTTTTTCTTAGCCAGTGTGTATCTTCTAATCCCATCACTACTTTTGAGTCTCTGTATTTAAAATTACATCCTTATGTGTGCCTTCCCTAAGCTCAATTACCCTTTGTATGTATCACTTTACCTGTCATGCGGTAACACTTCTGGGTTGGGCACTTAGCTGAGCGGAGCCGGACCCCGCCCACCTCTGACACAGCTCTGACGGTATTTAGGGAGACTGTGCCAGAGAGCGGGTGCTTGGTGATACTGGGAGCTACTTCCGCCAGACTTACTTCTCCACAGGCTCTGGCATTGTGGGTCCTACTTCCGAATATGCACGCCTGCTACTGGGACACGACGGCTCTACAAACTCTGAAGTCGTCCTAGCCTTCTGGACTAAGACAAGTATACTTTATGCCATAGAGGATTACTGGAGAACAGAAACTCACTTACTTTACAAGTGGACCATATCTCTGAACTATTGGAGGACTACTCACATTAACCTTAAGTATATCTTTCAGCTATTTGTCTACAATATCATTTAATAATGAACTAATGCTTGCTTACTCAAATCTTCACTGCTTCAAGCTACTAATTATATGGAGGACAACTCCCATCATGCTTATTCACTATGAACTGTTTCTTGCTTTGCAAAGACACGCATTGCTTCAAGCTACTAATTATATGGAGGACAACTCCCATCATGCTTATTAACTATGAACTGTTCCTGCTTTGCAAATATTCTCAGCTACTTGCTTAAATTAACTATTGAAGATTATTCTCATTAACCTAAAGAATGTTACTTAATGCATCTCTGAGGAAATACTTAATAATGAACTTTGTGTTGTTGATTACTTGCACTTCTTCTTATTGGATTAATTCAATTGATGCAATTCATTTAAGTTTAACACTTATTAAAACTTTGTTTGAATCACGTTACCAGTGATTCTCTCTTTTCTTAAAGCTACAGTATTGATACTTTAAAGTTTCTCCGTATCTTCACTAATGTAATTAGGGAGGTTTACAAGCTGCAGTTGAGTTCCATGCCAAATCACCCAAGTAGCATAACGTTACCCACCTCACCCCCTTGTAGTTTTAACCCCATAACTCCACTTATGTCTCTCCTTTGAACCTTAAACTGTGTTTCCCTCTTTTCTTTTCACTCTATTAGTGTTCATTACAACCTATCCTTGTGTATCTTCCTTTACCGCCTCAACACTTACATTATTGCTGAATAGGACCATGGTAGAGGATTGTTGTGTTCCTCTGCAATGTCTATATGTGCAACTCCAAGCTCCTGAGGAAGCAGCATGTAAAGTGAATGGAGAAAGGGTACAATATGAGTTCAATCAAAAATCCAACTTTTTCACTCATGAATGCTGTTACTTGAAGCTAAAAGCAACCATGATAGACTGGACAAAGAAATCTGAAGATCCACTGCTGTAATCCTGCTTGGCAACACTACAACGATTGACAGTGTGGAAAGTTGGGTAGTGTGTATCCTACTTCTGACTGTCATCCAGAGTTGGAGTTGTCCTAACACCCTGGTTTGTATGCTACTGTTACATATCAATATCAGTTATCCCTGTAACTCATTTTATGATAGAAGTAACTAAAACGTAGACAAAGCAACAAGGATTGTGGCATTATAGCTGGATTTTAGAAAATATACATTTTACTGCTGAACTTATTTTTTTTATTTTTTTTTTTACCGTGTGAAAAATTTAACTAACTGCACTGCTGACCTTGTTAGCATAGAAGCCAAAAATAGAAAATGGGTTAGCAATAAGTTACATATAACTTAGCAATAAGTTGCATATGTCAGAGTGAATAAAGATGAGAAGAACTGAAGTGAAGGCCAAAGAAGCTGCAACACATAACTAAAGGAGATAATGCAGAAATGGACCTCTACACTATCTACATGTAATTTCTCCTAAGCTGTGCAATTCCATGGTAGAGCAATAGGAGGAGATTGTGGTCTGCGTCTTCAGTATGAGAGATATGATACTATTGAAAGTATTAGAGTTTTGCTATGGTAACACAACAATGCTCTAAGTGGAGAGATATTGAGGGAACAAGATATAGTCTCAGTACTTGGCAGAGGTGACAAACACAAGCTCCCTATGGCATTAGTGTGTGCTTGGCCAGTGAGAGAGATCAAATACCTTATTTGAGCTAGTATAGTTTAGTAAAATACAACAGGTATAATCAGTGGCGTACTCATGATCCGGGGGCCCCGGTTGGAAAACTGATCCACGGGCCCCTCCCCTACCATTCACTTCCACCCAGAAAATCTTACTTACATGTCTCCCAACAGTCCCGCTTTGCGCAGAATAGGTTGATTTCGGTTGAATATTGAATTAATATTT
>OW240912.1:244329946-244361747 GCA_933207985.1 Pelobates cultripes | reverse complement strand
AGGAGGGGGAAAGAGAAATTAGGGGGGGACAGAAATTGAAATTAGGAGGGAGAGAAATTGAAATTAGGAGGGGGGAAGAGATATTAGGAGGGGGAAAGAGAAATTAGGGGGGGAGAGAAATTAGGAGGGGGGTGAGAAAGAGAAATTGGGAGGAGGAGAAGGAAATTGGAGCGGGAGGAGAGATTGACATTCATCACATACACACAATGCACCCCTTGCACACAGAAAAACACACAATGCATACACACACAGACACACATACACAAGCAATGCAACCGTTACACACAATGCATCCCTTACACACACAGAAACACACAATGCATTCATTACACACACTCAATGCACCCCTTACACACATTCAATGCATCCCATACATACACAGAAACACACCTTACAGCCCTTACACATACAAACTGTTCACACAATGCATTTCCTTACACACATATCAGGACATCCCTACACATCCACCCCTGTGAACAAACTCATTGGTGGAACATGAAGGTGGACCCTGGGACCCAGACCTTGAGCTGTGTAAAGGACCCCCAAAAAATGGAGCTGCTTTAAGTTCTCCCAGAACATTGATTTTTGTGACCACAGTTACGAAAACCTTACGCCTCCAGAGAGCCTGTTCTGCACCAGACCCAGTGGAGCCAGACTGCAGCTGAGTCCATCATCATCCTCATCACAGTTTGTAAGTAGGCAATCCTAGTATTATTATTGGCACTAAGCTCTAAATTTTACCTCACATTAAAGAAACACTATAGTCCCCAGAACCACTTCAGCTTAATGTAGTGGTTCTGGTGTCTATAACCTGTCATACAGGCCTTTTTTAAAAATATGGCGGCACTGCAGCACTAGCGTTAGTTAACATGGAAAATCATATGGGTGGGGCATTGTGATGTCACATGGGGGGGCGGCAAACTTTACTTTTGCCTAGGGCGGCAAAAATCCTTGCACCGGCCCTGGCTGGGGGGGCTGTGTGAGCTGTGGCCGCACAGTGTCCCATGGTAGTTAGGGTGCCGTGCGGCCAGTACAGCTCACACAAGCAAACAGCTGATAAACTGGCCGCACGGAGGAAATGTGTATGTGTGACTGTCTGCCTGTGACTGTATGTGACTGTCTGCCTGTAGTGTGACTGACTGTGTGTGACTGTCTGTAACTGAGTGTGTGACTGTCTGTAAATGTGTGTGTGGGGCTGCAGGGATTTTGTAGAAGGGGGCGGGGGTTTTGTATTGGGACAGGAGTCTTTACAAATTGTAAAAAAAAAAAAAAGAGAAACCTTTAAAAAATTTTACAGGTTTTTTTTTTTTTTTGGGGGGGGGGGGGTGCCAAGCACAGGATCCGCCCCGGGTGCCAAATGCTCTAGGTACGCCCCTGTATATATATATATATATATATATACTAAGGCCATCAGAAACCTTATATAAACGTACTGTAGTTAAACTGATGGTATATACTTGGCAGGGTTGGTTGATATTTAACTAATTAATAAAATGACAATTGTATCATTAATGCAAGGGGTGTCATATGGTTAATTCTGTATACTGGTTCTGCTGTGAAATTTGTAATAGCTTTTATTGTCCTTTGCTGATAAGATTATAGATTAGACAAAGTGTAATGTTAAATCTTAGGCTTGTCAAGTAAACTAATTTACTTGTTGATATAAACTCATATATAATATAGCAAATTGATTATAGTTGTTTTTTTTTTTGCTTTGCATTTTATAGTGTGTATTATTAAACTTGTAAAGTCTGTTTATTGGCCATCTGGCGTTCATAAGTGTTTACAGTTGCAAGAAAAAGTATGTGAACCCTTTGGAATGATAAGGATTTCTGCACAAATTGGTCATAAAATGTGATCTGATCATCATCTAAGCCACAACAATAGACAATCACAGTCTGCTAAAACTAATAACACACAAAGAATGAAATGTTGCCATGTTTTTATTGAACACACCATGTAGACATTCACAGTGCAGGTGGAAAAAGTATGTGAACCCCTAGACTAATGACATCTCCAAGAGCAAATTGGAGTGAGATGTCAGCCACCTGGAGTCAAATCAATGGGATGAGATTGAAGGTGTTGGTTACAGCTGCCCTGCCCTATAAAAAACACACACCAGTTCTGGGTTTGCTTTTCACAAGAAGCATTGCCTGATGTGAATGATGCCTCACACAAAAGAGCTCTCAGAAGACCTACGATTAAGAATTGTTGACTTGCATAAAGCTGGAAAAGGTTATAAAAGTATCTCCAAAAGCCTTGCTGTTCATCAGTCCATGGTAAGACAAATTGTCTATAAATGGAGAAAGTTCAGCACTGCTGCTACTCTCCCTAGGAGTGGCCGTCCTGTAAAGATGACTGCAAGAGCACAGCGCAGACTGCTCAATGAGGTGAAGGAGAATCCTAGAGTGTCAGCTAAAGACTTACAAAAGTCACTAGCAAATGCTAACATCCCTGTTAGCGAATCTACAATACGTAAAGCGAATCTACAATACGTAAACAAGAATGGATTTCATGGGAGGATACCACAGAGGAAGCCACTGCTGTCCAAACAAAACATTGCTGCACGTTTACAGCTTGCACAAGAGCACCTGGATGTTCCACAGCAGTACTGGCAAAATATTCTGTGGACAGATGAAACCAAAGTTGAGTTGTTTGGAAGAAAACACACAACACTATGTGTGGCGAAAAAAAGGCACAGCACACCAACATCAAACTGTGAAGTATGGTGGTGGGGACATCATGGTTTGGGGCTGCTTTGCTGCGTCAGGGCCTGGACAGATTGCTATCATTAAAGGAAAAATTAATTCCCAAGTTTATCAAGACATTTTGCAGGAGAACTTAAAGCCATCTGTCTTCCAGCTGAAGCTCAACAGAAGATGGGTGTTGCAACAGGACAATGATCCAAAGCATAGAAGTAAATCAATAACAGAATGGCTTAAACAGAAGAAAATACGCCTTCTGAAGTGGCCCAGTCAGAGTCCTGACCTCAACCCGATTGAGATGCTGTGGCATGACCTCAAGAAAGCGATTCACACCAGACATCCTAAGAATATTGCTGAACTGAAACAGTTCTGTAAAGAGGAATGGTCAAGAATTACTCCTGACCGTTGTGCACGTCTGATCTGCAACTACAGGAAACGTTTGGATTTAGTTATTGCTGCCAAAGAAGGTTCAACCAGTTATTAAATCCAAGGGTTCACATACTTTTTCCACCTGCACTGTGAATGTTTACATGGTGTGTTCAATAAAAATATAGCAACATTTCATTCTTTGTGTGTTATTAGTTTAAGCAGACTGTGATTGTCTATTGTTGTGACTTACATGATGATCAGATCACATTTTATGACCAATGTGTGCAGAAATCCATATCATTCTAAAGGGTTCACATACTTTTTCTTGCAACTGTATATCACCGCTTAAAACAAAGAACTACAGGGTCCCTGAAGGCTATGTGTGTGTCTGTGAATATCATCGGATATTATTCAATCTATATTCCATACATATAAAACCTTAGATTACCCAACAATATAGTTAGTAAGAGATCCTTTATTTAAAATATATAAATAATTAAGAATACAATATAAAATAAGGATTGTCTTGGAAGCAATAAAATATTGTCTTTTAGATATTTTATTAAATAAAAATATAGACATATAAAATCCATTACAATAATTTATAGCAGAGTTTATAAGATTAAACGTTATGCTTGCAAATATCATTAATAGCATAACATACCCTCCTGAACATGTCATCATATCAGCCTCTATACCATTATAAGATGGAGTGTCTGTCTCCAAATCTCTCCTCTGTTCCTTAACATTTAAAAGTACACCTATTTATACCTTAGGTGTCTGTATTTTAGGGTTACCGTAGTTCAGATATGAAAAAGTTAAACTTCTTTTGTTTTTATTCATTCTAGGGTCCTCCCTTAACTTGGCAAAAATACAAGACCATAACTAAAACTTAAGGGTGCACATGTCATGGAAAATCCCCTGACTTAGGACAAGATGGCATCTTAAAGTCTGAAAATCTTTATCTGTTTAGGGTTACCGCAGTATATTATGTGCTGAAAGAGTCGTAGCATAGCCTTGAAGCTTGTTTATGCATTATTGTTATTGTAATTCATCTGGGACAAAATGGTGTAAACATATTATGCACTGAAAGTAGGTAAAAGGTTATTGTTTAAAGAAACATGTATGAAAAACAATATGTTCCATTTCTAGCACCTTGTCAGTTTGCAATATCTCTTAAAGGACCACTCTAGGCACCCAGACCACTTCAGCTTAATGAAGTGGTCTGGGTGCCAGGTCCTTCTAGGGTTAACCCATTTTTTCATAATTATAGCAGTTTCAGAGAAACTGCTATGTTTTTGAATGGGTTAAGCCTTCCCCCTAATCCTCTAGTGGCTGTCTCATTGACAGCCACTAGAGGCGCTTGCGTGCTTCTCACTGTGATTTTCACAGTGAGAGCACGCAAGCGTCCATAGGAAAGCATTGTAAATGCTTTCCTATGCGACGGGCTGAATGCGCGCGCAGCTCTTGCCGCGCGTGCGCATTCAGCCGGCGGGGCGGATCGGAGGCGGAGAGGAGGCAGAGAGCTCTCCGCCCAGCGCTGGAAAAAGGTAAGTTTTTACCCCTTTCCCCCTTCCAGAGCCGGGCGGGAGGGGGTCCCTGAGGGTGGGGGCACCCTCAGGGCACTATAGTGCCAGGAAAACGAGTATGTTTTCCTGGCACTATAGTGGTCCTTTAAAGACAAAGTACACAGTTTGAGAAGTACAATATTTGCATTTGCCCATAACACCCTCTCCATTATAAAATTATATCTACAAATAAATTTGTTCCCATTTCTTCAATTCATCCATTGTATCCTGTATAACTGATTCAAAGGGAGGGGCAGTGTCACCCCAAAATTTGACACTGGGCAAATATACTTAGAGCCGGTTACCAAGGGCTCTAAATAATCTGAGCATTTCCATTTTTTCTTATATGGACATCATTTTCTTTCCTGAGATGCTACACTTAGTATGAAATATCTGTGTCTTTTATATATTCGGTGGAGAACATACATATCTTCCTTGTGAGAGAGGGGTCGTGTGGTCTACCCGAAAAGACACAGACGTGCAGAAGTTTAGAGCCTAACACTAGAAAAGGCTCTAATAAATATAAACGATAAAGGGTAAGAGTTCCAAAATACAGTGAACACACTTACCTAAGCACTTATATAGCGCTGCACTCACTTTAAGTACTTTAGATTTGGATGGTGGTAACATCATCCAAATCAAAAAGTTTCTTTGTGTTTTGGTGATTGTCTATGTGTGGTGGGTAATTAGGAGTACCCACAGAGTGTATACAGCAGCTGTACTAGATTTCTTTCTATTTATAACATAGAGCGCCATTTATTCCACATTTTTTGTGTATATTCAATAGATATTGTATGACCAACAGAGATGGGTTTCCCCTCCTGGCCCTGTCTTTGGACGCCGAAAAAGCATTTGACAGGGTCGGATGGAGTTACTTGAGTGAGGTCTTGAATGCCTTTGGGTTTACAGGCTGGATATATAATGCAATATTGGCTTTGTATTCCTATCCTACGGCTAGAACCGTAAGCCTAAATATAACTGTGGGCTGGTTTGAACTTAAAAATGGAACGCGTCAAGGGTGTCCCCTTTCTCCTTTGCTCTATATTCTATCCCTTGAGCCATTGGCTATAAATATAAAGAATAATCCGTTGATTAAAGGTATACATACAAAAGATGCGGATATTAAAATATCATTATATGCGGATGATGCGTTAATTACTCTTACATCTCCAGAAGCTTCTTTATCCTCTTTGATGTGTGAAATTGATATATATTCTAGTGTCTCAAATTTTAAGCTAAATATTACCAAATCCACTGCATTGTTTTTGAATATGAGTAACGACCAGGTAAACATATTATCCCAGATATCTAAATTTATATGGACAGATAAAGAAATAAACTACTTAGGTTTAGTCATAACCTCTAATGTTTCTAGTATTATGGAGAGGAATCTTTGGATTCTTATGAAAAATATGAATATTAAATTAAAAAAATGGAAAAATCTGGAAACTTCTTGGCAAGGCAAAATAAATATTATCAACGCATATATTCTTCCTAAGTGGTTATATCTCTTTTCAATGGTCCCATTGAAGGTTCCAAGACCCTGGCTAGCAATGATTCAATCAAGTTTTAATAATTTTATCTGGAATAATAAGAAATCTAGAATCAGTCAGAAAATTTTGAGTAAAAAATTGACTAACGGTGGATGAAATTTCCCTAGTATTATCTATAGTTATTACGCAAATATTATTATTCATATATATATTTTACAGGACCCTAATTCGGCTTCCCAACCATGGTTCATTATTAAATCTGAATGGGCTCATAATCAAAAATTACAATACTCTATGTGGACAATTACTAGGCCCATTCTAATGAATTCTTCTTCAACAAATGTATTTACATTATCTCATACTTTGGAAGAATGGTTAGAAATTAAGAAAAAAATGGGACTTAATAATAATCTTATACCCAAGTCGTGTAGACTTGATATACTGGAAATAATTATAGAAGACTTCTCGTTAAAGAATTGGGTAAATGTTGAAAAACTTAAAGATCATAGATATAATGCAGGGCGATAATGTTATGCCTTTTCAATCCATGATAGACACTCTCCATATACCTCGGAGAGAAATTTTCACCTATCTACGTTTGAAACATTTAATTCATAAAAATGTTATTAACATTCATTGCTTAAATTTGTCTGAATGCCACTTTAAACTTCTTTATAGATGGTACTACACTCCGACTAGATTAGCTAGAATGTATGCTGTATCTGCTCTGTTGCATCTTAACCTGAATTTTATACAAAAAGATATTTGTTTTGCTATTCATTGTTTAGTTGCTGTTAAAATTATTATTGCAAGACACTGGAAATCTTCAAAGCCGTTTCAGAAAGGGATTCTGATTAACCAAATCATGTTCCAAATCTCAATGGAATATGATTTGATTAAAACATTTTCATTTAAGGAGGAAAAAAGAATGGTATTATGAATGGTTAGAAAAATATAAGGGTATATATGGAAACACTTCCTCTGACATAGATTCTTTTTATTAAACTAATATTGGACATATTCAATTACAATCTATTATTGTACAAAATTGTTGTGATTAATACTGGAATTATAAAGTTGTACTAAAACACGAATGGAAAATGTTAAGAGAAATACTAATATGAATACAGATACATGTTTTATCAATTTTTCCTTTAGAAATTTCCTTGTTCGGATTAAGGTGATTAGGTATTCCTACTGGATTTTTTTTTTCTGGTTGTTGTGTTTTGTTTTTATCTGTATGTGGATATTTTGTGGTCATGTTCCATGTTTCAAGTAACCTATGTGATATTATAAAGAAGACATGGAAAAGGAAAAAAAAAAAAAGGAGTAAATTAGACGATGTATATTGATGAAACATGTTCAATATTATATGTAATTATGTAATTATTTATTTATTTATTTATTTGCTATATATATTATGAATTTGACTGCATGGTGTAGTATATTTGTTGTATATGAAAAAATTTTCAATAAAAATTAATAAAAAAATAAAATAAACCATTTGCAAGGGAATAGGCATTAATTACTCAGGTATTATACAGTGCTGAGCTTGGGACTCCTACCATAGAGTATGCAAGGGCAGAGTATTAGGATTTAGATAAGAGTGATTTCAGGGTTACAATCTGAAGTAAAGATGTTTTTAACATCTCTCCTGTCTCTCTGTAATTTGTGTAGCTGGGTGGATTCAGGGATCAGGTCAGATTTGAAAAACATGTTGATGGTTAGGCGTGAGATTGCACAGGGACCTCTTGTAATGTTACCTGGGACATAAGCATAAGTAATATTTCCACAGGAGAAAGTCCATCCTTTAGGGAGATAGACATGGTAGTGGTAACTCATAACTTGGTGAGTTTTGGTACAATTCATAGTGGTGCTCAGGGCTCTACAATTCGTGGTATTTTTCCACCATGTGGGGCAAAACAGGGATTCAGTATAAGGGTCTCTTGAACAATTACATGAAAAAGACCAACATAGTTCAGCGGCTGTCACATTAATTGTCTTCAGGTCTAGGGGAGGCTTGGCTACCAGTGGGTTGAAAGCATAAGGATATAGTTATAGAGATTTATGGGGTCTATGGGTATGTAGGTACTTCCTCAAGAGTGAGATGGGGTAGGAACAGCTATAAGACAGGATTCTATGGCGTTTTCAGTACTGAGGAGATGGTTAAGGCAAAAGGAGGTTAAATTAAAAACCTTTGCTATCTGCAACCATATATTTCCCTGCCATGCATTATTATATTCTGGTCTCAAGTCAGAGTAGCATATCTGAACAGAGCATACAATAGTAAAGGATAAAAGCAGCTTCATGTGGGGGATCAGTCAAAGTGAGTTGTTTACAGTGACAGGCGTGTATCCACGTGGCTTTTCCTTCTAGTTTCACTGAGGTAGACATAGTCAGGAGCACTTGGAATTTACTGTCAAAGCGAGGTTCAAGTCCTTTCTTCACATGCCTCTTTATCACCACCCAATCCCCAGGCTGCAGTTTGTGAGTTGCAGAATCAGAGTCTGGATCTGGAATGGAATCAAAGACTTGTTTATGCACACTGCCTAATCTTTGGTGTAGGGCCTGTACATAGGCAGTCATACTACCATGCTGCATCTGGAGGGTCTGGGGAAAATAGAGGCCTGTCTTTGGGGCACATCCAAACAGGATCTCAAAAGGGGATAGGCCATGTCTGGAATTGGGGTTGAATCTCATAGGAAAGAGTTCTAGGGGAAGGCATTCAGTCCAGGTCTTCCCAGTGTCTTGCATGGCTTTTGCAATCTTGTTCTTTAAGGTGTTATTTGCCCTTTCTACTTTTCCACTACTCCGGGGCTAATAGGGGTTGTGGAAGGCCTGACTGATCTCTAAGACTTTCATAATTTCTTGCATTATTTCCCCAGTGAAATGGCTATCTCTGTCACTTTCAATCACTTCAGGTACTCCATATCTACATACCAGTTCCTTCAGACGCTAACTTGTTGTGACCTTCGTTGTGGCTTTCGACACTGGGTAGGACTCAGGCCAACCTGAAAAGAGATCAATGAACACCAACACTTATTCATACACTCCTACCTTAGGCAGATGAATATAGTCCTTGAAATTGGTGTTTGCTTACTTGGTGTTTTGACAGCCTGTCCTGGATTCATTCTAGCACAAATCATGCAAGCCTGGGTGTGTTTAGCTGCTACAACAGTAAATCCTGGTGCTACCCAATGGGTGTTTACTATGTGGTTCATGTGCATCTTGGATAGATGTGTAGGTCCATGGTCCATCATAGGGTACAACGCTCATGGCAAACACAGTCTTTTACCTTTCCTCCACATTCTGTCATCATCAGGTTCTGCATCTTGTTTCTTGCAGAGGTCATGTTCTTCCTTGCTTGCCTGTCTTTGTAAGCTCAGCAGTATATTGTAGTCAACAACGTCATCTGTAAGAACAACATGCAGGAAGGTATTACCTGTAGAAGGATGTGCTTGGATTGCTGCTTGCTTGGCAGCTTCATCTGCTTTGTGGTTTTTTCTTGTAATTTCATCTGTGATCTTCACGTGAGCTGTCACCTTGATGATACCCACTTGAGTGGGTAGCAGGAAAGCATCCATAAGTGCACTCACGGCTTCAGAGTTCTTGATTGGAGGTGAGAAAATCACGAGCCTGCCATATAGGGCCAAAATCATGGGCTATACCAAAGGTATAGCGAGAGTCTGTGTAAATATTGGCAGTCTCATCAGAGGCCATTTTACACGCTTCAGTGAGTGCCTTTAGCTCCGCCTCCTGTGCAGAGCAGTGAGGAGTGAGTGTTTCAGCTTTTATTACCTCATGTGCAGAGACTACAGCATATCCAGTGTGGAAATTACCCTTCTCATCAGCATGTCTGGAACCATCTACAAAAAACTCAATATCTGCATTAGATAATGCAAAAAACCTACTGTCTCTTGTGCCATTAGTGCTGCACAATTATGGGGTACCTAGGTGTCAGCTAACTCATCTTGTGAAAGTGAATTTACAAAAATATCAGAAGTACAAGTACCATTCCCACTATATGCACTTCCTTCTTTTAAATCCAGGGGAAATAATGTAGATGGATTTAACACCATACAACTTTTAGGTGTAACATTAGGAGGCATAAGCAAGGCACATTGCATTCTGAGATGCCTTGCAGTATGTATGTGTTTAAGTTGAACTTGTAACAGTATGCTGATGTCATGCGGTGTGTATATGGTCACTGGGTTATCTAAGACAATATCAGTGGCTTTGTCCAGGAGGGCAGTAACAGCCACCACTGCCCTATCAATTTAAGGGTGTAGAAAGCATTGTTTGCCGCATGGGTTAATTTAAATGGGTTGTTTTTGTTGGTGAGTCAATCATACAGGGGCTGCATGTATATTGCTGCAGAGCAAATCCAAGGTCGGCAGTATGTTAATATTTTGAACTGCAGTCTTTCTACTTTACATGAGAGGTTTTGTGCCATGGGAAATACAATGTCCTAGGAAAATAACTTTTTCTACACATGCTTGAAATTTCACTTTTGTCGCTTTGCAGCCTACTTGTGCCAAGAATTTCAGCAAGGAAAGAGTGTTCACAATACAAGTTTCCATATTATCGCAACATAGGAGTAGGTCATTGATATATTGCAATAAGATTACATCATCTTTCCTTGGCCACTCTTCAAGAATCTGGGCCATAGCCATGCTGTACATAGTGGGTGCGTGGGTACTGTCCAAGTTTACTGCTTGTATTTATGTGTAAATGCAAATAAATACTGACTGTCGGGATCCAGGGGGACACTGAAAAATGCATTTGCCAAGTCAATAACAGCAAATACCTTAGAGGAAGGTGGTATTTGTGCCAATTTTGGGAACATCAGTTACAGCATTAATTGCCCTCAAATCATGTACCATACGGTAGACCACAGGTTTCCCTTTCACTTGCTTTTTCTTAATTGGTTACAATGGTGTGTTACAAGTGGAGGTGGTCTGGACAATTACCCCTGCCTGCAGTAATTCTTGCACAGATTGGGAAATAGCATCTTCCTGTGCTGGGCTGTGTATTGTTTTTGACATGGAGGGGTGGCTCCGGGCAGGAGATTTACTTTGACTGGGGGCACAGAGAGTCTGCCTGTATATGTCTTCCCTGTAGCTCATTGAGAATCAGGGACTGAGGACAAGTCAATGGCAGGTTCTGGCATTGTGATATGCAATGTGATTTTATTTATCAGAGCATTATCACTTTAATTGAAACTACATTTTGTTTTTGTTTCTTTAAAAAAAGTATGCATTATTATTTCTTTTTTAAATGTTAATGTCTGTTTAGAACATTGCAGGCTTTGCAATATCACATTAATTTTGCATTATATATATTCACAATGCTTTTACAACATATTTTTAAAATCAGCATTAGCACTATCTCCCACTGAAATTAGTGTAGGATGCACCAACATTGGGATACTGTAGAATATGATTTAAAACTGTATTTTTATTTCTACACTGTTCCCTAATCTTTATTTATATGTATATTACTGCGGCAGCACATAGCTTTTATAGAAGCAATTATTTTATCCATCATGTGGTTATGGTTTACCCATCACTGTGGGCTTTTCTCTAGATATTTAAACCCCCTTTTTTATTATAAATCCGTTCCTGGCTCTGAGACAGCAGGTTGCTGAATGCAACCTGGTACAACATGTAAATGCTCTTATTGCCTAGCCTTTATATATTTATAAACAACATTGATATTTAATCTTGTTTTGTTATTTTATGAAAACCTAGTTTATGATATTCACTGAGATTACATGTGTCTGATCTGATTACAGTCAGTAGTACAGTATCATTGTTCTAATTTCCTTACTGCTACCAGTGCAGGTGCTGTAAGAAAGTAAGCTTTCCCTTTTTGTAATTGGTGGACTTTAATCTTTCTGCCATTGCAATAGACTAAAGTCTGTACCTAAGTAAGCAAAATCATTATGTGTAGGAAATGTGCACTTTAAATAATAGAACACATATGCTATTCTAATGAATTGGGCCAACATGGCTTAACACATGATTTAGTATCTTTGGTCACATTTGGTCACATTTAAAGCTGTAAATACATTTAATATTTCCATTTAAATAAACCTTTCAACAATTTCAGTTTAAAAGTTATCAGAGATCCTGTGTATTTACAATTTTATTTTGCCCTGATTTATCTTATATATATATATTTTTTAAGTATTTTATAAATATTTATTTTTGCAGAGCATTTGGAGAAGCAAAGGATGTGTAACAACCTATCTCCCTTCTGTTATATTTTTTGATATTAACAGATTTTCTAGGGGGGCGGAGGAGTATAATTTTTAACTCTGTTTATGTAAAAATATAAGCTAGTTAGCATATATTATATAAAAGATATGCTGCAGTGTACTGCATTGTACTGCAATAAATGTTTTTTAAAAGCCATGTCTTTCTTTTTATGGCTGTTTGTAATAAAATTGTTCATAATTTGGAATATTAAAAAAAATGACTTCTCAATTCCTTGGAATTGTTTATCTGTTTCTAACTCCACAACCTTGTCTGAAAATCCCAGACACCAAAAATAGTTATGATGTTATAATTCCAGTTTAATCAACAGCAAGTGTAACTGACAATAGGAAATTATCACTGTTTTATAAAACTTTTCATAAATAGTGGATATTACAATCCAGAAATCTAATGCAATAATTAAAAAAATGTTGCTTCTGTGGCATGAATGTTTTCATTAAGCCATAATGCAATTTTCCTTGCATTCTTGGAATTAGACTTCAAAATTTATTAGTAATATAATAGCAAGTTTTGCTTTCATCTCTTTGTCTTATCACTTTTATCTTAACATCTTGCATTAATCTTTTTTTCTGTGCGTGAAAACTTATGCTGCTACAGAGAGAACATGGCTGCCCCCTGCCTACAACCCACTGTCCTGGAACTAATGGACCAGGCTATGCTGGTGTATTAGGCATGTTAGGGAGTTTACCAAATATGTATATATGTTCTCTTATGATATTAATTAAGATCTACAATTTCAGCATTGTATGCTAATTACAATGTACCTGGCATCTGAACTCCAAGTGCCGTGTACAAGTTCACATTAAAATTATCTCTTAATGATGAAGATCTCTCTCTGAGTCTGGGCTACAAATAACTTATTACATTCTTGATATTTCAAGACCTGTGCCATGACAAAGTATTGTGTTGTCTCTTACGTATAAGAGGTTACCTAGGTGTGTGTGTGTGTATATATATATATATATATATATATATATATATATAATTTTATAGTTAAAGCTTCCAAGAATAAGCCCCACGTTGGGCGCCAATTGTAACCGCAGCTGGTTCCTTTATTTACCACTATAACGTCTTAAAGCATAGAACTTAGCAGGGCTAACCATACAGATATCTTAGTCATAATTTTATATAGTTAGTAAGAGATCCTCTATTTAAAATATATAAATAATTGAGAATACAATATAAAATAAAGATTGTCTTGGAAGCAATAAAGTATTGTCTTTTAGATATTTTACTAAATAAAAATATAAATATAGACATAAAATCCATTACAATAATTTATAGCAGAATTTATAAGATTAAACTTTATGCGTGCAAATATCATTAATAGCATAACATACCCTTCTGAACATGTCATCATGTCAGCCTTTTAAAAGATGGAGCATCTGTCTCCAAATTTCTCCTCTGTTCCATAACATTTAAAAGTACACCTATTTATACCTTAGGTGTCTTCATTTTAGGGTTACCATAGTTCAGATATGAAAAAGTAAAACTTCTTTTGTTTTTGTTCATTCTAGGGTCCTCCCTTAACTTGGCAAAAATACAATACCATTACTAAAACATAAGGGTGCACACATCATAGGAAATCCCCTGACTTAGGACAAGATGGCACCTTAAAGTCTGAACATCTTTTTCTATTTAGGTTTACTGCAGTATATTATGTACTGAAAGAGTCGTAGCATAGCCTTGAAGCTTGTTTATGCATTATTGTTATTATATTTCATCTGGGACAAAGTGGCATAAACTTATTATGCACTGAAAGTAGGTAAAAGGTTATTGCTTAAAGAAACATGTATGAAAAACAATATGTTCCATTTTTAACACCTTGTCAGTTTGCAATATCTCTTAAAGACAAAGTGCACAGTTTGAGAAATACAATATTTGCATTTGTCCACAACAACTTCTTCTTTAAGTTCTCTTGTTGAAAACAATTTTCACCTTTTAATACAACAATCAAATAAAAAAATTAATTAGTTGGAAAATGCAAAGTTTTTCATGGTGGGGAAGGATAAATCTAGTATGTGCTTACATATTACCAAGCTGGAACAATTTTTTCAGATTCATTCCTTTAAAATGTTCGGAACATTGGCTCAAAATAGTTAATTCCCTATTTTAAAAAAATTTTATGGTCTGGGAAGAAACCCATGATAAAATGGAAATTATTCACCTTAAACGCTAAACAATTAGTATGCCTGATATTTTTTAAATACTATAAAGCAAGTAGACTCATGCACGCCATGATTACATAGAAAAGATTTTCTCAAAAGGAGAAGTGGTTCTTAATAGAACAAGATTTATCTTTAAGAATTTACCATCTTTATACTGGTCATTGGGTCTGCAGAGAGATAAACAAAATAGTTTTTCAGAATTAAAATCACTAATGGGCATATTGGAGGAATGGAAATATATAAAGAAAGAACTCAATCTAACAAATAAATGTAATAAATTGGGTTCATTATTAAAAATTCTTGAAGGAAATATGGAGAATATAAATTGAAGTAACTGGCACAGTAGAGGATTATATAATATAAATGATATCATTATTGTGAATAAGGTTACATTGTTTTCCACTTTGATCCAAGAAAAAAAATCTACCAGGAAGATAATTATTTAATTATTTAAGAAGTGGTTTCATTTCTAAGTATCTTCTGAGTAGTATTACAGAGGCAGTGAAAGATCTAGAAATGCTATTTAATCAATCTAATTTTAAAGGATATATCTCAACATTTGTGCAAATACTATCAAAAATGTGTGAAGGCAATAATTGCACTGCAAAAAGAAAATGGGAACGAGATCTAGGTATGGAACTACACTACCATGAGTGGATGGCCTCTCTAGTATTAACCTGTGAACATATTCATGCTTTGACTCTGAGAGAGATGCAATATAAAATACACAATAGATGGTATTGGGTTCCAAATACATTAGCTAATTTAAAGAACTGTGTAAATCCAGATATAAAGTGTTGGAGATGTGGTGTGAATCTGTGTACTTTTTTCCACATATGGTGGTCTTGCCAATTGATTATTCCATTTTGGGAAGAGGTATTTTTGTTTATAAAAAATCTGTGATCTTGAGTAAGATCTCCAGAGGTAGTGTTATTACACTTCAATCTCAATAGAGTGTATAACAATTCTCTCCCTATACGCCTTCACATCCTTACAGTAACTAAATTAATGGTACTAGAAAATGGAGATCTGCAAGCCTGCTTCGATGTGACGGATTATATGAACAGATTATCTGGCAATGCAAAATGGAACTAGGTTGTGCAAGAACAGAGAATTGCAGCTCAAACATGGTTAGTATGTGGTTATACTGGATTAAAAAGTGAGACCCCCTTAATGCACATATATTATTGTAAGAAACTATGATTTTTCAAGGAAAAGATGGTACTTCAACCTTTATCTTTCTGGGACGCCTATGTGTAATCTGTGTGAATATTCAAGATGTTAATGATGCATATGTATTACAGTAATTGCAAGTTTTTTTTATTATGTCATGTATGTAATGTCATTTGAATTAAATAAAAATGTATTAACAAAAAATATATGTTCCATTTTTAGAGGAAACATGAGTGAGCAGGCAAATCACATTGCTTTTATTTCTTATGAGATTAATATTCAACTGTGGGTTATAACAGAATGGCACAATCATAAAACAAAACATGGCAAAAAAAAATGAAATGATCCCTGTTTAAAAGCCTGCATACCCTTAGTTCTTAATACTGTGCATTGCCTCCTTTAGCATCAATGACAGCTGGAAAGTCTTTTGTAATAATTGTCTATGAGGCCCCCAATTCTTGCGGGTGGTATAGCTGCCCATTCATCTTCGTTGTCTTGCATGAACCGCATGGTTTAGATCTCCCTAGAGTTGCTTGATGATATTAAGGTCAGAAGACTGTGATGGCAACTCCAGAACCTTCACCTTTTTATGCTGTAACCACTGGAGGGTCAACTTTGCCTTGTGCATAGGGTCAATTTCATGTTGGAAAGTCCAAGAGTGTCCCATGCGCAGCCTTCGTGCAGAAGAATGCAAATTGTTTGCCAGTATTTTCTGATAACTTGCTGCATTCATCTTGCCATCAATTTTCACAAGATTACCTGTGCCTTTAGAGCTCACCCCCCACCCAAAAAAAACCCATCAGTGACTCACCACTACACTTCACAGTGGGGATGATAATCTTTTCACTATAGGTCTTGTTCACCCCTCTCCAAAGATAGCGCTTATGGATGTGACTATAGACTTCTATTTTGGTCTTTTCACTCCTGTTGTGCCTAATCATTAAATTCATAAAGCGCCAATATCAAAAAGCCATAATTAATTGCCCTAAGATTTTTAACCCCTTAAGAACTGAGCCAAATGTACAAGTTGTGATCAATACAAAACATAAACAAAACCTGGCATTTGCGCTATATGTCTGTCCAACCGTAATTCACCTCTTTCATATTAAATGCACCCACACTTATTATATATCATTTTATTCAGGGGAAACAGGGCCTTCGTTTAACATCAAATATTTAGGTATTGAACATAATTTATATGAATAAAATGTAAAAAAAATGGGAGAAAATAAGATTTTTTTTACATTTTCTTAGTTCTACGTGACATTTTAACTGTGAATGTCAAAATACTGTTTGCTTTTACTGCAATAAAATACAGATATTTGTATTCAGCGATGTCTCACGTGTAAAACAGTACCCCCTATGTACAGGTTTTATGGTGTTTTGGGAAGTTACAGGTTCAAATATAGCCTGTTACACTTTTCAGTTTTTTTCACATTGAAATTCGCCAGATTGGTTACGTTGCCTTTGAGACTGTATGGTAGCCCAGGAATGAGAATTACCCCATGATGGCATAGCATTTGCAATAGTAGACAACCCAATGTATTGTAAATGGGGTATGTCCAGTCTTTTTTAGTAGCCACTTGGTCACAAACACTAGCCAAAGTTAACATTAATATTTGTTTGTGTGTGAAGAATGCATAAAAATTATTTGAATGCCAATTTGTGGCCAGTGTTTGTGACTACGTGGCTACTAAAAAAGACTGAACATATCACATTTTCAATACCTTGGGTTGTCTACTTTTGCAAATGGTATGCCATCATGGAGGTAATTCTTATTCCTGGGCTACCATATGGTGACATGGGTAATCCACTATTTATGCCTCCATAGAGTGTCTCTCCTTACAGTCTCTGACCTCCGACAGGGCCATGTATGGTTTCCGGAACTATCTCGCGATCACCCACTCCTCTTGCCATCGTTTTCCCACTTCACCTCAAAGCGAACCACAACCACTGATGTTAGAATATAAACTGGACCTTGTGGTTTGGACACCTTCCAAGAAGCCTGGTCGGTCTACGGCTTATCACAAGCTACTAAAGACCTTTATGGGACTCATGGGCTCCAGGTATTAGACCTATGTGTATTAGATCCACTTTCTCTGGTAAAGTGTCATTAAGGTCATGTCATGTACATGCATAAAGTATGATTTATTTGCTTTTACTGCCTTGAATGCTTGGAGTAATTGGTGTGTGGAGAGGGGTTCAGACCCCATTACAACACCTACTACTTTGTGTCTGAACTATAGGTCTCACCCTTTTTCATTGGGTCGTTCATACCGATATATATTAACGTGGGCCACTCTGCTATTACAGTTGTTAACGTCCCTCTTGGGGGTGTCCTGGTGGATCCGGAGGTTTGTTGCCTTTTGTGGGGGATGAGTTTTCCAGGCCTCCCGCACCCTAATATCCTCATACCGGGGACGTCAATTTGGTGTTGCACTTCCTTCCGGTCTGGCCGGACGCTTCGGGTATCAGCTGAGCCCATGCTACTTTTGTGTCTCATTTCCTTATGACAGGAAATGGATGTTTGTGCATTGAATGTGGACGGTTTCTGTTTCTCGCCGGAGGGTATCTCCTTTTCTATCTCATGCTGTACGAAATTGGATTCTGCTTGGATTTCTTATCTATTTTTTCAGGCAGTCCTACAGTTGTGCATCGTAGGTGTGCTCTTACGGTACGTCGAGGTTATTGCGCCATTACTTGTTTTGCCTTTGGGTCAACTTTTGATATCTTTCGTTATACCCCACAAGCCAGTCTCTACTATGACTTTGGATTCACTGGCTTTTGTCTTCGGTACACGGGGCTGCAGCGTTCCCAGGGTTTTTGTTTTGACAGGTGCGTCGGTAGTCGATATCATGTGATGCACAGTCCAATTTCCGTGTGTTTGACAATCCTGTCACGCTCCTTTTAATTTTCTCAATCCTCAGCATTAAAACTGCAAATACGAATCCTCCTGTCATGTGATCAAATTGTAGATTATGCTAATGGAGTGTACCTATAATCTTAATTTTAGTAATGACAGGAGGCAAATATTACCCACCCTTGTTTCTTCCCACCCTGGGTTTTTTCTGTTCCTTGGTTGATTGTTCTCGACTAGTCTTAGGTTACATATTCACTAACATGTGTTCATCTGTTTAAGTCATGCTATTGTTCCATACTATACCGGTCATTAGCATTGCTAGCATCAATTGTTCTTGCATTAATTTCCCAAATGTGGTAGACAGTTGTTGTATGATGGGCAACATATCATTTCAAATGCCTTTCACTTCTCTTTTGCTTTTCAGTGTGATCCACATCTTATTCCTCTATTCTGGATTCTACAGTTAATATGAATGTTTTCACTATCGTAGTCTGGATTTCCAAGTTCGTTTCATGATTACAGTTTGACTTGTTTGATGTTTGACTCTCTATTTGGACTTTATCATTTTGAGTTCGCTACAATGAAAGAGGAAGTGACTAGTCTGACAGGGCCTTTTGCATAATGTTGAAATGTTTTCTGATTGGTTATTCTGTTATGATCTGTGCTACTGAGAGTTTTCAGTAAAGAGAGTAATGCAAATATTTGCCTCCTGTCATTACTAAAATTAAGATTATAGATACACTCCGTTAGCATAATCTACAATCATATTTCAAATTACTATACTAGAAATTCGATTTTTATGTGTGTTCCCATTTTTTTTTATATATTCATATTTCATGTTGTGTTACATATACATAGAGGGTATTAGAAGAAAGCCCTATCTGCCCTATAAAAAAAAAAAAACAATATGTAATAAATATTGCTATACTTAAACTAAAAGTATTAAATTATAGGGAAAGTAACATTTAGGCAAAGTGCCAAAAACACCTCTTTCAACATAGGAAATCTCAAACAAAGGCTGAAGTAACAAAGGGGTTAAGGGTTCTGTAGGATGGAAAGATATTTAAAATATATTTGCTTGAGTAGTGTCATAAAATGTAAATTAGAAATATTTCTGCTAGAATAAAATATTGCACAAAGAAATTGCATTTTTAGCTCAGACTATTCTATTGGCGAATAAAATAGAAAATTAAATTACTCTCTTCTATTAACTTAATTTTCCCTCTGCTTTGTCAGATTCTGAGTGCATCAATCATGTTGGGAAAAGTGTAAATGAAGTGTTTTAAGTAATATAATATAGTATTGCCTGGTCTGCAATTTCATCCAGACTTTACTCTAGATTGTAGAAGTGATGAATTAGGTAAACATACAATTCAATCAGTTGCCATAGTTCTAATCAGCTAGGTAACACCAAATGTATGAATCCATCCAATTTATGATCACACAGTGACCGAGCTCAATCTGTACTGAGAGCTCAATATGCTGTTGGATGGGGAAGTACACACTTGTTGAAAATGTTAAATCACTTTGACAGGATTTTAATGCAAGAGTTAGGTCATGTCCAAAAGCAGCATGCTGTCAAACTGCAAGCAGATCTTTTTACATGCTTTGGTATTAAACATTAAGAAAAAAGTTACTAGATACATAATACTTAGGATGATAGGATGGAGTGGCATGAAGGCTAATGGATTGTTTCTTAATTTATTACAAATTTATTAAAAGTTATGGGTATTATATGTGTATTATTTTACCTCTTACGGAATCTAAAATGCATTTTAAAAATATTTTATAAATACGATAAATTTAGTACACACAAGGATGGATAAGCGCTAATAGATCAATCAACATATTACTTTTGGAAGCAAACATTTAACAGAAGGAAGTCATCAATACCTTGAAAAATAGAAACATACAGCAAATACCACAAAGCAGGTTGTGCCTAATAATAAAAATAATACTCTATTAGCAAAAGAGCCCAGAGGAAACAGTCCAATATTTTAGGCAATCATAAAATGACCTTTTATCCTTTAGTGTATAATTATTTATCTTTGGATACATATAAAAAAAATATATATATATATAAAAAAAAAACAGGAGCCTGGGATGCAGTATTTCTTTGTAAGTAGAAAAACAAAAAATAGAGTCAGCACTAATATATCAAAAAGAAATACACAAGGCAGCAATCCCAAACAAGCCCTGAAACAACTTCAAAAACACTGATAAGGGGGAGTGTCACGGTTCTCACCATGACATCCAGATGTGGTCGCTCCAGAAGAGCCCAACAGGAGATTTGAATCTAGGTACTTTGTGGTCCTGGGCCTGCTATCTATTCTTGAGCCACAGCAGTTTCTAATCCTTGTAATTATTCTAGTTTGTCTGCAGTCCTGGGGGCTGGACTTCGTCTATTGCTGTGCTTCACCTGACTCTGATCATCAGTCATCAGCAGGGTGTATAAACACAGCCTCGCCCTGGGAACTTGATCAAGTCTTTGATCCTGTTGTGTGTTTAGCTTGTGTGTTCCAGTCTCTTGATCTTCAACTCCATATTGACCCCAGCTTCTGACTTCCTTAATCCTGATGTCTGGCATCCCTTGACTTCGGCTACACTTCGGTAATCCTGACCTCTGGAATCCTTTAACGTTGGCTATTCCTTGACTATCCTGCTGTTTATGTCCTTGTCGGTACTGCATTGGAATCCCTGTGCACAGATTCACAGTTCAGGTGGATTCTTATCTGGTCACCTTGGACTGTGTCTATCTGCAAGGGTGAGCATGCATATCTGAGCTAAAGACTCCCATCTCAGGTAAGCCCCTGACAGGGAAGCATTGTAATATCCCTTAAAGAAATATATATTCAGAAATCTCTCAAACAATTGGGTGACACCAGATCTATTAAAATAAACTAATGAACCTACCCCTAAAGTAAAAGAAACACTAATCAACTACCTTGAAAAAGGAAAACGTTATAATATTCTCATTAAATAAGAATTTACTTACCTTGATGTGCTGTATCCTAACAACCCAGTTATATACTTCCTTGTAAAAATGATAACAATCCTCCAATGCGACCTTTAGTGCTTGGTTTAGACTCCCTCCTGTCTAATCTATCATAATATTTGAATATTTTCTTTAAACTTTGTGTTAAAAAGTCTTCATTTTTTTTTCACCATTTTTTTTGTTTTTTGGACTCGGTCTTAATCCAAGTTTTAGTTGGAATGACATGGAACCCTAACTAACCCTGTGTAATAAGGAACCCTAAGTAACATGTGATGTGCAATACCTATACACTATTATTTCCTACCAAGAGGGTTAAGCAATTAAAGAGACTGATACAAGAAAAACATTTTCTGGAAGAACAAATAAAAGACATCAAGGATTTACTTGAAACCTCTCTATTGGGTATTTTAGCTTGTATGTAGGTCAGATTTTTGCTAATCTATATAACACTGACTTTTCATATATGAATATGCAATAGTGACACTTCATTTGAGGTTGCTACTTCAGATTATTTACTGTTAAAGGGATACTATAGTCACCAGAACTACAGCTTGATGTAATTGTTCTGGTGATTATAGTATGTCCCTGCAGGCATTTTCATGTAAACACTGCCTTTACATTACTGACTAGGGACACCTCCAGTGGCAGTCACTCAGACGGCCACTAGTTGCGCTTTCTAGGTCAGTGCTGCATAGGGTGTTCAGCACTGATGTTTAGTGCCTCCGTGAACGTTCCCCATAGTGATGCATCTCTATGAGGTAATACTGATTGGCCAGAATGACATTTGACTCCACTCCCCCCTCGCCTCTTTGGTCATCAGAATTGATGAACATAGCCAATACAGTGCTTTCCCATGGAGGTGGATTGAGAGTGAGTCTAGCTCCGGCTCATTGGAATAAAGGAGAGTTTCCGTCTTCTTTTAGGGTGCAAGGGTGGCGGTCACCTAAGTATATGTATTTATGACCCTATAATGTTCCTTTAAACGTTGCATTGCTGATATGATTCTATCAACTAGTGGGTAATTACATTTTTATATTAGATTTGTCTATTAAAGGTTATGTTTTAATTTAAACCACATATTCTTATCTTATCTAGTGAATTATGAGAGCTAAAACCCCTTGGTCTTGTGTCGATCACACACATTTATATATTTTTTTTGAGTGTCGATGGGTCCATAGTCTACATTAAGAAGGCATCAATATAATTTTAGCCAATAATTTTTTTTATTAATAAAATAAATAAAAGACAAAAAAAACATAAAACATCGGTAAACTCTACAATAAGATGATGTGCTGAAAAAACATTACTCCCATTAAAACAAACATTGTATTTAGAGAAGCTTCAACCATAAAAACTAGTCTCACAAAAAAATCATACCAGGAAATGTGGCAATCAAGTGAACGCCCTATGCAAAAACATTTGGTTTTTTTGCATAGGGCTAGATGGAAATTCTTGTTCTTGGGGAGAACATTGGCTGAAAAACAGAGTACAAAGAGTTGTCATTAATGGCAAATTTTCAAGCTGGATAGATGTGGCGTCCCTTCTATTTAACATGTTTATAAATGATCTTGAAAAAAGCATTGAAAGTCACGTTTCAGTGTTTGCAGATGATACAAAACTCTGTAAAGTAATACAATGTGAGCAAGATATTACTTTGCTGCAGAGGGATTTAGATAGCCTGAGCATTCAAATGGCAGATGAAATTTAATGTTGAAAAATGCAAAGTTATGCATTTCGGCGTAAAGAATGCACAAGCAACGTATAACCCTTAATGGAAGCGAATTAGGGATAACACACGAAAAGGACTTGGGAATTGTAAGAGACAACAACCTATGCAACAATGTACAATGTCAATCATCAGTGGCTAAGGCCAGTAAGGTATTGTCATGCATGAAAAAGGGCATTTATTCTCGGGATGGGAATATAATTTTGCCTCTTTATAAATCACTGGTAAGACCACATATTGAATATGCTGTGAAATTTTAGGCACCTGTTCTAAAGAAGGATATTATGGCACTAGAAAAAGTGCAGAGGCGGGCTACAAAATTAATAAAAGGAATGGAACATATCAGCTATGAAGAAAGGTTAACAAATTGAAACCTCTTTAGTTCAGAAAAACATTGCCTCAGAGGGATATGATAACATTATACAAATAGATCTGGGGCCCATACAAACCACAGTGTGGAAATCTATTCACAAACTGGACTTTGCATATAACACGAGGTTGTGTGTTTAGATTGGAAGAAATAAGATTTTGTATAAGGCAAAGAAAATTATTTTTTTTACTGTAAGAACAATAAGGATGTGGAATTCTCTGCCTGAAGAAGTGGTTTTATCAGAGTCAATACAGATGTTCAAACAGCAACTAGATGCATATTGCAAAAACAGAATATTCAAGGATATATTTTTTTCAATGTAGGGTAATCTTGTTACAAGGATTAATCTGACTGCTATTCTGGGGTCAAGAGGGAATTTTTTTTTCCTAACTTGTTGCAAAATTGGAAGTGCTTCAAACTGTGTGTTTTTTGGTTTTTTTTTGACCAACAGCAAATCACAAATGTGAGGAAGGTTGAACTTGCTGGGAGCAAGTCTCTTTTTAGCTATGTAACTATGCAAAATGTAAACCTAATGATTTCACACTAAAGAATTACCCTAAATTTGCATCTAATCAAACTAAGAAAACATAAGATTAAGGACCTCATTACATAATACACCAAAAATGTTTTATATAGCTGCACAAGTGCTCATGTGGACGCCAATATTTGGGTATGACTTCAAGATGTTTAAAAACTTGCCAGAACATAACTACAGGTTTTCAGTCATTCACTGTATAAAATTTGACCATACATAACAAAAACCCTTAACCTTTAAAAGTTACTGGACTTTAAAAATGCCAATTATCTTGGAAAGGTGAGAATATTAACAAACTTCTTGGCAGAAGCACTATAAATTAGATTTTAATTTGAAAACATTAGAACCAAATGGGCTCAATGCAGAGTTTGAGTTACACAACTTGTTATGATTAAACCTTGTTATTTTCCTCCCTTATAGATTTATAGATTTAATTTAATATTTTCAAAAGTTTTCATCCCTTCAGCATCTAAATTGCCTTCTCACAGCCACCCCCACCTGCTCTTTTTTTTTTTTTTTTTTTTAAAGCCACTCCAGATAGTCTTTTAACCCTTCATTTTAAACCACTTGCTACATATTCTGATTTTATTTTTATGTTTTCTATAATTTTATTTTACCTTATTACTACACTTGATTTATTTAGCCAAATTGAACCATAGCCAAATGTTTGTTTTATTCTTAAGCATTGTTATTTTACATTTCTCTTTTCTCATTGCTTGCCATTAATAAAATGGCTGCCATAGGTCGATGGGATGAAAAATTGTGAGGCACCCATCTGTACAGTAAGGTGTTCATACATCCTTTTTATACCAGCCTAACACTTAGCCTTGTATAAATTCAGGCTCTTGTTTTATTCTTCTTCTTTACATGACTTTTTATTTTTTTTTTTTACATCACTTTTTCCATAGTCTGCCCTTGGTTAAAGTGACATCAATGGGTCAGCAAGCTATACCATTTCAGTCCAAAAATAAATAAATAAGGTTTTGCAACCTGAGCACTTCTACTCAATTCACTGCACTATTAGCCGTGAGCCTTTTCAGGCTTCTAATCCTTTTTTTTTTTTTTATACATCATTTGCAAAGTTTAGTCACATGACGGGCTGATTCAATCAGTGTCATGTGATTCTCTTGTCTAGTAATATTGCTGCTTACACTTTTCAACTTGCGTCGATATTTTATTATTTTAAAATTGTATCAAAATAGTTCATATTTACATAATCAATGACCATGATGTAATTTTGCCGCAGATTTAAAATTGCTCACTCTAGATAATCCTGTTTCAGAGATTCTGTAATTAACTTGAAAAAGCCTCAGACTAGGAGAAACACATCACAGATTATTTTATTTATTGTTTTCATGTTAGAACACTAAGGTTACTTTGTTTTTATCCACATAAGGACTTTTTTCTTTTAATTTTTTTCTACCTCCATCACTGGTACACCTGTTGAACTACTCCCCAGTAAAATCCAGACCTCTATCAGTTAAGTTTTATAACTAGGGCATGTCTCATATTGCCTGGCATCATCATGTTCTAAATGATGCAGTGGTGGTGAAATAATGTATTTGTATGATGTGCCACATAAAAAGAGCATGCCTGATCTGGACCATGGGTCATATCATTCAGATGCCAATGCACCATAGGCCATGAGAAAAAGACTATGTCCATAGAAACATGTGGAGCAGAATTCAGCACAGGGAAACAAGCTAGTCTAATCATCCCGCTCACTAGAGAAGAAACAGTGCAAGTATTGCTCCAGAGTCTGGTTAGAATGTTCAACAACATTAGTCTGGGAATGATAGGCAAAAAAAGCGAATACCCTTCTCTGAGAATAACCTTTTTTTAAAAATGAGAAATAACGTGAGTGGCCTGTCTGATACTATTTCAAGAGAGATTCTTTGCAGCCTACATAGGTCTTTAACAAAAATCTTGTTGGCTAATTCTTTTTTTAGGGGTCCAAAATGAGCCATCTTCAACTGGTGGTAAATAGACTAAGTTTATGGACAAATGAGTCCAAACTTTACAAGGTATAATGTGAGAGCATGCCTGATGGTTTTATGTAGATGATTTGGACTTGGCACAAACAAAACAAGCTCAAACATACCCAGTAGCATCATTTCTTATAGATGGCCATCAAAATAAATATAAATGATAAGTCTTATTTATACCTAAATGGCCAGCTTTTTTTTTTTTTTCATTCTTAGATATAGATAACTTAGAACTTGATTCTTTGCATTAAATCAGAAAAAAAAAAAGTTTCCTGTGTCAGAATATTTTTTTGTTCTACATCTAGAGGTTTACATTGCTTACTTAGGGCATCAGCATTGGAATTACGCTAACAAGGTCTATACGTGTTAATTTAGTTGAAACGTGATAAGACTAAAGCCAAATGAGCTTGCCTAAAAGACAGGCGTTTAGCCTATGTGATGTAAATTATCTTATTGTTTTCCACTTTGGTAACTAATTAAGAGTTTTGCACTACCTCCAATTAGATTCTTTCTACATTTTATGCACTGAAAAGTGGAGGATAGGAAGGAAACCAGATAAATTGATTCCTACAAGCCTATATAGTCAGACCCTGCTATGTGTGGGTGATTGGCAATTGTCACCTATATTTCCATGCACACTTGATGTACATATTTATACTATGTATTGTGTTTTATATTTGTGGGTTGATCTAATAGTATTATTTTGTTTTCTTATTCCTGTGTAAAAGATTGTGCCCCCTATTTATACTTTTCTTTTATCAATATTTATAATGTGTCTTGTGAGTGATTGTAGATACTGGGAAATTATTACTATTATTGGTATTTATATAGCGCAAACTAATTCCGCAGCGCTTATTAATCTCATTAGCTCTATTATTATTATTTTTTGACACTTGTGTGTTTTTATATTGTAAATTTTATATGTAATACATAATTACAATGTAATACAGTATAAAAATGTCAATATATTGTGATAAGGTGAATGGGGTGGTCTGTGAGGGAGTCTATATCTCGACAGAATTGTTCAGAGAGGCATATGATTTTTAACCCCAGGGGGAGTTTATGTTTCTGTGTATGTAACCAGAATTAATATTTAGTTATGGGCCCCTGGGGTGGAGCATTTGGAGAGCAGGGTGGGCCAGTGCTCCACTCCGCAGTTTAGCGGTTTTCTTGGAAGACATAGATCCAGCCCAGGGTTTTGGACTGTCTCCAACCTACTGCTCAGCTGCAGGTAATCGGCTGCAGCAGTGGGAATAAATCCCTCCCTGCTAGGCAGGTAGGAAGAGAATGTTTTGTTTCTCTCTGAAAGGCTGGAAGCAGCAGGCTGGCTAAATACTGGAGTGCTGAGAGTGGACAAAGACTCTAGGTTGGTGAAACCACATTGTTTTGTTTAGTTTAACCCTGAGAGATAGGGAACCTAATGTCAGTTAGTGCTCAGACGAGCTAGGTTTTTGTTTATAAGGTTTTGTGTTACATTTATGTTTTTCATTTACTGCTGTATCCTGTGTGGATTTAAAAATAAAGTGCCTGGAGTATATGCAATTACAAGGACTGTGCATGTTTTTGCCCTAGAGGACCGTGCTACCTGCCGACAAGGATCACAATATATTTGGAATCCCTAGAGACTTGTGCTTTACAACATGTCTTTTGAATGTCTCTTGATTCAAATTCTAAAGGTGATTTGTTTTTTATAGGTGAAAAATGAATCAAAAGCTGGCCATCATAAATCTCCCCTTGGTTAACAAAATTTAATTCACAGTATTTGAGTTAGATTTTATATTGCATTCAATGTAATCCCTTAAAGACCAGAGTCATGTCAGGCAATGCATTGTTTTAATCCCTTCTTCATAAACGGTTAAACTGTTCTAAAAAGATTTGAGTTTTAATACTAACATTTTCTCTTCAAAAACATATGAATTTATACTACAGGGAGTGCAGAATTATTAGGCAAATGAGTATTTTGACCACATCATCCTCTTTATGCATGTTGTCTTACTCCAAGCTGTATAGGCTCGAAAGCCTATTACCAATTAAGCATATTAGATGATGTGCATCTCTGTAATGAGAAGGGGTGTGGTCTAATGACATCAACACCCTATATCAGGTGTGCATAATTATTAGGCAACTTCCTTTCCTTTGGCAAAATGGGTCAAAAGAAGGACTTGACAGGCTCAGAAAAGTCAAAAATAGTGAGATATCTTGCAGAGGGATGCAGCACTCTTAAAATTGCAAAGCTTCTGAAGCGTGATCATCGAACAATCAAGCGTTTCATTCAAAATAGTCAACAGGGTCGCAAGAAGCGTGTGGAAAAACCAAGGCGCAAAATAACTGCTCATGAACTGAGAAAAGTCAAGCGTGCAGCTGCCACGATGCCACTTGCCACCAGTTTGGCCATATTTCAGAGCTGCAACATCACTGGAGTGCCCAAAAGCACAAGGTGTGCAATACTCAGAGACATGGCCAAGGTAAGAAA
The DNA here is from genome assembly GCA_933207985.1 of Pelobates cultripes. Lineage (NCBI taxonomy): Eukaryota > Metazoa > Chordata > Amphibia > Anura > Pelobatidae > Pelobates > Pelobates cultripes. The sequence continues at coordinate 244,333,049 of OW240912.1, read as the reverse complement.
GGCTGAAAGACGACCACCACTGAACAAGACACACAAGCTGAAACGTCAAGACTGGGCCAAGAAATATCTCAAGACTGATTTTTCTAAGGTTTTATGGACTGATGAAATGAGAGTGAGTCTTGATGGGCCAGATGGATGGGCCCGTGGCTGGATTGGTAAAGGGCAGAGAGCTCCAGTCCGACTCAGACGCCAGCAAGGTGGAGGTGGAGTACTGGTTTGGGCTGGTATCATCAAAGATGAGCTTGTGGGGCCTTTTCGGGTTGAGGATGGAGTCAAGCTCAACTCCCAGTCCTACTGCCAGTTCCTGGAAGACACCTTCTTCAAGCAGTGGTACAGGAAGAAGTCTGCATCCTTCAAGAAAAACATGATTTTCATGCAGGACAATGCTCCATCACACGCGTCCAAGTACTCCACAGCGTGGCTGGCAAGAAAGGGTATAAAAGAAGAAAATCTAATGACATGGCCTCCTTGTTCACCTGATCTGAACCCCATTGAGAACCTGTGGTCCATCATCAAATGTGAGATTTACAAGGAGGGAAAACAGTACACCTCTCTGAACAGTGTCTGGGAGGCTGTGGTTGCTGCTGCACGCAATGTTGATGGTGAACAGATCAAAACACTGACAGAATCCATGGATGGCAGGCTTTTGAGTGTCCTTGCAAAGAAAGGTGGCTATATTGGTCACTGATTTGTTTTTGTTTTGTTTTTGAATGTCAGAAATGTATATTTGTGAATGTTGAGATGTTATATTGGTTTCACTGGTAATAATAAATAATTGAAATGGGTATATATTTGTTTTTTGTTAAGTTGCCTAATAATTATGCACAGTAATAGTCACCTGCACACACAGATATCCCCCTAACATAGCTATAACTAAAAACAAACTAAAAACTACTTCCAAAAATATTCAGCTTTGATATTAATGAGTTTTTTGGGTTCATTGAGAACATGGTTGTTGTTCAATAATAAAATTAATCCTCAAAAATACAACTTGCCTAATAATTCTGCACTCCCTGTATTTAAATGGACTGTCCAAGATTGCTCCTGTAAATAAAGACCACATTATAATATTGTAAGTGTATGTGAAGCCCTTACACTTTCTTTTCAAGGGTGACATGCTATTTGAGTACTATTCGTCTATAATTAATGCCAACCATACTGATTAACAATTACATTATTTGAACAGAATAATATACCTGCAAAGTAATTTACAATATCTGAACAATCCTATTCAAGTATCCAGTTTATGAAATTGTTCTAACCTCAATGTAATGGATAATTTCTCTAGAACATGGTCTGAAAACTACGCAGGAAGTCTCTTTAATTAACACCTCTATAAATACACAATGTATAATTGGTTCTTTTATATAACATGTTAAAACAAAAAAATAAAAAATCACAAAGCTGGCACAAATTTGAAGTCACTAAATAGTGACTAAACTTGCAAATATGGTTTTGGCAGAATTGCGGTTCGACAGAATTAAAAACAATTTACTTCAAGCTGCCTCATGACCTAATCCCAATGCTACCTCAATGGTCATTATGGTCGTTTTCATCATGGTTGTTTTCATGGTTGGTTTAACGTAACTCACCGTATTCCGACCGAGTACCTTCCGTTGATGGAATCTTCCTCGCTTGCGCCGAGGACCACAAGCACCGCACGGGACACCACCGCAGACTCCACAACCTACGTAGCTTAACTAGAGTCTCGCTGTCTTCTGTCCACCCTGGATCAGCTTCTGTCCTCCAGGACTGTGTGGGGAAGAACTCTCCTCCAGGAGAGTGTATAAGGAACAAGCTCTTAAAAGAGCTAAGTGAATAAAGCTCAAGGGAGTATGCAGAGCATAGCAATCCCCAGTGTGAGTATAGCTGTCCCCACCAATCACCTACGTGTTGAGGGTCAAGAAGAACTGAAGTTTTTAATCAAACACTCTGCTTTTATGCCCATTTTACAAACATAGTACCGCCCACAGGGTTTTGTAAAACAACCAATAAAATACGTATATTACAATAAAACCCACCCATCAATAACACAGAAAAGCTCTCCTCTGCCTGTTATATAATTACTGAACAAAATGGGTTAATGTAATTATCACAGGCAGGAAAAATATACTTTTTACACGTACACTGTAACTTTAAAAATATACATTCAATCTTCATAAAAGTTACATATTAATAATCAGCATACTTTAATTACACACATATCCACTCAGCCAATTCCTTCCAGTAGATAAAAAGTTAGCTGAAAGTCCTTTATCGCCGAACGGGACTTAGTCTCTGTGGCTGAAAACTCAGTTTAGGAGAAGGTAAGGGTCAGCGGTGTTTGTGTAGCCGATTTCAGTTCCATGAATTTGGCTACACACACCACTGACTGCGTTTGGCTGAAAAAAGATGGCCGCCACCACGTGACCCCCAGCGGTCTGCAATTTACCTACAGCAGGCTCCCAGCCTGGGAGGTACATTGCCTGCACACTTCCACTTCTGGGTGGTCCGCCTGTGTGGTACTTGGTTCAGTAAGCCCCATTTACTGAACCAAGTGGGAAAAGGGCACAAACAAAGTATTTTAAGGGACAGGGGACACCGTCTTAAAGGGCCTTGTCCCGATTTTCACCATGCCCCAAATATGTGCTTAAAGAGCCAGCACCAGTCCCATAAAAGTCCATAAGCATCAATACAGTTTTTAAAGGGCCTTATACAAGTCCATAGGCCCAAATAGCATTTTTAAAGGGCCATACACCCCAGGGCCATGGTCACAGGGGTGGAGGCAGGCAAGCAGGCCTCTCCAGGACCAAGTGGCAAAGTCACAGTTGGAATTCAGGGTGAAATATTTTCTCACTGGTGGCTCTAGCAGCCAAATAGTTAAAAACTGTCTGTGAAAGCCACTATGCCCCCGATATTAGTGCAAGAGAGGTTATATAACTCCCCTAAGCCCCCACTTGCCATGCCAATATTTTTACCACCTATGTTTTCAATACTAGAGCTTCCCCCAGCCACTCATGGTTATCTCCCACCTACTTGCCATGGATGAGAACATGGGGATGCACAGTGACCATGGGTAGCAGTTGCTCAGTCACTACGTTTAATTTACAGTAACAAATTGTTT
>OW240912.1:244308137-244329846 GCA_933207985.1 Pelobates cultripes | reverse complement strand
GTTGCTCACTGTTTAGTAAACATGCCCCCCCAAAACATTACATGCTGCAGGTGGGGCCATAAAGGAAGTTTTACACCTACCTTGTAATAATAAGGGCATCATGTTGACCCCATAGGCTTATTTATTTTCTGTGGTGGCTGGCTAGCAAGCATTGATCAACCAAGTCTGTTTTCACAACCGAATTTCAGCAGATCTAAACTTTACTGTCGAATATTGGACGTCCCAGACAAAGTTTTCATTTCGGAACATTTTTGTTTGGAAGAACTGAACAATTGCATTATGCACAAGTCTAATATTGACATGTTTTCACTGTGCTTCCTGGCTTTAATGTATGTAATGTCTTCCTCAAATAATACCAAATCTTTTACCTTTTTGAAATAGGTGCCCCCACCCACCGCTCAGGGGTGGGGGCCAAGGGGGAGGACATTAGGTCCTCTCATGCCCAGCATGCAATTTATTGCTCTTTCAGGTTGAGCAGAAACGTGTAGAAACATAGAATGTGATGGCAGATAAGAACCATTCTGCCCATCTAGACTGCCCAATTTTCTAAATACTTTCATTAGTCCCTGGCCTTATCTTATAGTTAGGATAGCCTTATGCCTATCCCACGCATGCTTGAACTCCTTTACTGTGTTAACCTCTACCACTTCAACTGGAAGGCTATTCCATGCATCCACTACCCTCTAAGTAAAGTACTACTCCCTGATATTATTTTTAAACCTTTGCCCCTCTAATTTAAGACTATGTCCTCTTGTTGTGGTAGTTTTTCTTCTTTTAAATATAGTCTCCTCCTTTACTGTGTTGATTCCCTTTATGTATTTAAATGTTTCTATCATATCCCCCCTGTCTCGTCTTTCCTCCAGGCTATACATGTTAAGATCCTTTAACCTTTCCTGGTAAGTTTTATCCTGCAATCCATGAACTAGTTTAGTAGCCTGTAACGGCACCCTCAGCATAAAAGGGTTAAACTGCTATTTAGGAGATCTTCCCCTTCCAGAGACACAGGCACAGCTACTGCAGAACACCAATCCGCCGAACAGGAAACATATGAATGCTGTAAACAGCCGAAAAGGGAAAAACCATACAAATAGGTTTACACTCCTAGCAGTCGAACTGGAACAGCATACAATAAATCCCCCCAAGAACGAGACAAGGCTCTGTTTTGAGGGTCAAGCAGTGAACAGCCAGAGCTGTGGGTTTATTGTGCTTATGTACACATTCTTACACATTAGTACCACCCACAGGGTTTTGGAACACAACCAATAAACACATACAATACACTCAGACACTCCCACACAAATTCCTCCCCTCTGCCTGTGATTCAATTACCTTACACAATGGGTAATGTAATTTAGCACAAGCAGAGAAATACAATTTTCCACATTATTCATAACTTGAAAAGTATGCATCACATTCACATAAAACTTACATTTTCAGAATCAGCATACTCCAAATACAAACATATGTCAAATTCATACAAATTAGTCCAATGGTTCAAAAGACCAAAGGAAGCATGGTTTTTCTGCCCAAAACCAGTTCCACAGAGTCTTCTATCCTGTAGATAATTGGGAAGTAATCCAATTATCTCCATAGACAGAAGCAAAACTCCATTGAACACATGGCAGCAAAAGACAATAAAACACATAAAAACATATAACTATGCAGCCATTGCACAAAACAGGTACATTCAACATATACCCAGATAGCTCAGATCTGAGCACACATTATTACTGAATGGCGATCAGACCACACACATACAGTTCAATTGCCATGGAGCCAAAGTCTTTCCCATAGTCTTTCATTATACGAATTGGCTCCATGGCATAGCTATCTGGGGTATCACCGCTCAAACAGGGCAAGCACCAAATGACCCAGCTTTCATGTCTTTGCAGGGGAAAATCAAGCCTTTTAACATGGGGCCATAATCCAAAGTCAACAGGCGAGCAACCAGTCTTCTCCAATGCAATGTGGAGAGATTGGTCTCGTCACATAGCCCTCTCTGAACTCTCTCTAAGGTATCAATATCCTTCTGAAGATACGGTCTCCAGTACTGTGTACAATACTCCAAGTGAGGTCTCACCAGTGTTCTGTACAATGGCATGAGCACTTCCCTCTTTCTACTGCTAATACCTCTCCCTATACAACCAAGCATTCTGCTAGCATTTCCTGCTGCTCTATTACATTGTCTGCCTACCTTTAAGTCATCAGAAATAATCACCCCTAAATCCCTTTCCTCAGATGTTGAGGTTAGGACTCTATCGAATATTTTGTACTCTGCCCTTGGGTTTTTACATCCAGGATGCATTATCTTGCACTTATCCACATTAAATGTCAGTTGCCACAACTCTGACCATTTTTCTAGTTTACCTAAATCATTTGCCATTTGGCTTATCCCTCTTAGGACATCAACCCTGTTACATATCTTAGTATCATCAGCAAAAAGACATACCTTACCATCAAGACCTTCTGCAATATCACTAATAAAAATATTAAAGAGAATGGGTCCAGGTACAGATCCCTGAGGTACCCCACTGGTGACAAGCCCAAGCTTTGAATATACTCCATTGACTACAACCCACTGTTGCCTGTCACTCAGTCACTGCCTTACCCATTCAACAATATTGGAATCCAAACTTAAAGATTGTTGCACATAGAAGGGTTATCAATAAACTGCATTGTCAAAAGCCTTACTGAAATCTAGGTAAGCAATGTCTACTGCACCACACTGATCTATAATTTTAGTTACCCAATCAAAAAGATCAATAAGTTTAGTTTGGCATGATTTTCCTGAAGTAAACCCATGTCTCTGATCTTGAAATCCATGTGTTTTTAGATGTTCAACAATCCTATCATTTAACATGGTTTCCATCACTTTCCCCACTACTGAAGTAAGGCTTACTGGCCTATAGTTGCCTGACTCCTCCCTATTACCTTTCTTGTGAATGGGCACAACATTCGCTAACTTCCAATCTTCTGGGACTACTCCTGTTAACAATGATTGGTTAAATAAATCTGTTAATGGTTTTGCTAGTACACCACTAAGCTCTTTTAATCGCTTTGGGTGTATTCCATCAGGTCCCATTTGACTTATTTGTATTTATTTTTGACAGTTGAAATAGAACCTCTTCCTCTGTAAACTCACGTGTAATAAATGACTCATTTATCCTTTTTCTTAACTTTCCCTTTCCTTCATTTTCATCTGTATATACCGAAAAAAAATATTCATTTTGGCAGTCAGCTAAACCTTTATCCTCTTCTACATACCTTCCTTCTTTTGTTTTTAATCTAACTAATCCTTGTTTTACTTTTCTTTTCTCATTTATGTATCTAAAAAAAGTTTTGTCCCCTTTTTTAACTGACTGTACTATTTTCTCTCCTGTGTGTGATTTGGAAGCTCTTATAACTTGCTTAGCCTCTTTCTGCCTAATCTTATAGAACATTTTGTCTTCCTCACTCTGGATTTTTTTATATTTAATAAATGCTAACTTTTTGTTTTTAACTATTTATGCCACATCTGCGGAGTACCACAGTGGTTTCTAGAATTTTTTGCTTTTACTGACAAGCCTAATGCAATTTTCTGTTGCCTTCAATAGTGCAACTTTTAAATAATCCCATTTCTCTTGGACTCCATTTAAATTGGTCCAGTCTGATAATGACTCCTCTATACATATTCTAATTTTAGAAAAGTTTGTTTTTCTAAAGTCTAAAACTTTTGTTTTTGTGTGGTGTGACTCAGTCACTGTTCTTATATTAAACCACATTGACTGATGATCACGGGATCCTAAACTTTCACCTACAGTAATATCTGATACCAAATCTCCATTTGTTAACACTAAATCTAGTATGGCCTCTTTACGAGTTGGCTCCTCAACGACTTGTTTTAGAGACAATCCCAGTAGGGAGTTTAGAATATTTGTGCTCCTGGCACAAGCAGCTATTTTTGTTTTCCAATTCACATCAGGAAGATTAAAGTCACCCATGATGATAACTTCTCCCTTCATTGTCATTTTAGCTATTTCCTCAACTAGTAGATTATCTAACTCTTCAATTTGTCCTGGGGGCCTATAAATCACACCTACACAAGTTACTGTGTGATTACCAAATTCTAACGTAACCCAAACGGACTCTATGTTTGCCTCACTAACTTTTATTAGGCTAGATTTTATGCTAGCCTTCACATACAAGGGCACCCCTCCCCCTTTCTTGCCTTCCCTATCTTTCCTATATAAAGAGTACCCTGGTATTGCTATGTCCCAGTCATTTTTCTTATTATACCATGTCTCAGTAACAGCGACTAAATCTACACTATCAGTTGCCATTATTGCCACAAGTTCATGGATCTTATTCCCTAAACTGCGAGCATTTGTAGACATGACTCTAAGCTTATCATTTTTAACACACTTGCTACAGGCACCTTCTGTCCTTGTTTTGGGGGACAATTGGATTGATGTTTTATCACCCTCTTGCCCCCCCTCCTAGTTTAAATACATCCTAGCAAAACCTCTGAACTGCTCACTGAGAACATTTGTTCCCTTTTGAGAAAGATGCAAATCATCTTTTTTGTACAGCTTATCTCCATTCCAAACAGAGCTACCATGAGAAATAAAGCCAAATCCTTGCTCCCGACACCATTCAACAAGCTACAAATAAAAACTTCCTTAACCTCTGAAACCTCATTGCAAGCCAAGTCATTTGTACCTAGATGGACAAGTACATCCAATTCCCCTTCCTGCTTTGCTCGATTAACTATATTACAGATACGTCTCCTGTCTCTGTGAGCAGTAGCTCCGGGAAGACACCTCACAAGACCACCATTGTCCATCTCCACACCTCTTATGATGGAATCCCCCAACAACAACTGCTTTCTATTAGGACTCACCATAGTCTCCAAGCCTGTCTCCACAACACCACTAGCCTCAGTGCCTGAGCCTTTCATGAAATGTCTTTCTGCTAGTGATAGACATCTACAAACCAGAGGAATGCATTGTTTAATCTCTGTTGAACAATGGCATATACATCTACCCAATATGTAATAGGATACCAGGCCCATCCCCATTGAATATTAGAATTAAGTCACCACCTGAAATCTTTGGGTGAGACAGTAGACCCCCCCCACCCCCTAAATTTTACATTTAGGGCCCCATACACCACCAATGACTGCCCTGTCACTTGTTTTAAGCATTTAGCAGATATAACCCCACCTGCTGAATGGCAAAGGGTGGCCTGGAAACCATTCAAACCTCAGTTATAGTAATATGGGTGTCTTATTGACCCCCAGGATTCTTACTTATTATTCGTATTTTTCTTAACATTTCTATGGTGATGGCTGGATAGCTGACCTGCTTCCACACAATTAAACCTTGTACTGCCAAGGGTTTATAGCTATTTGCCCACTGGCTGCTTAAAGTGGGCAAATAGTTTGGATCTTAAGCATCTGCACCATGAACATTTAATAGACAGGATGTAAAAGGAATTGATGTAAGAATTGTGTGAATTTCATTCTGTGTATTTCAAATAGGCAGAAAATGACAAGTGAGGAAATTGTGTGTTCTGTATGCTTATATAATGTAAGGTGTCTTGGTAAAATTAACTAGTGGTACAATGATATGGAAGTTGAGTGTGAATGCTTCCTAACTCTAGAGAAGTGGAACACCAGTTGGAATGGTACTGGGAGAATATGTCCTGAAATGGAGCTATTACCTTTTTGTTGCTTCATGAACCTAACTTGCAACCATTGTGATTCACACATCACAGTGACATACAGCTTTGGACTATGAGATTAATACCTTTATCAAGGTGGGAAAATAACTTTCTCTATTGACTTGTATGTATGTATGTCTCTTTGGGTTCTTTCTTCCTGTGTTTTGAACCAAACATTTCAAATTACACAACCTAAAAATGAAAGAGAAATATACTGAATAAAATACAATTACTTCACAGAAACTGGACAAAGAAAATTACTCAAAAGAACTGAAATAACAATCCCCATTAAGTGACCCTGTGGAAACAAAGTATTTAAGTATTTGTTTATTATATAAATCCAAAATAATTCCATGCTATTATGTTAATATATCCCTGCCTTTATATATTATGTCCAATCCTCTGTACCCATGAACAGCTTGCTGCTGATGCTCTCTAGGATATCAATGCAAGCATAGCCAGAAACAAATACACACTGCACAGCCAGGCATTCAATGTAATCCCGCCATGCTACCTAATAGGTTAGATTCTGTACTCCAGCACTTCCAACCCATAAGTAGCCTGGAGAAGTATTATACTGCTGATCTTTCCATTTATAATAGGCAGCTAATTCTGCTTAAAGTAAAAAAACTAAACATTTTATTACATCCCTCCATCAGACTCCAAAGCTTACCCCTAACAATGTCTATGGGTGTTCTTCTCTATCATGCAGTTTCCTAAACACTAAATAAAAACTCCCATTATTCTCTTTGGAAATGGCTAACTGCCACTAAGTAACTAGTTTCCAACTCTGTTGCTACTGTTAAACAGCTGCTGCTAACTATCCAAACTTAACACCTGCCTCTTGTTTGATACAAAAAGTTAACTACAGTTAAATCCCTACTCTGCCCATGAGAAACATGTTAGCTAGTAAATAAAAACTCTAAGCACATAACAGACCATATACCATATGAAACAGAAATAAAAAAAATAAAAAAAAACAATGGCAGGAGACATTATAAAACATTAAATTATTAATCTGCATTGGTAACAATAACTTATGGCAACAAGGTTGGAAGCAAGTCCAATGTCTACAGCAGGTAGAGGGGCAATTCCTGTCTAAAAGGAGTGGGCAAAGGCCATGACATCAGCCTGGAAGAAGAAGACAGAGGAAGCAACACTTGAATGGAAGAAAGAACAGTGAAAGGGTATGAAATTTGTCAGTCCAGTAGTTAAAGGGAAAATCCTTACCCTAAAGAATAGCTGTGGTGGTCACTGATACCATAGGGATGAACAAGACGGTAAGAAAGGCATGCATCAAAAGCAACTAACCAGTCTCTCCTGGTACTGCTATGAACTGATGGAGCCTACTCAATAGTTATCCCTATGCCTTCACCTATGGCAGCTTCTAATTTTTTTTTATTTTTATTTTTTATTAGTAGGGGTCTGTCATGCCCTTATATATGAGAGGTCACCTTTTCATCTCCTCTTGTATCCATTTAGTCAATGTAAAGTGGTTGAGGGCAGTGGCGGAACAACTGTGGGTGCAGGGATCACAGCTGTGGCCAGGCCTGTCACTCCAGGGAGCACAGCCACAGTACCGTGTGGAGCTGGACCATATGGTACAACCACCTGGGCTGCACATTTAGGGGCCCATCGGGTAGTCCATGATGTTAGGGCAACACAATGGCAAAGTAATTCCATTGGCCCGGTGAGCACTGTGGCACTTTAACAGCATGACTGGGCCCCCTGTGATGCGGTCAGAGCTGGGAGGAAGTGATGGCCGGGGTCACTTGTTCCCAGCAACCGCCAAGCTGCGTGGGAGGAGAGGTGGGAGTCAGAGTTGGAGCTCCCAACCATGCCACACTCGCCTGTGGGGCGTTGAATGAGACACATGGAAAGACTTGGGGGCATGAACATGACATATAGAGGAGCTGGATGGGTTAAACATAAGGAGGGGGCAATTTTTGCACCGGGCCCTGTGGTTTTTAGTAAAGCCTCTGGTTAAGGGAGTTAATAATTACTGAATGTATAGTTAAAAAATAGTTGAGTGATTAATCAAAGTGGAGTACAACAATCCCTTTTATTAAATAGTAAGGAAGCTGAAGCAGGGTGACATGTGGGTTAATCTAATCTAATGGAATGGATATACGTGTGGGTATACTTGCTAATTAGACTTGGGCATTTTGTTTTTGGTAGAATCTCAATTCAGATGAAAATCAGCTCAGCTTTATTTAAATTCTGAATCTCTGACCAGTACAATGGAAGAAAGTCCAAATAAACTAATGGTGCACTTCACTATATTCTTCCATGACCCATTTGTTTGTTCATTCAGATGATGCAATCCGTACTTTCAACACACAAAAGGGAGAGATCAGCTCTACAAGGACCTTGACCAATGATGTAGGTTACCTGTTTTTTTTTGTTTTTTTTTTTGTTTTTTTTTAGTGAAGGTGAGCAAACAGTATATAAATCTAAAATAGGGACATTTTCCATAATTAGAGCTGTTGAAAGATACACCCTGCTCAAGTACTGTGTGGTAGCCTCTTACATGCTCTTTAATAGGGTTTCATGAGTGGACTTTACAAACTAAGCTGCACATTGTCTTTTTCTATGATTTTGTTACATACTAGTGTAATTTAATCAGTAACTGCAAAGATTAACTAAGCTGCACATTGTCTTTTTCTATGATTTTGTTACATACTAGTGTAATTTAATCAGTAACTGCAAAGATTAACTGCAATTATGTAACAGTGCAATGCAGTGAATGAGTTGAGTTAAATTGGTAATAGTAACTGTGTTCCAAATTTTAATTTGTTTAACCCCTTAAGGACACATGACATTTGTGACATGTCATGATTCCCTTTTATTCCAGAAGTTTGGTCCTTAAGGGGTTAAATTTATTAATTTGATTAATATAACAATTCTACTGTGTGTATGGAACTTAAGTTGTACTCCAGTCTCCATTCTTTAGTGCATACATGCAATCAGAGTTTATTTTTTTTTATTTTTTGAGCTGTACTGGCAGTGAAGTGACTGTCTGGCTTGCCCAGACCCTGGCCATAACCTGCAACCTGATCCTGACTATTGCCCCTTCAGCCTCACTCCACAGAGATTCCCCTACGGAGACCAGTATCCTGTTGACTTGCTCCCAGGCTCAGTGACAACCCGTTCTGGATGATGCACCAAGAGGAGAGGTTGAACCAGAGATTGAATTGACATAAGCATAGTAACAAGCAATGTTGCCTTGGGCCTGGAAATTAAATGGGAACCCTTTCCTGGAGCAGATAAGGTCCTCTCACAAGGGACTGGTAAGAGGCCTAGGCACCTACCTGGAATCCAAGTTGATAGTAATAATGCCACAGTGACCTCCAGAAACCTTCACTGCTGACTATTTAGACAGGATGACATTGCATGCTACTTTACACCAGCACAATTTATTTTGCTAATGGTATGCCAAGGTACAAAAGGGCACCAGTCACTTGTCTGCTGTATTGGTAGTACACTAGAAGAAGTAGCCCATACCCTTGAAGAATCCTGGTGATTGGAAAGTAAGTATAAGGCTGCAGAGAACTCCTGTATGAAGCTTCCATTTGCTCTTCAAAGCCAAGTCCTGCTGTGCAGGGCTAGCTCATAACTGAGCATATCAGATGATCTCTCATCCAATGAGCTAAACCCTGCACCACTAGACCAGAGGAGTTAATCATGATTGGTGGCCCGGCAGAGCGGACCCTAGGTAAGTTGCTTGGCAAACCTTTAATTAGCAAATTAATTAACTATGAATACTTTAACTGTATTACTACCTTAAGGGTGCATAAGGGAGTGCAGTGCACTACTCCTGACAACACAACCAGTGCACTGTGCTGTTGTGACTATGGTGTCTGGAGCACCCATGCACCCCACTGATGTAAGTATTTGTTAAACTGTTTGTTAATAGTTTGACAAGATACACAAGGGCCTCTGGTCACTTTCTCTATGTGTGCAGTATAAGTAGTAATAAACTAGAAGAAGTAAACAGGAGCCCTTGTGGTAAGTAATTGCTAAGTATTAGGATAATAACATATGCATGGAGCTTCCATTATTTTTTTTATTTTTTTATTTTTTTTTCAGAGCCACGCTCTGCTGGGCCAGCCTGGGACAGCTCATTGACTGAGATTATCAGATGACCCTGCACCACTAGATTCTGCTCAGTGTAAAAAGAGAGAGTGTCCAGCTTTCATAGCGGAGTTGATTGGTGGTCAGTGTTGTCTAGGTAAGATGCTTGTCAAACCTACCATTAGGAAACAGTTTTATACAATGATTACTCTAACTCTTCTACTTCCTCCTGGCACCACAACTACTACACAACATCTATACAAAAATAAATAAAGACAAGATGATCAAAGTATATCACAGTAAACACATCTAATGTCTTGCCCTACTCCCCATGTTGAATTTGTTATTTATTTATCTGTTGTGTACATTCAGTAAATTCTAGTGCATATGCGGCCTTCTGTTTGTATAACATTAATACAACTAAAATAAGTGTTATTATCGTTGACCCTTTTCTTAGCATCTGCAAACAGTGCCTGCAACGTGAGGATCTGCTTCTCCAAGCCTTTCCTGGTCTCCTCCTCCTGCTGCAGATTATTATTCTGCCACATCTGTTAATTTAAATGGTTTGTTTTCATTGGTGAGACAATCATACAGGGGCTGCATGTTGTCACGGCACAACCGGAGCCCTGCTGACAGCAAGGTGTGGCTGCCCCTTTAAGAGACCTGGCTGGGTTTGAACTCACAGCTCCAGCATCCCAATCAGGTTCTCTGCCGTACTGTGCACCAGGGGGCTTCAGTATCTGCCTGCATTATTCTGCTTACTGAACCCCCTTGCCTGGATTAAGCAGAGCTGACCCACCTGCAGCCCTTTTCCAATTCGGGTCAGCTGCATCTAATTAACATGCTGTAAAAGCCAGCCCTGCCTGAAACCTAATATCTGGTCATTTTGCCTGTTTGGTGTTTACTGCCGGATCTCTGCTTCGCTACTGACTGATTTCCTGGCCTCTGACCTCTGTCTGCTTTACCAACTATGCTACTCCGCTGCCAGCCCTGACTTCTGCTTCTCGTCTGACCTTGCCTTTGGATTTCCCCTTAATCTGTACTGCGCTTTTGGTTTTTGCCTCCTTTCTGTGCCATCTCCTGCAATTGGGCATGTACTATTGACTCCGTCCTGAAGGGGTTAAAAACAAAATAACTTCACATTAGCAATTCGTATCCTTTGTCCATGACGTATTGTATAATGAGGACTTATTAGCTACCACTCATATCTTAGACTCCAGCAGTACCCGGTATTATTCTAAAAAGCATATACAACAACTTATAAAGCTGCTTCCAAATAGGAACCCATACTCTGCCCAACAAGACACTTAAATAAAAAGATGGGATTACAAACAAAACAAAATTAAACTTGAACACAATGCAGAGTGAGTTTAGGACCCAGGCAGAAAGACCCATAGCTCACCTATACACACTCTATAGGCTGAACATCCATCCACAAATTGAAAAATATAATACATCCTTCATTGATCAATCAATGTTAAGGTACAATCATCTTGTTTATCAAGCATGATCCCTACATATTCTATTACAGCCACCAAACAAAAGTACTGGATACAATATAATTTGAAATCCTATCCCCAAGGGTGGGTCACCATGACCTTCAATCAAATGTCATTATCATATTCCCACAAACCTAGTTAAGGTGAAGGAAACAGCAGTGGTAAAGACAGGACCTGTCTCCCAGGGTGGATCCTGAATACCCAGACTATATCATATCATCAGAATACATATATCTCAGGTAAGAACCAGACAAAACTGTACAATTGATATTAAAATATTATTTTGCAGGATATTATTGTTACAAGAAATAAAATTAATATGAAAATTCAAATGTGTGTGTATATACACAAACCATATATGTATGGCAGAATTACCTCATAACCCAGGAAACAGAATTCTGGAAAAAGAGTAATATGTGCCAAATTATATACTTTCACTCACTAACTTAGATGAAAGCTGCAAAGGTTTAGAAATAAGTGAATAAACTATCACCTTACACAATGTGATAAAAAAGTGTCTATAGTTGGGCAAAGAGCCAGTACATAGAGCTGGCTGCCCTAAGCAATGAATAGAATGTATCGCCAAAAAATCGGTTAAAAAGTAACAAAGATTTATTGTAGCATAAAAATATATAAAAAATAAGTCCACACAGAGAGCAATAGAGATTAAGAGGGTAAAGTATGCACAGTAACCTTAAGCACCGGCACGGATGGATTCAGATTGTGATCTTGATACGGTAGCTGACATCTGGTGACCGGTGAGGTCGGTCTGCATTCCACAGTGCGTTCCACCTCGAGCCTCACTTCGGGGGAGCTGCACTGCTGATCAGATGTTACGGTTCAAACGCCAGTGATCCAAGAAATCGCCGGGCTGCTGCGCTAACACCTCCTGTCTATCGTCGTTGTGTGGACAATCTGTAGCTTTAGACTTGTCTGACGCGTTTCGTAGGGAATAGCCCTACTTCTTTAGAGACATCTGCATTCATTACCATATGGGGATATTTATATATCACTCTCTCTGTCCCCAATTGGTTAATTGAAAGATGGAAACATCATGATACATTCAATACATTGCTTTAACTGTAATGCACACGTTGTACAAATAAAATGAAAATATATATACATACACATATAAATAAATGTTTTATATAACAGACATATAAAAAATTTTTTTTAAAGAAAACTAAATTCATGGCATTGATTGAGAATTATGTTACATACATAAATTAAAGTCCATATTTTTGCATGTAAAATATATACAATAAACAAAACGAACTAAACTGGTGATAATGTATATTTTTCAATATTTTGATGAGATATCAACTTGCAATTATTATTTTAAACATCTTAAAATGAATAAGTTATCATTCCTGCATAGATCATTATAATAGGATCGTATGTGACATTAGATGGTCTATATAGGCTGTTATACCCTAAAAGCACAATAGAACGGTATAGCAGTGTTTACATTCTGGATTTGAATATATCATATCATTCAGAAAATGCTTTGCTGTTTATGTAGTTGCTTCTTTTGTGTATTTGCTATTGTCTGTAACGAAATAGAAATCTTGTTAGTCATTGAATCAGAGACAAATCTTATACAAGGTGCTCCTTTAGTGTATACGCATAATAGCTAGATCTGAACTGAACTATAGATATGAAGTAAGAATATATCTAAAATATATCACAGCAACTGGAATATATTCTACACTGTAGTGTAGAAATACCATCCTCTTAGCCTCTTTGTTTTTATTAGCAGTATCTGCTGTATCCATACATTTGTACAGTGCTTTACGTAGTATAGATTCGTTGTATCCACGGTGTCGGAATTTGTCCCAGCATTTCTTGCATCGGAGTTGTTCCTAAGAACTCTTGGGAGCTGCTAGTAAGGTAATGAGGCTTTCAAGGCTTTAGGGTGAAAACTATTCGCCTGGAGCAAAGTATTATGATCAGTGGATTTAGACCTGTAGGTCCAAAAAATCCACAGAAGAAAGATCCATCGTTACAGTTAGTTCACTGTAAGAAGTGCACAGTTACTGGACTGAATCATCTCTTCAACATCTACAATGTCTCCCTTGACTATCATAAAGATGTCATCGATATAGCAGATGTACATCAGGATGTTGTCCTTATAAGGTTCCCAAATGTGCAAGGTTTCAAACATGTACATGTAGCCATTGGCATACACGGGTGCCATTGCCGCACCCATGGATGTACCTGCAATCTGTCTGAACCAACTGGTTTCGAACCAGAAATAGTTCTGTGAAAGCACAATCTCCAGTAGCTCTAGAGTGAACTCTACCTGGGGTCCTACATAGTAGGTGGAATCAGAAAGTATCTGTCTCATAGCTTGAATCCTATCTTGAAGCGGTGTAACCGTATACAGGCTCTTCACATCACATGTAACCAGAACCACCGGTTCCTGAGGTAAAGACATTCTGAATAGCTGTTGAATGAAACTTGAGGTATCCTTAATACATGTGGGGAGCTGCTCGATGGTGTCTTTAAAAAGAAAGTCTAGCCATTTGGCCAGAGGTTCCAAGATTCACAAGATTCACTTACACAATCTGTCTCCCCGGAAGCCTATCCTTAATCTTATGAACATTAGGTAATGTATAGATTACCGGGGTTCTCAGTGTGGTCTGTTGCAAGTATTGATGTCATTTTATGGAAATGAAATTTGAGTCCAAACCTCGTTGTAGACAACTGCTTATCTGTTGGATTACATCACCAGTAGGGTCATGTGCTAGTTTCATATAGGTTTGATGTTCTGAGAGTTGTTGTAGGATCTCAGAGCGGTAGTCCGAATACTTTTGGATTACAATACCATTATCTGTAGACAGTCACTTAATGATTGCTCAGACTTTCTTCATACAGTTACAGTGATATTGATGTTTCACTCTTAAACAATCTGAGGTTTCTTTGTGTACACAGTGCAAGAAGGTCTTAATAGAGGTCTGATTAGGCATAGGGTCAAAGGTACACTTTTTTTTTTCTAAACTGTTGGTTAGTGTCACCGGTCTCTAGTGGTTTGTTCTTAAAAAAATATATATTTTTTTAATATAATTAAACCTCCCAATCGAGGGGGTTGGGGCGTGCTGTGGGCACAAAAGATAACCCTCTAGGCAAAAGCCTAGAGGACAGATTAAAGATCGGTATCATCTATGAAGACGGGGTGGCTTCCCTCTTGCCCCAGAAGGTAAGTCCCTTCTGGCCAGGTCTTGTAATATATCTCCACCTGGTGCTGCGCGCCTGCTCTGGAATCGTGTCCGAATGGATGTACGTTTCAATTGGGCAGTATCTAAAAAAGGTCTTGTTGAAGCAGGTGTACCTAGCTGTTAGTGAGTAGGGTGGGACTCCTGGCAGTTGTCCGACTCAGAGTTAGATTCACCACATATGAATTATGTAAAATAGACACCCATAAACACCTGTCTTATTTAACTATCAGATATATCAGAGCATCAAATATATTTATACATCCAAACTCCAACATTCTCCTTTCAGTCTATGGTTTAAAGTTGCCCTTTGGACACTTTCATATTCCTTATGGTTGTTGGGTGTTTAACTTATTTCAGTGCAGAACAAATCTTACACCATTTTTTGCAGACAGAGAAATGTGTTTGTGTTTCTGGACTCTGTAAGGTGGCTTTCAACAATCATTTGTTTTGGGGCCTAACTGCAGAGCTGTGCAGACGCTCATCTCGGCAGCTCCTGCTGAACCGGGCACTTAACGCTGGAATTAACCACCGTACAGGCACTCAATCGTGATCCCGAAGCTACCACTCGAGAGAGGACACCGAGGTGCAGAGATCGGTACCTCTCAAGCAACGAACCGAGCACAGCACACAATGAGGCCTACAAGCGTGGCAGGCGCAGGGGAGGCGGCCGATCCCCAGCAGCAAGGCCACGCCGGAAAGCCGACTGCAAGCCCTCGTTCCCCCCCCCCTTGGACCGGTGGGGGTCATCCCGGTCCACCCCCAAATGACTCCTGGGCAAAGCAATGGGCTAATACAGGCTCCGTGGAGCCCAAAAGCTATCGTCCCTGCGACCACCAAGATGGCGGAAGCCGACACGTCTAACATATGGCGGGAAACTGAGAAGCATCTAAACAGTATATTCGCTGCTTTCTGGGAGTCCCTAGAAGCTCACATGTGGGGCTCAGAGCCTGAGGAGATCCCCCGGACTCCGCCACAAGGTACCCCACAAAACGCCAGATGGGGAAAAACAGCAGAGCAATCCCATCGGCAGTCGCAGCAAAAGGGCGACACTAACCCGAACCGGCAGGGGCGGAGGCAGGGTGCACAACCCAAAAAAGTGGATGCTGGCAGGCGGCTCAAAGTAATTATGCAATGGACACACCAGTGTCACCTGACTACCCTTTCACCCTAATAATAGCAAGGGGGCATCAAAACTAATACTTATAAAGAATAACTTATACTAACTATTTAAAGTTTTTATTCTTGTAAATCTTCTTTTCTTCATCCTCAAAAAGTATTAATAAAAAGCATAATCCAATAGTAAAACTCTTGAAAATAATAATAAAAAATCAATTATAAACTCGATCACAAAAAGCCCAAAGTCAAAACTGCCTCTTGAAGACTCCCTGCCGAATGAGAAGATGGGAAAAGCCTTTATAAAGGTTTCACATACTTTTAATTCTCATTAGAGTGCTCTGCTTGGTTGGCTTGCAAGACAACCAATAAGAGTGCTCTAACAGACAAGCCTCACTTCTCTAGAGACTTCCTGTGAATATTCGTGACTTGCCTGTCAGAGTACTCGAATTGGTTGGACAATTGCAGATTTGGTTAGGTTGAAATTTATCCATTTTCACCAGATTTATCCATCCAGAGAAAATCCAGTGTTCAGTGGAAAATCTTACTAATAAGATTGTTTTATTTTCATAAAAAGTGTAACTGCTACCTGTGTGACTACCAATTTTTTCATGCAGTGTTTAATCATTAATACTCTCATTTTCTGTTGTCTTTTCTCTATTTAACCCCTTAAGACCGGAGGGCGTACAATTGCGCCCTATTTTAGGCGGCTCTAAACGCCGCCGGGCGTAATTGTACGCCCTCCGGTCTTTCATTACTTACCCGGTGGCACGTCCGACCCCTGGAAGCCCACCGGCCATGTGAGAGTGGGGTCTTTGCGAGGACCCCACAATCACATATCCGTTATAGCTGGCTTCAGTATTGTGGCTTCAGTAAAAGTGACGTTTTTTGCATTTTTCATGCACAAACAGCACTTACACAGACAATATTATTGCTGTGATACTTGTTGCTGTTTTGAAACACAAATATTTGTATTCAGCGAAGTCTCCGGAGTACAACAGTACCCCTCATGTACAGGTTTTATGGTGTTTTCAAAAGTTACAGCGTCAAATATAAGGCTTGTGTTTCATTTTTTTCACATTAAAATTCGCCAGATTGGTTACGGTGCCTTTGAGACCCTATGGTAGCCCAAGAATGAAAATTACCCCTATGATGACTTACCATTTGCAATAGTAGACAACCCAAGGTATTGCAAACAGGGTATGTCCAGTATTTTTTAGTAGCCACTTAGTCACAAACACTGGCCAAAATTGTCATTTTTTGCATTTTTCACACAAATACTAACGCTAGCTTTGGCCAGTGTTTGTGACCAAATGGCTACTAAAAAAGATTGGACATACCCCATTTGCAATACATTGGGTTGTCTACTATTGCAAATGGTATGCCATTATGGATGTAAATGTCATTCCTGGGCTACTATAAAGTCCCAAAGGCAACGTAACCAATCTGGCAAATTTAAATTTCAAATGTAACGTGCTATATTTGACCCTGTAACTTCCCAAAATGCCATAAAACCTGTACATAGGGGGTACTGTTTTACACGTGAGACTTTGCTGAATACAAATATGTGTATTTTATTGCAGTAAAAGCAAACAGTATTGATAGTTAAAATGTCACGAACTAAAAAAATAAAAATAAATCTTATTTTCTCCAATTTTTTTCATATCAAATTATGTTTCACAGCTAAATATTTGATATTAAATGAAAGCCCTGTTTCCCCTGAATAAAATGATATATAATAAGGGTGGGTGCATTTAATATGAAAGAGGTGAATTACGGTTGGACAGACATGTAGCGCAAATGCCAGGTTTTGTTTACATTTGGTTTCGTTCACAACGTGTACATTTGGCTCCGTCCTAAACCCCTTAAATCCGCAGGGCGTACTATTACGCCCTGCAGGAGCCGGCTCTAAACGCCGGCGGGCGTAATAGTACGCCCTCACTTTAATGGCCGCCCACGTGGCCGGCTCTAATCTCCCGCTGCAGATCGCGGTCGGGGGGGTTGCCTGGCCCCCCAGGCAACCCCCCTGTGGCCGGTGACCGCGATCTGCAGCTTCTGATCGCAGTGACAGACTGTCACTGCGATCAGTTTTTAAGCGTGTGTCAGCCGATTTCAAATCGGCTGACACACGTGGCCAGCGGCTACCCCTGTGCAGATCGCGGTCGGGGGACATACCTGGCCCCCCAGGCAGTCCCCCTGGGGTCAGTGACCGCGATCTGCACTGTGTGAGATCGCAGTGACAGGCTGTCACTGCGATCTCACAGTGCTGTGATCGCAGTGACAGCCTGTCACTGCGATCACACACGTGGCGGCGGCTACCCCGTGCAGATCGCGGTCGGGGGACTTACCTGGCCCCCCAGGCAGTCCCCCTGGGGTCAGTGACCGCGATCTGCACCTTCTGAGATCGCAGTGACAGGCTGTCACTGCGATCTCAGAGCCCTCTGATCGCAGTGACAGCCTGTCACTGCGATCAGTGTTACATGTATCAGCCTAATGGCTGATACATGTAACAGCCACCATGATCCCCCTGCAGATCGGTAGGGGGAGTGCTTGTACCACCCAGGCACTCCCCCTGTGGTCAAATAACCAATCTGCAGGAGGTGATCACAGTGACAGCCAGTCACTGTGATCACTATTAGAATGTGTCAGCCAATGACCTCAGGTCACTGGCTGACACTTTGTCTCTGCCCCTCTCCTCACCTCACTTCGATCTGAGAGAGAGAGGCAGAGACATCGTTGGTTTTAGAGCTCCTGTGAAAAAAAAAAGTTTTATTACTTTATAAAAGTTTTAAATATATATTTAATTTAACCCTTTCAGCACTGATCACAGTTTATTACTGTCATCAGCTGAATAGGGCATCAAGTACTTTTGTACTTTATTTTAAAAAAAATTTGGGGTAAAAAAAAAATAATTTCTCATTTTTTTTGACCCTTTGTGTCAGTTGCAGCAACCCAAATCTCCATTACCCTTTCCCCGCTGCCGTGATCACTGTACTGTACAGTTTATCTGCTGTACGGTACTATATCAGTGATCACTGTGATCAGAGGGCTCTCTGATCAGGCTGACTTTTTTTTTTTTTTAAGGGTTATTTTTTTTCATAACTTAAAAATAACCCTTTCAGTACTGATCACAGCTCCCTTTACTGTGATCAGTACATTTATTTTGTTTTTGAGGGTGGGTAGTGGGTGTTAGGCAGGTAGTTAATTAATTAGCCCCTTAGCCCTTTTCACTTAATTTTTTTTCCCCTAGAATGGCACGTCGCTACTCAGCCGAGGAAGCGTATGCCATTCTGGCAGGCAGTGATAGTGACACTCTGCAAGACAGTGACACTATCACTGCCTCTGACATTGAGCCTCTGAGTGAGACCTCAAGTGATGGTGCCCCACCACCACTCACAAGAGGACGCTCAGAATGCCCAATGCCAGAGGGAGACTGGGTGCCTTCAAACACGATGGCACCAGAAATACCGCCGTTCACTGTTACACCTGGCATCACTGTAACAGTGGACGACTGCGAGCCAATTCGTTTTTTTGAGCTATTTATGTCGGACGATGTATTTGAGCTCATGGCTCAGCAAACAAATTTGTTTGCTATGCAGTATCTCTCTGCACATCCGGGGTCCCATCATAATCGCAGGAATATGTGGAGACCCACGGATGTCGCAGAGATGAAGCGGTTTTGGGCTTTAACCCTAGTGATGGGTATAGTTAAAAAGCCCAGTATCAGGTCCTACTGAAGCAAGCAACGCATCCTGGCTACCCCTCTTTTCCCTGAGGTTATGCAGAGGGATCGCTATCTGCAACTGCTGCGATTCCTTCATTTTAATGACAACTCACTGTGTCCCCCTAGAAATGACCCACTGTTTGACAGGCTCTATAAAATTCGGCCCTTTATCCAACTCCTGTCAGACAAATTTTCTGAAAATTATATCCCCGATAAAGATATTTCAATTGACGAGTCCCTTATGAAATTCAAAGGTCGACTGCTATTTAAGCAATACATTCCTTCTAAGCGGTCCCGATATGGCGTTAAATTTTATAAATTATGCGAATCCTGTACTGGTTACACATGGGCGTTTCGCATTTACCAGGGGAAGGATAGCCATCTTGACCCACCAGAATGTCCTGATTCTGTGGGTACAAGTGGAAAGATTGTTTGGGATCTAATCCTTCCCTTGTTAAATAAGGGATATAGGCTATGGGTTGACAATTATTATACCAGTATACAGTTATTAAAAAATTTATATTACTTTGAAACCCTAGCCTGTGGCACAGTGAGGAAGAATCGCAGGGGTTTCCCCCAAACCCTGGCAAGAGGCAGAAGCAGTAGAGGTTCCTCTTCAGCCCTCCGCCAGGATGAGTTGCTTGCCCTTCGTTTCACAGATAGAAAGGATGTATAAATGCTGTCTACAATGCATGACGAAAGTACAGTGCCAGTGTCTGTGAGAGGTAGCACTGAGCATCTGGAAAAGCCGAAGTGCATTGTAGACTACAGCAAGTTTATGGGGGGAGTAGACTTGGCTGACCAATGCATACAGCCCTATCTAGTGAACCGGAAAACTAGGACCTGGTACAAGAAAATTGCAACCTACGTGAGCCAGATTGCAATTTTCAATGCCTATGTCCTCTATAAAAAAGAGGTCATAGGTAGGCCCTGCCCTTTCCTAGACTTCACTCTAAGCCTTTTGTCACATTTATTATTTACCCAGCCCCCCAATCCCACTTTGGGATCAGAAGATCTCCAAAGACTTTGTGGCAAACACTTCCCTTCCCGAATCCATGCCACCGCTAGTAAAAGAAATTCCCAAAAAAAGTGCCGTGTTTGCTACAAGAAAGGAGTCCGAAAGGACTCTAGTTATTATTGCCCAACTTGTCCATCTAAACCCGGCCTCTGCATAACAGACTGTTTCAAAGTCTACCATACAGAGCTGAACTTCTAAATCACTCTGTATGGGACTTTGGCAGTGTGTTTGCTTGATTTCCCTGGATTACTGACCTTGGCTTGTCCTGACTATGCTTTGTTAGCTGCCTGTACCGACCCATTGGCTTGTTTTACCAACTACTCTAACTTCTGGATTCCCCTGACCTTGGCCTGTCCCTGTTTACGATAGCCATTATAAAGTGGCTACACCAAACAACTCAAAAAACTACAATTGTAGTATTTGAAATGTGCCTTCACAAAAAAAAAGCAAAAAACTAATCACAGGGTTAATGCTGCGATTAGCATTGAAAGGGTTAATAAAATCACAGGTTTTTTTTCTTAACTTCTCAGCTTTTCACACAGTAACTCCCTATGTGAGATAAAACATCTCTCTGCCTCTCTCTGCCTCCAGATCAAAGTGTATGTGGAGGTACTGTTCTATTCCTGTGATATAATAAAAACCTTGAAACATTGTACATGTGGGTACTGTTCTATTCAGAAGACCGTGTTAAATCAAAATACTGAGGTTTTAGTGTACTAACTAATACCAGAATTATGACATTTCTAGTGAAAATGCAATTTATGTGATTAAAAAGACAAAACTAAACGTAGGTATCGCTACATGGGCCCAGCATTTCTGTTAAAATGGCTAGACCAAACATCTTAAGGTCTGCATTTTGTTGTACTCTGGCTTGCCTACTTTTGAAAATGGTATGCCACAACGGTGGAAATGTTATTACCCAGGCTGCCATGCTCTCTCAAAGGCGAGATAGGCTCAGAAAATCACTTTGCCAAACTTACAAGCTAAAAGGGCATCAAATATATTTTGCACTGTACTTATCAGAAAAAATCTGAAATAATGATACGTGGGGGTACCATTATATTCAGAAGACAGTGTTAAATTGAAATACTGAGGTTTTAGTGTACTAACTAATACCAGAATTATGACATTTCGAGTGAAAATGCAATTTATGTGATTAAAAAGACAAAACTAAAAGTAGGTATCGCTACATGGGCCCAGCATTTCTGTTAAAATGGCTAGACCAAACATCTTAAGGTCTACATTTTGTTGTACTCTGGCTTGCCTACTTTTGAAAATGGTATGCCACAACGGTGGAAATGTTATTACCCAGGCTGCCATGCTCTCTCAAAGGCGAGATAGGCCCAGAAAATCACTTTGCCAA
>OW240912.1:244121040-244308037 GCA_933207985.1 Pelobates cultripes | reverse complement strand
GTGCTGCGTACTGCTAGTTAGGGGTTAACAGTAAAAAAAAATAGCTTAGAAAAATGTTAAATCTGTAAAAAAGTTTTAAGAAAGTTTAGGAAAGTTTAAAAAAAATTTATAAGCAAAACAAAAGTTTAAAAACTAGTTTTTAAAGTAAAAAAGTTATAAAAAGTAAAAAAATACATTTTAAAAACGCTCATTACCACTACACCTGAAACAAACTAGAGAAAAAATTATCCCACGCCAAGGTTCAAAATATGCCTTTTGAATTACCCCAGGGTGTATTCTTTAATAAATAGTATGTGTTTGTGGGGAAGTTTCAATAACCAACCGTCTAAACTACTCCAAATTGGAACATGGACACAGCATAAAACTTCAAAGTTAGAAAAAAACTGAATGGCTGCGCCTCAAATGCGCCCCTTCAACATCCACATATACCTGGCAAAGGTACATACGGGGGTATTGCTGTACTCAGCCGACATAGCTGAGCAACATATGAAGTATTATACAGTCATAGTACACATAAGGTTTGTAAAATATGCTGCGCAAACTCACTTTGTATGTCAAAAAGGCAGAAAAAATGCTTATTACCACTACACTTGGTACAAGCTAGCGGAAAAATGATCCCACACTAAGGTTCAAAATATGCCTTTTGAAATACCCTGGGGTGTCTTCTTTAAGAAATGGTATGGCTTTATGGGGAATTTGGATTATATAGCCTGGTAAAATACTCTAAAATGGGACATAGGCACAGCATAAAAATTCAAAGTTTGACAAAAACTGGAATGGCTGTGTCCCAAATGTGCCCCTCCGATGTCCACACATACCTGGCAAAGGTACATACGGGGGTATTGCTGTACTCAGCCGACATAGTTGAGCAACATATGAAGTATTATACAGTCGTAGCACACATAAGGTTTGCAAAATATACTGTGCAAACTCACTTTGTATGTCAAAAGGCAGAAAAAACGCTTATTACCACTACATCTGGTACAAGCTAGCGGAAAAATGATCCCACGCTAAGGTTCAAACTATACCTTTTGAAACACCCTGGGGTGTCTACTTTAAGAAATGGTAGGCCTTTGTGGGGAATTTGGATTATATAGCCTGGTAAAATACTCTAAAATGGGACATAGGCACAGCATAAAAATTCAAAGTTTGAAAAAACTGGAATGGCTGTGTCCCAAATGTGCCCCTCCGATGTCCACACATACCTGGCAAAGGTACATACGGGGGTATTGCTGTACTCAGCCGACATAGCTGAGCAACATATGAAGTATTATACAGTCGTAGCACACATAAGGTTTGCAAAATATACTGTGCAAACTCACTTTGTATGTCAAAAAGGCAGAAAAAAATGCTTATTACCACTACATCTGGTACAAGCTAGCGGAAAAATGATCCCACGCTAAGGTTCAAACTATACCTTTTGAAACACCCTGGGGTGTCTACTTTAAGAAATGGTAGGCCTTTGTGGGGTAGATTGAATTTAAAACCTGCGAAGATGCTTGGAAATTGCACATAGGCCCAGCGTCAAAATTCAAAGTTTGGCAAAAACGGATATGGCTTGGTCTCCTATATGGCACTGTAGCTTCACAAAATAGTGACAAAGACATTCATTGGGGGTGTATTTTACTCAAAAGACTTAGCTGAGCATAATTTGGGAGGTTTGAACTTAGTGGCACATATGAAATATACAAAACGCCCAGCAAAAATGCAATCCGTATGTAAAAAATGCACAAAATAATTTTTTTACCACATACTTTGGCATATATTGGTGAAAAAATGGGGTATGTTAAGGCACAATATGCACCTTATGAGATACCCTGGAGTGTCTACTTTTACAAATGGTAGGCCTTTGTGGGGGGGTTTTGAACAGTCAAACTGTTATAATACCCCAAATGGAAGCTAAGGCTCATTAAATCCATCTCTCAAAATTCTACTGTGAATACTGTAAAGGACAGGTCTCCTATATGGCACTGTAGCTTCACGAAATAGTGCCAAAGACATTCATATGGGGTGTCATTTACTCAGAAGACTTAGCTGAGCATAATTTGGGGGGTTTGAACTTAGTGGCACATATGAAATATACAAAACGCCCAGCAAAAATGCAATCCGTATGTAAAAAATGCACAAAATTTTTTTTTAACACATACTTTGGCATATATTGGTGAAAAAATGGGGGCATGTTAAGGCACAATATGCACCTTATAAGATACCCTGGAGTGTATACTTTTACAAATGGTAGGCCTTTGTGGGGTTTTTTTGAACAGTCAAACTGTTATAATACCCCAAATGGAAGCTAAGGCTCATTAAATTCATCTCTCAAAATTCTACTGTGAATACTGAAAAGGACAGGTATCCTGTATGGCACTGTAACTTCACGAAATAGTGCAAAAGACATACAATGGGGGTGTTATTTTACTCAGCAGATATAACTGAACACAAAATAAAACTTTGTACAGGAATAGCACACACCAACTTTACAAAATATACACGAGAATTTCTCTGTTATAAGTTTGTGTGCCAAAAACCAAAAAGAACAAAATTTTACTCCAATATTTAGCAGAGGTTGGCGGTGAAATGGCTACGTAGAAAGTGTCAAAACAACCTTAGGTAAATAGCCCGTGATGTCTACTTTATATAAATATATACTTTGTGTGGCAATTTTGTTTTCTTTTATGGCTATTAAGCTTACAAGACAAACATACCAAATTCTAAAATCACTCCACATTAAAATTTTATTTTACTCCTTGTGCTTTGTGACCTGTAACTACCAAAAAAAAACTTAAAATCCCAGACACATTATATATTCTGTAAATCAGAACAAATAAATAAATTTATTTTTAATTACTTTCCTTAACCTGCACTAATTATGCACACATTATTATTGCAAAAACTGTAAAAAAAACCAATATTTTTCATTTTTTTTGCATTTTTCTGTATTTTTTTTATAATAAGTAAGCATTTATATATATATATGTTATATCAAATTAAAGCCCTTTCTGTCCTTTAAAAAACAGTATATAATATGTGTCGGTGCAATAAATGAGAGAGATGCAAATTGCAGTTGAACGCAAACAGCAAGAAAATGCAAAAATTGCTTGTGTCATTAAGCGTAAGTCAAGCTTCTGAAGCTGTGTCCTTAAGGGGTTAAGGGGTTAAGGGGTTAAATTAATTGCTTTTGAAAACGTCAACAGCTGGAACATACAAGTCATGAGAAATAATCAAACAACTTGCATTTGTCTTGATTTTAAAAAGTATTTAACAGTTGTGAACCTTTCTATAAATAAATACTTTCTGAAACATTCTATGTGAGACACATATTGAACTTTATTATGATTTATTATTTTGTACTTTATGTTGTTTAGTTTCTGACAAAAAAAATGACAAAATGTGCCAGCGGGGATGGTTTTATACTCCTTTTTTGTTGTTGTTGTTTGTTTTATTTTCTAAAGCATTTAGAGATTTCATTTGTTTCCAAAGAATATACGTCTTTTATGGTGTATGCCTGTATTAAGTGTAATAATTATATTTCTATCATTTAACATTTGCCTGCATATTTACCATGACATCTTTTATTACAGTTCCACAATTGGATTTGTGATTATAATTGCATTTAATTATTTTGTTTTATTTAGTATGTTAGCCACAACGATAGCTTGAAAAATAGAAGTGGGTGGGAAAAGGTCTTGAAAAGTCAAGGAAAAGTAAGTGTTTTGCAGCCTTCAGCAGCAATTATCTTACATGTCATTAACTTGTATAATATCTGTGAATTTACTCAGTGTGGTATTCAATCAAATCGTTCAGAGTTTCTGACAAGGTCTCTATCAGACATTCTAGAAGCAAAAACCTACTTGGAAAAAGTGATCATCCATACACATTTCATCTTATAAGAAAGGAAATGCATTTAGTAGTATTACATTGAGTTTATATTCTGTTAAAGTTTTCATCTTAAGATTTTGTTGCCCTAAAGCAGAAGCTAAAACCAAGTTCTGAAGGAAAACGGTTTGGTCAAAATAAGTACGTACATGATTTTTGTTTAAAGATATCATACCATTATTGCAGAGTTTGGGAAGATATGCAAGATGCTAACTCTCTCTCTCTCTCTCTCTCTCTCTCTATATATATATATATATATAAAAAAAATACACTGCTCAAAAAAATAAAGGGAACACAAAAATAACACATCCTAGATCTGAATGAATTAAATATTCTTCTGAAATACTTTATTCTTTACATAGTTGAATGTGCTGACAACAAAATCACACAAAAATTAAAAAATGGAAATCAAATTTTTCAACCCATGGAGGTCTGGATTTAGAGTCACACTCAAAATTAAAGTGGAAAAACACACTACAGGCTGATCCAACTTTGATGTAATGTCCTTAAAACAAGTCAAAATGAGGCTCAGCAGTGTGTGTGGCCTCCACGTGCCTGTATGACCTCCCTACAATGCCTGTGCATTCTCCTGATGAGGTGGTGGATGGTCTCCTGAGGGATCTCCTCCCAGACCTGGACTAAAGTATCTGCCAACTCCTGGACAGTCTGTGGTGCAACGTGACGTTGGTGGATGGAGCAAGACATGATGTCCCAGATGTGCTCAATTGGATTCAGGTCTGGGGAACGGGCGGGCCAGTCCATAGCATCAATGCCTTTGTCTTACAGGAACTGCTGACACACTCCAGCCACAGGAAGTCAAGCATTGTCTTGCTTTAGGAGGAATCCAGGGCCAACCGCACCAGCATATGGTCTCACAAGGGGTCTGAGGATCTCATCTCGGTACCTAATGGCAGTCAGACTACCTCTGACGAGCAAATGGCCCCCAAAAGAAATGCCACCCCACACCATTACTGACCCACTGCCAAACCGGTCATGCTGGAGGATGTTGCAGGCAGCAGAACATTCTCCACGGCGTCTCCAGACTCTATCATGTCTGTCACATGTGCTCAGTGTGAACCTGCTTTCATCTGTGAAGAGCACAGGGAATCAGTGGTGAATTTGCCAATCTTGGTGATATCTGGTAAATGCCAAACATTCTGCACGGTGTTGGGCTATAAGCACAACCCCCACCTGTGGACGTCGGGCCCTCATACTACCCTCATGGAGTCTGTTTCTGACCGTTTGAGCAGACACAAGCACATTTGTGGCCTGCTGGAGGTCATTTTGCAGGGCTCTGGCAGTGCTCCTCCTGTTCCTCCTTGCACAAAGGCGGAGGTAGCGGTCCTGCTGCTGGGTTGTTGCCCTCCTACGGCCTCCTCCACATCTCCTGATGTACTGGCCTGTCTCCTGGTAGCGTCTCCATTCTCTGGACACTATGCTGACAGACACAGCAAACCTTCTTGCCACAGCTTGCATTGATGTGCCATTCTGGATGAGCTGCACTACCTGAGCCAGAAGCATGGGAACTAAGAAGTGGTCTGTGGTCACCACCTGCAGAACCACGCCTTTATTTGGGGTGTCTTGCTAATTGCCTAAAATTTCCACCTGTATCCCATTTGCACAACAGCATGTGAAATTGATTGTCTCTCAGTGTTGCTTCCTAAGTGGACAGTTTGATTTCACAGAAGTGTGATTGATTTGGAGTTACATTGTGTTTAAGTGTTCCCTTTATATGTTTTTTGAGCAGTGTGTGTGTATATATATATATATATATATATATATATATTTGTATTATTTAAATGCTTTGCACTCTCACTGCCTTTTTATGCAAAATACCCAGTGCTTTAAATGTCTGAGGAAAGTTCTTAGTTACAAACTGAAATGTTGACTGGCAAAATAAAAGATAAAAATTCTTAAGACAGAGAGTGCCAGAAAACAATCTTACTTTGTGTGTGTGTGTTTGTTTGTTAATAGATAGATAGATATTTGTACACCCTATACAAAAAAACATATATATGCTTTTTTAAATGCAGCTCCTGAAGAATTCTAGTGTTAATAGACGAAACGTGTAGGGCCTATCCTTTTCTTACTGCTTTATGCAATATGTTTTAATACAAAACTGGTGTTTTTTAGAATTCCTGTTAAAATCCTTAATGAAGGAGATGTAATGGCAGCCCCTTGGGAAGTCCCAAGGAGCCTTTTAGGCACTATATTTTCAGACAACTTGTGAGTGCAACCTATACCTTTATAGTGATTTGCAGTGTTGCAATATTAAACTATTGTCTTATATTTTTGTTTAGATCAATAGGATCAACTAAAACGCTGTTTGTTTTGTACGGTGGATGTTTAAGAAGGCTTGTTAGGAGAAACCTTGAAAGGGTAGCTATAACTACAAATGCAGCCATCTATAGTAACTTGAGTATATTTTGATAAACTTTTTTTTGTTCAGGAGAGACAGGGCTTTAATTTCTCATGAACTATTCATATATGAAATATAATTTATTATGATTATAAAATAAAAAAAACTGTGAGAAATTAAGATTTGTTTTTTTTTTAAAAAGTATAGTTCTGCCTGGTATTTTAGCTGTAAATGTCATGATACTGTTAGGTTTTACTGCAATAAAATGCACATATTTGTATTCTGCAACATCTCACGAGTACAACAGTACCCGCATTAAGAGGTTTTACAGTGTTTTGGAAAGTTACAGGGTCAAATATAGCACATTCCATTTTTCAGTTTTTTCACATTGAAATTTGCCAGATTGGTAATGTTTGAGACCAATACATTTGAGACCGTGTGGTAGCCCAGGAATGAGAATTACCCCGATGATAGCATACCATTTGCAAAAGTAGACAAGCCAAGGTATTGCAAGTGGGGTATGTCCTGTGTTTTTAGTTGCCACTTAATCACAAACGCTGGCCAAAATTATCAGTCATATTTGGTTTTGTGTGGAAAAAAGCAAAAACAAATATTTGGCCAGTGTTTGTGACTAAGTGGCTACTATTAATGACTGGACATACCCCATTTGAAATACCTTGGGTTGTCTACTTTTGCAAATGGTATGCCATCATGGGGGTAATTCTCATTCCTGGGCTACCATACGGTCTCAAAGGCAACATTATCAAACTGGCAAATTTCCATGTGAAAAAAAGTGAAATACAAGCCTTATATTTGACTCTAACTTTCCAAAACACCAGAAAATCTATACATGGGGTGTACTGTTATACTTGGGAGACTTCACTCTACACCAGGATTAGTGTTTTAAAACCGTAAAACCTATTGCAACAATATCGTCAGTAAAAATGCAGTTTGTGTGTGAAAAATGCAAAAAAAAATCACTTTTACTGAAAATATCATCATTGTAATACAATTTATAATTTTGAAACACTAATATTTGTGTTCAGCGAAGTCTCTCGAGTAAAACAGTTTTTATGGTGGCTTGGAAAGTTATAGGGTTAAATATGGTGCTTACGTATTAAATTGTCTTCACTTTCTGTCTGGATTGTCAGGCACGTCAATCAAATTTTAATTAGTAAAATCACATAATTATGTTAAAAGATTACTTAAATATACATGTATTTAAATTCTACATGTGTACTTATGTAATCATTTATGTAATTATATATATTTATCTATTTATATATATTTGTGGTTATTTGTAATATATATACCGTATTTTTCGCTCCATAAGACGCACTTTTTTTCCCCTCAAAAGTGAGGGGAAATGTCTGTGCGTCTTATGGAGCGAATGTGAAGAATTATTATTCAGGCCCAGGTCGGTTATGCTGCTTTCCAAGGGAAACTAGGGGAACTTTCGAGCCAGGTTCAGCTCGGGCGGACTGAGCGAAGTGCACACTCAGTGCGCACACTTCCTTCAATCCCGGCCGGAAACCGGAACCTGAAATAGAAGTTCTTGGATCACGGAGACATTGCCAGAAGCCAGCCCACGCCCAAAGACACAGGTAAGTAATTATGGGACAAGGGGAGGGGAGACACCCATGGGACAAGGGGAGGGGAGGAGACACCATGGGACAAGGGGAGGGGGACACTATGGGAGAAAGGAGGGGAGACACAAGGGAGAAAGCAGGGGAGACACTATGGGACAGCAGTGAGGAGACACTATGGCAGGTCAAAGTGAAAGGGGAGACACTATGGGACAAGGGAGGGGACACTATGGGAGAAAGGGAGGGGAAACACCATGGACAAGGGGAGGGGACACTATGGGAGAAGGGGAGGGGGACACCATGGACAAGGAAGGGGAGGAGACACTCATGGGACAAGGGGAGGGGGGGAGACACCATGGGACAAGTGGAGGGAGGAGACACTATATGAGAAAAGTGCAGGAGACACCTTTGGACAAGGAGGGGACACCTAAGGAGAAAGGAGGGGGAGACAATTATGGGACAAGGGGAGTGGGGACACTAAGTGGGACAAGGAGTGTGGGGGAGCAGACACTATGGGACAAGGGCAGGGGGGACACTATGGGAGGGAAAGTGCACTATGGGACAATGGGAGGGGGGGACACTATGGGATCAGAACACTAATGGACAAGGGGAGGAGGGGTTAAAGAACACTATGGGACAGGGTAGGAGGGGTTAACAATCACTATGGGACAGGGTAGGAGGGGTTAACAATCACTATGGGACAGAGGAAAGGGGGGTTAAAGATCATTATGGGACAGGGGAGAAAAAAAAATATTCTGAACAAACTGTCCCATGGTAAGAAACACTATGGAACAGTTTGTTCAGAATATTTTTTTTTCTGGGTTTCCTCCTCTAAAAACTAGGTGCGTCTTATGGTGAGGTGCGTCTTATGGAGCGAAAAATACGGTATATATATATATATATATATATACATATATATTTTACACTTTTTCTAATATAATTTTTTTAATATAATCTTTATCAAACACTTTTTTTTTATTTTTTAAGAAAACACACATCATTACATACATATACACCAATCTGCTGGGATTTTTCTCTTCTGTATAGAGCCATATAATATTATATCGATGTATCTCCCTCACTCACAGACACTAAACATTGACAACAAGTTACAATTACCATACATCTCTACATATACAAGACAATGCAACTAAAGAGAAAAAAGACACTTTCACATTTTTCAGAGGAGAAATTTTGTATACATTATAAATTATCCAAAATATGAACAATTTTTACAGTAGTCTCATAAGAAAAAAGATATTTTAAAAGATATAAAAATTAACGGATGCTTTATTCATCAATTTTTTTCCCTAATCCGCTCACAACACTTATTCCAAACAGTTACTTTTTTACTTAGGTTCTGTTTGCTCAACATTAATTCCATTTTAATCTGAAACTCAAGTTGAGCCTTTACTCGCTCCCAAGGGATATGTATATCATTTTTTCAGTTTCTAGTAACAACTATTTTGGCCGCTAAAAATAGATGAATAACTATGATTTTGGATTCATAAGGCATTGCAGGCCAGTTTAGATGAAGCAAAATGACCTTTGGAGAAAGCTGCAATTTAAGGTTTCGATTTTTTAAAATGAAGGTTTGGATTGAGGCCCACAAATTTCTTAATTTATAAAATTCCCACCAAATGTGTTTATATGTACCTGTAATTAATCCACATCTTCAGCATAAATAATCTGTTGTAGGGTACATTTTATTTAATTTTTCTGGAACCAGGTACCATCTATTTAACACTTTAATATGGGATTCTAGTAAATTTAACAAGTGTATGGTCTTCGAAACTTCTACTACGGAGGAGCCCCAATGTTTAATATCTATATCTATATTTAGTTCTTTCTTCCAAACTTCTAAAGCTGTCTGTGTTTTTTCATTATTACAAAGTCTAGTCTGGTTTTACTACTCTTTGTGAATTAAATAGTATGCTTATCAATTTATGTAAACTAGAGTCTAATTCAATTAAGTGCATCATCAAAAAACTTTTAATTCTTAAAATATTGAACATTTCCTTTGATGTTAAACCATACTCTTGCGTTAACTGAACAAATGTTTTGATTGTTCCTTGCCATCAAAATGTCATTCTAATATATATCTATTAATAACAAAATACAGTTAGAATGAAATTACATATGAATATATAATTTATTTTAATTTTTTATTTTGTTTATTATTGTAATTATACATATATATATATATATGTACTTATATTAATATACACTACACATGACATTACATATATATCTATATATATATGATGTGTATATAAATATTATATTTATATATATATATATATATTTTTTTTTTTTTTCTTAAAATATATAAATACACTTTTAATTTATTTTACATGTTTAATAATTTTTTTTACACTAAGCACCAGCAGGGGGACTGTATGACAGCCCAGACAGTCCCCCTGCTGGCAGATCCACAGCTAGCTATAGGGGTCCATGTGATCGCTCTTGAGAGCGATCACATGGCCTCCGGGGGGCTGATTTGCCAGGGGAGGGCTGCCTGGGTTGTCAGGCAGTCCTCCCAAAGAGGATCGCGGCAGAGGTAAGTATCATGGAGCTCCTGGGGGCTTAAGCCATTATGGCGTTCTATGCCGCCGCAGCGGCTTTAAAGCCCATTATAATGGGTACGGCATAGAACGCCGTAACGGCGTTAAGGGGTTCAGGCACAAAATGCATTAGAAGACATCCAGTTCTCCCACCTGTTCCAGCCATGTCCTGTACATAAATAAAGGCATGTTATTTTAATGGGATACTATAGTGCTAGGAATACAAGGCTAGCCACTTACCCAATTACAACTTTAATTTGTTCCAAACTTCACAAGGGTAATTAGTGAAAGTTTTTAGACCCTGTAAGAAAAGTTCAGTTGGTTAGTTCTCCTTGTTGACATATCCTGTAACTATAAAAAAAAACAATTGTCTATAGATGGATTTAAAATAGAGTTAATTATATGGTATTGTCTCTTCCTTACATGAGCAAGCATGAACTGTTCTTCAATCTGTGATTTAAGATGTAAAGTTAATTTAAAGTTGTCATATTGATGGTGCATTGCATCTTAATTTCATGAGATATAAACACTATGGTAAAATAAATCAGAGGTGCTAAAGTAGGCATTCAAAATACTGGCTTATGCACTAGCAGAATCCTGTTAAAATTACTTAATTCTAACCACATTGGCTATTCTCATATTTACTAAAGCCAAATACGGTCAAAATCCAGTCTCCCTGAGCAAATTTGCAGCAGTCATCCTAATGCATTAGGTGCTTGTATTAAAAGTATAGGATTCTGAAGATATACAAAGCAACGCCTTTAATAAAATTCAGGATCAAATTAATTCAGTAGGATGCACATTCGCAAATTAGCATTCACTTGCTTTCAAGGGAGTGAACTGTAATTTGAGGTACTATTTGCCTGCTGGCAGTGCTATTAGTAAATAATTTAAAAAAAAATCTTAAGGGCGTGATGGTTAATTAAGTGGCAGCTCTAGCTTGTGGCATGTCTCCTAAATATTTAAA
Organism: Pelobates cultripes; assembly: GCA_933207985.1. Lineage (NCBI taxonomy): Eukaryota > Metazoa > Chordata > Amphibia > Anura > Pelobatidae > Pelobates > Pelobates cultripes. The sequence goes on along the minus strand of OW240912.1, from coordinate 244,296,688 downwards.
ACTAGCAACTGGGCAGCCATTGCTGCCCAGTCACTAGAACATGTCCCATAACCATGGGACTTGGGCCTTAGATATAACAGGGGGAGGAAATAGCCCCTCACTTGCCCTCACCCATAGGTTGGAGGCTATTATAATTTTTAAGGGGAAGGTCCTTGTATATGCCCAGCTCCAATTAATTAATGGCAAGTTGAGACCCTAATTATAACAGTAAATGGGAAGAGGTACTAATGTCCTCCCCCCCAGGCTACACCCATCGGTATTTCGACTCTAATAGTAATAGTATAGGTGGGAGCCTACCTGTCCTCCTTCACTAGTTTTAATTGTTTAAGTTGCAAGTGGGGGCAAATGGAGGCTTAAAATTTATAATATTATAGAATTATAGAATATTGAGTATCTCAGGATTTTTTTTATATATAATTATTTATTGTCATTTTGAATAGCAGATATAAAAGAGAAGGGAGGATCAGGGGTACAGAAATAAAAAGGAGTGGTTTAGGTGAGGGGACATACATTCAAGATACAATTTAACGTCGAACAATGTTGGACCTTTGGCATAGCTTTAATTACATAATTGTTACAACCTTGTTCAATTACAATATAGAGTTCATAACAAGAACAATATCATCAATATTGGAATTATGTCATAGGGTGAACTGGGATATAACAATGTATAGAAAGGAGGAAATATCCTTGAGAAAGACATTAATCCTACTAAAGGTTGCAGTCGGGTTAGTGACATATAGGCGTTGGGCTGATGCTGTGCATAGCAGATATGCATCTGAGCTCTGACAGAAGGTTTCAAGGTCGGCCTGGTAAATAGATGTAGTGGGTTAATGCACTTTGTGGGCCTCAAGGTAGCAGTTCTGGTGATTCTATAAGGGTGTGCTTTAAGTTGGCACTCATTTCCCTGTGAGAGCCCTTCCTCAGGTTTGTGTAGGACATAGTTATGGTTCTACAGCCAGTGGTATAACTGTATTGTCTAGGTTGCTTGACTTTCCATCACTCATGTGGACTTGTTGACCCAGTCAGCAGACATTTTTTCATAAATATAATATTGATGGAGTTTGGTCCAGAGTTGAGAGAGTGTGGGGCATATGGTTTGTTTCCATGAACAGGCAATGAGATTACGGGCACCGAATAGTATGAGCGCCACCTTTTGTTTAGCAGCTAATGGAGTTCTGGATTTGGGAACAAAAGAAATAAGCATGTGGTAATGGTGACATGAATGTCTGGTATGGACAAGTCTCAACATTGTTTCTTTACCCATGACCACAGTGGCTCAAGAACTGGGCATTTCCACCAAATGTGGGTCATATTGCCCATCTCTGTGCCAAATCTCCAGCAAGTATTTGGTACCCCGGGTAAATTATGTTGAGACGGCTTGGGGTAAAGTACCACCTGTAGATCATTTTTTGTGCACCTCAACGTGAGAGTAGCAGGCAGTGAGACCTTTGCGCTGCATTAAGTGCTAAACAATATTGTGTTGTATCCAGTGTAAGAGTGCTTTCAGCCGCCCATTAGACAGAGAAGTGAAAATCATTCTGTGGATTAGTTTCCATTAGTGTGTTATAGCTTAATGATAATGTCTTAGGTTTCATGGGCACCTTTCGGCATCTGTCATAAAGTCGGAAACATCAGCGTTATGGGTTGTAGCCCATATTTTTGGATGATACACCCAGTTAGAGATAATGCTTTTTAACTGTAAGTAGGAAAAAACATAGGAGTTGGGTATCTGATGCTGAACTTGTTTTCTGAAAAAGTTAACAAATTGCCCTCCTTATAGAGGTCATCTATTTGTGCAATGCCCCGTTTCTGCCATTGTTTGAATGACAGTCCTGCTGAAATACGTTCTAATGAAGTGAGTGGTGCCCAGGGGTGAAATTTGAGGTGGAAGTCTTGGTTCATATGCAAATGATCCCATATGCAAAGTCTTTCACGGATTAGTGGAAGTAACACGAGGTGTGTTGGACGTAGGTGTTTTGGTGTCCATAGTAGGTCTATTAGTACCCTCTTAGGGGCTCTGTCTGTTTCCATGTCCACCCACAGCAAAGGGCCCACAGGGGCATGTAATTTCACTGCTGCCTCCAAGATCGAGGCCCTGTAATAAGCCATCACATTGGGCACTCCTAGAACCTTGTCTTTAGTGCACACCTGTAGTAAAGATGCTGCTAGTTGAGGCCTTTTCTTGTTCCATATGAAGGCTGTATTTGTTTGCATAGGGTCACAGAAGCATTCTAAAAATTATTATATCAGGATTTTAATGGTTTTTACTTGTTTATTTTATTTACCTATTTAGAAATTGGAACATGTTAGGATTTCAATCCCCCAAACAGATAGAACAATAAAAAGCTGGTGTAGTCATAGTTGCTGAAAGGATAATTTTATTTTCATGTTAATGTTATTCTAGTGCTTCTGGGATTTTATGCTAGGGTAAAGAGTGTATTCAACTTCAGACTTGTCATGATAGCCTTGATGTTAAAGGATGCAAGATAAACCCCATAGGGATACTATCACAATTAAAACTTATAATAAATAATACAAGTGTACTTCCAATACAGGAGAATGTCAAATTGAGACATTCTTACAACTCATTCAGGCCTATTTAAAGGGTTTTAGGTGAAGTCCGCTTTTCAAACATTTCATCTCGATATTATCATCCAACTGAAATATTTAATAATAAGTGTGTGAAACTATGTTCTACATACCTATGATTAATAAAGGCATGCAAATGAAAACACCAAACTTCTGTCGAGTTACTCAAGGAAAAAACATTTTTAAGCAGTCATATGCTGAATACATCAAGGGAAACATGTTTCTCATTCAGTATAAGGTTTGAGGTTTTCAACATCATCAAAATTAAAAATATATTTTACAGACTTGTGCATTTGGTTTTAATCATTTGGGAATTTGTCTGAATTACGGGCAATGGACAGGTCTGATATTTATAACTCTGAAGCACCATACAGAAGTATCAAGAACAAACTAACAGGACAATAGACAAACATGTTCATTTGTTTCATGATTTGGAGTTCCATTTGTGATGCCCATTTGATGGGGGGGAAAAAAGATGATTGATTGTTCAGAGACCGCTACTAAAGGTTAATTTGATTTACAGATTACGTTTGAAGTGACCAATGGTGGGATAAAAACAGGGGCATCAAATAAATATGTATTTATATACTGAAATATTACATACTTATTAGAATATATAAATATTAACTTATTTTACTGCTCCCCTTCTTTTCCCCTCTACTGGTTACTTTTTTCACTTCATCTCTGACCCAAAGGCTAGAACAATTATCCTATCTATGTACTGCAAAAGATCTAAATAATAGTTGTATTTTGCAGTACACCAATTGGTCTATTTTCATGCCTTTTGTGTTTGTCCAAATCATTTTTCCAAATATTTTGCATGGACAATATTTAGGCAAGCTGAACCACCAAATGGATAAATATCAGACTACCCAAGCTAAATGATTATTTTAAATTAAATAATAGAAAAAATAAGGTATGCAAACAAGTCATTTGCAGTTTTACAATGTGTCTTCTGATAGTGATTCTGATAGTGTTGGTCTAAATAAAGACTTATAGTAGTCATGTTCTACTGTAACAATGGAGAATCAGTGGGGAACATCTAAAAGTAGTGTTATTAGGAACGTGATTATTAATGTCAAAGTGTAAGCCTAAGAGACAAAGCTTCAAGGACATTTGATTTTTTTTTTTTTTCACAAGGGGTTATTTTTATTCTGAGGGTTTTTATTGGCTTATAACCATTGGCACAAGATTATGGTATCAGGTGTGTTGGTGACAAAAATGCATATTGCAAGTGTAAAATGATTTTTTTTATTTTTTTTATTAACCTAGTTATTTTAGTAACCATAATTGAACTTCTCTCATTGGAAGAAATATTGTTTTAATATTATTTTGGAGCATATTTAAGTCTTATATGTTGATAAATTGTCTTTGGAACTGGCTTTAGTGAATAATCCTGCAAGTAATATAAAGTAGTAAAAATGTAGAAAAGTAAGTGAAGAACATCTCTCACTCACAAAAAAACATGTAGTTGCAACTCCAAAATGAAATAAGCATGGCTATACTGGTTTTCATCATACTTATAGCAGTTTAATAGGTGTAATAACAGGGTTACCCTCTTGGTGCTGGAATCCTTTCAGTAATTAAATGATACTTCACACAGGACAAGTTTTGTTGATCCGCACTCATAGGGAATCCCCAAAAATACATAGAAAATAATGCACATTTATTGAAGTCAAAAAAGAAAATACATATGCAAGATACTAGAACAGCAGTTCTTATGTATGCTGAGGAAACATGTGAAAATGAAAAAAAAGGTTGTGAGTGAACACAATACAAAAAGTTCAAAACCTCACCCTAGAACCACCTGCTGTACAGGGGGGAGAACACCAAAGAAGCTGACCCTAAAGAAATATTAGAGAAGCCCTGGACGTGTTTCGCACCACTCGCTTTCTCAACATCTATGATTTCTTCTTGATGTATTTTGGGGATTGCCTATGAGTGTACATCAACAAACTTGTCCTGTGTGAAGTAATATAAAGTACCATTAACAAAAAGTATTCATATTTTAAATGAAGGTTTCTGATATCAAACATACTATGTTAGATTACAGTTGAAAATCAAACCTGAAAGAGTCAGTGTCTAAAAATGGAGTACACCTCAGGCTAAGATTAGAAGAAATTAAAGGGTAACCATTAGTGATGTCCCGGACGGTTCGCCGGTGAATAGTTCCTGGCGAACATCGCTTGTTTGTGTTCGCAGCGGACGGCGAACATATGCGCTGTTCAGTCAGCCCCCTATTCTTCATCATTGAGTAAACTTTGACCCTGTACCTCACAGTCAGCAGACACTTTCCAGCCAATCAGCAGCAGACCCTCCCTCCCAGACCCTCCCACCTCCTGGACAGCATCCATTTTACATTCATTGTGAAGCTGCATTCTTAGTGAGAGGAGGGACAGTGTAGCAGCTGCTGATTTGATAGGGAAATTGATAGCTAGGCTAGTGTATTCAGTGTCCACTACAGTCCTGAAGGACTCATCTGATCTCTATGACCTCACTACCCCCCACACCCTCAGCCTCACTACCCCACACACCACCCCCAGCCTCACTACCCCCCACCACCCTCAGCCTCACCACCCCCAGTCTCACTACCCCCCACACCACCCTCAGCCTCACTAACCCCCACACCCTCAGTCTCACTAGCCACCACACCCTCAGCCTCACCCCCCCACCACCACTCCTGCCCCCCACCACCCTACAGCCAACCACCCTCAGCCTCCACTACCCCCCACCCCCAGCCTCACTACCCCCACACCACCCTCAGCACTACCCCCCACCCTCACCCCCACACACCCTCACCTCCTGCCCCCCCCTCAACCTCACTACCCCACACACCCTCAACATCACCACCCCCCACACCACCCCAGCCTCACTACCCCCACACCACTCTCAGCCTCACCACCCCTAGCCTCACTACCCCCACACCACCCTCAGCCTACCCCCACACTACCCCAGCCTCACTTCCCCCACACCACTCCCTCACCACCCCCAGCCTCACTATCCCCACACCACCCTCAGCCTCACTACCCCCACACCCTCAGCCTCACTACCCCCCACACCCTTATTTTACATACAATTAAATAACATATTTGATTTAGTTTGGATATTTAACCCTTTAACTTTCATTGTAGCCTATGCATTAGTGGCAGTTCTGTACTACCATATCTCAAATTAATTTATACATATGGATTGCATCATTTTCTTACTTAAAGGGACACTATAGTCACCTGAACAACTTCAGCTTAAAGAGGTTGTTCAGGTGAGAACTATAGCTCCCTGCAGCCTTTCTCATGTAAACACTGTATTTTCTGAAAAAAAACCTCCTTGAGAAAATACAGTGTTTACATTGAAAGCTAGGAACACCTCCAATTGCAGTCACTCAGAATGCCACCAGAGGGACTTCCGAGTTGATTGAGGCATAAAACTCCTCAATCCACTCAGATCTGCTGTCAGCAGAGCACAGAGCAGCATGCAGACACTCCCTCTTCATGCAGACTCTGAACTTTCCTCATAGAGATTCATTGATTCAATTCATCTCTATGAGAAGATGCTTATTGGCCAGGGCTGTGTTTGAATCATGCTGGCTCTGCCCCTGATCTGCCTCTTTGTTATTCTCATCCAATCCCATGTGGAAGCACTGTGATTGGATCAGGCTACCACTTCTGATGATATCAGCAGACTGTTTTTTTTTGTTTTTTGTTTAGGCAAACAGCATGCAGAGTTACAGCTTCTGGCTTGAATACACTAAGAGTTTTACTATATTTATGGAGGCATGAGGGGCCCAGGGGGGCTAGATGGTGGTGTTAACACTATAGGGTCAGGAATACATGTAGTTGCACTGATGACTATAGTGTCCATTTAACACAAAACATCTTAATATATTCATATTTTTTATTGAATGTTTTGCTACAGCTATGCTCAGTATTACTATTATGAAGCCCAATATATTCAACTAGTGCAACAGCCAAATTTCATAAAACTAAGCATAGGTATTATCAGAGGGCTCAAAGCATATTTGGTTTAGGTTTGCTGCCAATTAACACTTCAGTATGATGCATTTGATATTATTCTGTCTAATCTAATCTCATGCATTAGTATGGTGTTTTGTAATTGTTTTTTACAGTGCATACTCTATATTTGTTTGTATAAAAAATAAAATACTTGCCACAAAATCATTGGTATATATTTTTTTCAAGAATAATTACTAATGAACATATCTTTTAAATAAAATTGTAGCTTTATCACTGTCATCGGGTACATTTTATATATTGAAGTCGCTTGCCATGATACAGTTAACCACTGCAATGGTAATCAACAGTATGCTATGATATGGCAAAATGGGAAAGACATCCATTGTTATGGAATATGGATCTCTCTCTCTCTATACAAAATACAATCATGTTCACAATAATGTCCCTTTATGTGAATTAGTTAGTAACAAATATTGTCAAAACAAGGTCATGAGAAACATGTATCTCTATCCAGGTTCAATACTGGGGAAAACAATTTCACCTTTCCACCTTCCTGTCCTCTAAATATACCTGAATTTGATATCAGAGAAAATAAATGAAATACTAAACCTTGAAACTCTGATTTACAGAAAACAATGAAACAATAGTAAATTGTAAAAATGACCTTTCTGAAACTACTGGGTTATTTTTCTTTGCAATTCAGTTCTAAATAAGAACAAGGTTATTCACTAAAATTTCAATGGCCCCATACCAAATGGGGCAAAACCATACAGTCCAATACAAATATTGAAAAATCCAGTCGTTATTCATGCCATGTAACAATGTCCGGCAATTTGCATTACAGGCTCTATATGAACCTAAATTTGTTCTGTATTTTAGGCAGACCAAATTCAGGAAATTCACACCTTAACTGTTAAAATCTGCACCCAAATGCTTCAGATTCAGGCATATATTTTAAAAATCCAAACTGTTTGCCTGCTGACAATGCTATTTGGTAATGCTAGTAACCAACAAGCAAATAGTTAAGAAACCCTCAGCAATGTAAGGGTTAACTACTTGATGGCTTACCAGCGCTTGTTAACTAAAGTCCATGGGGGTCTATATGACTCCCATATTTCTAGAAGGGAGGTTTTATAAACCCACCTCTCTTTTAAACCATGCACTGTAGTGGATGTAATACAGACAACTACTGGAGCAGCTTCTGCTGAAGCAGAGGCCCCTATAATGGGGATAGACCGATTATTGGTTTGGCCAATATTATCGGTTGATATTACAGATTTTGGCAAATATCGGTATCGGCCACTATTAATACTGATATCGCCAATAATGTGAGAGGTGGCAGTGGCCCATAAGGCGTAACACGCGGCCGCATTAGGGCATAACGGCTCTGGGGGCGCAAGAATAGAGTGACCTGCAGGAAGGAAGTGCACAGTGCTCCCCCTACCAGTCACTCGGTGTAGCATGGTCGAGTGTAGCAGAGAGGACAGTGGTACAGGAACTTTAGTTTCCTGTACCTAGACGGACTGACAGGAAGTGCTCACTGAGAGGAAATATTCTTGAAAACATAAAAATATCTAACTGGCATGTATTTTTTTTGTGCATTTACCACTTAATAAAAAAAATAAAAAGATTTGCAAAAATAAATAATAAACATGTTCAGTTATCATTTTCTCAAAATGATAAATGTACAGAATATTGGTATCGGTAAGTTATCGGCTATCAGCCTGAAAGTTCACAGATTATCGGTATCGGCTCTAAAAAAGAAATCAATATTGGTCGATCCCAACCCTTTAAGCCTCCAGAAGGATGCATTGATTCAAGGATTTCCTAAGGGGAAGTTTGAATGTGTATGCAGTGCTCACTGCAAATGCGCATTAGGTCCTATAGGAGGAGCATTGCATTGGTCATCACCAAAGGAGACCATTCCTCCTCCATAATGTTGCAGGAGTAGGTGAGGTAAGCCTCATGCTGGAAAAAGTTTCCTTTACTGGTTTGCCTGCTGCTGGATAGTTTGCTATTTGTAGCAGACAAATAGTATTTCAAATTATTATGCACTTGCAAAAAAACAAGTAAACAAAAACTTACGAACATGCATCTCCGACCTACCGGATGCATTAAGTTTAAATGTTTTGTTAAATTGGTGTTCCCTTAGCTGCTATCAAACTGATGAATAACAAATTGCATTAATTAAACTAATGTTGCTATTTGTCCAGTTCAGTCATAAAATAATTTGTTCATATTTATTTGGCAAATGCACTAACTGATTAAATATTTGCATTTATCTGAAAACGAATGCACAAGTCTACTCTAGATTACTTCCTAAAGTATATGAAGTATTTTGATTGTTTCAACATTTCTATGATCTTGGAATTTTCTTCAAAACATTCTTTCTCTTTCACTTTAAAGCTTGGGAAAAATGCTGTCACCCTTTAAGAAACAAAATCATTACATTTTTTTCTTGCTTTTATTCATGACAGCACATGTATTCCACATACATTCCCCATAGAAATGTACTTGTTTGTATATGCATGTTTCAACACAGAACAACAGATTTTTTAGGGGAGTTATTATGGAAAATAAAAAAATTTCTTCACCTGTCTTGAGAGCCACCCAAATGTATATTCTGGATAATTGCCAAGGGTTTTAAATGACTTTATTTGTGACATTTTCCTCTTTGAGAGAATGTGATGCACTATAGGAATCAATTGTCACTTGAAAGTGCTGATTGCTCTTTATAGTAAATAATATATATTTATAACTTTATGGCACTGCATATAGAGAACCTACACACAGACATAATGTATAAGCATAGAAATTCACTTTTACAGAGATTAAAATCTGATGTCCTATGCTACTATCCGAGTCTTATAAAGCCCCATTGCCACCGCAAGCATGAAGAGTCTATGACATATTCACATATTCACCACTCACCCTTCACCACTATCAATGGTTTAATGGTGGGTGGAGAGTTTGAGCCCTGCTATTATATAATATTATATACCAATTAAGAGAACATTTATTTATTTATAAAATGTTTTACCAGGAAAGACACATTGAGATTTCTCTCGTTTTCAAGTATGTCCTGGGTCCACAAAACATTTCATTGATACATTAGGGCACAATAAAATACAAAAACAATATTAATACACAATATATACAAAATTTAACATAGAACAGGTATTGAATATATAATCAACCATAACACGTGCATTCTGTTTTGAGGTATGTAGAGAGGGATCTCTTAAAGCACTTTAGGCTTGGGGAAGATTTTAAAGTGTGCGGGTGGTCGTTCCACAATTTTGGCGCTCTGTAGGAGAAAGAGGATCGGGCCGCTTTTTTTTGTATTGAGGTAGACTAAATAAAGTGCTGGTACTGGATCGGAGGTTTTAGGAGGTGGGAACAGCCGAGGAGAGCATTCTGCTCAGGTAGGGTGGGAGCGTCCCAGAAAAGCTCTTAAACACAAGGCTGGAAAGATGAAGGGTTCCAGCGACAACCAGTTTAGTTCTTTTAACATGTCACAATGGTCGGTCATGTAATTACATTGTAGCACAAATCGGCAGAATGAGTTATACAGTGTATTGAGTTTATTAATGTGGGATTGCAGTGCAGGTGCATATACTACATCCCCATAATCAATGATTGGCATCAGCATTTGCTGTACAATCTTTTCATTTACTGTAGGGCTTAGGCTGGATTTGTTTCTCTACAGGGCACCTAGTTTTGGATAAAGTTTAGATGCAAGTTTTTCTATGTGGAGGCCAAAAGATAGATTGGGGTCTAACAACATACCCAAGTATTTGAAAGAGTAGACTGTGGTCAGTGTGCTATTTGAATTAGTTTTGATGGATAGGTGGGCATTGTGTAACTTGTGTAATTTAAGTGTATCTACAGTTTTTAAAATGTCTAAAAATAATGGCGGTTTAGTTATAAGATGATTATACATTGAGTAAACCTTTACCAACTTTTCCTAATTACTGTTTTTATAATATATAACAGATGTAAAATATATTTTTTTGTGATGGGGTTAAATGGATACATACCAGGTTTTTAAAATAATCTTTACTTATCCTTATATTTAACAAAAATGTACCTGTGAGGTGCAAAGAAAATTTAAATGTAGAAATCCACACCTCTTTATACTGTACATGGGTACCTCTACATTATCTCTTTGTCAATCATTGTTATAATCTCTGTCATTTGCATCTGGCAGTCAACATTAGACTTAGACTTTGCATTTGGCAGTCAGCATAAGCACAATGGAAAAAATTGCTTTGGTCGAGTCATTTTGCCTGGTAAAAAAAAAGTTTGCATAGTAGGATCTTCATCCATGTGGTGATGTGTTTTATAGACTATAAAAAGATTTGGTGAAAATCTTCAGATGAGCTAAGAGGTTGGAAAACACAATGTGCCTATCAGTGTGCTGCAATTAAAAAAAAATGGCTACAATAATGTTGCCTACTTGCCCAGCCTTATGTTTATGCTGTAGTAGGCACTCTGCAATACCAAGTCAAAGAGAAGTTGTATAAAATTAAGATTTTTCTTTTTTGCAGTCTTGAATAAAGTAATATTGGGAGCAGTGGCAATAGTTTTTTTTTTTTAACTGAAATAAAGTAATGTTTTATAAAAATGAAAGAAACGGTCAGTGGGCAATCAATACCTTCATCCCTTGTATCCTAACAAGAACAAAGCATGCCCACACATGCAATCTGTAGTATGAGTAACTGCAGCAGGTAGTAATTTAATTAAAATTAAAAAAAGGATTTAAAAAAAAATGAAAGGGAACAATGCCTGAGCGAGGAATCAATTCACTTTTTTAAAATTGTCTTTCATTGTAGTTGTTTCACCATAACTCCTCCAGTTTTGTGGTAATGCATAAGGTATCTCTGCAGACACAGTTAGTAGAAGCTGATAGGGCACTGTTTTATTCCATACTGAATGATGGTCAATTAAAATACAGACTAGAAGTGAGGAAAAGCTTTTTTTTTCTCAAGGTGGAAATGGTGAGTGGGTTTCAGTTGCCAACTTGGAAAAGAAAGTGTCAGCTTTTTCAATAAAGCCAAATAAACTATGGAGATACTGGAACTAAAGAAACTATGCCTGCAATGGTGGGGGGAATAGATGTATCATAATCACCAGATTCATTACCACTTCCGCCAAGACACTACTTGGTGCTCTATCATTTAAGAAATTCCAGATTTTGTTTACATTTTGTTTTGATAACAACGTGTACATTTGGCTCAGTCCTTAAGGGGTTAAGTAGCAGAACCATTAAAATTCCGCTAATCAAAGAAAACAAAACTTTCAAAAAAGTACCCTACATAAGTATCATAATGGAAAAGTCACATTATAATGCTATCAGAAACACAAAAGCAAAAGGAAATGTATACAAAAAATATACTAAAGTAAAAAAAAGAAAAGGAAAGGAAATTATGACCACAATACTTGAAAACAAGGAGTGCTACAGTGGGAGTTAGTGAAATAAAATAAGTGGAACCAAGATTGGATCAACTACAATAACATAACTTTTATCATAACACCCAACAAATACGACTTTTAAAAACATGTTTTGTACAAAAAGTAAAACATCACCTAAATGGTGCATTAAAGATTCATAATTAGTGATGTCCCGAACTGTTCGCCGAACGGTTTGCGAACGGTTCGCCGTGGACTCATCATTGAGTAAACTTTGACCATGTACCTCACAGTCAGCAGACACATTCCAGCCAATCAGCAGCAGACCCTCCCTCCCAGACTCTCCCACCTCCTGGACAGCATCCTTTGTGAAGCTGCATTCTTAGTGAGCTGTCCAGGAGGTGGGAGGGTCTGGGAGGGAGGGTCTGCTGCTGATTGGCTGGAATGTGTCTTCTGACTGTGGGGTACAGGGTCAAAGTTTACTCAATGATAAGTCCGTGGCGAACCGTTCGTGGCGAACCGTTCGGCGAACAGTTCGGGACATCACTATTCATAATCACATACCAGCTATCACAGGTTACTAAGAAATGTATCACCAAAGGTAAGTAAAATTATTATTATTGGAAAACCCAACATGGTCATATGCCAGCTGTCAAGGATTGCTGGGACAATGTGTCATCAACGGTGAGAAACAGTAAATATAACAGCAACATTCATTATCCCAACATTTAAGCAATATGTCTCAAACTGCATAAGATTAAATTGACTCCTATATACTTTCCTGAGTCAACAGCAGGGCACATTTTGTGACTAAAATGCTTATTTTATTTACTCATCTTAATGCAGAAGGATCACTTGTGATAATTAATGTCATATTTCAGCACGACGCTGCACGCAGTACTGGAATATTACTCAGGATTAAATGATAAAAAAAAAAAAAATGGAGTTGCTTTGAATTTTTTACATTTTCTATTTACTAAATGTTGTCATTAATGCAACTGAATGATTTAAATAGGACAGCCCTAAAATGTTGATATTACATTACATGCATTAATGCATTAAGATATAATATATATATATTATGATATTTAGAAACAATCAACCTAAGTAAAATGTTGAAAGAAGCAATATGTTTAGAAAGGTTATAATTGCATACTTATATGTACATTAATTTCTATGAATGTAAAGACACAATGTCAAGTGGCAATATTAACAGTATTGCATTGCAGAAGAGCCATTTTAAAAGTTTTTCTTTTAATGTTGTGTGTGGGTTGTTATTGTGCATCCTTTTACATTTTACATTCTTCTTTCAAATTTGCAGAATATAGAATATCACATGTGCAGCATTAACCATTGAATATTAATCTATCTTCTGATAGTCACCACTTAGGGGACTCAAGGGGTTAATTGTTCTGAAAAAACACTATATTACTCAGTGTGGTATTCAATCAAATCGTTCAGAGTTTCTGACAAGGTCTCTATCAGACATTCTAGAAGCAAAAACCTACTTGGAAAAAGTGATCATCCATACACATTTCATCTTATAAGAAAGGAAATGCATTTAGTAGTATTACATTGAGTTTATATTCTGTTAAAGTTTTCATCTTAAGATTTTGTTGCCCTAAAGCAGAAGCTAAAACCAAGTTCTGAAGGAAAACGGTTTGCTCAAAATAAGTACGTACATGATTTTTGTTTAGAGATATCATACCATTATTGCAGAGTTTGGGAAGATATGCAAGATGCTATCTCTCTCTCTCTCTCTCTCTCTCTCTCTCTATATATATATATATCTATATATATATATATATATATAGATATATATATATAAAATACACTGCTCAAAAAAATAAAGGGAACACAAAAATAACACATCCTAGATCTGAAATACTTTATTCTTTACATAGTTGAATGTGCTGACAACAAAATCACACAAAAATTAAAAAATGGAAATCTTTTTTTTCATCCCATGGAGGTCTGGATTTGGAGTCACACTCAAAATTAAAGTGGAAAAACACACTACAGGCTGATCCAACTTTGATGTAATGTCCTTAAAACAAGTCAAAATGAGGCTCAGTAGTGTGTGTGGCCTCCACGTGCATGTATGACCTCCCTACACTGCCTGTGCATGCTCCTGATGAGGTGGCGGATGGTCTCCAGAGGGATCTCCTCCCAGACCTGGACTAAAGCATCTGCCAACTCCTGGACAGTCTGTGGTGCAACGTGACGTTGTTGGATGGAGCGAGACATGATGTCCCAGATGTGCTCAATTGCATCTGGGGAACGGGCGGGCCAGTCCATAGCATCAATGCCTTTGTCTTGCAGGAACTGCTGACACACTCCAGCCACATGAGGTCTAGCATTGTCTTGCATTAGGAGGAACCCAGGGCCAACCGCACCAGCATATGGTCTCACAAGGGGTCTGAGGATCTCATCTCGGTACCTAATGGCAGTCAGGCTACCTCTGGCAAGCACATGGAGGGCTGTGCAGCCCCCCAAAGAAATTCCACCCAACACCATTACTGACCCACTGCCAAACCGGTCATGCTGGAGGAAGTTGCAGGAAGCAGAACGTTCTCCACGGCGTCTCCAGACTCTGTCATGTCTGTCACATGTGCTCAGTGTGAACCTGCTTTCATCTGTGAAGAGCACAGGGCGCCAGTGGCAAATTTGCCAGTCTTGGTGTTCTCTGGCAAATGCCAAATGTCCTGCACGGTGTTGGGCTGTAAGCACAACCCCCACTTGTGGACGTCGGGCCCTCATACCACCCTCATGGAGTCTTTTTCTGACCGTTTGAGCAGACACATGCACATTTGTGGCCTTCTGGAGGTTATTTTGCAGGGCTCTGGCAGTGCTCCTCCTGTTCCTCCTTGCATAAAGGCGGAGGTAGCGGTCTTACTGCTTGGTTGTTGCCCTCCTATGGCCTCCTCCACATCTCCTGATGTACTGGCCTGTCTCCTGGTAGCGCCTCCATGCTCTGAACACTACGCTGACAGACACAGCAAACCTTCTTGTCTCATGCTACCACTAGAGTGAAAGCACTGCCACCATTCAAAAGTGACCAAAACATCAGCCAGGAAGCATAGGAATTGAGAAGTGGTCTGTGGTCACCACCTGCAGAACCACTCCTTTATTGGGGGTGTATTGCTAATTGCCTATAATTTCCATGTGTTGTCTATCCCATTTGCGCAACATCGTGCAAAATTGATTGGCACTTAGGTGTTGCTTCCTAAGTGGACAGTTTGATTTCACAGAAGTGTGATTGACTTGTAGTTACATTGTGTTGTTTAAGTGTTCCCTTTATTTTTTTTGAGCATTGTATATATATATATATATATATATATATATATACACACACACACACACACACACACATATATATATACCCATAAACAATCAATCGGCAGTCCTTGCACTCAGGCTATGATAAGTAAATATGTTTGTATACTTGCCGGGTGTTAAACCTGAGACTTTAAATATCAATTAAGAAAGTTGTAATGGCAGCACTCACGGTCTTCAGTTAAAAGTCTTCTTTATTGAACAAGAATTAAAACATGAGGTCTAGGATCAAAGTTTCAGTCCACCAATGGGACTTTCATCAGGATCAAATTATATATATATATATATATATATATATATATATAATAATTCTACGTATATATTTATGTAATAATTTTACATAATTAGGTAATTTTATTAATTACAATTTGCAGGACCTGCCTGACAACCCAGGCCAAAAGTCCAAGGAATTTAATTTGCTAGCACTATATTTAACCCTGTAACTTTCCAAGACACCATAAAACCTGTACATGGGGGGTACTGTTTTACTAGGTAGACTTAGCTGAACACAAATATTAGTGTTTCAAAACAGTAAAGTGTATTACAACGATGTAGAAGGAACACAGGAAGTGTACCTAAGTGGTATAGATATCTACTCAAAAAACTGAGAGATGAGTGTTTGAATCTACACAGAAGATAACTGTCAGACAAAGCACTTAACTGATAAATAATAAAGGAAAAAATAAATAAATTTTATTATAAATAAATAATACTAAAAAACCAAACGTGCTAATGTTCAAAACGTGAACCTAAAATAGGTGCTAAAACTTAACCCCAAAACCAGTTTCCTAATAATATAAAAAAAAATCGTCCAAATGGCCAAAAGGTAATGAAATGTGAAATCTGCTAAAAGGGATTTCAGGAAAGTATGATAGTATCAAGTATCAAAACGTCATGGTATTGAGTATCAGCCAGAATACATCTAATGAAAGTGTCCTTCTAATTGCTTGGTATAGAGAGATCACAAATATTTCAAATGTAGAAAGCCTGTAAGAATGAATGTCAGTCTCAACGAGACTGACAGACGGTCCACAGGCGACTTGGTAGGTATAGAGTATAACTCGAAAACTAAATATCGGCTGATATATTCGAATATCTAAAAGCTGAGGAACTAAATAAAGGTCTTGATATTGTGAGAAAGTCACTGTTTAGTCTAGAAGGTACATAACACAAAATATATAATTAAATTCAAGGACGGAATGCACAGCTCCGATCAAGAAGGAGGATTTTCTCGCTAACAGATCGTTGTTAGTTATCAATCTGCTATTACCCAAATATGGGAAAGCCTGTAGAGCTGAAAATACCTCACAGTATACTAAGATGCTGTGGAATATAACATATTGATTGGTATATCTAACAGATATCAAGAGTCTGAAGAATTGGATAATAGCCAACAGCCCGATGGAGGGAACTGGCAGGCATGATAAATACCTTGCAGGATACTAATATGCTATAGAGTCTAGCTTATATCGATTGGTATATTCTGAAAAGATAGTAGAAACTATCGAATACTGCAACAGTGTGACAGAAATATTAGATGAAAATTAGATCTAATACTCGTTGTCAGTTCCGTGCAGAAATATGCTGTTAATGTTGCGGTTACTCTCTTAATATAGATCTCTAAAAGCACTCTCACGCGGAGCTGATGCTAGAGCTAAACTGCCCCTGTGCCTTCGAGGGCACCTATCTCTCGTCCCACCAGCTACTAGATACAAAATTTAAATGAAAAAGAAAGAAAAGTATCTAAGCTAAATACATTTGAAAGGGATAGTAAAAGCTACCCAATGCTGCAACTATGTAACAGAAATGTAAGGTGAAAGTTTGATCTAGTACTAGTAGTCAGGTTATGCAGAAATGTACCGTTGATGTAGCGGTGAGTCTCTTAATATAGATCTATGAAAGCTTATGACTTAGAGTTTAGCACATTTATCTGCGACCATCCTATAGAGATTTACTAATATTTAATTTACCTTAGATATTTTTCTCTTTTTTTATTTATATCTTGTATCTAGTAGCTAGTGGGACGAGAAACAGGTGCCCTCAAAGGCACAGGGGTAGTCTAGCTCTAGCATTAGCTCAGCGTGAGAGCGCTTTCATAGATCTATATTAAGAGACTCAACGCTACATCAATGGTATATCATCAGGACACCGCTTTTGGGGTTAAGTTTTAGCACCTATTTTAGGTTCACGTTTTGTACATTAGCATGTTTGGTTTTTTAGTATTATTTATTTATAATAAAATGTATTCATTTTTTCCTTTATTATTTATCAGTTAAGTGCTTTGTCTGGCAGTTATCTTCTGTGTAGATTCAAACACTCATCTCTCAATTTTTTGAGTAGATATCAATACCACTTAAGTACACTTCCTGTGTTCCTTCTATGTTATATTTAACATATGTTATATGTTATACCCCCCGTTCTTTAAGTGTACCTTTAATTTGGCTCTACTTCCGTCCTTTTGTATTACAACGATGATATTGTCAGTGATAGTGAAATTTTTTGCATTTTTCACACACAAATGGCACTTACACGGACGATATAATTGTTGTGATACGTTTTACTGTTTTGAAACACTAATATTTGTGTTCAGCGAAGTCTCCCTAGTATAACAGTACCCCTTGTGTACAGGTTTTAGGGTGTTTTCAAAAGTTACAGAGTCAAATATAAGGCTTGCGTTTCAGTTTTTTCACATTGAAATTCACCAGGTTGGTTATGTTGCCTTTTTTGAGACCGGGAATGAATGAAAATTACCCCCATGGTGGCATACCATTTGCAATAGTAGACAAAGGTATTGCAAATGGGGTATGTCCAGTCTTTTTTAGTAGCCACTTAGTCACAAACACTGGCCAAAATTGGCGTTCAAATTTGTTTTTTGCATTTTTCACACAAACAAATATTAACTCTAACTTTGGCTAGTGTTTGTGACCAAGTGGCTACTAAAAAATACTGTACATACCCAATTTGCAATACCTTGGGTTGTCTACTGTTGCAAATGGTATGCCATCATGGGGGTAATTCTCATTCCTGGGCTACCATACAGTCTCAAAGGCAACGTAACCAATCTGGCGAATTTCAATGTGAAAAAACTATATTTGACCCTGTAACTTCCCAAAACACTATAAAACCTGTACATAGGGGGTACTGTTTTACACGGGAGACATCACTAAATACAAATATGTGTATTTTATTGCAGTAAAAGCAAACAGTATTATGACATTCACAGTTAAAATGTCACGTAGAACTAAAAAAAAAATTTTAAATTCTTATTTTCTCCTATTTTTTGATATTTTATTCATATTAAATTACGTTTCATACCTAAACATTTGATGTTAAATGAAAAACTCTGTTTCCCCTGAATAAAATTATATATAATAAGTATGGGTGCACAAAATATGAAAGAGGCGAATTATGCCTGAACAGACATATATAGTGCAAGTTCAAGTTTTTGTTTTGATCACAACGTGTACATTTGGCTCAGTCCTTAAAGGACCACTATAGGCACCCAGATCACTTCAGTTTAATGAAGTGGTCTGGGTGCCAGGTCCAGCCAGGATTAACCCTTTTTTCTATAAACATAGCAGTTTCAGAGAAACTGCGATCAGGGCCGTCTTTAATAACGAATGGACCCTGGGCAAGTGTTTGCTTGGGCCCCCTGGGCCCTGCCGCTCTCGCCCCTCACTCCCTGGTATGCAATCACGGCATCCATCCCAACGCAGTGGCGGTACTAAAGTAGAATGAATTTTATTGGGACCCCCAATTGCAAGGTTGGACTAAAGGTAGAACCCCATCTGTCGTGCAACTCCAACAATGCTTTGACAGCTGGGACTCTACCAATTTCCCATGCTTGCAGGGTTGTATTTAGCACTGAGCCATGTTTGTATGTTTGAATGTAAGCATGTGTTTGTATGGAGTATGTTTGTGTGAATGTGTTTGTATGTGGTACTGGAGTTTGAATGCAAGTGTGCATTTATGTGTAGTGTTTGTTTTTGAATGTAGGAGTGTGCTTGTATGTAGTGTTGACAGGGCCGGTGCAAGGATTTTTGCCGCCCTAGGCAAAAGAAGGATTTGCCGCCCCCCCCCCTCACACACCGCCCTCTCCCCCCTCCCACCTCCCCCCTTTCCCCCTGGAACATCGCAATGCCCCACCCATATGAACTAACGCCAGTGCTGCACACAGTGTGTGTTTACATTAAAAAGCCTGCAGGGACAAACTATAGACACCAGAACAACTTTATTAAGCTGCAGTGGTTCTGGGGACTATAGTGTCCATTTAATGTGAGGTAAATTAGAGATTAGTGTCACTAATAATATACTAGATTGCCTACTTACAATCAGATGAGGATGGTGATGGGCTCTGGCTGCAGTCTGGCTCCACTGGTCTGGTGTAGAACAGGATCTCTGGAGGCTGTTTGTAACTGTGGTCACAAAATTCAATGTTCTGGGAGAAAGGGAAGCAGCAACCACCCATGAACTCACAGGGAGTAGAGTGTGTAGGGGGTGTGTTATGTGTTACTGTAGAGGATCTAATGTGTGTGCTTACAGAATGTAGTGTATAGGGATACCAGTTTGTGTAGGTGATGCAGTGTGTTTGTGTGTAGTGGAAGCAGTGTGTGTGTGTGTGTATAAGAGATGTATTGTGTGTTTCTTGTTGTGTGTAAGGGATGCAGTGTGTGTGTGTCTGTAAGGGGTGCGTTGAGTGTGTGTAGGAGATGCATTGTGTTTCTGTGTGTATGTAAGAGAAGCAGTGTGTGTTTGCATGTGTGTGTAAGGGATGCATTGTGTGTTTCTGTGTATATGTGCAAAGGATGCATTGTCTTTATGTGTAAGGGTTGCATTGTGTGTTTCTCTGTGTGTAAGGGAAGCATGTTGTGTTTCTGTGTGTATAGGGATGCATTGTGTGTGTGTGTGTGCGCGTGGTGTGAAAGAGCTCCCTGCTGCCCCCTGTCCTATAGAGCTCTCCCTTCCATTCCTTAGAGATCTCCCCTGCCCCTTAGTGGTCTCTCCTCTCCCCCCCACCTCCCTTAGTGGTCTCCTTTTCTCCCCGACTTTCCATTAGTGGTCTCTCCTCTCCCCCCACCCTCCCCTAGTGGTCTATCCTCCACCCCCCTCCCTCCTTTAGTGGTCTCTCCCTCCACGTTCTCATCTCCCACCTCGTGTTCTCCTCTTCTTCTCCCCGTGTTTTCCTCTTATTCCCCCTGTATTTTCCTCTTATTCCCCGGTCTCCTCTTATTCTCCCAGTGTTTTCCTCTGCTTATTCCCCATTATTTTCCTCTGTATTCCCAGAGTGTTTCTCCTCTTCTTCTCCCTGTAATCTTCTCTTCTTCTCCCTCCCTGTAATCTTCTCCACCCCTTGTAATCTTCTCCCCTTCCCTCCCTGTAATGCCTTCTTCTCCCCATAATCTTCTCTTCTTCTCCCCCTAATCTTCTCACTCCCCCTTCCAGCAATCATCTCCCCCCCTCCCATACATGCTGACAAAAACACACACAGACATACTGACACACAGACAGACATACTGACACACAGACACTAACACACATACACTAACACACACTAACACACAAACACACATACACTAACACACACTAACACACATACACTAACACACACTAACACACAAACACACACTAACACACATACACTAACACACAAACACTAACACACACATACACTAACACATAAACACACATTTATTTTTTTAAATGTAATCCCCCCAGCCTCCTTACCTTTTGGAGTGCTGGGGGGGATTCCCTGGGGTCCAGTGGTGCTGCTGACCCCGGCGGGCAGGTGGCCGGTCGGGCAGGAAGGCGGGCGCACGAGGGAGCACTCACTGCTTCCTCTTCAGCTCCCTCACGCACCACGTAGGGATGCTGGCGCCGGAAGATGACGTCATCTTCCGGCTCCGGTATCAGTGCGCTGCGCCCGCATTCCTGCCCGACCGGCCACCCGCCCGCCGGGGTCAGCAGGGCCAGCCTCGGGGGGCCCTGGGGTGGCCGCCTCCTGGGCCCCCCAGGGGAAGACGCTGGCCCTGTGGGTGCATACCAGGGTCGCAGCCGCGACCCTGGTATGTACGCCACTGCCCTAAGTGCATGGGCCACCCGGTGGGACGGGGGAAAAAAATAAATTGATGAGGGCAGCGGGGCCCACGGGGCAGGTGCCTCGGGCCCCCCAAGAGAAACTGGGCCCGGGGCAGCTGCCCCGTTTGCCCCGCATTAAAGACAGCCCTGACTGTGATGTTAATATTAGGGTTAATCCAGCCTCTTGTGGCTGTCTCATTGATAGCCGCTAGAGGCGCTTGCGTGCTTCTCACTGTGAAAATCACAGTGAGAAGACGCCAGCGTCCATAGGAAAACATTGAAAATGCTTTCCTCCATAGGAAAGCATTGAAAATGCTTTCCTATAAGACTGGCTGAATGTGCGCGGTTCTTGCCGCACATGCGCATTCAGCCGAGGAAGAGAGCTCCCCGCCCGGGGTTGGAGAAAGAGATAAGTTTAACCCCTTCCTCCCTCTAGAGCCCAGCGGGAGGGGGACCCTGAGGGTGGGGGCACCCTCAAGGCACTATAGTGCCAGGAAAACGAGTATGTTTTCCTGTCACTATAGTGGTCCTTTAAGGGGTTAAAGTAGAATTATGTGGCAAAAATGTGGTTCTTTGTTGAACTCATTTGCATATGCCTACCCAGAATCCCTTGCAGTAGTGAGAGCACTGTTAAAGTGAGATTTCTGTGGGAAAAGCAAGTCTTATGGCTTGACTGGTGTGTGTATTTGTGTTTAGCAATGTATTAACTATCCACTTACTTCAGGTGGAAGGGGTTTTCATCCACTTTTTTCCCCCACCACAACTCTCCTGGTATGTACTTTACAAGTAATGCCAAGCCCCCATAGCAAGCCAGTAACCAACCTCATGCGGATGAGTTGCATTAACAACGAAGCAGCTGTCCATAAGTGGTTCACTGACTTTGCTCCTCTTCCTGAGTTGTGTTTCAAAGCTGTTGTATACAGCAGACACATACTCTGAGGCGTGAACCTGGAATTGTGGGAGGGGTTACATGGCTTATGATTACTTCCGGTGCAAAGCTGACCTCTGGAGAAGTTCCCGTGTTTTCCCACAAATGGTTTGGTTCTCGCGAACAATTTTCAACAATCGGATCACTGTAAGTATCGGCATTAGTTCCGCGAACAGAAAACCAGAGCCCTTCAGCAGGAGACTGATAATCGTGAGTAACCTAGCCTTTCATGCCTAATGCACTTTGTTCGGCAAAACTTTTTTATACACCCGTAGGGCTTGTTACATTTTTCAAAATGTCTCTCAATGAAATCACTATGATTTCAAATTAAATCACTATTCTTAAACAAAAGTCTCGCACAAACACACAAACCTTAAATAGACTATTCAAACTCACGTACGGTTAAAACATATGAACGCTAAACTCACAAACCCTCTTTTCCACATAAAACTATAAGTCAAAGTCAGCTACGCTAACTCACAAACTCAAGTGATTTAGGTACTATTTCACACAAACTATTAGAGCCACGAACTAAATGAAACTAACGAACTGCTTAATTCTCATGTATGACAATAGATGTAACAATCAGTTAAAGTAGATACTATTAAAGCAAAAAAAAAAAAATAATGATTAAATTGCTATTATGGTACTTATGGATATTATCGGGGATTAAGTATGAAATTGAATTCCTGCTAATCATAGGTTTATTTACTGTTTAAGGGTTCTCTCAAGTTCAGGTCATAAGTTGTGATGGTTAAGGGGTATTACGTCATAATGATACGGTTTGATGGCCTGTTGATATATGCATAAAAATGTATTTGTTATAAATTCTGGTTATCACTGCATTAAAGTATTCCGTTTCTCATTAGACTTGCTCTCGAATCAATACAGGTATGTTGTGTCAGATTCTAATTATGTTCAATCAATATTGTATGGATAGATTGATATATTCCTTGTTCCCTTGTAGGTTTTTAGGTTCAAGCATTCCAAAACTAGGCCAACTAACTGAAGTACTTTATCTGCATTTCCCACTGGAGGTGGGTAGGTTTCTTTTTATATATTTAAACATTGGTCTTACTAAGCCTTTTCTTGTGTATAATACCTAATTTAAGGTGAAGAGTACCACAACTAGGTCATAACTAGAGGAAGGTACGTATTAGTCTTATTACAATTTCCATTAAAAATGACTTTAATAAGCCAGCTTGTACTGATAAACTCATTTATTTATCTAGGACAGCTCACTATAAGACTGATTGAGTATTCTAATATCCTACATTTAGAACAAAGGTACATAATAAATCTCATGATTCCCTGTGCTAGTGACGCCCCACCCCAGTGCCATTAAAGGACCAGCCCAACCACTTAAATCAAACTAATAGATACTAATTCTTAGGCTTCTTCGCCTTCGGTTAGGACACGCAAGGCCAGTGTCCTTCCAATTTCAGACGTGGATAACCCATCGGCCCAACTCATAGCTATAGCCTTGCAATGGTATTAGTAAGGGCTTCATCAGTCACTTCCATTCTGTTTTATATCTGGTAATTATCACTGAGAGGCCAACACCCCACCACTTACATCAGTGGCTCCTATACCCTATAGGCAAAATCATAGATAGAGACTCTGTCGACACTTAGAAACTGTAAATGGCGTCACTAATCACCACAGTAGCCTATAATACAATTTCGCCACTTTGCATTAGTATTTAGCCACAGCTCCCAATCCAAGCGAACAGATACCCCTAGTCCAGCCTTCAGTTACTGGTCTTGGACTATTACATAGAAACATAGAATGTGACGGCAGATAAGAACCATTCGGCCCATCTAGTCTGCCTAATTTTTTTTAAAATACTTTCATTAGTCCCTGGCCTTATCTTATAGTTAGGATAGCCTTATGCATATCCCACTAATGCTTAAACTCCTTTACTGTTTTAACCTCTACTTCAGCTTGAAGCCTATTCCATGCATCCACTACCCTCTCAGTAAAGTAATACTTCCAAATATTATTTTTAAACCTTTGCCCCTCAAATTTAAGACTATGTCCTCTTGTTGTGGTAGTTTTTCTTCTTTTAACTATAGTCTCCTCCTTTACTGTGTTGATTCCCTTTATGTATTTAAATGTTTCTATCATATCTCCCCTGTCTCGTCCTTCCTCCAAGATATACATGTTAAGTTCCTTTAACCTTTCCTTGTAAATTTTATCCTGCAATCCATGAACCAGTTTAGTAGCCCTTCTCTGAACTCTCTCTAAAGTATCAATATCCTTCTGGAGATACAGTCTCCAGTACTGCGTACAATACTCCAAGTGAGGTCTCACCAGTTCTGTACAATGGCATGAGCACTTCCGTCTTTCTACTGCTAATACCTCTCCCTATACAACCAAGCAATCTGCTAGCATTTCCTGCTGCTTTATTACATTGTCTGCCTACCTTTAAGTCATCAGAAATAATCACCCCTAAATCCCTTTCCTCAGATGTTGAGGTTGGGACTCTATCAAATATTCTGTACTCTGCCCGTGGGTTTTTAGATCCAAGATGCATTATCTTGCACTTACCTACATTAAATGTCAGTTGCCACAACTCTGACCATTTTTCTAGTTTACCTAAATCATTTGTCATTTGGCTTATCCCTCCTGGAACATCAACCCTGTTACATATCTTAGTATCATCAGCAAAAAAACATACCTTACCATCAAGACCTTCTGCAATATCACTAATAAAAATATTAAAGAGAATGGGTCCCTCAGGTACTCCACTGGTGACAAGCCCATGCTTCGAATATACTCCATTGACTACAACCCTATGTTGCCTGTCTCTCAGCCACTGCCTTAGCCATTCAACAATATTGGAATCCAAACTTAAAGATTGCAGTTTATTTATTAGCCTTACTGAAATCTAGGTATCTCTGTGCATTAAAAATGCACCTGTGTTCATTGTCCATAAGCTATGCCTGCCTATACCATAACCCCACCGCCACCATGGGCCACTCAATCCACAACGTTGACATCAGCAAACCACTCATCCACACGACGCTGTAGGATATGAATATCCATTTTGCTCTATATCCTAACTGTTCATGTAAGGGTTAATTTGAATCAAGAATAAATTTGGAATTGTATCTCCAATTCTCAGAAATGTTATTGAAGCATGATTTTGTCATGTTCCTGGAAAGAAGATATTTGCGTGACATGACATGACATGACATGACATGGCGTGACATGACATGGCGTGACATGACATGACATGACATGACATGACATGATAAGGATTCTGGAATGACCTTGTTAATTGTCCAAGATTTCTGTATTTGTAATCATCTGGGTTTTATCCAATATGCATACATTATGTAACATCGAATTATAACTGAAAACAACTTGTGAAAAATAAACTATGTCACAATGCTCAATGACCCCCACCGACATGAAAATGGGGTATAAGTATAACTGATGTATCAATTAAAATTTGAATTGGTTATAGAACACATGTCTTGTCTTCTTGACTGATTCCCAGGATCCTGTCTGATAAAGAGGGTGCAGCTCCGGCAAAATATCCATCCTATCCCCTACAAATTGGTGTCAGAAGTTTTTGGGGTGCATTTGTGAACGGAACGAAAGAGATCAGGTAAGAGAATTGGGTGTCTTTTTCACCTTTGTTCTTTTACTTTTCTTTTTCCATCCTTCATACATTGCATAACTACGTTTTTATTGAAAGGGGATTTAAGATTTTATAAGGTCTCCTTGGGTAGGAGTAAAGCCTTACTTGTCTATGGGAGACGTCCCTAGACCCCTCTTTGGTAGAGGTTACCTTTGGTAGGTTGTAAAACAGATTTCCAGTCTTTGGTGGACTTTGGTATTGATTTAACTTAGTTGTTAGTTTGTTAAGCTAAAAAAAAAAAAAAGAATTGTTAACTCTGTACTTGATGGGTATTTTGGCTGTCCTGCAACTTTTTTTTTGCATGCAATATATTTGGTGGCTTTTTATATAATTGTGCAAGGAATTGGAATTTCTGGTTTTAAGCGATACTGCTCGTGGAGAAGTAACAGTTTTGTGGGAACTTTTGATTCCAGACAGCTGTTCTTTAACCACTGAATAATCAGCTATTCCAAATCCGATTCTTATTGAGTTTGAAATGGGTACTTCCCAGTCTAAAAAATACCCTCACCCTAATCCAGGGGAGACTTGCAAGCAGTATGTTGCTAGAGTTGGTGAACTGGGGGATTATTTAGTGGATCCTTGGGTGGACAATTTGTCAGGGTGGACACAAGGACAGGGCAGTGAAACTCCCTTCCCTAAAGACGGGGCTAATGATGATTATTTTCTGAGTATGGTTAAGGGATTATGTTTGGAAGATAAGAAATCTTTTCCTTGGTATGAGGGAGATCCAGAATGGGACAAAGAATACATGAGACAGGGGGGTGAGAATTGGCTTAAGGTTGCACCTCACTGGTACCCTGTTTCCCAAGAGGGGAAAAGGATAAAAAAGAATAAAAATAATAAAAAGAAAATTAAAGAAACTGTTGTTAATACCTGCAAATCACAGCCTCCTCCTAATTACACCCCATACTTTAGCCCACTATATCCTAACCTATCACCTAAAAATGACGATGATTTAGTTCTTGCTGTAGCAGTTGGATCACAAAGAATAGCCACTGCTCCATCAAGTTCCCTTTCTCCCCAAGATGAGAAGGTTAAACAAATTCAGCGAAGGTCCCCTAAGGGTATCCAGACTAGGTATAAGAAAAAGATGGGACTGGGTGTTAAAAGAACAGATAAAGATGATGGAGAGGAGGAAGGGGAAGAAGAATTTGATGAATTAGACACACAACAGACATATCCTTTTCTGACTGTTGGAGATCAATTAATTTTGAAACCTTTAACTCCAGGAGAATTGAAGGACATAATTAAAGGAGCTCCAAATCCTAGAACGAATCCTTCTGCATGTATTATGTACTTGAAGAGAATGTGCCAAGGACAGAATATGACACAGATTGACATAAAGTTAATTATTGATGGACTATTAGATTATGACTCAGAATCTGGGTGGGAATGGAATAGAGTAACCACTGTCAGTGTTCCACTTGATGGAACCACAGTGAGTACTTATCCATTAGCCACGGAAAAAGGGAGAGACATTATGTGGGATGAAGTAAAAACAGAGATGATGAGATTATGGAAAGACAAGCAGTCTATCTCCACTGCTTTGTCCTGTAAACAGGGCATAAAGGAGACAGTGACAGAATTCACTAAAAGGTTTTATAAATGTTGGAAAGATGAAGCTGGACTTGGTTCAGAGGAAAGTGGTATGGGTTCTTTAAAAATACAGACTTGCATTGGGAATATGCTTCCAGCATATTCACTGCTAGTTAAACAGCTGATTTCAGAGTGGTCAACTTTAACTCCAGTTAAATTCTTGCAGAAAATACATGAGAGAGAAGCAGCAGGTTGTTTTGCTATTGGTAAAGATGGAAAGAGTATGTTGTATCAGTCACAGGGTTTACAGCATTGTGATCCTAATCGTGCAAGACAGAGAGATTTTGGAGGTGATAGGAGATTAAACCAAAGAGGATTTAGGGGTCCAGGGGGAAGAGGACGTGGAGGGAATAGGTCCCAACCATTTACTAATAGAAGGACATATTGTTTTAACTGTGGAAGGCAGGGACACTGGATGAATGAGTGCCCCAACCCTATCAGACAAAAGACTGGACAGGCTGAACAGACCCCAGGTCGCCCATGGATACCCCAACAGCCCCACTACCCCCCCACAGCATCGCTCTCCTGCCCCTAATACCCCCTCTGGCCCTAAAACTTCATCTGGCCCTACCCATCACATTCAATGGCCATAGGGCTGCCCAGAAGGTAACACCCCAGCTTTTCCTGTATTGTCCTCTAATTTTATGGAACAACCCTTTATAGTCCTCAATGTAAATGGGAGGGACATGCCCTTTATTGTAGACACGGGTGCAACCTGTTCCACCATTTGTATGGATGTATATAGAGGTTCAAGGGAAAAGTCGACACCTTCTGTGGGAATAAATGGAGTGTTAACAAAAACCTTCAAAACTATCCCTTTGGAAATTAAATTACCCCACTCCCCTATTTCTCTACGCCACCAGTTTAGCCTAATCCCAGGGTGCCCTGTTAGTCTCCTAGGGAGGGATCTCCTTGGACTACTGGGTACAACTGTGGATTTTTCCCCTGAGGGTGGCATGGCAGTTTCCCTTACTGCCCCATCCTCTGGAATTTTTCTGCAGATGGATATGGATGAGGTACCTGCTTCTGTATGGGCTTCATCCAAGCTAGATGTAGGATACATAAACTGTACCCCTTATAAAGCAAAACTACGTCCAGATGTCAGCCCAATTTATATTAAACAGTATCCCCTGTCACAGGAAAAGAAGGATGGGATCAGACCTATGATCCAGTCCTTCCTTCAACAGGGTATACTCAGGCCTGTAGTCTCCCCCTATAACTCCCCTATTAACCCGGTCCCTAAGGCTACCAAGGACTACAGATTTGTTCAAGACCTTAGGGCCATTAACAATTTGATTATTCCAATAGCCCCCATTGTCCCTGATGTTAACACTCTGATAACAGCCATTCCTCATGAAGCTAAGTATTTTACAGTCATTGACTTAAGTAATGCATTTTTCTCGGTCCCTGTTGACCAAGAGACACAACTACTTATGGCTTTCACTTTTGAGGGGGTTCAGTACACCTGGACTCGCCTTCCCCAGGGCTACGTGGACTCACCAGCTGTTTATTCGCTGGTGCTCCAACAAACCCTTAAGTCATGGACCCCTGGTCATGGTTCCGTCCTGCTGCAGTATGTTGATGATATACTGCTGTGCAGTCCTGACTGGGAAGCCAGCACACAAGACACTGTCAGCTTATTGAAACATTTAGCACTGGAAGGCCACAAGGTAGCCAAGCATAAAATCCAATTGGGTGCAGAGAAGGTTGACTATCTGGGATTTGTGTTACAACAAGGCACACGCTCCCTCAGCTCCAAACGTATTGAAGCTCTACAAAGGATACCCAAACCTGTTACAAAGAAGGAGTTGCTCACCTTCTTGGGTATGATCAATTACTGTCGCCAGTGGATACCTGAATGTTCATACTACGACTCAATTTTGAGAATGGCTGTAAAAGGGGACAGCCCAGATTACATCAGATGGTCACCTGAAATGGACAATGCATATGTGGCACTTAAAGTAGGCATTATGCAGGCCCCAGCTTTAGGACTGCCTAATTATTGTAAACCATTTCATCTTTATGCAAGGGACAACTGTAAAACCATGGCTGCGGTCTGTGCTCAGGAACATGGAGGTGGTATGCGTCCTGTAGCATTTTTCTCCAAAGTAGTCCCTGTTCCGGTTCAGGGGATGCCGGCGTGTCTTAGGGCCCTGGCTGCTTGTGCAATGGCTGTTGAGACTGCTACTACTATCACTCTGGGCCATCCCACTATTCTCCATACATCACACCAAGTGTTGCATTTGATCAAGAATCTCACTACACAACACATGACAGCACAAAGATTAAGTGGTTATGAAATAATTCTCTTAAATTCTACTAATTTACAGATCAAGTACGGCCCTATTAATTCTGGCCCTATGAGTGTACTGCATGCTATCCTTACTCATGACAACCCTAATCTAAGCAAAACTCAGCCAGAAGAACATGACTGTATTCATACTATACATACACATACCTCCCCACGCTTAGACCTCATGGATACCCCTCAGCCAGGTTCTGAGGATGTGTTTGTGGATGGATCTTGTTCCCGACCTGTTGACGGTCAGTACCAGACTGGGTATGCAGTAGTCCAATTACCTGATAAGGTCCTTGAGGCTAGCTCCATACCCCACATGTCAGCCCAAGCTGCTGAGTTGGTTGCCCTCACACGTGCATGCACTCTATTCACTAACAAAGATGTAAATATTTACACTGACTCACGTTACGCTCATGGGGTTGTGCATGATTTTGGAATGATTTGGAAACAAAGAGGATTCATTGCAGCTGATGGTAAAGGCATTTCTCATAAGACATTAATTGAAGACCTCTTGCATGCTTTACAACTTCCTCGTACAGTGTCTATCATTCACTGTAGAGCTCACACTCAAGGTAGGGATGATATATCCCTAGGCAATGCACTAGCAGATAGAATTGCCAAAGAGGTAGCATCTCAGACCATTTATTATCGTATGATATTTTCAATTTTTAGTCCCCCTACCTGCCCAGAAGAACAGTTGTTGCAAGAACTTCAGGGTTTTGCAACCCATGAAGATATTGCATACTGGAAAAAACAAGGTTTGGAAAAAGACCAAAATGGCCTTTATTCCAAAGAGGGGAAGATAGGGATACCAGAAAGCAGTGCCCCTATTTTTATTTCCCAGGCACACGGAGTGGGTCACAAGGGTCTTAAGGTTACTTTGGGTCTTATTCAACAACATTTTGTAATCTTGAATCTTTCTCTCCACTGTCAGGTATACTTACAGAGGTGTGTCCAATGCTTACAGA
Organism: Pelobates cultripes; assembly: GCA_933207985.1. Taxonomy (NCBI): domain Eukaryota; kingdom Metazoa; phylum Chordata; class Amphibia; order Anura; family Pelobatidae; genus Pelobates; species Pelobates cultripes. The sequence goes on along the minus strand of OW240912.1, from coordinate 244,265,862 downwards.
CCAATACTACTGTCACACATAAGGCTAGACATGAACACCTCCCACCACCTACAGGCCCTTTCACCCATTTACAGGTAGATTTCACCCACATCCCCAAAACAGGTAAGCGACAACAATACTTACTGGTGATTGTGGATCACTTCTCAAAATGGCCCGAGGCCTTTGTTACTAATAAGGAGGATGCTAGGACTGTGGTGAAAATACTGACCACTGAAATTATTCCTAGGTATGGCTGCCCATTGCAGATCAATTCTGATAATGGCCCTGCCTTTGCTAGCAAAGTTACACAGGAACTGGCCAAATGGTTACAGGTTACCTGGAAATTTAATGTACCCTACCATCCCCAGAGTTCAGGTATAGTAGAAAGAATGAATAGGACAATTAAGGAGAAACTGATGAAGGCCACAGATGGCACATGGGTTCACTGGCAAACATACTTACCTGCTATTTTAGCTGAAATAAGAATGACCCCTAGCAGGACTACTAAATTGTCACCGTTTGAGATACTCATGGGAAGACCATTTCCTACTCCTTGGGTGAAGGGACGATTTGTTATTATGCCTGGTGATTTAGACTTAATCCAGGAAGAATATGTTAAACAGTTAATTTTTAAACTCAACTCTGTATATGGTGATGTTTCCGTGCAGTTTCCTCTACCCTCACAGGAACCTACACATCCTTATCAGCCTGGTGATCTGGTCTGTATCCGACAGCTGAACAAGAGCAGGAAGGGAAAGTTTCCTTTTGGTCCGCCTACCACTGTGATTGCCGTGACCCGAACCGCTGTGCTCACCGATTCCCAAGATATCTGGATCCATGCATCCCGTCTGAAGCCGTGTCCAAAGAGAGGTGAAGTAGGAGACAAGCTTAAGGTCCTTACTCCGATTGGCCCTGACGACCCAACATCCTTATCTGAAGTGCTATGGCTAAAGTAAACCTATTGGATCCCTTGCATGGGGCAAAGAATTTTTTCATCATCCTAATTCTCTCCATGATTCTCTTCCTACCGCTGATTGTCCTTCTTGATTGTCACTATGATTATGAGAATATGAGAGAGTTCCAGAAGGTCTGCTTCTGGAAAGATCACAACTCCACCAGTTACAGTGTCCAATTAGGCCTTGATCATCCTACTAATAGAACCAGACACAAAAGATCACTACCCACAGACAAGACTTTGCAAACTTACACCAATTGTTCTTCTAAATCAGTATTTTGGTGGAGCCGTGCTAAAGAGACTAGAACACAAGAGGATTTTATATGTAATGGCGGCAAAACCTGCCTTGTACTTAATATTACAACTAAAGGTCAAATATGCATTGCTGCAAAGACTGCACAAGTAGTGGTCAAACCATTGCATGATGATTCCGTAAATTGCTCTATAACAATTACTAACACTACTGGTTTTTATACTCTTGCTTGGCTATTTTCAGAACCTTATCCTTTCACAAACAAAGGAGTTGGTTCAATATTTTATTATTTGCAAAATACTAATGTTTCCTTAGATCAAGACAATCCAGTTCCCCTTACTTCTATCGCTCCTGATAATGTTCATAGCATGTATAATGCCACATGGCCTAGAGGATACGTCCGTATCATATATAATAGAAGTAGAATAGAGAACAGAGGTTGGTTCGCGGTTTTATTATATTGTAGCCCACATACTACACCTACTGTTCATAATTATTCCCATATTCCAATACCCTCATCATGTGTAAACACTACTATAATTCAGAAGGCTGTACACATAACACTAAATATATCTACACCTGATGTACGATTATGTAATCCACTACCTAATAGAGAGAAGAGAGAATGGTATGATACCCTCTTAGGGGGTACAGGAACAGCTATGGGAATATTAAATGGTGTAGACATGGAAATACTAAAGAATAAGTTATCCACGGCAGGGAAAGAATTAGGGATAGGATTTCATGTAATGGCTAAATGGGCCCCTACCATGGTACAATCACAATGGAAGGAATTACAATTAGAACAATCTATGTACACCTATCTGGGTAATCTAACATATGCTATTACTAACCTAACAAAAGGAAGCACTGACTGGACCTTATGTGCCACTAGAGTTTTATGGATGCATCAACAAAGGTTAAGACTAGAGAATACTCTTATGGTACCTAAAATACAGAAAGTCAGAGAAATGATGGAATTGACTGACAATTATTGGATTAGTTTAAGGTCAAATGATGTAGATTGTGAGGAATGGGTAGAAGATGAGATATCGAGTTATTCATGTAGGATTGGATTTACCTTATATGAAGTCGCTCCAACCCATATAAAACTAGCATGTAAGTTCTTTACTTTACCTACACCTATGTTTAATATACTTAATGATAATCTTACTTGGTGGAATCCAACTTTTACAGGAGAATATATATTCCCCAAGGATAATAAAACATATTCATTAGAACACTGTGACAAGGCAGATAAAGGTTACACATGCAGACATTCCTCACCCATCTATGAACCATGCTTATTAGCCAATCAAATAAGTAGTTGTACTTGGCATGTATATCCATCGGATTATTCAGTTATGTTAGAAATAGAACCACAAATAGTGTGCCTAGCTACCAAACAACCTGTCAATATTCCCGAAGTTGATAAACATTTACCCTTTGTAGGATGTATATCAAATGCAACCTGGATAAAATGGAAAGATCATACTTATTTCCTGCAACCTATTCCTAGTATATACAGATCTAAAAAATATATTCCACCTGCGTTACCTATCGTTGATTATCAACTTCCTACAGGAATAATAATTAATTTACTAAGAGGAAAAGGAGATATGTTTAAACATTTGAAAGCACATAAAGATGCCTTAGTACATACTGAAATATCCACCCACATAGTTGAAAGGGAATTAATTAAAGTTAGTTCTAAAATCCAGGAAAATTTTGCTCATCATTGGTATGATGCCCTCACAGGTTGGTCCCCTACTGGCGCACAAGTTGTAAGGTCCTTTTTCTACCCTCTTGTCATCATTGTGATAATACTTGCAATAATGATATTGTTTAATTGTTATCTAACTTGCACACTTAAGAAACGTGTACAACAGATGATTACAAAAGCTGAAAATCGACAGCTCGATCTCCTCTTAAAGGGAAAACCTACGGCATAGAGCAAATGGGGGAAATCGAGGTGAAGAAATAAGGAAAGTCCCGCAGACGTGATTAGCACGTCTGAATATACCTCCTTTCGTTTCTCTGCCGCAGGCCTCCCATGGATATTCCATAAGGTAGATCACGATATGATCTAAAGAGAGGAATTGTAGGATATGAATATCCATTTTGCTCTATATCCTAACTGTTCATGTAAGGGTTAATTTGAATCAAGAATAAATTTGGAATTGTATCTCCAATTCTCAGAAATGTTATTGAAGCATGATTTTGTCATGTTCCTGGAAAGAAGATATTTGCGTGACATGACATGACATGACATGACATGGCGTGACATGACATGGCGTGACATGACATGACATGACATGACATGACATGATAAGGATTCTGGAATGACCTTGTTAATTGTCCAAGATTTCTGTATTTGTAATCATCTGGGTTTTATCCAATATGCATACATTATGTAACATCGAATTATAACTGAAAACAACTTGTGAAAAATAAACTATGTCACAATGCTCAATGACCCCCACCGACATGAAAATGGGGTATAAGTATAACTGATGTATCAATTAAAATTTGAATTGGTTATAGAACACATCTCTTGTCTTCTTGACTGATTCCCAGGATCCTGTCTGATAAAGAGGGTGCAGCTCCGGCAAAATATCCATCCTATCCCCTACAGACGCCATACATGCTGTCTGCTATCTGCCCTGTACAGTGAAAACCGGGATTCATCCATGAAGAGAACACCTCTCCAAAGTGCCAGATGCCATTGAATGTGAGCATTTACCCACTCAAGTTGGTTACGACGAACTGCAGTCAGGTCAAGAACCCGATGACTACGACGAGCATGTAGATGAGCTTTCCTGAGATGGTTTCTGACAGTTTGTGCAGAAATTCTTTGGTTATGCAAACTGATTGTGCAGCAGCTGTCCGAGTGGCTGGTCTCAGACGATCTTGGAGGTGATGATGCTGGATGTGGAGGTCCTGGGTTGGTGTGATTACACATGATCTGCGGTTGTGAGGCCGGTTGGATGTACTGCCAAATTCTCTGAAACACCTTTGGAGATGGCTTATGGTAGAGAAATTAACATTCAATTCACGGGCAACAGCTCTGGTGGACATTCCTGCAGTCAGCATGCCAATTGCACACTGCCTCAAAACGTGCAACATCTGTGGCATTGTGCTTTGTGATAAAAACTGAATAATTTAGAGTGGCCTTTTATTGTTGCCAGCCTAAGGCACACCTTTGTTTTAAATCCGTTTTTATTGATAACAGTCCAGGAAACAGTTTTCCCACACAGGGGATGCAGTAGAAATGCAAGAAATTGTAAATGTAGCAGTGAAAGTTTAGCAGTGTTAAAGTAACATTTGCCTACACAGAGGCTTACGATTTTGTAAAGCAGTAATGGCAATTGTCAAAAAAATAACCTCTTTGTCCCCTTAGGAGAGGATTTGCAGTTTCATGGGACATGGTTACCGCAGTTAATGTGGGTTATTCATATTGGTAACGAGTATAGGTGTTTATGATTTTCGTGGCTGCCTTTGATTGTGATATGTAGCTTGGGGTTGGTTGTTCGTCTGTGGCTTTGCATCCTTGTCCAGGGATTGTGTAGGATGGGAGGTGTGGGTCCATTTCCACAGCGTATTCTAAGGCATACCTGTGCAATAATCATGCTTCTAATCAGCATCTTAATATGCCACACCTGTGAGTTGGATGGATTACTATATATACATATCATTATTTTTATTTTTGTAATTAATATTTTTTTTTCACCATTTGGGTGGCTGCCTGACAGCCCAGGCAGTCCCCCTGCAGGCAGATCCACAGGCAGCTACTGCAGCCATGTGGTCGGTTTGGGAGCGTTCACATGGCTCCCAGGGGCCTGATTTGATTTGGGAGGACCGCTTGGACTGTGTGTGTGCCTTTAATTCAAAATCCGTCCTTTAATTATCACCACAATTAATTATAAAATAAATTTAGTGACTAATGAATATCAAATATTATTAAGCAATACACAGATGGTAAAATGTATTACCGATCATGAATAATATATTATACTTTGCTGACTAAGAAACTCAAGCCTTAAAAATGTATCATTTTGGCTTTTGCAGGAAGGTTTGTTATGATGTGCATTTGTTGAAAAAGTAATAAATAGGACAAGTACAGTATTTTTCCATGTATAAGACTATGTTTTTTTCTAAAAAATTTTTAGTCTAAAATGAGGGGTTATCTTATACATGGAATGTCACTGCAGGGGTTAAAAAATAAATAAAAAATCACTTGTGCGCAGGGCCTGACTGTCAACCAAGGTAGTCATATGTGGCTGGTGCTCCTTCAAAAATCGAGTTATTAAGCCAAATACTTACAGCACTTTGGGCACAAAACCTGGTTACTCGCTGACACAACACCCAGCTGACTGCTGGGTTCACTACTGCCAGGTTCCTGCAGGCATAGGCTGTGTTGTACACCTCTGCAACCTAATGACATACTTGAAGCAGAGGAGGCACTTCTCAATAAATGTTATCAATTGTGTGTGCATGTCTGGGAAATCTTGCACAACCTCATGCTTCCTCGCATCACTCTGGACCACGCCAAGAACTCATGACTCCAGGTAGACACCGCAGGGTGAGGCCTTGCCTGGACATCCCCCATAGGGTACCACAGGCAGAGGGCATCGCTGCTACCAACAGTAGGAAGGCGGTCCATGGAACCAGTGTCCGGATGTGGCCGGAACTCAGGGAGCGGCCTACCGGAGTGTGAGGGGGCCAAGAACTGGTGGAGGATCATGATCAGCCAAACTATATTTCAGTGCTATAGATGTTTAAAATATGTATTTGTTAATTTGGGTTCAAAAAATAGCTGTCGTCTTATACATGGGGGGATTTTATACACGGAAAAATACGGTAACTAAATTGCTTTTCTTAATATTTCACATGCAACAAGTGCTGGGGCTGAAACACGTGACAAATGTAAAACAGGTGGGAAGCACTGTATTTTAATTATCAATTTGTCACAGTATATATACAAAAATCACATTAAAACCTTTAACTGAAAACACTCACATTATCATTTAATTGTATTAGTAAATGTACGCATTCTTTTCATTGATAAACACATTTAATCACCCAGACTGAGTTTAAAACAAACTATCTCTGGGCAAGATGAAAATCATATTTTAGAGCAGCTGGAAATCAAGAATACAATTTAAAAAAAGCTAATGATAATTGACTTGTAAGGTTAAAACTGTATTCGTTTACATCATAAATAGTGATATACATAGCGTTTGTATGTATTTACATATAATCAATACTAAATCTAATGAGACATTTTTAGTTTTGTGCTCCTTTCCTATCATCCCAGGTTTTTCTTTGGTTTATCGCGTCATTATCATTGCACGATTAAACGTCAATTGCAAAGATATTGTCAATAAGTGTATTTATTGTTTTCAGATGATATGGTATGCTTACAAAAAGATCAGATGCATCTGTACATAAGTCTGATTGCATTGTACATTTTCAGCTAGGTTTTTGAATACATTAGCTGTCCCTCACAAAAATTCCAGGAATTCTGAAAAAGTGGATTAGGCATATCTGACAGATTTACACATGTGCAGTTGGAAGATCTCATCACTGTGCAACAGCCTGACATGGGAAGAAGAGAGGGAAATTGATCAGTGTGATCGTGCTAAGCAGGATCCAGTGTCAGGTTTCTATCTCATGCTGCTGCACAATGATATCCTTTTTCTGTCATTAGTGAATTTGTCTAAAACTGAGCTGGATGGTTAAGAGCAATGGAGGGGACTGAAGAAGTTCCACTAGCAGAGAGGTGTGCCCAATAATGCAATCTGACCAAGTTGTGTTTATAAATGTTAATTAAATACTTTTCAAAGTTGCTATTGCTCTATTTTGGTTTGTATATGTGTATAAATGTGGTTGCTTGCTGATGTGATGCATGTCCCTTTATGGGATTCTTCAGCGTAGAAGTGGATTATCAGGGCCTGGTGCAGGGTAACCACACGCCCTCTGGTGTTGAGCACCAACGTTTGTGAAAACAAGACAAAACTAGTAGAACCCAGAACCAGAGAAGGATAGGAAGCTAAACCCAGAACATGTACACAATACATAAGGGAACCATTGACATAACATGGATAGGACTAGTGATGTCCCGAACGGTTCGCCGAACGGTTCGCCATGGATGGCGAACATATGCGCTGTTCGGTTCGCCCCCTATGTCATCATTAAGTAAACTATGACCCTGTACCTCACAGTCAGCAGACACATGCCAGCCAATCAGCAGCAGACCCTCCCTCCCAGACCCTCCCACCTCCTGGACAGCATCCATTTTACATTCATTGAGAAGCTGTATTCTTAGTGAGCTGTCCAGGAGGTGGGAGAGTCTGGGAGGGAGGGTCTGCTGCTGATTGGCTGGAATGTGTCTGCTGACTGTGAGGTACAGGGTCAAAGTTTACTCAATGATGACGAATAGGGTCGGACCGAACAGCGCATATGTTCGCTGTCCGTGGCGAACCGTTCGGCGAACCGTTCGGGACATCACTAGACAGGACTGTACATGGACTGGGAATACAAACTAAACCAAGACAAGATATGATAGGCAAAACAAGAGGAGAAATAACTAAGTACTATATATGAAAGAAATGGGGATTTAGTTCCATTATATGATCATTCATTGCAGAAGCCTGCCAACAACGCCAATGTACCCAATATCTGGCAGGTCCTACTCTGCCTAATGTATGCCAAAAGAACCATAAGAAGCACACATAGCATAAAGAAAACCAGACATGGAATAGAAAACCAGAAAAACTAAACAAGAATTGTTAAAAGAGTACTGGATACCAGAAGCCAAGGCCAGACATCTCTGCAGAACATGGCATGATGTGACAAGTAGTCATTTACATATCTATTGCCATAGGTTCCTCCTTTCTATATACTGAAGAAAGATAATTATTTAAAATGTCCTTTCTTGATCTGCATTTACTAGCAAGCCCATCTCTGAGTTCAGTGTACTTCACTTTTGTTTTATTTATGTTTTTGTTTATTTTTTTTAAAGTTATGTACTTAAAGCATTTTGGTGCTGGTCTTACTCTCTATAGCTAACAATTTAATTTCTCATTTTCTAATTTAGCCCATCTAACTGCCTTTTACAGGCATTAGTGGTTTCTTTATGTCTTAAAAAGGATGCCTCTGATTTATCTGATTTAAATGCTTTAAATTTCCTTTTCATATTTTTAATTTCTTGACTTACCTACTAAGTCACATTGCTTTTAACTTGTTCCTTTTACATTTGTTACCCATTGGTGTATACTGAGAAGTGTAAACTAGAAAAATGGTCAGAATTGTGGCAACTGACATTTAATGTGGATAAGTGCAAGATAATGCATCTTGGACGTAAAAACCCAAGGGCAGAGTACAGAATATTTGATAGAGTTCTAACCTCAACATATGAGGAAAGGGATTTAGGGGTGATTATTTCTGATGACTTAAAGGTAGGCAGACAATGTAATAGAGCAGCAGGAAATGCTAGCAGAATGCTTGGTTGTATAGGGAGAGGTATTAGCAGTAGAAAGAGGGAAGTGCTCATGCCATTGTACAGAACACTGGTGAGACCTCACTTGGAGTATTGTACACAGTACTGGAGACCGTATCTTCAGAAGGATATTGATACCTTAGAGAGGGTTCAGAGAAGGGCTACTAAACTGGTTCATGGATTGCGGGATAAAACTTACCAGGAAAGGTTAAAGGATCTTAACATGTATAGCTTGGAGGAAAGACGAGACAGGGGGGATATGATAGAAACATTTAAATATATAAAGGGAATCAACACAGTAAAGGAGGAGACTATATTTAAAAGAAGAAAAACTACCACAACAAGAGGACATAGTCTTAAATTAGAGGGACAAAGGTTTAAAAATAATATCAGGAAGTATTACTTTACTGAGAGGGTAGTGGATGCATGGAATAGCCTTCCAGCTGAAGTGGTAGAGGTTAACACAGTAAAGGAGTTTAAGCATGCGTGGGATAGGCATAAGGCTATCCTAACTATAAGATAAGGCCAGGGACTAATGAAAGTATTTAGAAAATTGGGCAGACTAGATGGGCCGAATGGTTCTTATCTGCCGTCACATTCTATGTTTCTATGTTTCTATGTACATTTCTAATATTTGTTTGAAGATATTCCATTTATCCTCTGTGTTTATTTTACTGAAGAGTTTATACCAGTAATTTTTTCTATCCTTCCTAAATAATGTGTAACCAATTAAGTTAACTGCCCAGTCATGTTTCATCCTACTATGTTTCCATTATGCCTATTATGTCATATTGCCTCTAGTTCTCCCATTTTGCTATTTAGTCTCCATGCATTAGCAAACATATATTTAACACCTTAGTGACCAGACCGTTTTACAATTTTCTTATCGTTAAGGACCAGGACTCTTTTTATATTTCTGCAGTGTTTGTGTTTAGCTGTAATTTTCCTCTTACTAACTTACTGTACCCACAGATATTATATACCGTTTTTTTCTCGCCATTAAATGGTCTTTCCAAATATACCCTTATTTTCATCACATCATATAATTTACTATAAAAGAAATGATAAAATATGATGAAAAATAAAAAAAAACACTTTTTCAAACTTTGACCCTCAAAATCTGTTACGCATCTACAACCACCAAAAAACACCTGTGCTAAATAGTTTCAATATTTTGTCCTGAGTTTAGAAATACCCAATGTTAACATGTTCTTAGCTTTATTGGAAAGTTATAGGGCAATAAGTGTAACGCAAGTTACATTGTAACACTGAAATCTGTCAGGAATCCCTAAATAACATGTATATATTTTTGAAATAAGACAATCTAAGGTATTAAACTTGGGGTATTTTGACTCTTTTCATGCAACCATTTTACCACCAATTTATGCCAAATTAAAAAATATAATAATAATTGGTGATTTTTTTGCACACATTGCAATTTAAGAATACATGTAGGGAGAACTTTACGGGTTACAGCCAAAGAACAGTTATGTGTTCAGCAACATCTCCTGAGTACAGTGATACCCCCCATGTATTGGTGTATCTGGTTCTCTGGGGGATAAAATACCTTATTTGGAGGGTGCGCATTCCAGTTTTCCATCTTGGAATTTTCACAGCTGGTCATCATGCACCCATGTAGTCACTTAGTTACTTAGCCCACTTTGTCTGCCTGTGAGAGAGGAACTGCTGTCTCAGGATCCTCTGTTCCATCCTGCTTCTTAAACCCTCCAGCAAATGGCATGGAGACTGAACAAATAACTCTGAGAAGCTGCAGGCTGGCTCTCCTGTCCTCCTGCGAGCCCAGCACTGTATTGAGCATTGCCATGACAAATCAGTTCCATCCCGCTTGCAGGAGGAACACAGATCCTCCCAGGCCTGCCCCTCCCTCTGATGCCTCTAAGGGCTTACAGTAAGGCTGACTCTGCATGGGCCCACCACGGCCCACCTGAAATCCCAAACCCCCCACTAGTGGTAGGGATCAGGTTGACTCCCCCTGCTCTAGAGGGTTTTTCTTTTTTCTTTCACCCACCAAATATGCAACAAAAAAAGAGAAAACTTGGGGTGAAAAACAACCACCAGCCTTTAGAGTGGAGTGATAAACAGTACAATACAGCACACACTTTTCCCCTTAAATACAGATATTTGGTAATCACTTAAATACTATATATTCTACCCTTCCCAGACCTGCAATGTAAATATGTCCTACTCAATTCTTTGAACTTCAATATTTACAAATTCAGAGCATCATCTCCAAACATGTTCTCTCTCACATGGAACAATTCACATCAGTCTCAGGGACATAAATACAAATACTAAAACAGATGTCTACACTCACCTATAAAACCCAAATCCTTATTAGTGTGCTACACAATGTTACTGGGAAATGTCCAAGACAAACCCGATAGCTTTATGATGGTTAGCTGAAAGGGCCGATGCTCCCTCAGGGCAGGAATGCTTGACTTCTCTTAACCCTCTAAAAGGTATTTAATTATCCTAGCAGCAAGAAATGTAATAAACTAACATTGGAAACTAATTATATACCTTACCCTACCACAATTTTATGGCAGGACAGGAGGCTTCATATTTGCTTTACCTTCTTTACTGAAACCTCCAGCAGCAAAGAAACAGTTAACAGAACTTTTCAAAACAACCAATCAGAACAAAGCAACAGTAGTATAAAACCCCTAAGCAGGCTCTTCCACTTCCTCTTTCTTTGCTGCTGCCTCCAGGTGAGCACTCACCAACTCAGTCTAAACAGTCTATTTAATCAGTCTATTTGCTAGGTTTGTTTAGGCAGCTTAATTGCTGGTTTTATTTGGGCAGGGTTCTTGCTGGATTTGTTTTAACAGTTTATCTGCTGTGTTTATCTAGGCAGTCTATTGCTGGGTTTAGCTAGGCAGTCTATTGCTGTGTTTAGCTAGGCAGTTTATTGCTGGGTTTAGCTAGGCAGTCTATTGCTGAGTTTATCTAGGCAGTTAATTCTGTGTTATTTCCTATATCACTTCATGCTATGTAGCTGCTGTATCTTTTGTTAACATCTGTTGCTGTATTTAGGCTATTTATCTGATAGACTCTGGATACTGCTCATTGATTTATTGTTATTCTGCAGTTTTTCTCACTCTGCTGTATGGGGAATGGGTGACCCTGATATGATGCTTTGGCTCTGCCTGTAATCTGTTCCCCTCCCCGGGTTCCCCTGCTGGGCTCTGTCGCCCATACCCTTCTCCCTCATTCCTCACTGGCTCCCTGTGGACCCTGGCCGCTTGCTGAGCAGCTTTTTCAACCGTGGCAGTGCTGCGCGATCACCACGCGGTAGGCCGCGCTTGGTTTTTGCAGCCGCGGCAGCCATTTTGTTGGAGCCACGGCAGCCATTTTTTGGAGCTGCGGCGGCCATTTTTCAGAGCCACATGGGCTCCGTGTGTTGCGAACAGCCCGGTCTCACCCACTGAATTGCCCTGCTGGCCATGTGGCCACTCTCCCTATATCAGGGGAGATAGCCCAGTTTTTCAGCTATCCCCCTACTTACTGTGCCTGTCTCACATGCTGCATATGTATCAGATCCTGGATAGCAGGATCTGTCCCAGGCACGCTCACAACTGCAGCTTACTATGATGTCTGATGCAATGTGACTAGGTTCTCTATCTTAGCAGTAGACTTGTCACGCTTTTTTACTAATTAAATGTGAATCTCAGATTTAAAGGGGCATGTTACTGCTCAAATAAAAAAATCATTGTTTACAAAAATCATTCTTTAACAAGACTATGCCACATGTGTTATATGCTAATCAAGTCTTTCTCTTAAGGTTCAGTCATTTTCTCATAAAAATTAAATGCCGTCTGCACTGCTGGACCGGCAATGTCTGGTTACTTTATTATACGGCTAACCACTATGGCACTACTGTACCTACAGTGTCCGATTATGTTCAGACTGAGGGTGACCCCCTCCCCTGCTGGCCTATACTGCATGGTATGCTTGTGCTTGTTGGGTGACCCCCTCTTGCACACTGGGTGACCCCTAGCTGGCCGCACCAGGTATCACCTCGACCATTTTTATTCGTCCTCTATGGCAGTAGTGCAATCACGAATGAAGGACAAATCTCCCGTACCCAGAAGGTCATTTGGCCTGTCCTTATTCCGGCCCGCTGACCTCACTGCCAGAAACCATCGGTACCCTACAGGGGACACTCCACCGGCCATCCTAGACGCTACACCAAGCAGCCCTGGTACTCGTTGGCTAACGGATGGATTTATCAAGAGGATCAGTCTTCATGACGGAGTCCGGAAAGGACACCGCAAACACCTGACACGGGGTTTGCACTCTATCTGGGACTAACCAGTGGATGTCGATGACACGCGGACACAGATGTTTCCTCGGGACGAACGGCGCGTTACAGCTTGGAAAGCGGAGAAGACTAAATTCCCACTGGGAATAGACCGATATGACTTATAGGTATCGCCTATTTGGTTTCTACCCCTGAGAACCGCAAAACGGCCCCTGTCCAAGGTGGACATCAAACTGATGGATTTGGCAACCAAGTGCTGGGTCTGCTCTCCGGAGTTATCCTCACGTACAAATTGAGCTGACACGTCTCTATTCATAGGGTTCCCCCTTAACTAGCCCCAGAGGTCCCTCGGACCGTGCTCGGACTCCGGATCAAGGTTGCGGAACCTTGGACCGTTCCATGAGCGATACGCATGACCAAAAGAGGTGTCCATTTCGACTCATTCCGCAGTTGCCCTGCTGGGCGAAGGGTGCGGTGGAGTGGACTCCCGCCCCATCCCCACGCTACATGCTCCCAGTGCATATGTCGTCTGTTGACACTTCGAGACGGAGGGCATTCATCCCCTCAGAGAGCTGCTCGGCATGGACGATTGGTTCTCTCCCTCAAATGCACATGAGAGAAACCCGCATGGATTTTGCCATCAACAAGGACATATTGAATCTAACTCACTCCCTGTCAACCCAGTTTCTGGTCTTTCATAGAATATTCGGTCCAGGCGGTGCTCCGCCTCCCGAGGACCAAGATGTCCGTCTTCAATGAAAATACCAGGTATATGCTCCGCAACCCTCGGGTCACACTTAGGGGCCCAACCCAGTCAATTGACCGGTTGCTATTCGCCATGGAAGCCATGCCTCCAGGATCCGGTACTATCAGCCGCTCCAACATGACGCTTTCACTGATTATAGGCCTGGTATGACCGAATCATGTGACCTTCGGATGAAGCTCATCTAGAACTTAATTGATGACTCCGATATAGGGGAACCTGTCATACCTAGGAGTTTCGGACCCCAACCAACTTCGCCTGGACTCTGGAGTCCGGAGGAGGGACCTCTTTACGCCAACTGCATGGAACTACCTGCAGGTTTGTTCAACATTCACAGTATTGCTCGCTACCTTCTGGCATGGACTTTTCACCGGTTGCCCACAACGGACAGCAGTCGCATCTCAGGGAGGATCGCTATCTACAGCTTCTGGACAAGTATTCGTCATTTGTGACAGAATGTCTGCGGGACGAGACACTCATGTGGCGGACGGCTTCACCCGACCATGGAGAGACCCCAATGATTGGTTGCCTCACCCTCCGGGGTCTCGAGTACTGGCATGATTACATTCGGTGCGAACTACCATACGCAGCAGTTCTCCAGCTGGCTGCCGGACCCTCAGTGAGGCGAGGGACAAGTTTTCCAAGCTTGGTCTCCTTCGGGGCGTACGCATCCCGTTTACTTACAGGATACTTTGGGTTTTGCTTCAGACCGAATTCCTGGAAGTGTCGTTTTGCCTGGCCAAACCACTTCGGAGGAGTCCTGCGTGCTTTCCCCTTTTTGCTGGAGTTTGCCATGGGAAGGCAATCTACGACTCCCTGTCTCTTAATGTCCCATGTGGGATCCACAGGGGTAGCCTGCCATGACTGGTGTTTGGGTCCCTATGGCGGTCCTTATCATGGCTGTCCCCATTGTCTGGCTGAGTTGCCCTCTCAGGGTAGGATCGTATGGGGCCATTCACGTCCTGTGTCAGCTAGTGGACGACTCGTGCATTTTCTCAAGATTCTGGCATTGCTAAGGATCTCTTGGTCTGCAGTCTACCAAGAGGAGTATACCGTACGGGAGCCCTATCTCTCGTTATTCCTCAAGTCTAGTGCTATCGTGTGTTCTGCATTTCATTGAGGAATGACCTGATGACAAGGACTTGCCTTGCACCAGTTTTTTCCACTTACAGTTTCCCCCAGTACATCTTGTATTTCATCGCGTTCTGACGTCATGGTATCGACGTAGTGTCTTCTTCCATCTTGCCGTTCAGTACATCGGCTTCTGCTCCACACATATTTCATTTTTATTCGTCCTCTGTGTCGTACCCCTATTCTCCAGATAGGCCATGGCTCTGTTGACAGATTGTACACGACCATGTAGATCCAGGATCTGGTTCTTTCGTCCATCTACTCATGGACAGCTGTTTATTTCTGCGTACGGCCGTTTTGGACTGTTTCTGCATCTTCGCTCGCCCGTTGGATTTGGTGGATCCTCTCATTGACTGACCTTGAGTTCCTCTGGAACACTTTTGGTTCGGGGTGCTGTCACCTCAACAACTTTGGAAGCCGTTGGGTCCCTTCTGAATTTTCTCTACACCGCTGCTTGGTTTAGGGAATCGGCTTTTCCATTCTCCTTTTATTTCAGTCCTCCTATCTCATATTGCTTCTGGTTCTACTATTTGGGCATTAAAATTGCAAATATGAAGCCTCCTGTCCTGCCATAAAATTAGGGATTATTCTAGCCTCGGTGAGGGAATAATCTAAATTTTATTACAGACAGGAGGCGAATATTTCCCCCCCTTTTTTACGTTCCCTCCCTGGATTTGGGTTTTATTCTATTATAAATAATTGGGGGTATTGTTATGTTTTGTGAATGCATGGTTTTACATAATAAAGGTTATTTCTAATATTCAGTGATGATTGTCCATGTGCGTTTTATTCATGATGTTTGTGTTGTAATTATGTTTCGTCAATGCCTTTTAGTTTAGGTACATACTAGGTCTTCATAAGATCTGTAGACTTTGTTTATTCATCAGGTATTATGATGTGCAAGTGATATTGTATGGATATGACCTCTTGCCTTGACAGTTTACTTTCACGATGTTTTTCTGTTTTCTTGCAGTGTAATCTGTTTTCTCTCTGGGCTTGACGATTGTTTCTACGGATGTGTCTGCTACAAGGTGGATTTGTTGGTTTCCTTGCTCTCCTACTCGACCTCATCAAAGAAAGAGGAAGTGGAAGAGCCTGCTTGGGGGTTTTATACTACTCTTGCTTTTTTCTGATTGGTTGTTTTGAAAAGTTCTGTTAACTGTTTCTTTGCTGCTGGAGGTTTCAGTAAAGAAGGTAAAGCAAATATTCGCTTCCTGTCTTTAATAAAATTTAGATTATTCCCTCACCGAGGCTAGAATAATCCCTAATTAATAACCAAAATCAATCAATATTATGTGTATGAAAAAATATCAGTTGGCACTGCTAAGCAACAGCTTTAACACCACACATAGAGAGAAACTGAGAATGGACTCCCACAAATTGTGAAGGAAATTATGTTATTCAAATGACACTATGGCCAGAGACCAGTAGCATATGACTGTGGACTTGGGATAGGGAGATACCTGACCCACAAGGAGCTCCAACCAGCGCATGTAGATGGGAGATATAGTGATGAATGGGCCATAATGAAAACTAAACACCATGCCTATGAAATGACTTGCAATGTTTCTTTATGTGAATAAGATACACTATGCACAATCTGTTACCGTGTTCACCCCCCTTTTTTTTTTCATTTTTTGTTATTCAACAAATTACAACAAATACTTAGTTGATTATAGTACAGTGTATACAACTGCAATAAACAGTTGTGTATTTCCAAAAACAATAATATTCAAAAAAAAAAAAAAATAAGACACTGGGCATAATGTTATTCTTTCCTCTATTAATTTTTTGAATATATTAACAAAGCCTTCAATCTGGTAAGAAAATGTATATGCTACTTTGTGTTATAGTTTAGGATGATCAACTGAATATGGTTTGAAATTTACAGAATAAATCTGTCCTTTCCTATAAGAGTTTTTCCAAAGTTTAACCTTGTAGTTCGTCATGACATTATGGAATAAAGAAGACAGCTTTATCTGTGAAATGTAAAAGAGAGATGCAAGAATAGAGAAAGATAGATAAGAATAACTAGAAAGATCAGAAAAGGTAAGACATTCTCAGGCTTAGTACTTAGTTACATTGGAAACATACGTCATACCCGTTCAATTTCTCTCCAATATATTACCATATATTAAGCATTTTGTCAACGGATAAAGTAGTTTTAAAACCTTATCAGACTCTAACAACAGGTTATCTGCAGGATGCTATCCTACATAAAAGTAGATAGTAAAGTGAATTTTGTGAAGAGCAAATATAAGATATTCATTTGACAATAACATCCTACTCACATAATGATAATACCTATCATTTCAACTTCATCTATAAAATGTGAATTAATGAGGACAGAAATTTGTTATGGTGTTAAAAAAAATAGAGGAAACTGAATGGTTATTTACTAAAGTAAGAATTCAAAGTTAACTTCAAACTCAGAACCAGAGTAGCCAAACTGAAAGCTTAGGTAACATAGACGATTTTTCTATCTTGGCTATTTTGATGTTGAGCAAAAAAAATAAAGAGCAGCCCAAATATCTAAAATATAACTATTATTGAATCCTATTAAAAAAAGATAAAATGAAACAAATATATTTATATATCAAGTCTAAATACTAAACAAACTAATTAGTCTGAATAATAAACAAACTAATTCCATCAAAGGTAAAAAAAAGTGTGATAGTCTGAATACAGTGCTGAAGCTCACCAATAGCCTTATACTGGAACAATTGCAGAAAGTTCTAGTAGTCAGTAAGAACTTGTCTGGCAGCAACAATCTATAAAAATATACAATATGAGTACATCCCTCACATTTTATTATATCTTTTCATGTGACAACACTGAAGAAATGACACTCTGCTACAATGTAAAATAGTATACAGCCTGTATAACAGTATAAATTTGCTGTCCCCTCAAAATAACTCAACACACAGCTATTAATGTCTAAACCGTTGGCAACAAAAGTGAGTACACCCCTAAGTGGAAATGTTCAAATTGAATTGTAAAAAGAGTACTGGATACCAGAAACCAAAGCCAGACATCTCCGCAGAACATGACATGATGTGACATAACTCCCCTCTTAAGGAGCAACATCTGGGCGCGACAAGCAGCTCTCAGGCAGAGACCAGGAAAGAAGCGAGGATCTAGCAACTAAGTCCTCAAGACTTACCGGAGGCAAGGATTCCCCGACACAGCAGGAAAGTAGTTTGCGGCTCACAATGCCATTCCGAACTACTTTACTTCCTTTGGAAAGGTCTCCTGCAAAGGAACCACCAGCCAGGACCAAGATCCACTCCAGAATAGGAGCACTGCCACGAAACAGGAACCAAGCATCACAAGAGAACACCTGAAGCAACCACCGTACCGTTAGCAGATCGACCTCCTCCATGACAAAAATAAGGAAGCCATCTCCAGCAGACTGGTCCAGATACAGGATCTCTTGCATGCCAAATAACCAACAGGAACTTGTTCCTAGAACAAGGAACCAGGAGCCAAGCATCACAAGAGAACACCTGAAGTGACCACCGTACCGCTTAGCAGATCGACCTCCTCCATTACAAAAAATAGGGAAGCCATCTCCAGCAGAATGGTCCAGATACAGGATCTCTTGCATGCTGACCAGACAGGAACAAAAGCAGGACAGGAAAGCTGCAAGGTCCAC
Source organism: Pelobates cultripes (assembly GCA_933207985.1). Classification (NCBI taxonomy): domain Eukaryota; kingdom Metazoa; phylum Chordata; class Amphibia; order Anura; family Pelobatidae; genus Pelobates; species Pelobates cultripes. The sequence continues at coordinate 244,247,343 of OW240912.1, read as the reverse complement.
TCCACGAACTCGAAGTGCCTACGGCCATACTGTCACGCAGGCCCGGACTGGCCATCGGGCATACTGGGCAAATGCCCGGAGGGCCTCGATGGCCGTGGGGCCGAGGCCAGCAGGGGAGATCACAAGATCTCCCCTGCCAGCCCCTACAGGGCCAGCGCTATCCGAGCGCCGGCCCTGCTGTGTGCTTCCATGGGCCGGTGGGGAGATCAAAGATCTCCCTCACCGGCCCACAGGCAGTTACAGGCGGCCGCCGGCTGCCGGCTGGGGAGTGAGGGAGGGAAGAGAGAGGACCCGGCAGAGCTCTAACAAGCAGCTCCGCCGGGTCCTCTCGCGGCATTCTGAGCGTTGCCGCGGTTACCACGACAACGTTCAGATCTCGCGAGAGTGAACTCTAGCCTGCGGGTTAGAGTTCACTCTCACCGCTGGACCACTAGGGAATGCAGCATGGCCCCCCTCATTGCAGAACGGCTCCCCCTCCCAGGCAGAACGGCTCCCCCCCCTCCCAGGCTAAAGGTAAGAAGAGGGGGGACATAACTTTTTGTAAAAATTAGTAATAAAAAAAAAAGTTAAATAAATTCCCTAACAGCCCCCTCACACACAAAGCATCCAGACACACACAGCACCCCCAGACACACACAGCACCCTCAGACACACACAGCACCCCCAGACACACACAGCACCCTCAGACACACACAGCACCCCCAGACACACAAAGCACCCACAGACACACACAGCACCCCACAGACACACACAGCACCCTCAGACGCACACAGCACCCTCAGACGCACACAACACCCTCAGATAGACAGCACCCTCAGACAGACAGCACCCTCACTCCCACACATATACAGCACACAGATATATATATTATATTATATAAAATAACCCTCAGTGAGTTAACAGACAAAGAAAACACCCTCACACACAGCACCCCTCTTACACAAACACACTGCGCACCTCAAACATACAATACGTACAAATATATATATATATATACACACACACACACAGACACACTGCAGCACCTCTCACACTGCACCACTACACACATTACGCTCCAGATACACGCTAGATCCCTTACCCTATATGCACTCTTAATCCTCTACACACACACACACACACAATCTTCTATACACACTCTGGGTCCCTTACACACTAGATGTCTTACACACAAACACTGCACCACCTACACACACTACATTCCTTGTAAGCAAACACATACAACATTCTCTAAACACACCCTCTCTACAACCCCTACACACACTACGTCACCTATACACACACTACTGCCCGTATGCACTCACTCGCTACATCCCCTATAACACTATGCCCCTATACACGCACTCTCTACAGCCCCTAGCCACACATATTACACCACAAAATTGACCTATTTACACAATACCACACCACACTCTACACACAGGCTATGGCAACCGGCCGGGTCTCGCGAGAGTGAACTCTGGAAGAGCATTGAACCAACATGCTCACTTTGAGATGGGGGGACATTGGGGATGACAAAACACACCCTATCTGGCCCCGCCCCCTTTTCAGTAAGCCGCCGTAATTAAAAATGCCCGGGCAAATTTTTTTTCCCAGTCCGGCCCTGATTACAGGAATGAACCCAGAAAAACCCAGCATAAAGAAAACCAGACAGAGAATAGAAAACCAAAAAAACAAGAAAAACTAAACAAGAATTGTAAAAAGAGTACTGGATACCAGAAACCAAAGCCAGACATCTCCGCAGAACATGACATGATGTGACATAACTCCCCTCTTAAGGAGCGACATCTGGGCGCGACAAGCAGCACTCAGGCAGAGACCAGGAAAGAAGCGAGGATCTAGCAACTAAGTCCTCAAGACTTACCGGAGGCAAGGATTCCCCGACACAGCAGGAAAGTAGTTTGCGGCTCACAATGCCATTCCGAACTACTTTACTTCCTTTGGAAAGGTCTCCTGCAAATGAACCACCAGCCAGGACCGAGATCCACTCCAGAATAGGAGCACTGCCACGAAACAGGAACCAAGCATCACAAGAGAACACCTGAAGCAACCACCGTACCGTTAGCAGATCGACCTCCTCCACGACAAAAATAAGGAAGCCATCTCCAGCAGACTGGTCACAATGCCATTCCGAACTACGGCCATACTGTCACGCAGGCCCGGACTGGCCATCGGGCATACTGGGCAAATGCCCAGAGGGCCGCGATGGCCGTGGGGCCGAGGCCAGCAGGGGAGATCACAAGATCTCCCCTGCCAGCCCCTGCAGGGCCAGCGCTATCCGAGCACCGGCCCTGCTGTGTGCCTCCATGGGCCGGTGGGGAGATCAAAGATCTCCCTCACCGGCCCACAGGCAGTTACAGGCGGCCGCTGGCTGGGGAGTGAGGGAGGGAAGAGAGAGGACCCGGCAGAGCTCTAACAAGCAGCTCCGCCGGGTCCTCTCGCGGCATTCTGAGCGTTGCCGCGGTTACCACGACAACGTTCAGATCTCGCGAGAGTGAACTCTAGCCTGCGGGTTAGAGTTCACTCTCACCGCTGGACTACTAGGGAAGGCAGCATGGCCCCCCTCATTGCAGAACGGCTCCCCCTCCCAGGAAGAACGGCTCCCCCCCCCTCCCAGGCTAAAGGTAAGAAGGGGGGGTGACATAACTTTTTGTAAAAATTAGTAATAAAAAAAAAAGTAAAATAAATTCCCTATCAGCCCCCTCACACACAAAGCATCCAGACACACACAGCACCCCCAGACACACACAGCACCCCCAGACACACACAGCACCCACAGACACACACAGCACCCCCAGACACACACCTCACCCACAGACACACACAGCACCCCACAGACACACACAGCACCCTCAGATGCACACAGCACCCTCAGACGCACACAACACCCTCAGATAGACAGCACCCTCAGACAGACAGCACCCTCACTCCCACACATATACAGCACACAGATATATATATTATATTATATAAAATAACCCTCAGTGAGTTAACAGACAAAGAAAACACCCTCACACACAGCACCCCTCTTACACAAACACACTGCGCACCTCAAACATACAATACGTACAAATATATATATATATACACACACACACACACACACACTACAGCACCTCTCACACTGCACCACTACACACATTACGCTCCAGATACACGCTAGATCCCTTACCCTATATGCACTCTTAATCCTCTACACACACACACACAATCTTCTATACACACTCTGGGTCCCTTACACACTAGATCTCTTACACACACACACTGCACCACCTACACACACTACATTCCTTGTAAGCAAACACATACAACATTCTCTAAACACACCCTCTCTACAACCCCTACACACACTACGTCACCTATACACACACTACTGCCCGTATGCACTCACTCGCTACATCCCCTATAACACTATGCCCCTATACACGCACTCTCTACAGCCCCTAGCCACACATATTACACCACAAAATTGACCTATTTACACAATACCACACCACACTCTACACACAGGCAATCCCACAAGCAGGCACCAAACATATGCACCATACACTTTCCTGGCCCTTTTGTCCTCTGGTATCCCTCTTGTGGAGACACCAGAGACAATTTAAAAGCAAACACAGCGCAAGCATGTTATTACATTTGCTTGCGCTGCGCAGAACAAATACAGGGCCTTTTTCTAATGCTAGAGCTCTTCAGCGGGGCTCTGCGCATTGAACAAACATGCTCACTTTCAGAGAGGGCGTACTTGTCATTAGTGATGACAAAACACACCCTCTCTGGCCCGCCCCCTTCTTGGGGGGCAGCTCTAATTGAAAAATGCCCAGGCCTAATTTTTTCCCCAGTCCGGCCCTGCTGTCACGGGTGGCGGTACGGAAACCGGGACCCCTGAGTGCCTGATGAGAAGTGGGAGTCTTCAGCATGGTAATGGACTATCAGGGCCTGGTGCAGGGTAACCACACGTCCTCTGGCGTTGAGCACCAGCGTTTGCGCGGCCACATGATGCAGCTACAGCGGATCCCAGGAACTAGGAGCTTGATATGCAGACCTCCCAGGAACTGGATAGGGGGGCTCTGCAGCAGTCATGTATCCAGTACAGAAACAAGGCAAGGCTAGAACAGGCAACAAACATGAAAACAAGACAGAACTAGTAGAACCCAGAACCAGAGAAAGATAGGAAGCTAAACCCAGAACATGTACACAATACATAAGGGAACATTAAGTAAACAGGGGAAGGACAGGACAGGACTGTACATGGACTGGGTTAACAAAATAAAACAAGACAAGATATAATAGGCAAAACAAGAGGAGACATAACTAAGCACTATATATGACAAGTATGGGGATTTAGTTACATTATATGATCATACATTGCATAAGCCTGCCACAACGCCAATGTACCCCATATTTGGCAGGTCCTACACTGCCTAATGTTCGCTAAAAGAACCATACTAAACCACAATAGCACTTACCTGCAAGAAAGGGCAGAGACTTGAAACACTACTGCAGGTCCAGACTGAAACAAAAGGAAAATGGAAAACAAACGGGTGTGGCAACATAAAACAAACATACAAATGAATCCAGGAGGCTGGGAATTGCAGGGACGGATTACATGAATGAACCCAGAAAAACCCAGCATAAAGAAAACCAGACACAGAATAGAAAACCAGAAAAACCAAGAAAAACTAAACAAGAAATGTGAAAAGAGTACTGGATACCAGAAGCCAAAGACATCTCCGCAGAACATGGCATGATGTGACATCTATACATTATGTGTCATTTTCAAAAGTCAATAAGACAATTTTGAAAAAAGAGCAAGCAACACTTTCTTGCTAATGACAAACCACTAAAATACTCTTTAGATTTACAGAATGTCATATTTTATTATTGTAAAAAAAGTGCTTTTGAAAGAGCAGTGGCCAACTGATCATTATATTTCACCTTTATGTTTCTTTCAGACATTTTAAAACAAGAAAGACACAATTTGTTCACGTAATCCAAATCACTAGTTTCTCAAATACTTAAAATTCGTGAAACCACTTCCTTTCAAAATTTAAAAGAATATTTTTATAACACCCCTAAGTCTCCAGACTTTGACAAGATGCCTATATTACTATTTGATACTGTGCAAAATGAGGATGTAGATCAGTGGTAGTCAACCTTTTTCTACCTACCACCCACTAATGTATCTTTCTTGATGGAAAAATGTCCTTACCGCCCACCAGTTTTTACGCAAGTGCTGAATATTTTTAGAAAGGAGGGTTTTTAAAAATAAAAAAAATGTACGTATATTTATTTTTTTATTTCTACTTAATGCATGTTTATAATGTTTTTAACTTTATAAAGTTTAATGAGAAAATTGAAATTACCTTTACTAGTGATTAATGAGATCCTTTAGGATGATGCTGTGAGACTAAATATTTCATATCTGGATCGATTTTCGTAAGGAACAAACTAAGGTCTCCTCTTTCGGTGATATTCAGACAACTTCTCTGTTTGCGCATAATATGATTTCTCATCTCTGCGTCAGCTCATCTCCTCTCCCTCCTTAATTCCCCTCCCCACCTTTTTTTCCCCTTTTTTCTATTTTTTAACCTTCCTTATAGCAATGCCCAGTAGGAAGGCTGAGCTAGGTAGCCCACCTACTATTACTTACTATAGCCCACTATAACAGACAGGCACACATACATACATACAGACACACACATACAAAGACACACACATACAAACAGACACACACGCAGACAGGCACACATACACACATACAGACACACACACACACACACACAAGACACATACATACAAACAGACAGGCACACATACATACAGACACACACACACACACACACACAGACATGCACACCTACACACAGACACACACAGACACACACACATACAAAGACACACACATAAGACATACATACAATGACAAGACACATACATGTACACATATATACAGACAGACAGACACACACACACAAGACATACATACAAAGACACACACATACATAGACACACATACATACAAAGACACATACATACAAAGACACACACATACAAACACATACACACACAAGTCATACATACAAAGACACATACACGCAAACAAACACACAAAATATTTTAGTCACCCTCCTGTTTCCTACATTTTAGGAGCAGGAGGGTGACATTCCCTGGGGTCCAGTGGTGGCTCAGGTGGATGGGAGTCAGAGTTCCCACTCTGACTCCCTCCTCCTTCCTCCCGCATGGTCTGTGTGTTAGCTGGGAGGCGTGACGTGCAGTCACTTCCTCCCAAGCTCTGTGATGTAATCACAGGGGGCCCGGTCGCACTGTTAAAGTGCCCAGCCCTGACCGGGCCCCCTTACAATCCACATCCATCGGGTGGCCCTGACAGCATGGGCCACCCGATGGACCCCTTGGACAGTGGCCCCGGCGGTTTGTCGTGCAGGCCAGGGCCGCAAATGGTGACGGCGGTACCCGGCCACAGGGTTACCGCCGGCTCACACTCGCCCGCCCAATCTCTCAAAATGAGGAAATCCCTACCGCCCACCTGGAATCCTGAAACGCCCACTAGTGAACGGTATGGACCAGGTTGACGACCCATGATGTAGATTGTACTATACAAAATCAACAATTCAAAATCAGTAAATCTATAAATGCTTCTGTACTTCCCAAAATCTACCTGTCTCTCATGACAACTAAAGGAAAGAGAACCCAAGAAGCTCAAAGGGAGACAGGAACATTTATATGAAAATAAAACTTTATTCTAAATAATTCTAAAGGCAAATAAAAAATATACATAAATAAGTATGTGTGTACATACTCCTATAGAAGCATGTCGCTAGACACAAAATCTAAAAACATATGTCTCTAAAACAAAAAACTAAAAGTAAAACTAGGACTCTTGGAGACTACCTCTGGAAGAGATAGTAAATCTGACATGAAAAAAGTGAGGCTGGAGACACTCAATAAATGGCCAGCTGATATGTTGAATAGTCTGAAAAAATCTAAGGGATCCCTTGAGATAATGTATTTAGAACTTAACATGGATAACCGCAGGTGGTCTTCCTGAGGATTTTATGATCCTTATTGTTTGTTGAAGTATATCAATCCCATAAGATGTGGGTGTCCTGTCACTTCAGCATCTCTCTTGCTTGCGCGTGTCTGATTACAGGAGGGTCGTAATCCGGGCACTCCAGCAGTTTAAAGGTGAGTAGCTCATGGTGTTCAGTAATTCCTCACTCCTACATGTTTTGTGGGCTATTTGCCCACTTCTTCAGGGAGTCTCTCATGTTGACATTAATGGATAACAACTTCTAAGGAAATGGAAAAACTATTTCTGATATAAAATTGAGATTTAATTGATTTAGTAACTGTTGCTAATTATCATCTTTTCTGCTGCTAGAGCAATACTTGCCTCCTCTTCTGCATGCCAACACCATCTAGATATTTAGGTCCATTGTCAAACCCATCCTCTGCCTTCCTTTTGCCATCCCTGCTTTGGTGATTTTTGTTGACACACATAGCAATTTAAGAATACATGTACGGAGAACATTAAGGGTTACTGCCAAAGAACATACCAATATGTGTTCAGCAACATCTCCTGAGTACAGTGATACCACCCATGTAAAGGTGTGTTGGGTTCTCTGGGGGCTAAAAGACCTTATTTGGAGGGTGCGCATTCCAGTTTTCCAACTTGGAATTTTCACAGCTGGTTATAATGCACCCATATCCTATTTGGGATATTTTTGAAGTCGGCCAATGTAATTTACCCTCATTAAACCATATATTTTTAAAAGTAGACACCCTAGGGTATTTCAAATGGTGGTATTTTAACACTTTCCATGCACTAATTTTATCACCTTTGCATTTGTCAAACCCTTAGGTAGTCATTTTTTTGTGTTATTTTTCACTCACATTATACTTTAGGCATGGATTCTCAATTCCTGTTATGTGTTACTGACAAAGAACACCCCAATATGTGTTCAGCAATATCTTCTGAGTACAACAGTGCCCCCAATGTACAGCTTTTATGGTTTTTTGAACACTTACAGGGGTCAAATGTAGGGCTTTTCCATGTTTGCACATTGAAATTTGCCAGATTGGTTTGCTGGGCTTATGTTGCCTTTGAGACCGTATTGCAGCCCATGAATGAAAATTAACCCCATCATGGCATACCATTTGTAAAAGTAGACAACCCATGGTATCCAAAATGGGGTATGTCCAGTCTTTTGTAGTAGCCACTTAGCCACAATCGCTGTCCAGAATTAGCATTTTTATTTGTTTTTTGCCTTTTTGTAACACAAAAACTGCACTTTTACTGGTGATTTCATTGTCATGATAAATTTTACTGTTTTAAACACTAATTTTTGTTTTCTGTGAAGTCTCCCGAGTATAACAATACCCCCATGTACAGGTTTATGGTGTTTTGGAAATTTACAGGGTCAATATAGGGCTTGCCCAATTCAGTTTTCCAGATTGGTTTGCTGGGTCTGTGTTGCCTTTTGAGTAGCCCAGAGATGGTAGCCCAGAGATGTGAAATAACCCCTATTATGGCATACCATTTTCAAATGTAGATAACCCAGGGCATTTCAAATGTGGTATTTCCAGTCCTTTGTAGTAGCCAATTAGTCACAAATGCTGGCCAAAGTTAGTGTTTTTATTAGTTTTTTATAAATTTTTTATATATATATATATATATATATATATATGTATATATGTGTGTGTGTTTGTGTGTGTGGGCATTTCTGTTTTTGAGATATATATGTATGTGTGTGTGTGTGTGTGTGTGTATATATATATATATATATATATATATATCAGAAATGCTTGGCACTCCTCCCTTCAATGAAACAAACTTTCTTAATGCTTAGTGCAAAATCCCGTGTTAATACACACACACACACTTTTATTTCCTATATATGTATAATATATTATAATTAAAGCATTTTATTATATATTATACATATATAATGCATATATATGATTTCATTATAAGTGTATTTTGAGATATATATGTATATATCTCAAAGGACACTTATAATAAAATCATATATATGCATTATTTATGTATAATATATTATAAAATTCTTTAATTATGTATAATAAATTATATATATATTTTACTTTTTAGCAGCCTGGGGGACTGTCTGACAGCTCAGACAGTCCCTCTACTGGCAGTTCCTAGACTACTATTGCGGCAATGGGATCATGTTGATCACATGGCCCTGGAGGGCCGGTGTGGCCGGAGCTGCTTCAGGGGGACTGCTGGAGTCTCCGGCAGTCCCTCCCCCCGACCCTGATCACCGTGGATCGCATGTCCAGGTAAGTCCAGGGCTCCTATTTGCCGCGGTCGTACTAGGTATGTATGCGGTCCTTAACAACTGTTTTTTTGTCGGATGTACGTCCATGGTCGTTAAGGGGATATATATTTATATATATATATACATATATATATATATATATATATATATAATTTCATTCTAAGTGTATTTTGATATAAATATATATGAAAAATAACAAATAGTCCAAGAAAATGAGGAGAGGGTTAAAAAAGTCTTATCTAAAATGTTCTTATTGTGATCGTAGAGTCTATTCAGGCTTGATCCAGAACGATAGTGCTTTAAGTAATCCTCTGTGTGGGTCCGTTGATATACATAAAATAAAAATAGAGACCCAAATAGTGCAATATGCTTTAACATAAAAAGTAAAGGATAATAAAAGGCTGAAATAAAACTCACATTTGTCAGAGCGTAAGACTCGCTCCGGTATGAAGGGCGTACAGCTGTTTAATCCCCGCTTACAGGATATACAGTGAGCTTCCTCCGTCAATGGTGTGTCCAGTACTCGGATAAAAAGAAACAGCCAATAGTGTACACTGAGTAAGATGTTGATAAAATAAAATAAATGGGTACTCACAAGACAGGAGCAGAACAACTGCTCCTAAACGTAAGCACTGGTGGTATGATCCCCACCTAGGATTGCTTGGAGTCCGGGATGTAGAAAAGATGCCGGGTCACAAAATAAATAAATGTGTATAAAAAGATAAATGGCACAAATAAAAAGTAACCAAATATACTTTAATATATAAAAATACACAAAATAATATCCATAAACGCATTTCGCCAACACAGCGTTATCAATATGGAGTACTCCATATTGATAACGCTGTGTTGGCAAAACGCGTTTATGGATATTTTTTTTTTATTCTATATTTTTATTATTTATATATATATATATATATATATATGTGTGTGTGTATTTTTATATATGTATATATTAATACAAAAACACTTAGTATGACATTATATATAAGATATATATTATTTTTTTATTAACTATATTTTTTACTTTATTTTTACTTTTTTTAACTTCCATCAGCAGGGGGAACTGCCTGTCAGTTCAGAAAGTCCCCTTGCTGGCAGCCCTGTGGACACCTATGGTGGCCATGTGACCGCTCTTTAGGACCCCTCAAGGCACTCAGTACAGGCAGAGCTTCAGAAGCCTGCCTGATGGCTTCCGATGCTCTGCCTCACTGCCGGCCCCACGTGGAGCAACCCTGAAGTTTTTTGTCGGACGTACCTGGTACGTCTGTGGTTAGTAAGGGGTTAAACCCTTACTAAATGTTTACTTTTTTTCTATGGCTTGTTGCGGTTTGCATTTACTGGTTATTAGAGAGGGAGTTTATATTGTATTTCTTCTTTCTATAATCCTTGATCTGTTGGTCTCTCTTAGTATACTTCAAACCAAACAAGTAAGCCCGGTGGAACACACTGCCAAAATGTCTCCTTAGTTGATCGCTAGAATAGGATACACTTACCCCACTAGAATCTGGGGAAGGTGTATAATAATAAACTTCTCTAAAAAAGAGGAAACAATACAAAATAGTTAAGTATATCAAGTCCACCAGAGTGATATGTGAAGGGATATGGACCACACTCACATGCTATAGAGCCACATATGGATAGGCTCAAATCTCTCAGGTGGAGGTATATTATGTAATATCAAAACCCTCTCTGCATTATTGACCAAAAATAAACATTCAGAAATATATCAAAGTGCTAGTGATACCAGTCCACAGTCTTGGGTAGTATTTCTCCTTTCTTCGAGACGCGTTTCGCCAAATGGCTTTATCAATCGGGATGTCTGCTTCCTGTCAGGTCTCTGTTTATATATGTATAGACTTCTTTAATTGGTCGCCATGCTCCTTCGGTTGTCAATCGTTGTTCTGACATTCGGGGGTGTGTATATTTGCAGCTGTTGCCCATGGTTGATTTATCCGAGACCGTAAGTGACGTTATGGACCAGACGTAACGTCATGCGGGATCCGCCCACCTCGGATGTGTCCACAGTATGTAATTTCCTGCGAAGTTCATATGGACATCTTTAATGTGGGCAGTTCTCCTGTAGGGTAAATTCAATAACATTCATCAATTGCTGGCAATATATTGCACAGTTCTTGTGGAGAGTATAGTTCATCAAAAGTTACTTGTAGATAAAGAGTCCAATATCAATATAGATGATATAACAACACAAGGGGGAAAAAAATCATAAAATGAATGATTAACCCCTTCCCGACCGAGGACGGTTCAGGACCGTCATCGGCATTTTTGCGTTGCCGACCGATGACGGTCCTGAACCGTCCTAACGGTCAGAGCTACTTACCTGATCGCCATCGTTCCCCCGGCGGCGATCAGCGTGGCTCCGGTTGTGGGGAGACTGCCTGCAGCCCAGACAGTCTCCCCACACTGAATTAGGACCCCTGTGGCCATGTGATCGCTTAACACAGCGATCATATGGTCACAATAGGTGTCCATGTGTCTGCCTGCAGGGGGACTGTCTGTGCTGACAGGCAGTCTCCCTGCTAGTGTAAAATCAGAAAAAAAAATAAAGTTAATGTTAATAAAAAAAAAATAATAATTATATATGTGTATATATGATATATAGACATATATTATATCTATATAATATATGTCTATATATCATATATATATAATGTCATACTAAGTGTATTTTTATATTAATATGTACTTATATTAATATAAAAATACACTTATAATTAAATTACACACGTATATATATAATATATATAATAACTATATATATTGTATATATATATTATTATAAAATATAAATAATAAGTAATTTAAATTAAATAATTTTTTTTTAAATAATAATAAAAATTTAAAAAAAAATTATATATCTATATGAAATTTTATTCTAACTGTATTTTAAAATTAATATATATATATTTATATCAAAATACACTTAGAATGAATTTGTATATATATCTATGTATATAAAAATAAATAAAAATAATAAGAAATATACATACGTCCATATACAAAATTACATAAATAATTATATAAATATACACGTAGACTTCAAATATATAAATATGCATATATATTTAAATTCTACATGCGTATTTATGTAATATTTTTACATAATTCAGTAATTTTATTGATTGCAATTTGAGGGACCTGCCTGCCAACCCAGGCCGAAATTCCAGAGAATTTAATTTGCTAGCACTGTATTTTACCCTGTAACGTTCTACGACACCCTAAAACCTGTACATGGGGGGTACTGTTTTACTCGGGAGACTTCGCTGAACACAAATATTAGTGATTCAAAACAGTAAAACATATCACAGCGATGATATTGTCAGTGAAAGTGACTTTTTTTGCATTTTTCACACACAAACAGCACTTTTACTGATATAATTGTTGTGATACGTTTTCCAGTTTTTAAACACTAATATTTGTGTTCAGCGATGTCTCCCGAGTAAAACAGTACCCCCCATGTACAGGTTTTATAGCATTTTTGAAAGTTACAAGGTCAAATATATGGGTCAAATATTTTTACATTGAAAATGGCCAGGTTGGTTACGTTGCCTTTGAGAGCGTATGGTAGCCCAGGAATGAGAATTACCCCATGATGGCATACCATTTGCAAAAGAAGACAACCCAAGGTATTGCAAATGGGGTATGTCCAGTCTTTTTTAGTAACCACTTGGTCACAAACACTGGCCAAAATTAGCGTTCAATTTAGTTTTTTTACTTTTTTCACACACAAACAAATATGAATGCTTACTTTGGCCAGTGTTTTCGACTAAGTGGCTACTAAAAAAGACTGGACATACCCCATATTGAATACCCTGGGTTGTCTACTTTAAAAATATGTACATGTGGGGTGTTATTCAGAGATTTATGACAGATAATAGTGTTACAATGTCACTATTGATAAATTTTAAAAATGTATGTTTTGAAACCGCAATATCCTACTTGTACCTCTAGCCCTATAACATGCAAAAAAAAGCAAAAAAGCACATAAACACTAGGTATTTTTAAACTCAGGACAAAATTTTGAATCTATTTAGCAGTTTTTTTCATTCGCTTTTGTAGATGAGTAAAAGATTTTTCAAGTAAAAGTCAAAAAACATGTATTTTTTCAATTTTTCATCAGATTTTTGTATTTTTTTTAAATTAAAATACATGAGATTATATAAATAATGGTATGTAAAGAAAGCCCCTTTTGTCCTGAAAAAAACAATATATAATTTGTATGGGAACAGTAAATGAGAAAGCGGAAAATTACAGCCAAACACAAACACCACAAAAGTGTAAAAATATGCCTGGTCGCAAATGTACAACATCGCAAAAACAGTCCAGTCCTTAAGGGGTTAAAAGAAATATCTTAGAAAGGAAAGATAATTCTTAAAAAATAATCTATTAGTATTTACATATAGCTTATACACCAAATTAATAGTAATATGTTTACAGATGATTTAAAGAAATACATAGACATTTAAAAAACGAGAGACACCTGCTTAATAATTATATAATTGAAAATGCCACATATATTTATCAACTAAACTAAATCACTAATTAAAAATTCTGAATATAGGTTAAAATCTGAAGGTGTTAAAAATGTTCAAAATATTAAAAAAAAAAAATTAAATCCTCTTTTTGTTTTTTTAAATTCCATTAAAAAATTCCATAAAAATAAGAAGAAATAATAGAGAGTCTAATACTAATTATAAAAAATTACAAAGCGCAAAATCACTATTAAGACCTTTGGGTTGTAATGTGTTTAAGTATACTTGTCTACGTATGTATATCTGTCCTTGGCTTGTCTCAGACTATTCTATTTTGATGTTAGGTCTGGCCCCTCTAGGGCCTAGTAATATGTATATTTCACAATAGTTTATTTTACTTTCTGTCATTACTAAGGCACTGTATGTTGGTTCATAGTGTATCCTGACACCTAAATCTCCAACTCATTTTTACAACTGATGACTTTGAAACAAAAATCAAGGACTAAATTGAAAAAAAAATTATGCCCAAACATCTTTACTCATTAGAAAATACATGTGTTACTACTGGAAAACCTATTTTCATAATCCAGTCACAACATTTTCTTTCCATTACAAAAGGAAATGCATTTGTGCTCATCACACAACCAACAGCTTCCCCACTTGATCTTATCTCACCAGTTAATTACCTTGTCCATATACTCTAATTAATCTCTTATCGCATTTAGGCCTTGATTTAGCACCAATTGAGATATTGTATTAGCAGTTTATTAGTTCCTGATAAACATTTGTCTATTGCATCCAGATCTTTAACTCCGGATGAGAAAAAATATATATTGGTGGTAAAGCTCTAGCAATAATTTAGGATGTAAAGAAACTCTACACTTATATTTATGGCAGATCTTTTACTGAGATCATGGATCAAAAACTGCTATTATCCATTTTATACCCTCAGAATATTTTTTTTTTAACACAACAGCAGCTCGACTTTAGCATTATGCAATCCAGCTTGCAACTCACAACTACTCAATAAATATAAATTCCCTAGTGATCATACCAGTGGGGATATGTTTTCAAGATTGCCAATAGTATATCATGTGACAGCATCTCAAATAATAGAAACGCCAAGACAAGAAATGCCACAACTAGTCTTTCAACTGCTATGTTAACATTTGGAAGACACCTGAAAACTCCCCTTGATCAAGTTTGTCCTGTACATACTAAACAGGTGTTTTGCACTTCTAGTGTCCCAAAGCATGAAATTCATAATAGAGTATGGATTAGAAATTACACTAGGCATACTAAATGGATTCCAGCTATTATATTACAAGCATGGGCAAGCAAATGTCCAAACTACAAATGGATGGTACAGTTTTCCACGATATACAACAGATAAGACATAAATTTCCACAAGTCAAAATAGAATCCCAGGATTCAGATACTGAGGATATCTGGCATGGCATGTGGTATCCACTTGTCAACCTGAGTGCCCTGAGGATGAATATATTCTGTGCCCTTTGTGTTCACCAACAAAGTAATCAACAACCTTTGGTTACTCTTTCACAGGCAAGTTTCCCCTTAATCAGTTTCTCTACAACCTTCAAGGCAAAGAAGTTTACCCTTCAGATGTGAATTCTGAAACTCACACTGTAACTTAAAATCATTACAAACAGTTTTAAGTTCTTTTTTATGGTTTTGTATTTTATGTGTATCTCTGTTGAATATTACATTGTTATAAAAAGTATTTTATAGTTATTTTATTTAAATTATTTATTTGTTTATTTATTTGTTTATTTTGTGGGGAAAAAGAGGGCAGTTTAGATGACTGTAGATTTAAGAACAGCAGGACACACCCCTGGAACGTCTAGGTATCTGTGTGACAGTTGGAAACCATTTTGAGTTGTTACTGAGGAGTCAGATATTGATGCAGATATATGCTTGAAGCTGAAAAAAAGTTTGACTGAAATCCATGTTCCAGAGTCTTAGTGTTATTCGGGGACAGTTAATGATTCAAGGCAATAACACAGCCCTGAATTACATAATTGTGACCACACATGAAACATAAAAATTGAATTCCTATTATTAAACACTTATCAGAAGCCAAAAAACATTGTTTGAAATATCAAAAGTGAAGGCTACATTTCCACGGAAAATACAGGCTTCAGCAATTCAACTCCATTTAATGGGATAATAGAGGCCGGATTTGATCAGATTTAACAGCTGCTGATAAATATTTTTTTTCTGTATCTGACCACTGGTAGCACTAGCAGCCAGTTGGAAATTAGTGCCAAGGAGGTTTTTCATCTCCCACATGCACCCATTTGCCATGCTTTTTAATGAAAAATTGACAATTCAATTAAATCGCTCAAAGCTGGAGACAAAAATATGAAAGCTTATCTTTATTAAGCAAGGATAGAGTAAAAGTAATGGGAATATACTTGAAAATCTGCCCCATCTAATATTAAATTAAAAATCGAAATACAAGGTCTCTGTGACAGACCCCTCTCTCCCTGGATTTTATATTGTTATATTTCTCCCCATATGCCTGGATTCTATATTTCCCACTATATGTTCGTTAATTTGTTCGGTGAATTTTCTGTTCAAATAACCAAACTAATTGCTGAACAACCGACCACCCTGCAAGTGGAGTGTGCTGCTCCTTAACCTCCCAGAAGCTGTGGTTAATCGCAGCTTAATTGACAAACAGCTGGGTGGTCGTCGTTTGTATGAATGAACATGTGGCGGCGGCCATCTTAAACTGTCGAACGGCCAGCTGTGTTTTGGCATCGAACACATGGAACTGTTTTCAGACACTATTTCATACGAACACCGCTGGGACTTCCAGGCTTCCGGGATTTTGTTTCTTTTCATACGAACGCATCAGCGTTCGGTACATTTAAACACACGAACAAGAGTTACTGGAGAATCATAGACATGAACACTAATTTCGTTATTATAATGTGTTTCCCTACCCCTGAAATAGACCGGCCGACCCAGCTGAATTTATGGAACTATTCTGGGCAGTAGCTTTGTGGGCGGCCGGGCAGAAATGTGACCTGCAGCTAACTTTTGAACCCCTGATTTTTGAGTATATTGTTCCTCCAGATTGAGGCTAGCAGGAAATGTATATTTTGTGTGGGGGGTAAGGGGGAGTTATGTTTTTGGGGTATTTTTCGTTTGGAGATAATCGAGTTGATACAGTAATTAACTCAATTATCTCCTAAACAGATGATAGGGATTGTGCACACTGTATGGGAGTGACTGAATGTAAAATACTGTTTGATTGGCTTGTCGTTCCTGTGTCCCTGTGCCCCACAAGGTCCACCTTGTGGGGAAAACTGTATAAAAGGCAATGTGCCACAATAAACCTTCAGTTCCTGTTTAACCCTCAACACAGAGCCTCGCCTCCCGCTTGTAGGGAAAAGCTATACCTGCTGCAATCCCTGCCTTCTAAGAGCTGTTCCTGCTCTACTCTACAGCCACCCTCTCACAACAGGGGAGAAAGGACATCTCTTGGCGGTGAAAACCCCTCCCTCTACCGGGGTGCCACTACAGTATCCAAAATTGAATTAGAAGAATCATGATGCTGTTATTTTTTTCCCCCTCCTCTTTTGCTAAACATAACACTAGTATATATATAAAAAAAAAGATTCTTATTATAAATAGATTTTTATTACGCAATTCAAATAAAAAATATAAACAGAAGAGATCTTTTTATAATGTGCTAGTAAACGAGTATGAGGAATTTTTTTTCTTACTACTTTTTTCCTTTTTAAAGTGAAATAAAAGAATAAGAACTTCTTTATTAAAAGACAAATTCTTCATATAAGAAGCCTATAAAAGGAAGGTTTTGTTTTTTTGTTTTTTGTGTGTTCTCTTGACTAGTGATGTCCCGAACGGTTCGCCAAACGGTTCGCGAACGGTTCGCTGCCGCGGACTCATTATTGAGTAAACTTTGACCCTGTACCTCACAGTCAGCAGACACATTCCAGCCAATCAGCAGCAGACCCTCCCTCCCAGACCCTCCCACCTCCTGGACAGCTCACTAAGAATGCAGCTTCAAAATGGATTCTGTCCAGGAGGTGGGAGGGTCTGGGAGGGAGGGTCTGCTGCTGATTGGCTGGAATGTGTCTGCTGACTGTGAGGTACAGGGTCAAAGTTTACTCAATGATAAGTCCGTGGCGAACCGTTCGGGACATCACTACTCTTGATATATATATATATATATTTAATGTGACATTGGAATTGACATTGAAAAATGAAAAAAAATCGAAATGTGTGCCATTCAGGAGACCCACTGGAGAAGAAAGGATAAGCCCAAATTAAGTAATAGAGATTACACTACTGTAATACATGCCTCAATGGAAGTAAAAAAAATAAGCGAGGGGTTGCTTTTCTTTTTTCTAAAACCTTAGATCTTGAAATCAAACATACTGATTGTGATTCTGAAGGCAGATTTTCAATAATTGTATGTACAATAAATCAAATAGCATATACACTTGATAATATTTATGCACCTAACTGTTAAGTAATGAACTTCATATCTAACTTTTGGGAAAAATTATATAAAGTAAAACAAGGTGCAATTATTTGGATGGGGGATTTTAATTGTGTTATGAATGTAACAATGGATAGACAGACCTTCAGAGAAAAAGTAGCGTATAGAAACTCTCTGAACCAAGCATCAAGATTCCGTTCCTTAATCCATAGTAACGCTTTGTTAGACATTTGGCGAGTCTTACACCCTACAGAGAGGGACTTTGCGTGTTTTTCTAAGACTCACTTGTCGTACTCAAGAATTGACTATATTATAACTGACTTTACTAGTGAACAAAGACTTAAAAAAGCTCAAATTTGAGAGATTTCTTGGTCAGACCATAATATGATCTATTACTTGCATTTCTTCTATAAATATATTAGCATTAGCTGGCCCCATTCTTGTTGCTCCTTTTTGAATCTGTAAGAAACATGGGTGTACTACCACTAGAGGTAGCCAGGATGTATTTTTTTTTAAATAAAAATTATTTAAAACAAAATCTAACATAGTTGACAATTTGTTTAACCAATTTTCATACATAGCATTTTTTTTTTTATTTGAACATGAAGTTAAAAGTTACTTGATATTCTGAATTTGTAAAAGTTTTATCCTTGGAACCCCCCGGTATGAATGTAGTACATTTATATGTAATGTGAATCATTATGTAGTTGTGTTTCAGTGATTGAATATTTAAATGTAAATTTATATAAATTGTATTTGTTAAATAATTTAAATAAAGAAATATTGAAATATAAAACAAAATCTAAATGGCACAGTACGCAAATATAGTGACCAAAAAATCCTTTATTGAAATAAAATACAAAGTAATACATTCAATAACGTGTTTCTCCACAATAGGGCTTTTTCAAATGCATAATATACAGCCTGGCTGGTGGAAACCATACCCCAGGTACCTTATCCATAGAGCAGTTTGCCTGCTCCACCTTTGTGAGTATTTACTATTTTTACTAATTAACACATTTTATCGTAAGTGAGAGTACTATTATCTGCTTTCTATATTTTTTATAATTTTGGGTCCCACGACACCATCTTCTACAGACACTCACCAACACATCCTGTAAGTGGGGATTATACCACTTGACGCTATTAAAACTGGAGCTGGTCATAGCTACACCAAATGTGAGTAAGCTACCGTTGTTTTATTAGCTATTACTCATTTAAGTTGACATATTGCACTATTGGATTTCTCGCTTTCTTGTCTTATATGTATGGATTACACTAAGAAATATTCGACCCATCATATTTGCTGATACAAGGACCTACTGCCTACCCAAAAATAAATTTTAAAGGGGTACTCTATTATTTATAGACTATTTTGGACTATTTTTAAGATTGCTTTGGACTATTTTATTTACCCACATTAACTGTATATTATTGAAAATAGTATTTTTTTTGTTATTAATGTACTTTTGTGGCACAGCCATTTTTTCTTTGTTGTTCTTGTTGATCTCCTGAAGGGTTTAGATGGATCCCCTTCTTTTGGTTTGCAGCCTTCCTTTTGATTAATCAGCATTACCCTGCTCCATTTTTTCCTTGAGTTACATACCTAGCCTATGGTGACCTGTACAAAGTACAAAAATAAAAATGTGTATAATTGATGTGAAAAATACAGTTATATAGCTATGTATATGGTTTCTTGTTATTGTTATGGCACCTTAAGGTATGTGGTAGGTTGTGTTTTCTTTTTCCATTTTGTAATAACTAAATGAACAATAATGATGTATAATTGAAAAACATATACACAAAAAAAAGCAATATATTAACCCCTTAAGGACCAAACTTCTGGAATAAAAGGGACTCATGACATGTCACACGTCATGTGTCCTTAAGGGGTTAAACAAATTATAAACATCAAGATCACTGATTAACGAGTTATTATTAGCCAGAGCATAAATTAACCAGCTTTACGAGGAACCTACCTGCTAGCAGTGCCAGAATGATATATATATATATATATATATATTTTTTTTTTTTTTTTCTCAAGAGAAAAGTCTTTCCATTTCTGGTGAGAAGAGTATGGCCATGCATTAGTATGTGGGCAACATTATGAAATATTAATCTCCTTTACTTAGTACACATAGTATAACTAACCTGTCTCTGGAACTTTGTTGCAGAGGCCCAGTATGCATCAAAACAATGCTGTGACTGACAATAAGAAAAAACAAAACACAAAATAACAATATATTTGAATCTAAAGTTATACTAAAGTAAAATTTCAGTGTGGCCACACAAAAAGAAAAAAAGTTTTGGAGGACCTGGAGAAAACACCAGAAAAATACAAAAAAAAAACTAAACAAAAAGATATGTACTCACTATGCAGCATAAAGCCCCCCTATTAAAATAAGCAATATATGTTTTACAAAGCTGGGAATAAAACCATAGTCATAGGACCATGTTACATAGGAGTCACTAAGAAACTTATACTATGATACATGACAGGGAGCAACCCTAGAGAATAGGGAATATAGGAGGCCCTTCGAACAAGGAAAGGAGTGCTGTAAATACAGGCTCTTAAAGGGACAGGGGCAATATAAAAAAAACATTGCTGAGCCGTATTTGTCATTACTCAAATGTAGAAAGAACAAAGAAACCCTACTTACAAGACTCTCCATCCGATGGGTGCAAAGGGAGATACCTACAAGAACCAGTACCACTCAAGCTTATTATTGAGACCATTAGGGGCCACTGTATCCAGTAGGTATGTCCAGCATGCTTCTTTCTGTAAACTAATATTTTCTCTGTTCCCTCCTCTCACTGGAGGGGGTACCCTTTCCAGGACTTGGTATCTGAGTTGTGACACGTCATATCACATCTCTCTAAAATGCTGTGCTACACGTGTGTTTGCTTTAAGACTGTGGATGGATGTTTTGTGCTGAGATACATGATCCTTAAGTGCATGTATGGTTTTGCCCACATAGCCTAAGACACATGGGCATTTGAGCAGATAGACTATGAAATCAATCTGACAGATAAAGAAACCTTTAAGTTTTATTTGTTTATCTGTCCTTGGGTGCGTACAATATTCCCCTTTGGTAATTCTGCTACAATGGTTACAGGGCAGGGGTACATGCCATGGATGGGTTTAGACAAAAACATCTGCTTACTTAGTGTCAGGCTATCTGCTTTAACAACCCTATTGCATATTGTACGTCCCCTCCCCAATAATATAGGTGGATCTATAAACAAATGGCCAACCTGCCTGTCAAGCTGCAGAATGTGCCAATTTTTACAAAAAATGTCCTGAATTGAGGAGGAGGAGAAAGGTTAGTATGTGCTTACGTATGGGATTTTATTAGACTTAGACTTGGGTGTGGAGGAGAGTAAATCTTCTCTGTTCAAAGCTTTGACTTTTTGTTTGGAAATCTGTAGCAGACGTGGATTATAGCCCATCTCAATGAATTTCTTTGACATATATGTAAGGCATGTGACCACCAGTGTTACGTTACTAACGATTCTGCGCACCCTGAGAAATTGGCTTTAGGGAATAGAACAAAGCTGTTTAGAAGGATAAGAACTTTGAGCATTTAACAGGCTGTTAGAGTCCGTGGGTTTTGAAAATAAGTCAGTACTCAGACTGTCAGAGGATTTACCAACCAAAACATCCAAAAATACTTACTTCTTGTCCATTGATCTCCATGGCAAATTTTATCTCCGAGTGACACTGGTTGAGGTACTGTAGGAAGGTGTCAAGGTCCAATTTAGAGCCCCTCTAGACCATGAAGCAATCATCTATGTACCTCAACCAGGGGACTACATGATTCTGAAAGGTAGTGTTAGTGTAAAGAAAATTGTAATTGAGTTCTATCATAAAGAAATTTGTTTATGAGGATGCCATATTTGCCCCAGCACTGTATCCTTGATTTGTTCATAATATATAGTCACATGATGAAAGAAATTCTTTTTTAAAATGATCTCTAGTAAGGTAGTCACAAATTAGCATAAATTTTGTTCATGAAAGACAAATGACAATCTTTTCTGTACAACCCTCAACCTCTCTTCATGTGGGATAGAAGTATAAAGGTTAGACACGTCAAGTGTAACTAAGAAGTCAACCAAAAAAAAACGAGTTGTGCTCATCCAGTATAGGTGTGCACACCCAGGTGCTACCACAATTTATTTGAGCAGCAGCCCTTTCTCAATGCTAATGCTAATAAAGGGCTGCTGCTCGAAACATTTGCTGTTTTAACTTTGTCCTCAAATAAATTGTGGTAGCACCTGGGTGTGCACACCTATACTGGATGCGCAGGACTCATTTTGTTTTTTTGGTTGTATATACACTGTTGGGACTTCAGTGTGGATTATCTGCAGCACAGGTCTAACTTGTTCTTTGTTTAGATTTTGAATTTTGTAGGCATTTTTTGCCTCTACCTCATTCTATATTTAGTGATAACTAGGAAGTCAGTGGTTTCTATTTTCAGATCATGTATTTTTGTCAGGAAATCTTTAGTGTCTTGTATATATCATCTTGCAGAGGTTACCAATGGCTGGAGGAACTGATCAAAGTAGACTGCAAGTGGCTGAAAAGTTTAGTCAGTCCTGCAACAATTGGTCGCCCAAGAGGGTTAGTGGCATTCTTGTGCACTTTGGGTAGGGTGTAAAACACGGGTGTAACCGGGAAGGAGTGTTGTGATGACGTAAAAAGAAGTTCATCATTAGCTCGATCTAAAATGGTTGTTATGATTTTAGAGATGTGGGCTGCGGGATTACTTTTAAGAATTTTGTAGTTTGATCTATCAAGCAGTTGTCTCATAATATATGTATGGTAACTACTTCTGTCCTGTATTACTAGCAAGCTGCCTTTGTCCGCCGGCTTGATAACAATGTCCGGATTTTCTGCCAATTCTTTCAGAGCTTTCTTCTCTTTTACTGAGATGTTATGTTTGATTCCCTGATCATGCCAGGGCAGTTGCTCAATTTTAGATCTCATTACATTGGTGAATGTTGTATGGATCCAGGGGAAATAATGTGCTTTTCTGCCTACAAACCTCCAAAGGGACCAAGAAGCCTGAAAATCCATTTGCACCCACCGCTGGGTCATTGTCTTGTTGCTGTTGGTCTTTGCGAAACTGGGGTTGTTGATCTGCAAAGAAAATGGAAAGGTTAATACGGCAAATACATTTCTGTAAGTCTACTATACAGTTAAATTTATCAGAGTTAGAGGACGGTACAAAATTCAGGCCTTTACTTAGTGCTTTTAATTGGTACTCAGTCAATGCATAGTTAGAAAGGTTAAGTACCCCTTGTCTCTGGAGTTTTGTCTTTGCTGCTTCACTGTGGTTTAGAAGCCTGTCTTTTCTTGTAGCCAGAGTTACCCCGTCTTGCCGGGGCCAAACCTCTAAAATGTCCTCCTGTAGTGCTTGTGGATGATGTGTGTGTCCGAACCTACAGACAGGATTTCTCTTGCGGAAGATTGTTGGATCGATTTTCTTTTTTTTGTAATTTTCTGTTGTGTCTGTTGTCTCTATAAATAAACTCTGTTGTACTGGTAGTCTAATGTGTCTCTTTTGCATTTATTCAAAATGTTAAACCACCTCCTTTTGAAATGGTTTGTATTGTCCTTACACAGGATAGGGGAAAGTGGGACCCTTAGTTCCCTGGTGATGCTTTTAACTCTCAGGTATTCAATAAGAGTAGTTTTATGTAGCTTGCAGTTCACCTCCTTTTTTGATAATGCTTCAAGCCTTTTCCTTAATCCTGTAGAGTCTGTTTCCCTTAAGAAGGCTCCACTTTCGTGCCATAGAGTTTTCATAAATTTTTAACACATAATAAAGATCCAAAAGTTATGACATAAGGATCGAGAAATTCTATAATGACTGGAGGAGGCAAAGGAAACTTCATTAACATATTGAGGTAAAGGGAAAAGAAATGAATATTTAATCTAAAAACATGATTTCCCCAATATTTTGATTTTTTTTTTTTTATATTTAATTGCATCCTTTTTCATGCCAATCACACCCACTTACATTAGAATATTAACTTATATCTTAATTGTTTCTTCTTCATACCTTTATATTCTTCTTAAAACTGTGATTCATATTTTGTAGCTTCCAAAACTCATTATAGATTCAAGCCAATTGGTTTCTTCATTCTCTTTTTATCAGTTGTGATCACAATATAGAGATGTTGCCTCTTACATGTACAATAACTATGCAAATTCAATTAAACATAGTGTTTGCTTTTTTTTCTCACTGTGTTATTTAAATAGATACCTATTACACAGATGTAACAATTTTCTTTTTTATTCCCTTACGTATCTCCATTCTATCAGTTGATTCAAACAAACACTACAATCCCAGCCAAGTTTTCATTATGTCTGACAGTTCCTATGATAACAATTATTTGTACTTAAATAGTACCTTACTGTTTTTTTTTTTAATTATTGCTATGTTTCCTTATTGCAATGTGCTATTATAACACATTACGTTTACCTAATAATAAACAGTATCCTGTTGGTTAGTACCATTTTAGAGCCTTTGTTCAGACTAAGTCTTATCAGGTCACCATGCTGTGACAGAACAATGGTTCTGTCACTGGTCTGGCATCATGTCAAACCTATGCTGTCCCTTGTTTTTGAAAGATGCCAGGTACAATAACCATGTTCCCTTATTACTTTATGTGCAATGCTAAGTCTAAAGGTAAAGCAGACTAAGCGGGATTGCATTGTGTCAGCAGGGACAATAGTTGATGATTTAGTCCCTGCAATGCAGGCACATACTCTGTACTCTATTATGGAGACAGAGCTGGGTCTGTTGATTGGAGTCATGGCTTCCTGGTGTACCTTTAATTGAATTACCTGTTTTACATTAGTCTCTCTATTGTTTGAGATTTACCATGGTATAATTTATTTCATTTTCCCATTGGCCTCTCATGTCCCTGATTGGTCACTGTTGTTTATGCATTGTTTGGATATCTGCTATATATTCTGTGTATGAACCAAAATAAAGTGATTTGCCAAGACAGAGTTTGTGTGTCTCTTGAAGCATCCAGATATATTACTGTTTGATGTCCTCTATACAGTAGTAACTCGTAGAGAATTGCCAATGGACTAGATAGACCCTAGATGAATACACTACTCCAAGTATCGAGTCTTAGTTCCTACTATAGAGGTTATATGCCAATATCCCAATATCGAAGACATCAATTTGCACAATAACAATAATAATTTAAAAATCTAAGTATGACGATATAGGTAATTAATATTTCCCTTTACATTCCCGTGTCTTTCAATCATCATTTATGAAATGCTATGGTAACATGCAATCGCTGTGGTTAGCTGCAAACTAATCTGTTACTAGCAGATAAACAAATTCATCAAATTCATATTAAAAAACTATTGGATATTAACAATTTATATGTGCTAAAATATTAAGTTTAAAAATCCAACCCGTTTCTTCCTGTCTTAATCTTTTAATCTTTAATCTTCATTTTTTAAAATTATATTTTATTGCTAGGAACCACAATCTTTTTAATGCATTATTTTGAAATGTGGGGAAATGCTGTGATCTTCTAAAGAAATACAATGGCTTCTTACATGCACCTCTATTCTTTTATGAATAGTAGTCCCATAAAGCATAGTAGAGCCTGCATGATCAAATCAGTAAATAGATTACATTATTAGTACTTCAAGTTGTCAATTCTTTAATTTTCTTTCCTTCTTTGAAAAATTTAAAAAAAAGGAAAAAATGTTTGTTTGTTTTTTGGTGGGGATATCCATTAAAAAGCTATTTGTTAAATATAGAAAATGTGATCATACTTACCGCAATTTTCTTTTCCTGTCTATTATTCATGGCAGCATAACTTATGGGTAGCTCCGTGCCAAAACAGGAACAGGACAGGAAAAATTCAACCAATCTGAACAAGACCCCACAGTCTAGTTTAAAAGCTATAAAACAAAATAAGGGAGGGTTGCTGATGCTGCCATGAATAATAGCCAGGAAAACAAAATTGCGGTAAGTACGATAAAATTTTCTGTATTCCTAGCTACTCATGGCAGCATCACTTATGGGTAATACCCAAGCTCAACTATAGAGATGGGGAAAAAAAACACTTCATACACCTGACAATGCTGCAATAAATTTTATTAGTGAGACACCACAGAGGATAGTACTCCTCTACCAAAGGCCGTAGAAGGCGAAAGCCAGATCCAATTTATAGTGCTTTATGAACATCATAGGGGAAGATCAGATAGCTGCCCTACAGATGTCCTCAGATGAAACCTCTGCCCAGTTAGCCAAGGAGGTTGCCAAAGCCCTTGTGGAGTGAGTCTTAACTCTACTCGGAGGTGTAAGGTTTTTTAATTGATAAGCCTTGATTATTATGTTTGGAATCCAACGCCTCATAGTGGAAGCAGAGGCTGTTTCTCCTCTTCTGGCCCCTATCGAAAGAACAAACAGCTGTTGGGACTTCCGAAATTGTTGAGATACTTCTAGGTACTTGATCAGGCATTGACTGACATCCAATTGATGAAGTTTCACTTCTGACAGAGAAAAAGGAGATGAATGTAAAGAAGGAAGAACAATTTCCTGGAGAATGTGGAAATTAGAGACCACCTTGGGTAGAAATTCTTGTCTAGGTCTCAAGACCACCCTGTCGTGGAAAACTTGAATATGGTTCTTATCACAGGAGAATGTATGAAATTCAGACATGCGTTTTGCCATAGTTATAGCCACGAGAAACTGGATCTTATAAGTCAGCAAGACAATACCCAGCTCATCTAATGGAGCAAAAAGGGCTTCCGACAAAACATCCAGCATCATAGGCAAATACCAAGGAGGAGAATAATTCCTGTTCGGCGGTCTGATACGGAGGGTTTTAAAAAAATCTAGCAATCAGTGGATCTGAAGTATACAAAATGTTGCATTGGGCGTACAATGCTGATGATTGAACCTTTAGAGTACTTAGGCTCAGCCCTTTATCCAGATCTGCATGAAGGAAATTTAAAACGTTAATGCGGTTAGGATGAAGGAAATCAATAGCAGTATCTTTAGACCAGGAAGGAAAAGTCTCCCATATCCTATGATAGCAAGCTGATGTTGAGCCTTTTCTAGAATTTAGGAGAGTATCAATCACTGACTCCAAAATATCTGGTGCTAGGAGTCTCTCTTTTCCAAAAGCCATGCCCCCAAGTTCAGCTTGTTGGGATTGGGATGAACTGCCGGTCCCTGAGTTAGTAGATCTGGTCTTCGAGGCAGTGGCCAAGGATGTTCCATGCTCATCCTGTTGAGGAGAGGAAACCAAGGCCTCCTTGGCCAAATAGGGATGATCGCAATCACGGTCTGACCCTCTACCCAGATATTTCTCAGTAGTCTGTGAATCATCGGTAGGGAATACATACCCCAGATCGAAGTTCCATGGGAGGGACAAGGCATGTCCTGCTGCTAGATGATCCCCATGGAGAGAGTAAACCTTGGGAACCTGAGCATTCTTGTATGAAGCCATCAGATCGATCTGAGGTCTGCCCCACCTCTGAGAAATTGACTGAAAAATGTCTAGATTTAACTTCCATTCTCCTTGTTGAACCATTGTTCTGCTGAGATAGTTTGCCAACACATTGTCTGGCCCCGGAAGGTATATTGCTTTCAGGTCTTGTAAATTGTATAGGACTCAACTCTTTTAGAAGGGACTTGCTTTGGGTACTGCCCTGGTGATTTATATATGAGGCAACAGCCCTGTTGTCTGTCTGGATTCTGACCCAAACATTCCTCAGGTGACGATGAAACCCCTGCAGAGCCTTGAAAACTGCTCTTAGTTCTCTCAGATTCAAATGAAGCTTTTTCTCCTTCGTAGACCATGTACCCTGAATCCATGTGTTGTTTAAGTGTGCACCCCAACCTAGAGGGCTGGCATCTGTAGTTATAGTTATCCATTTGTTTTTTTCTAGGGGAAACCCTAGAGATAGGTTCTTCTCTCTGGTCCACCAAATCAGATCATCTGATACTGTCAGAATCTTACCTGAGATAGGAGTCTGTAGCACAGATATGTAGCTCACCCTTGCAAATAGACACAGTCCAAGGTGACCAGATAGGAAACCACCTGGACTGTGAATCTGTGCACGGGGGCTGTGCAAGATAAAGCTCCAAGTCTCAGTACAGGCAAGGACACAAACAGCAGGATAGCCAAGGGATAGCCAAAGTCAAAGGATGCCAGAGGTCAGGATCAATGAAGTGTAGCCAGAGTCAAGGGATGCCAGAGGTCAGGATTAACGAAGTCAGAAGCCAGGGTCAATATGAAGTAGTAGATCAAGAGACTGGAACTGAACACACACAATAGGATCAAAGACTTGATAAAGTTCACAGGGCGAGGCAGTGCTTATATACCCAGCTGATGTCTGATCAGGGTCAGGTATAGCACAGCAATAGTCAAAGTCCAGCCCGCTGCAGACAAGCCAAGATGAACAGGACTGGAATAGCTCAAAATAAACAAAACTGCTGTGGCCCAAAGGTTGAATGCAGGCCCAGGACCACAAAGTTCCCAGGTTCAAATCCCCTTTTGGGCACTTCTAGGGCGACCACGTCTGGCTGTCTTGGTGAGAACCGTGACAGAGACACACAGAAGAAGATAAATTCTCTGATCCCAGTTGCCGATTTCTGCCTTGAACTGGTGAAGAAACTGCATATGAATAGGGCATATCCTCCACTGGGCCCATTTCACTAGGCCCATCATGGAAGTAAGAGATCCCAATAGGCTCATGAACTCCCTTGCAGATATGTAATGCTTCTGATGTATACTCCTGATCTTTCCATTCTTTCTGTAGAAAGAGTTACAGTTCATTTTACTGAGTCTATATTTGCTCCCAAGGAAATCATTCTCCAAGTTGGAACTAATTAACTCTTTTCCAGATTTATTAACCAACCATGTTCTTGAAGACAATTGATAGCAGTTTCTGTATGGAATCTCACTATTTGACTGGTTGAGCCTGTGATAAGAAAGTCACCCAGATAGTGATATATTTCAATGTTCTTTGACCTTATAAAAGCTACGAGGGAAATGAGAATCTTTGAGAATGTCCTTGGAGCTAAACCTAAGCAGAAGGGATGCCCCTTGAATTGGTAATGTTTTCCTGAGATCCAAACTTGCGATGACTGAAGTGAATAGGGATTTGATAATAGGCGTCCTTTAGATCTATATATGTCATCCAGTCTCCAGTCTTTATATTTGGAAGGATAATAGTTATAAACTATCTTGAATGTTCTTGTTTTCAACTTTGTATTAGCCTCCATTTTCCCTGAGGCTTTGGTGCCAGAAATATGGTAGAGTAATGGCCGCTGAAACATTCTTCGCAAGGAACGTCTTCTATCATCTGATTCTCCAGTAGCTGTGAAATACAGTTCCTCGTAGCTATTTATTTTTTTCCCTTTGGCTACCCATGAACGAATGAAGACCCTCTTTGTTGGGAAATAGTTTAATTCAATCTTGTAACCTTCCCTCAGAATTGTAAGAACCTAGGAATCTTGAATGTTTTTGGTCCGAACCAAATATAAGAGGTAAAATCTGCCTGCTATAACACCTGTTCAGAAGCTCTTTCGCTGGCCTAGATACTCTTCCCCTAACTGGTTTAGATGAGGTCGATTGAAAACTTCTCCAGTTAGCATTCCTAGAATATTCACTTCCAGGCCTATATGCTCTACTGTCTCAGAAGGATTAGTTTCTGAATTTCTTGTCTTTCCAGGAAGATGCACCAAATCTTCTTTATCCTTGATTGAGAAAAGTCTTTTTCCCATCAGCCGCTTTGTGAATGGCATCCTCCAGTACTTTCCCAAACAGTCACCTTGAAAAGGGAGCGCACATAGAGAGGCTTTTGAAGCATAATCTGCTCTCCAAGAGTGTAGCCATAATGCTCTTCTTGAGACCACAGAAAGAGCCATGCTTTTTGCTACCATCTTGTTAACATTTAGGGAAGCGTCTGAGTAAAATTCAGTAGCTGACTTCAAATCTTTGAGGCCTTCCATCAGGTGTTTTCTATGGATTCCTCTAGTGATGTCTTTCTCCAGATTCTGAATCCAGACTTTTTCAGCTCTGGATAAGGTTGTTAGAGCTATCGCTGGATGCAAGGACGAACCCAGAGCAAGATAGGCATTTATAAGATTGGCGTTCAAGCGCTTTTCCATTGGCTCTCTCAAATACGCCATGGAGTCTATGGGAAGAGTTGTTCTTTTCGTCATGTGAATGACTGCTGCGTCAATTTTCGGAACTGAAATCCATGACTTGCAGTCTTCATGAGCATAAGGGTATAATTTGGATGTCCTTGATAGCAGAATGTGCCGGAAATGTAGGTCTGTTAGTTTTAAGATCTAAAAAGAAAAAATCTGTCAGACTCTTTTTTTTATCTGTACTTTCTTCTGGAATTCTCAAGGTGTCTCTGACCAGATAAACCAGCTTATCCCCAGCCCTGGAATCCAAGAATTTTGAGGTAATACCTTCATCTTCTTCTTCTGAGAAA
This sequence comes from Pelobates cultripes, assembly GCA_933207985.1. Classification (NCBI taxonomy): domain Eukaryota; kingdom Metazoa; phylum Chordata; class Amphibia; order Anura; family Pelobatidae; genus Pelobates; species Pelobates cultripes. The sequence continues at coordinate 244,216,536 of OW240912.1, read as the reverse complement.
TCCTCTGACAAATCAGAGTCTTTATCGGAATCTGCATAACTTCTTTCCACTCTAGGACGTTTTGAAGATACAATTCTCTCTTATGTGAAGCAATAGCTTCTAAGATCCACTTCTTCAGATCATCCTGAGGAAAACATTTCTTTTCCCATTCTTCTGCCGCCTCTGCTAGGCATGTTCAGTACAGATTTTTACCATTAGGTGCCACTTGGTTGCAATTTGTATATCTATTCGATTTTTCTTTATACTTTCTTGGAGAATCATCTTGCGATCTTTCTGGGCTGTTATAGAGACCATTATATAATATATTATAGGCCTATCATAGCACTCTTTTGCCTCCACCTTATCAGTATATATGGAAAAAAAAAGAGGCTCACCAATGTCTTCAAGAACATGATGTTGAGGCAGAGAGGGGAGCCATCTGGGAAAAAAATAAATATCACTAAGAATATAAAGTAAAATCAAGAATTAATCTTTTAAAAAGTGTTTAAATGTTATAAAAAGTTGATAATTTACATTTGGAATAATTTTGACAGATGAAGGCAGCTTTTTCTGGATATACTCAGGAAAAATTGATCAAATCCAAGAGACAGGATGCTGAAAACGCTATTAAGAACTGTCTTTATAAGTATTTTGCTATTTTAATTTTAGGTGCGATATCACTTTAATTGCGAAACCTAGTTCGCTCATGCACAGACTGAAAGATGACCGCCGCTGCTACTGCACCTGCTTGGGAAACCTGAGCACAAAAGAGCACAGCCACCAGCAGAAACACAGTCAGGAGAGAGGTGCCGAGCTGAGGGAAGCAGGGAGAAACCCTCTCAGGTAAGAAAAAGGAACTATATGTAAGACAAAAGAGATAAAAGAAGGGGCTAAACAAGAAATAAAGATTAATATAATTACCTCTTGGCTTCTCCAAAAATTCTCTGCTACCAGATCGGGGGAAGGGGGATATTGATGTCACAAGGAGAATTTTTAAAGCAACAGCTGACCCTACATCAATTAGCCCAAACTGTATAAGGAAAATCCAAATTCCCATGATGAAGTACAGATACTAATCTGTACCTATCTCAGGTAGTCCTGCCTGTGCAGGCTGATTACTGAGTTCTTCAGATGAAGAGCGACTGAACTTCATCTGGAAGCCCATAGTACACATGGGAAGGTGGCCACAAAATACATTTTTCCTGTTTGTCCTGAAAGGACAGAAAAAAAGACCGTGGGGTAGAAGGAGGAGGGACCTTTTATACCTTCAGTCTTGTTCAGATTGGTTAAATTTTTCCTGTCCTGTTCCTGTTTTGGGGCAGAGCTACCCATAAGTGATGCTGCCATGCTTAGCCAGGAATATCCCTTTTGCTCCCCTATAGATAATTTGTTGTTTACTTAGTAAAATCTTATTCAATGTAAGCTCTTAATAAAGGGATCCAATATTTGAAAACTATATTTCTTGTATTATAGCTTTTTCGATTGTGGTCACTTCCATATTTCATTTTTTTTTATATATGTATATATTTTATATTTAGAGATATGATTTGCTGTGCTATTCTGTTTAACTTTTTTCTGGATAGCCTCTATCTAAAATCTTTTTTTTTTTTTTTACGCAATTGGTTTCTTGCTACATTTCCTGGTGATCCATAGGAGGTGGCTCTTTGGTACTTTCTTTAACCCAGTTTATCTTGGCAGCTGTCTGTACTATTAGTATCCACTTTTGAGAAAAAAAAAAAATCTTTGTTTTTATTTCTTCATTGTCAACATAAATTGTTCAATTTAGGAAATATGTTTGCCTCCGACTCCAAACTGTGTTTCATTTAACTGCCCAATGATTGCAGTTTAAATTTAAAAAAGTATTCTAAAATCACAGTACTTACACACCAGATAAAAAATATATTATCTATATGCTGTTTGTAGGTAATCAAGTAGTGTTCCTAGTAGAGTTTAGCGGACACCTGGATGTTCGGGTTCACATTGAAATCAATGGGGACCCAAACTTTTGGGCACTAAAATGGCTCTAAAAAGTCCTGGAAAGGGCTAGAGGGCTGTAAAAGGAAGTAAAATGGGGGTAAGAGTAGGACAAGTGCCCTGCAAACAAATGTCGATAGGGAAATCACTTCAAATAACATAAAAAACATAAAATTTAAAAATACAGCTGAACCATAAAATAGCACTAGATGGAATCTTTGATTTCAGCTTTGGAAGAACATAAATCAAAATCTAAAGCATGGCTGTCAGGAGGATCAACAGAATTATCCATTTGAGAGAGGGTTGGAGTGCAGGGTATACTTGTTCATTGTTCAAACTGAGCTCAACTCCTGTCCTTTTCTCCATGCATGGAGAAAAGGCCTTCTCAAGACTCTGCTATTGTGTACATAGTTTATACTAAGTGACCCATAGGTTGAGGAGGCAGTGACCGTGGCGGTGTAGGTGGAAGCGGCGGTGGAGGAGGAGGTAGCCAACACTGTTTATTTTTTTTATTTTTTATTTTTTTTATTGGGGTAGCCCCCAAAATATTGGGACATATAAAAAAAGAAAACAAAGAATAAGTGCACTTGAGTAAAACAATGGCTGGGTGAGGCCGGTATAAATGTCCATTCTGCACAAGGTACAGACAAGTCTGGTGGAATCCATGCCTGGTTCATTTTAATAAACGTGAGTTTGTCCACGTTGGCTGTGGACAGGCGGCTGCGCTTGTCTGTGATAACGCCCCCTGTCGTGCTAAACACACGTTCAGACAATACACTGGCTGCAGGGCAGGCCAGCCCCTCCAAGGCATAACGGGCAAGCTCAGGCCATGTGCCCAATTTGGAGACCCAGAAGTTGAATGGGGCAGACCCATCAGTCAGTACGTGTAGGCGTGTGCACACGTACTGTTCCACCATGTTGCTGAAATGGTGCCTCCTGCTAAGACGTTCCATATCAGATGGTGGTGCTGGTTGTGGCGTGCTGACAAAGCTTTTCCACATTTCGGCCATGCTAAACCTGCCTTCTGAGGTGCTGGTGGTGCCACAGCTGCATTGGCAACCTCTTCCTTCTCCTCTGCCTTTGCTTTGTGCTTCCACTGAGCCCCCAGTGTCAGTTGGGAATGCCCTCAGCAGCGCGTCTATCAGTGTGCGCTTGTAGTCGCGCATCTTCTGATCACGCTCCAGTGAAGGAATTAAGGATGGCACGTTGTCCTTTGAACGGGGATCCAGCAGGGTGGCCACCCAGTAATCAGCACAAATTAGAATGTGGGCAACTCGGCAGTCATTGCGCAGGCAATATAGCATGTAGTCGCTCATGTGCCCCAGGCTGCCCAGAGGCAAGGACAAGCTGTCCTCTGTGGGAGATGTATCATCTGTGTCCTCTGTATCCCACAGCCACGCTCCAGTGATGCCCATGAGCTGTGTTGGGTGCCACCCTGCTGTGAACACGGTTCCTCCTCATCCTCATCATCCTCCTCCTCCTCATCCTCCAGAACTGTGCCCTGGCTGGACAATTGTGCACCTGGCCTATGCTGGGGCAAGAACCCACCCTCCAAGCCACTTGTGAATGACTGGCCTGATAACCATGGAAATGACCTCTCTTTCTCCTGTGCCACATCCTCTTCCATCATCGCCCAAAGTGTTTTTTCAAGGAGACATAGATGCGGGATACTAAGGCTGAGAACGGCGTCATCGGCACTGGCCATGTTGGTGGAGTACTCGAAACAGTGCAAAATGGCACACAGGTCTCGCATGGAGGCCCACTGATTGGTGGTGAAGTGGTGCTGTTCCGCAGAGTGACTGACCCGCTTTTGCACCCTGCTCCCTCTTATGCTGTGCTGGTGCCTCTGTGCGACCACCGCCTCTTCCTCCAAACTGCACACTTCACTCACATGACCTTCATCCCATGTGGCGTCTAGGACCTCATCATCCTCCACCCACTCCTCAACCCTGCCCTCCTTCCAGGTCTGCACACTGCAGAAAGCCACAGTAGTTGGCACCTGTGTTTCGTCATCAGAGACATGCTGCGGTGGTCCTTGCATGTCCACATCCTGACACATAAGTGATTGTGCATCAGTGGACTCAATTTCTTCCACTTCTGGGGCAGGGCTAGGTGGATGGCCCACGGAAACCCCGCCAGCAGAGTCATCAAAAAGCATAAGAGACTGCTGCATGACTTGTGGCTCAGACTGATAGCTGATTTGCAAGGGGTTGAGGTGAAAGACAGATGGCCAGGGGCTGCAGGTGCCAACTCTGAGCTTTCAGCAGGGGACCGGGTGGGAGACAATGTGAAGGAACTGGAGGCACTGTCAGCCAGTATTTGACGGTTCTATTTGACTCTCAGATATGAAGTGCACACACCAAATGTAGTATTTAGCACCTAAAGAATTTGAATTTTTAAAACTGCAATGTAAGCACAGTATTTGACGGTTCTATTTGACTCTCAGATATGAAGTGCATGCCCAAAATTTACTTTTTAGCACCTAAAGAATTAGAATTTTTAAAACTGCAATGTAAGCACAGTATTTGACAGTTCTATTTGACTCTCAGATATGAAGTGCAGGCCCCAAATTTACTTTTTAGCACCTAAAGAATTAGAATTTTTAAAACTGCACTGAAAGCACAGCATTTCAAGGTTCTATTTGACTGTCAGATATGAAATGCACCGCAGGCCGCAAGTGTATTATTTAGCAGCAAAAAAATTTGAATGTTTAAAATTGCGCTGTAAGCATAGTATTTGATAGTTCTATTTGACTCTAGGATATGAAGTGCACCGCAGGCCACAAATGTCCTATTTAGCAGCAAAACAATTTGAATGTTTAAAACTGCGCTGTAAGCATAGTATTTGACAGTTCTATTTGACTCTCAGATATGAAGTGCACGCCACAAATGTACTTTTTAGCACCAAAAAAAATGAGAATTAGGCAAACTGCATAGTCACAGCAGTATTTGACAGTTCTATTTGACTCTCAGATATGAAGTGCACACCCCAAATTTACTTTTTAGCACCTAAAGAATTTGAATTTTTAAAACTGCAATGTAAGCAAAGTATTTGACGGTTCTATTTGACTTTCAGATACGAAGTGCACGCCCCAAATTTATTTTTTAGCACCTAAAGAATTAGAATTTTTAAAACTGCAATGTAAGCACAATATTTGACGGTTCTGTTTGACTCTCAGATATAAAGTGAAGGCACCAAATGTACTATTTAGCACCAAAAAATTAGAATTTTTAATATTGCGCTGTAAACACAGTATTTGACGGTTCTATTTGACTCTCAGATATGAAGTGCACCGTAGGCCGCAAATGTACTATTTAGCACCAAAAAGTTAGATTTTTTTTAAACCAACAATGTAACAGTAGTATTTAAGGGCTTTATTGGACTGCAAGAAATGCATTACACAAATGTACTATTTAGCACCCATAAAATTGCAGTATTTAAAAATGCCTAGATGTTGCCCACTGAGCTACCAGAACAGGATTAAAGTAATGTGCCTGACACACATGCATTTGCAAGTGCACTGCACTTTCTGTGGCACTGGGCTCAGGGCAGGGTACAAAAATGTAGTATTATAGCACCCACAAAAATAATCGCTGTAGTTTGAATAATCGCTGTAGTTTGCAGATTCAACACCAGAATTCTTTCCTAATCTGTGCCTAACAGCTGCAGCATCCTCTCCCTACACTAATAAGAGCTCGTATGCATGCGGCGCTACGCGACTCCAGCTTATATATAGAGGCTGAGTCACATGCTGCACTGGCCAATCACAGCCATGCCATTAGTAGGTATGGTCTACTTAATGGATTCTTCACATTTTATTGGAACTTTTGTGAAAAGGTTCGGATCGGAAATAAGGCTTCGTTTACATAGAGAATGAGGCTAAGCAAATAGGTTTTCAAATGAGGCTTGGGTATTGCATAAAGAGACTACACAAGGAAGCATAAAAACAAAGTGTATAAAACCACCTTATGCCTGCTCTACCTACTTCCTCTTATTAACTGGTGAAGTGGCAATATTGTACCATTGAAGTTTCTTTTCTGAATATTCCAGCATTATCACTACTGGAGCTAAATTAATAACTCTATATCAAGTGATTTTTCGAGATATACTCTTGTGGCATGGACTTACATGGGGCCAGTACAAACCATTATCTGGAAATCTATTCATAAACAGGACTATACATAGGACACAAGGTCACGCATTTAGGCTGGAAGAAAGGAGATTTTATCTAAAGCAAAGTAAAGGTTTTTTTACAGTAAGAGCAATAAGGATATGGAATTCTCTGCCTGAAGAGGTGGTTTTATCAGAGTCCATGCAGATGTTTAAACTGCAATTGGATAAATACTTGCAAAAACATAACATACAGGGATATCATTTCTAATTAGTGTTGTAATAGCTGCTTGAGCCAACGAGACATCCGACTGCTATTTTGTGGTCAAGAAGGAATTTTGTCCTAGTTTGTTGTAAAATTGGAAGCGCTTCAGATTAGGTTTTTTGCCTTCTTTTGGATCAACAGCAAAAACATATGTGAGGAAGGCTGAACTTGATGGACGCAAGTCTCTTTTCAGCTATGTAACTATGTACACCATATGCACCTGTTTCTATTTCCTTTTCTGGGTTGAAACACTGGAAGGAATAAAAACCAAGCATATCTACATAGTCTAGGCTCCACATTATTATTTTATGAATGTCTACAGCAGTAACCTAAGCCTAACAAGTCTCATAAGGATCAATGACACAGACTATCTACCACACCCACACAGGAACAGAGTTAAAAGAGGAAAATTCCATCTGCTAATCTGTCTACCTCAATAGCTGTAGAATCCTGCTTGGGAGTAATATTTTTTTCTTTTACTGGTTCTTTATTTTACATATAAATAATGTCATCACAAAACTTATAAATATAACATACACAAGCAATACATAGTTGCAAACAATGAAAAAAAGGAACTGGGGGTCAATATTGGACATTTCAAGCATAAATGTCCCTATTATGATTTTAATGACTACATTTACCATCTGTTTAGCTAAATATGTCTGCTCAATTTAGGATAATTTTCTAATCCATCCCTTAGAATCAAATATGTTCCAAGATAAGCTCAAATTTAACCCTAACTCCATTTGCAACTGGAAAATAACTAATATTTAGTATTTATATCAAATCTCCCAAGATTAAAGTGTAGTAGAATAACTTCAGCAGAAAACAACAACCATATTCCCAAAATAGTTTTCATCTGTTGGCAGAATTGCTGCCAAAAAGCTGAATTGAATCGCATAGCCACTAAATATATAAAAAGTCCCCCTCTTAATGAGTTACACCTCCAACAAATATCTGAAACATTTAGATTTATCTTTGTCAATATACTATGAACAAGATGTGTCATGTGTAATGTGTCATGGGGGGTGTCACCCCAATTTACAGGAAATGGCAAATCCTACAAAAAGAGGTAATAAATAGACATATTACTGTGCCTTAATGTATGAAAGATAAAGACAAAGTAAGTAATAGCCAAGGTCAGGATTATAAAAATATGGATAAACGACTAGACAAGCAAGGTCCAGAAATAATCAAACTCAGAAACAAGCCGGGTCAGGATACCAGAAATACACAAAGTCAAATACAAGCCAAGATCAATATCAAAATATCAAGAGATACTTACTATAAGCACTAAACATATATCAAGGCAGAAACCTCAATAAGGCACTCACTAAGGGCTCCAATAAGCATTGTATAGGCTTACATATGTTTTGATTGGTCCATATCATCTCTGCGACTCCAAAATGATTGATAATGGGGTTGCCTATATGACATGGTCATTTTATGGGCGGGTGTGACTTTACGTGATTCATACTAAATAAGGTATGTGCCATTCAAGTGGGTAGCATCTGAGTTATTGCAGAGAAGCATCGATTATATTCATCCCACGTGAACCAGGAGGAGCGGTTTGTCACCACCGAATGCAATTTGTTATTTCCCCATTCAGGTTGCGTGGCTGCATTCAGAGCATTCAGCTTATGTAGCCTGATGAGAGGAGCAGCACAAGCATGCTTCAAAATGTAACTACAATAAAGTCAGACATTTTACTGCTTTACAAATTAACATCCAGGAATGTCTCCACTTGTCAAAGTGAATTTTCCTATTTAGGTCTAATTCACGTTTTTTAGTGGCTGGAAAATTCAGTTTAGATTCGAAATTTTTCATATGTAAGGCATCTTTTTTGATTATATTTTTTTGTGTCAGTACCCATGATTAATTGATCTAATTTATTGAAATTGTTTGATTGTCCTTAAACAAATATCTATTCAAAAAAACATTTTATTATAATAAAAGTGAAATATTAATTATAGGAAAAAAAACTTGGTTCAAATTTGGTCAAATGTTAAAATCCTAGATCCCATCATAAATTCTTCAGTAGTAGATTCCCACTTTTGTCCAATTAATCATATTTAAATCTTAAATATTAGACGTTTGAACCGAAATTGGCAAGGCACTAATAACACTGTGTCTTAAATTTATATCCCATGTAATTCTTATACACATTTTAAGAATAGAGTTCAAAACAAAACTATTTAGTCTTAGGTGTAGTGTTGCAGTCCATTTTAATTATCCAAAACAATTTTAAAAGATCATAATTACTAATAACAGATGACATCATGCTAAAAAAGACATAAACATAATTTGCAAACTTTTAAAAATTTATTTCTCATAATATATATTTGGAGAACTCCTTATAAAAATTATTTTAAACCCCTTCTTAATATTTACCTCCATTAAATTACAAAAAGTTTGCCTAAGCATACTGAAATCTTAATGAAAGTAGTATAATAAAGTGTAAAAAAAAAAATAAAGATGAATAATTTGCCCACCTCTCGATATTTTATATTTAAAAATCTATTAGGAGAATGTTACTCGTTATAAGAAGATTTTAATTATCTTCATAAAAAGAGAAAGACCACAAAGTAACTAAAGTGAAGCAAGTGCTTAATTGTTAAAATAAAATAAAAAATCAATAGCTGAAGTTAGAAACATGGAAACAGAATGTGATGGCAGATAAGAGGCATTCGGGCTATCAAGTCTGCCCAATTTTCTAAATACTTTCATTAGTCTCTTATATCTAGAATAGCCTGATGCCTATCCCATGCATACTTAAACTCCCTCACCGTGTTAACCTCTACAGCTTCAACTGGAAGGCTACTCTCTCAGTAAACTTCCTGGTATTATTGTTCAACCTTTTCCTCTCTAATCTAATTTAGTCTTACCCTCTTGTTGTGGTAGTTATCCTTCTTTTAATTTCTCTCTATAAACATGTCAAACCTCTCCCTCCCCCCCTTCCAAAAAAAAAAAAACCCAAACAGGAACAACTATGGTGCCCTTCCAACAGGGACATTATGACATTATCCAGTTAGCATAAGTGATGTGAATAATTTGTCTACCTCTAAATACTATATTTAACAATATCCATTAGGATAAATGATTTTAGATCACTTCTGGATATGGAACTTTCATAAATTCCAGAAAGTTCCCCTAAAATGTTCTAACTTTCATCAAAATTTCACAAAAAGCAATTAGAACACTCTACCAATAGAGACATTTTAACAAATTACATCATCAAATAAAACCTAAAAGTGATATGAATACTTTGCCTACCTCTAAATAATGTAACTTGAAATTTTTAATAGGAGAACTTTACTCATTCTTAGAAGGTTTTAGAACCCTTCAGGGTATCCAAAAAAAAAAAAAAAAGTAATTTTAAATTTTTTTTAGCAGAACATTTTCTTCTGCAAAACATGAGGATGTATTTATAAGATGATCACCCTCTTTTTAGTGCAAATTTGCACTGTGCAAAAAAAAAATATATTTCTCCATCTTAATTGCATAGGAGATGCAGCCCATGGCATTGGGCAGAGCTCTTTCCATTATGGCAAACTGTAATGGTATTTATTAATTAATGACTTTACATCATAAAGAAAGCATATTTAGTGTAATGCTTTGGGGGCACCACTAGGGGGAGTGTGTAGGAAGACCTGTGCTTCTGGCAGTGACATCACAGGCCAGCCTACTTACACTGAATAAAACCCAGATGTGAGGAGAAGCTAGCTCTCTGTTTGCCTGTACCTGACTGATCATGTAGCACCAGCTCTGACCTAGCCCCAGCCCTTTGGCTGGGGCCTTGTAAGTAATATGAATCCATTGTAACAGCTAGCCACTGTTATAGCCTTTTGTAAGTAATGTTGTAGTTTTGTATTGTGTAATTATTGTGGTAAATTGACATTCTGCTAGCATTTGTTTAATTGTTATTATAATTATATTAAATATACATTTCATACTACAATGTTTTGTGTATTTCCTATTATATATTCGACCATAATACCGAACTCTATTAATGTTGTTATTTGTTGCTTAATTATTATATATTAATTATTAAATTAATATTCATATTTAAGTCACGACCATAACACAAACTAAGCTGCTTATTGTCCTTCCCTTAAAAAAAATGAGAGTCTCCTCTATTCTATCCCCTATTTTTTGGTGCCCCTAAATTGGAAGCACCAAAATTTACAAGGACAACTACAAAGTTTTGAGCATGCAAAATACAGCATATAATGAGAACCAATCCTTTCAAATGCATTCAAGTTGTACTGGAGTGTCCCTTTAGCATAACATTCAAATAACAGTCACATATCTTGGGGTTTATCTGCCACATTTGGCAAGCAGGATATATGATATTGAAAGATATGGTATACAATATACACCAATTAGTTGAGCGCTGTATACGTTTAAAGTGATAGAGGGGCACACTTACCCCATCAATTTTGTGTATTAACACACTTAAGGATACACACTTGAAAATGCATATAAAAGAAAAACAAAGAAACATATAGTGCAGATAGTCTTATATACTAAAAGGTGATGAAAGTGGAATAACTAGAACACCTCACTTGGTCTGGAGCTCTCAATGCAAGTGGACCAGGCTACCCTTAGGCTGCAAAAAAAAAATCCATCAGAGAGATAGCAGAAACATTAGCCAAATAAACAGTTTGGTACATTCTGAGAAAAAAAGAATGCATTAGTTCTATAACACAAAAATGTCTGAACGTCTATGGAAAACCAATGGTGGATGACGATAGGATCCTTTCTATGGTAAAGAAAAAATCCTTTACAATATTCAGACAAGTGAATAACATTCTACAGGAAAAAGGAATATCATTATCCAAGTCTTCCATAAAGAGAAAAGTTCATGAGAGAAAATACAGGAGGTTTCACCATAAGTGTCGTGATCTTGAGTAGGTCAGGTAAGAGACTTTGGCCATTGTTAACATCAGAGGCTTTATTGGTGAGTTTGGACATAATAGAACACAGAAGGATATCTTATAATGAAATAATAAGGAGAAGGAAAATAAGAGAAACAAAGGTTTAGGAAACATGCCCTATATAGATAAAAACAGAATGTAGATAGATAATAAGAGAACCTATAGATAAAAGTATAGCTTGAATATAGAGGGACAGGTATAAAAGAATAGGACAGAACAGAACAACAAGGTTTCAGAAAAACAGGAAAAGAATACTTTAGTGAATCAGCCCCCTCTTGGAAAGAGTACTGATAAAGTATGGAAATGACACCTTGCAATATTAGAGGCAAAGTCCAGATTGGTGTTATGCAGGTTGGTGTAAATCTGATTGGCAGGATAAAGCAGGATAAAAGTGTAGGTTAGGCATGTTTGGAACAGGTTGGTATAAAGCTGGTTAGCTGGATAGAAGCGTTGGTCCACAAGAGCGTTTACAGGACCAGGAACTGAAGTATTTCAGGATGAGCAACAACTTCATTTTCAGGGCCATGTGGTAAGCTGGGTGTAACCTTTTGTAGCTTCTTGATTATCCCAGGCAGGTGAGGATGACAAAGGTGAAATCCAAGGTTAGTGGTTAGGGAGGCCACTAGTGGTGTAAATTTGGAACTAGTTATTAAATAAACAGGAAAAGACGAACATAAAACTTAGTTGTCAGGATAGGATCCTGACAATAAGGTGCAAACAATTTATAAGTCACAAGAATAGAAAGGCCAGATAAGACTTTGCCAAAAAACAGCTAAAAAGCCAGCCTGGTTGTGGAACAGTATTTTTTGTATACATGAAATTAATATCAATCTGTACCAAAATAAAAAAGTTTGGAGAAGGCTTGGAAAGGCTAATTATCCAAATCACAGCACATCATCTGTAAAACAAGGTGAATGCAGTGTGATGGTATGGGCTAGCATGGCTTTCAATAGCACTGGGTCACTAGCATTTATTGGTGATGTGACAGAAGGCAGAAACATGCGGATGAATTCTGAAGTATATAGAGATATATTGTCTTCTCAGATTCATCTAAATTAAATGTTCTGCAATAGCAGAGTCAATCATCTGACCTCAACCTGACTGAACATGCATTTCACTTGCTGAAGACAAAACTTGAAGTAGAAAGGCGTTTGGTGGTGTCCATGCATTCCCGACTTCAAGCAGTCATTGCCTGCAAAGGATTCTTGACAAAGAATTAAAAATAAACATTTTATTTATGTGTTTGGATTAATTTGTCCAATTACATTTGAGCCTTAAAATAAGGTGACTTTGTATGAAAATGGTTGCAATTCCTCATACAATATTTTTTTTCAACCCCTTGAATTAAAGCTGAAAGTCTGCACTTCAATTGAATCTCAGTTGTTTTATTTCAAATCCATTGTGGTGGAGTACAGAGCCGACATTCAGCCGACAGCCGTTCAAATTATTTTTTTGCATTTTTTTTGCATTTTTCACACACAAACAAATATGAATCCTAACTTTAACCAGTGTTTGTGACCAAGTGGCTACTAAGAAAGACTGAACATACCCCATTTGTAATACCTTGGGCTGTCTAATTTTGCAAATGGTATGCTATCATGGGGGTAATTCTCATTCCTGTGCTTCTATTTGGTCTCAAATGCAACATAACGAGTCTGGCAAATTTCAATGTGTATAAACTTAAAAGTTTAACTTGCAATATTTGACCCTGTAACTTTCCAAAACAACATAAAACCTATACATGAGGAATACTGTTTTACTTGTGAGATATTGCTGAACACAAATATGTGTACTTCATTGTAGTAACAGCTAACAGTATTATGACATTTATAGTTAATATGCCATGCAGAACTAAAAAAAAAATATTTCTTCATATTAAATTATGTTTCATCTATTAATATTTTATATGAAATATTATTCCCTGTTGCTCCTAAACAAAATGACGTATAATAAGTGTGGGTGCATTTACTATGAAAGAGGTGAGTTATGGTTGAACAGACATAGTGTAAATTCAAAGTTATGTTTATGTTTTGTTTTGATCTGAACTTGTACAACTTGGACACTTTGATGAAGCCTCTTTGCAGGAGAAACGCGTTACTGTTTTTTAAAGCTGTTTTATGTTACTGATTTTTTTTGTCTCCAATAAAGATAGCCTATTTATGCTATTGGAGCCTCTAAGCCTACCCTTTTATTCTATTTTATTTTTTAAATAATATAATTACTTTCAACTCTCTCCAACACCCCCACTGGAGGACTCGAGGAGTGATATCCTTGGTGGAGATCATACCACCTATGCCTACATCTATTGAGCAATATCCTATTTGCTCTTCACTTGTGAGTATACCTCCATCTTTTATCATTTTATTTTGTATTATCCAGAAAGCAATTTTTTGTTTTTCTATTCTCTTTTTTTTATATATCACCAACTATTTGAATACCGGCCTACTGCCATTGGAAAGAAGATATACCCTACTACCTGGAGACCCCCTTTTGAGGACTTCCAAAGACCATCTACATATCCATAGGCAGACATATCTGTAGGCTCCAGAAAATTGTAAGTGCAATTCCTTTCCCTTAATTTACTTAAGATCTCAACATACTACATTATATCCGTGTCTTTTTCCTTCCCTCCTCCATATCGCTCTGAGTGTGGGAATTCCATCACAGGCACTGCTCCCTGATCCTACTATGAACTTGTACAACTGCCTCAGTCCTTAAAGGGTTGAACAACATTTCTAAAGGCTATGTCTGCATTAAACTTTTAAACCTCTTCTGCATTGAAATCACAATAAAAAACTTTGTTTACTTCATAATTTAATTTATTGGTGTTCAAAACACTTAGTAGCCACCTTTGTGTGCTTTTATTAAGGAAAATGTTGGATAATTAAAACAATGTCTGCTATATTTCATTTACTGTGTAGAGTTTTCATGTAGTATTTTGAAGCTTGTTTTAATTAATTACATAATTACATAGCTGAAAAGAGACTTGCGTCCATCAAGTTCAGCTTTCCTCACATATGTTTTTTGCTGTCGATCCAAAGAAGGCAAAAAACCCAGTCTGAAGAGCTTCCAATTTTGCAACAAACTAGGAAAAAAATTCCTTGTTGACCCCAAAATGGCAGTCAGATATCTCCTTGGATCAAACAGCTATTACCCCACTAATTAGAAATTATATCCCTGTATGTTATGTTTTTTGGAAGTATTTATCCAATTGCTGTTTAACCCCTTAACGACCGAGGACGGTTCAGGACCGTCATCGGCATTTTTCCATTGCCGACCGGTGACGGTTCTGAACCGTCCTAACAGTCGTATGTACTTACCCGATCACCGTCATTCCCCCGGCGGCGATCGGCTGTGCTCCCGGTGTGGGGAGACTGCCTGCAGCCCAGACAGTCTCCCCATGACGGATTAGGAACCCTGTGGCCATGTGATCGCTCAAAAGAGCAGTCACATGGTCACAATAGGTGTCCATGTGTCTGCCTGCACGGGGACTGTCTGTGCTGACAGGAAGTCTCCTTGCTAGTGTAAAATCATTAAAAAAATTAAAGTTAATGTTAATAAAAATAAAAATAAATAAATATGTGTATATATATATATATGATATATAGACATATATCTATATAATATGTCTATATATAATATATATATATATATATATAATGTCATACTAAGTGTATTTTTATATTAATATGTAAATATATTAATATAAAAATACACTTATAATTAAATTACACACGTATATATATATATATATATATATATAATATATATATAATAACTATATATATATATATGTATATATATATATATTATAAAATACAAATAATAGATTAAATTAAATAAAAAAAATTAAAAATAATAAAATGTAAAAAAAAAAAATCTATATGAAATTATTTATATTGATATTAAAATATATATATTTATATCAAAATACACTTAGAATGAAATTGTATATATATTTATGTATATATAAATAAAAATAATACGAAATATACATATGTCCATGTACAAAATTACATAAATAATTATATAAATATACACGTAGACCTCAAATATATAAATATGCATATATATTTAAATTCTACATACGTATTTATGTAATATTTTTACATAATTAAGTAATTTTAGTAATTGCAATTTGAGGGACCTGCCTGCTAACCCAGGCCCAAAGTCCAGAGAATTTAATTTGCTAGCACTGTATTTTACCCTGTAACTTTCTATGACACCCTTAAACCTGTACATGGGGGGTACCGTTTTACTCAGGAGACTTCGCTGAACACAAATATTAATGATTCAAAACAGTAAAACATATCACAACGATGATATTGTCAGTGAAATTGACTTTTTTCACATTTTTCACACACAAACAGCACTTTTACTGATTATATAATTGTTGTGATACGTTTTCCTGTTTTGAAACACTAACATTTGTGTTCAGCAAAGTCTCCCGAGTATAACAGTACCCCCCATGTACAGATTATATAGCATTTTTGAAAGTTACAGGGTCAAATATATGGTTTAAATATTTTTACATTGAAAATGGCCAGGTTTGTTACGTTGCCTTTGAGAGCGTATGGTAGCCCAGGAATGAGAATTACCCCGATAATGGCATACCATTTGCAAAAGAACACAACCCAAGGTATTGCAAATGGGGTATGTCCAGTCTTTTTTAGTAGCCACTTAGTCACAAACACTGGCCAAAATGAGCATTCAATTAATTTTTTTATTTTTTTCACACACAAGCAAATATGAACGCTAACTTTGGCCAGTGTTTGCGACTGGGTGGCTACTAAAAAAAACTGGACATACCCTGTATTGAATACCCCGGGTTGTCTACTTTAAAAAAAAATCTGTACATGTGGGTTTTTATTCAGAGATTTATGACAGATAATAGTGTTACAATGTCTCCATTGATAAATTTAAAAAAATGTATGTTTTGCAACCGCAATATCCTACTTGTACCTATAGCCCTATAACTTGCAAAAAAAAGCAAAAAAGCACATAAACACTTGGTATTTTAAAACTCAGGACAACATTTTTAATCTATTTGGCAGGTTTTTTTATTCGCTTTTGTAGATGAGAAAGATTTTTCAAGTAAAAGTCAAAAAACATATTTTTGTCAATTTTTCATCATATTTTTTATTTTTTTAAATAAACTACATGAGATTATATAAATAATGGTATGTAAAGAAAGTCTTTTTTGTCCTGAAAAAAACAATATAATTTGTATAGGAACTGTAAATGAGAGAGCGGAAAATTATAGATAAACACAAACACCACAAAAGTATAAAAAGAGGCCTGGTTGCAAATGTACAACATCGCAAAAACAGTCCAGTCCTTAAGGGGCTAAACACCTGCATGGACTCTGATAAAATCACCTCTTCAGGCAGATAATTCCATATTCTTATAGTTCTTACTGTAAAAAAAAAATTGTCTTTGCCTTAGATTAAATCTCCTTTCTTCCAGCCTAAATGCTGCTTCTTTTGTGTTTGGATCAAACTCATTTATTATTTTTGAAAGAGTTCATATCCACATAAAAACTGTACTGAAATGAAGAAAGTATCTGCTGCGCATAGAAAACTAATTTGTATTGATCTTCAGAGTTCATTTCTTTATCCCCTAAGAACATATCGATTTTAATAAGTTTTACAGTATTTGAATAAGTCGTCAAGATAGCACATTTATAAGAACATTACTCATAACCAATTAGATGAGACATTGAGTAAAGAATGAGGACAGAAAAAAAAGAAACTAAGAAAAGTCACAAGCAATAAAAGTCATGTGTATAGCACAGATCGGTATGCTTACAGATAGTCATAAGGTAAAAAAAAAAACTTGACAATTTATACATCTCTTTATATTTCACTGTGTGACAGAGCTCCCTTTACCTTGGCTGGGTGCCTCATCAAGTCCATTTTCTAGCCACTTGCAGGAACCCTGGAACGCTTCTGCTCCAGTCGCCGCAGCTTGACTGGGGTCCTTCTGGAGATTTTGCACCTGACTAGGCTGCAGCTCTCCTTCCAGGCAGGTATTGTCCCCTCTGTCTATTCTGCTGCTGCTCTTACAGTGACTATAGTCACTGCCTTTACAAAGGCAATTGCAACTCTCAGGCCTAGCTCTCTTGATTCATCCCAGGGCTAGAGGGATCCTGCAACCAGGTCCAAAGACTGTCACTAGGATCTCTAAAAATCTACACAGGACACAAGATCCAAAAAGGAACTGACATACAAAACTATTTTTCTCTGGCTAGACCATAGACTCATTACATGTAGATTGCTGTGACAACTTAAATAAAATACAAATAACCAAATCATAGCAAACAACACACATCAACTTATTATAACACAATTACATATTTATAAGGAAGTGGGGAAGATAATAATTAACACAAAATATCTCTCCTGCCTGCAGAATTAGCAATATGCAAATCTACCCAAATATGCAAATTAGCAAGCCTTGCTGTTCAGTTAGTGCATATAGCTGTTGCTGCAACCAACAGAGGGTGCTATACAGGCTCCACAGCCAAATCCTCCAAGTCAGACACACACACAGGAGGACAGGAGAACACACAAGCAATTAACGATAAATACATAATATACATACATTACACACACCCTTGACCTACAATGGGCACAGGGTGACTTAAACATAGGAGTTATTCAGGGATCTAATTGAAGTGTCCATCTTATGTTCCCAGTGAGGGTGACTACCGTCACACACTAGAAAAATTGTGACTGGTGAAATATTGAATACAAAATGTTGCCAATTATTCCGAGGACACAATAATGCATCAAAATATTTTGCAGTGTATTACAAATTTACCAGAATGTTGTTTATATCCACCACAATGTTTCTTCCTACTTGTCACAATATCCTATATTGAACACAATGTTAGTTAACTTATAGGGAAAATCATGTTGTATTTGCATAATTTAAGGGATTCATTTAGGGTTATAGATTGGATTGGTGTTAGGGTGTTAGGGTCAGGACCAGGGCCAGTGCTACCATAACATAGTCCAGTGGTAACAATTTCCAGGTGACAAATGAGACTAGAGTGCAGAGAGCTCTTTCCTCCTGCCTGTTACTCTCAATAGCATGTATTTGCAGACCAAGGCTGAGGTATTCTTTAGAATAAATAGAAGTAGTGATAATGGACACCCCTGTCATGTGCTGTTTAAAAATTCAAATTCAAATGGACATGCTCCCACAGTAAATATAAACTTGTTAGTGGGTTTGAGTACAATGCTTCAACATCCAAAAAAAAAAAATGAGACAGGTAATTCCACACATTTAACCCCTTAAGGACCAAACCTCTGGAATAAAAGGGAATCATGACATGTCACACATGTCGTGTGTCCTTAAGGGGTTAAAGAGACCAATAAAAAATAAGGCTGCTCCAATCTGTCAATGCCTTCTCTGCATCCAGCAAGAGGAGCAGTAAATGTGCTTTGTAGTAAACTGCCCACCAGATCAAAGTGGGTGTCATAGGCTTAAAGAGTTCATGTTAAACAGACCTGTTCCAGATAGATAATACAACTCAGCAACCCAGTGAGTCTATTTGCTTGCATTTTCACCATGATTTTTGTGACAGACCCATCTGTATAGACTAAAAGTACTGTGTTCGTCTGTTTTGCCGTTTGCATGAATTTCCCCGTTCGTATGCTTTGTTTAAGGGAATGTCTTTTTTTTGTCGAACGGAACTACCGAACGGACGGCCACCCAGAAGAGAAGTGTGCTGCTGGTTAACCTATTGATCCCAATTAGAATGTTGCGGTTAACCACAGACACTTCTCAATTAAAACCCAATACAGGGTGGTCGTCGTTCGTATGCCGACCACGAGGCGGCGGCCATTGTAACTATGCGAAAGCCCAGCGGTGTTCGACGGTTATTCCATGGAGCTAAAAACGGACACTTTTTCAACCGAACACCGCTGAAGCCGTCGACCTCCCCTTCTCAATCGACAAAAGCATACGAATACCGGCAGTTCGGGAGATTTAATAACACGAATGGACTTAACCCAGATAGCCTTCCCATGGAGTCAATCGCATACTGAAGAACTGTAATAGACTTTGACTCCATGGCGATTGAACTATGCGTATGGGATCTGAGCGCTATTCGCCAATAATATGCACTCAGATCCAGGCTATCTGGGGATGTATTACACGAATGCAATATGTTCGGCAGTTATAAAGTTATATATTATTATGTGTTTTGTGACTTGTATTTAAAATGGCGATTTGCCTCTGCTCTGGGAGATAATTGAATTACTTCCCAATTATCTCCCGAGCAGAGGGGAGAAAACTGTGATGCATGCTGGGAATATTAGGGGGATGTATGTCCCGAATGTCCCCATGTCCTTCTGTTATTTCAGTCTCCCATTTGGTCCCCTACGGGAGTGTCCACCAAGTGGGAGACCTGCATAAATACGGGCAGGTAGCCCACAGTAAACTGAGTTCGTGTTTTACCCTCAAAGCAGAGCTTGGTCTCGTTATTGGGGGGATTTTATTACCGGCGACGAGAGACTGCTTACTGGAATTATTGGCAGCTTGGAAGATATTGGCGTTCGGCTAATATTGGCAGTTCGTGTATTTGGAGCTCATAAAGGGAAAGAGCCGTACAGGTACCGTTCGGGAGTTTGGAGTGTTCCCTAGCTGGCGGTTCGCATGGTTATACTGCATACGCTACCAGACCACATTATTGCGAACGGGGAGCATTCACTAAACGGCGGTTTGTACATTTATTACTGTAGGTACCGTAACACTTTTTATGACCGTGTTTAAAAAGAAAATTGGTCAATAATTAGAACATTCTTTTGGGTCTTTACCCTTTTTGGGAAGTAGGACAATGTTGGCTAAAATAGTTTCATGGTAAAAAGTGTATATGTGGCGAAACCAACCTCGCCACTGTGAACTGGAGAAGCCTGGTTGCTCGCCTGCTCCCTTTGGACTATGGCCCTGCAGGTTAAACTGTTTATTTCCCCTGCAGAAAGGCTTATTTGTGTGATCTGAGTGCCATTCATCTAATAATGTGCACTCAGATCCCAGCTATCTGGGGATATGTGAAATGTCTGTGTGTTATGTGTAAATGTGACTTTATGTATTTTAAAGTGTTTTGTGTCTTTTTGCAACCATGTGCTTAATGGAGTCTTGTGTCTGTCCTGGGAGATAATTGAATTACTTATCTCCAGGATAGAAGACTCTGAAACTGGTTTGGGCCAGAAAGCCATGCTTCATTTAGTCACAAAGGACTTTTTACTAACTTTTGAACCCCTTGTCTGATTTGTGCCATTTTTGAATATGTTGTTCCCCTGAATGGATTGATTGTGAATATGTAATTTTATGTGAATGTGATGTATGGTTTTGGAGTTATGAAAGTTGGGTAGAAAGTATGTTTTAACTGTATGTATAATTGAGTTTCCTCTCAGGATAAGGGGAGGGAATATGTGGGATGTAACTGTGATGTGATTGGTTGTTTTGTAACGCCCTGTGGGCTGTACTATGTTTGTGGATTGGGAATAAAAGAGACTGTATGTGACAGTACAGAGAGTTCCTGTTTTAACCCTCAAAGTGAAGTGTCGTCTCATTATTGGGGGAAGGATTTATTGTATGCTGTTCCAGTTTGACTGCTAGGAGAGTAAACCTATTCGTATGGTTCCTATTCAACTGTCTACAGCATTCATATGCTTGAGAGAAGGTATACGCTTCTCTGGTTCGGTGATTGTGGTGTCGGCTGCAGTGCCTGGAGTCCTCAGGAAGCGCTAGGAGCATCTTTTAACGGAGGTACCCAGTCGGGGTGCCAGGCGATCCGTTACATTGGTGGCAAGCGGTGGGATGGCGTCCTAGTGCGAGGTAAAGCAGCTCAGAGACACAGTTCGTTTGGATTTACAAATTGAGGGCAACGCTAGCACACGTGCAGCGACCCTGGGAGCAGAGGTATCCAGCGACTTGGAGCAGACAAGTATGGAAGGCTCTGGCGATGATTGGATGGCCGAGGTGAGGCAGCGAGTGGCCCAGTATGGGGATGATTTACCCATGGAGGTACGCCGGGTGATCTGGAACCAGGTCACGGCCGAGCGAAACACAAGGCTGGCCCGAGAATTCCGGCTGGCGAAAGAGAGAGAGTATGCTCAGCGGAAGGAGTGTTACAGCAGCCGAGTAGAGGCTGCATCCGAGGAGGCTAGCCGTCTCCCCCTGAGGCGGCCGCAGGAACCCGAAGTAGGGGTCCTCATAGACTGGTCCTGTGAGGAACCACAACAGGCATGTGGAGATGGGACCGGCCCAGATCCCCAGCAGCAGCCGGAGTTGCCAGGTGCGGAAGCAGGTGGTCCTTACTCGCAAATGTTGAGGGACCTCACAGACTGGTCCTGGGCAGACCCACAGATGACAGGTGGAGATGGGACGGCGGTCTCTCAACCGGCCCTACAGGGATGCTGGGCGGTCGGCCCAGATCTCCAGCGGCAGTATGTACCCCAGGGAGCTGAAGGTGCAGTCCTTCCTCCCCAGCGGCAGTGTGCACCCCAGGGAGCTGAAGGTGCAGTCCTTTCTCCCCAGCGGCAGTGTGTACCCCAGGGAGCTGAAGGTGCAGTCCTTCCTCCCCAGCGGCAGTGTGTATCCCAGGGAGCTGAAGGTGCTGTCCTTCCTCCCCAGCGGCAGAGTCTCCTGCAGGGAGCAGAGACTGTCAGTCTCGCACCCCAACCACAGGACAAAATAATGAAAGGGGAGACAGCTGGTCCCCCTCTCCACCAGCAGAGAGAGTGTCAGGGAGAGGAGCCTGATACCCCCTCTCCCCAGCGGCAGTTTACAGTTCAGAGAGAGGAGCTTGTTACACCCTCTCTCCAGCGGCAGCCTAACCCAGCAAGGGGAGATGTTACACCCCCCAACAGTGCAGATGGGACTGTAGTCTCTGCACTTACAGCACAAGGGGTAGGGACAGTCGGTCCTGTTCCCCAGCCACAGAGCGGTGTATCCAGAGGGGAGACAGTCGGTCTCTCCCTCCCACAACCAGGCTCCCACCAGGCTACTTCCGTGGTAGCACTGGCATCAGGGCAGAGTACCGCTGGTCTCTGCCCACTCAGCAACCCACCAAGGCAGCCTAACAGTTGCCCACACAGTCGTGGTGAGGCACCTGGACATGGACAAAGTTTTCCTCTACCCAGGTGTAGTAACCAGTTATTGTGGGTGGGCTGTACTGCTGTTTCTGTTTTGTGGGTGGGTTGCTGGACTAACCAGGGCACTGACCGGCAGGAGGTCAGATACCCTGTTAGTCTAGTTGGTAAAGGGGAGAAGTGTGGCGAAACCAACCTCGCCACTGTGAACTGGAGAAGCCTGGTTGCTCGCCTGCTCCCTTTGGACTATGGCCCTGCAGGTTAAACTGTTTATTTCCCCTGCAGAAAGGCTTATTTGTGTGATCTGAGTGCCATTCATCTAATAATGTGCACTCAGATCCCAGCTATCTGGGGATATGTGAAATGTCTGTGTGTTATGTGTAAATGTGACTTTATGTATTTTAAAGTGTTTTGTGTCTTTTGCAACCATGTGCTTAATGGAGTCTTGTGTCTGTCCTGGGAGATAATTGAATTACTTATCTCCAGGATAGAAGACTCTGAAACTGGTTTGGGCCAGAAAGCCATGCTTCATTTAGTCACAAAGGACTTTTTACTAACTTTTGAACCCCTTGTCTGATTTGTGCCATTTTTGAATATGTTGTTCCCCTGAATGGATTGATTGTGAATATGTAATTTTATGTGAATGTGATGTATGGTTTTGGAGTTATGAAAGTTGGGTAGAAAGTATGTTTTAACTGTATGTATAATTGAGTTTCCTCTCAGGATAAGGGGAGGGAATATGTGGGATGTAACTGTGATGTGATTGGTTGTTTTGTAACGCCCTGTGGGCTGTACTATGTTTGTGGATTGGGAATAAAAGAGGCTGTATGTGACAGTACAGAGAGTTCCTGTTTTAACCCTCAAAGTGAAGTGTCGTCTCATTATTGGGGGAAGGATTCATTGTATGCTGTTCCAGTTTGACTGCTAGGAGAGTAAACCTATTCGTATGGTTCCTATTCAACTGTCTACAGCATTCATATGCTTGAGAGAAGGTATACGCTTCTCTGGTTCGGTGATTGTGGTGTCGGCTGCAGTGCTTGGAGTCCTCAGGAAGCGCTAGGAGCATCTTTTAACGGAGGTACCCAGTCGGGGTGCCAGGCGATCCGTTACAGTATATTGAGTGAATATTTTGTCTATTGTGTAGGCTAGCTCATATCCATCCAGACCAGATGTTATCATCCAGACCAGAGATGAAATGGTCATTTTTCAGTGATTTCATGACCCAGTGCCTCCAAATCCCAAAGGAAGCAATAAGAGATTTTCACTTTTTATAAGGTAAGTTAGAGAACTCTGGGTGTGGTGAGAAAAGGAAAATCTCCACTGAGACACTGTTAATGTTTCTGGGGTCTAACATCAGTGATAGAATTTGATGTTGCACCACTGGAAATGACCTAGTCCCACATATCATGTACATCTTGTTATTTTGTTATATATGATTTGTCATAAAATAGGTGTTTGGACAATAGGAGCCTTTTTGCCACATCCTTCAGCTATACTTGATTGAGGGATTGCTGGGCCATGTCTCTTTTTTGGAATAAACTCAATTTCTAGGAGAGAAAGTCCTTTTAGTAGAACTCCTAAGTTAATAGGAGGTTGCTGGGTAAATTAGAAGATTGTAAAATTTGTTATGAAGGATAAGCCACTGATCAGTAGGAGCCCAAATAGTTGTTTTATTTGTTTTAATATATAATATTTTTATGTTCAAGATTCCCAAGTTCTCTCTGATAAAATAGGATTCTTAGGGGCCCCTATGATGTGTTTTTTTTATTTTTTCGAATGTTGTTTTGTGGGAGGGAAGGTAATGGTTAAAGAAAGTTCAAGATATGTATAGTAGCTGACTCATTTAATGTCCATATACCTACTCAGTATCTGGTAGAGTAGTGTTCCTCATCTTTTCCCGGAAACGTACGCCTGCAGATCTAAAAAAAAACACCTAAGTACCCCTGCTTCAAGAAAATAATTTCTACTGATTCAAATTCCAAATGAAATGTGTACATACTGATATTTAAATTAATCCCATATTGGAGAATAATCCGGATTAAATGTAGTAAAGAATATTTTTAAAATAAATATGACATAATGGGAATATTGTGTAAGTAAGGAGGAGTGTATGAACTATTAAAAGTCACGAAATGAAAATATAATAAACACAAAATAGTTACACACATAGTACACTGACACACACAGGGACATATTAGCCGTGAGGCAAACAAGGCATTTGCCTTGGGCGGCATTTTTCAGGGGGGCAGCAAAAAACGCCGCCCCCAAATGCCCAGGGCAAATGCCTAGTTAGCCTTGCGGCTAACGGATATGCCGTTTGGGCTGGGCGGCGCTGGCTGGTGGTTGGGCGGGTGGCTGGCGAGGGAGCACTTCCTCTGAGTGGTCTGCTCAGCTCCCTCACGCGCCGCAAAGTGAGGCTGGGAGCCGGGTTGATGACATCATATTCCGGCTCCCAGCCTCACTCTGCGGCGCTCGAGGGAGCTGAGCAGAAAGCTCAGAGGAAGTGCTCCCTCGCCAGCCGCCCGCCCAGCAGCCAGCGCCACCCAGTCCGACCGGAAGCCACTGGACCACCAGGGAGAGAGAGACCCCCCCAGCACTCCCAAAGGTAAGAAGGCTGGGGGGGGTTAAATAAAAAGAAAAAGAAAATTTGATGTGAGTGATTGTGTGTGTGTCTGACTGTGTGTGTGTCTTACTGTGTGTGTGTGTGTCTGACTGTTTGTGTATGTGCCTGACTGTGTGTGTGTGTTTGTGTCTGACTGTGTGTGTGTGTGTCTCTGACTGTGTGTGTCTGTGTGTGTGTGTGTTTGTGTCTGACTGTGTGTGTGTGTTTGTGTCTGACTGTGTGTGTGTGTCTGTGTGTGTGTGTGTGTCTGACTGTGTGTGTGTGTTTGTGTCTGACTATGTGTTTGTGTCTGACTATGTGTGTGTTTGTGTCTGACTGTGTGTTTGTGTCTGACTGTGTGTTTGTGTCTGACTGTGTGTGTGTGTCTGACTGTGTGTGTGTGTGTTTGTGTCTGACTGTGTGTCTGTGTCGGACTGTGTGTGTGTCTGTTTGTGTGTGTCTGTTTGTGTGTTTGTGTCTGACTGTGTGTGTGTGTCTGACTGTTTGTGTGTGTGTGTGTGTATTTAGAAGGTGGGGCGGGGAGAAGGGTTGGGTGGGGGTGGCACGGGGGGAGGGGGTGCCTGAGTTTTGTCCTGCCTAGGGCAGCACAAAACCAGGATACACCACTGGACACACACATATACACACAGAGGACAACCACACATATACTTACATACAGAGTACACTGACAGACACAGTTACACACAAAGTACTGTGACACACATTTAGACACAGAGGACACTCCCATACACACAGTTATATACAAAGTGCACTAACACACACAGTTAGTACACTGACAAACACACACAAAGATTTATACAGAGTACACTGACACAAACACACACACATTTATACAGAGTACACTGACACACACACTTAAACACAGATGACACTGACACACACATTTACATACAAAGGACACTGACAAACACACATTTACACACAGTGGTAATTGACACATGCACTTACTGATTTGTCACACACTAACAGATACACTTACTGACACACACACACACACATTCAGTGACCTGACAGACACACACTCACTAACAGACACATTCTCTCATACACACTTACAAATTATTTTTTGTTTTTATTATTTTTATGTCCACCAAGCGTCTCTACCATTTAAAAATCTGGAGTGGATCCTTCCCTGGGGTCCACTGGAAAACCTTTCGCTGGGGTCTAGTTTGTCTGCTGTCATCTTTATGGGCTTCTTGTTCTGCTCCTTTGGGCTGATGCTGGGCTTGAAGTGATGTCATAACCTGGTTCCCAGGATCACTGCAGGGTGCATGAGGGAGCAGTGCTGGGAGAGCACAGCGATTACAGCTCTCTTGCCATCTGGCTCCAGCCTTCCCACAGGGAATGTAATTAGGCAGGCTAGGTCTGGCTAAGCAGGTGTCTACTCTGTCTTAGAGTATAGCTGGTTGCCTCCTGGGGGCCCTACGATTGCCAGCTGGCCACCTCTTGAAATTCCCCCTGCAGTAGGTGTGCATACCCCCTGGTTTACATGTAGCGCAGAATGATAAACCAGGCAGGAGAGTACCTTTTGGTAAATCACTCCATAATGGTATACAATCTAAAATAGAGAAAATGAATTTATCAAGGCAGTTTAATAAAAGTTCTATTAAAGAATCACCCTATACTTATACTTATTAAAACTCCATCAGTATGTAATTTGTAGTATAGTGTGTTAATGTTGTGAATAGTAATTTATTAATTTAATGTTAATCTGTATAGTAGTTTAAATCAAATGGAAGATATATATTTTTTATTTATTGGGCAGACCATAGGGGTCGAATGGTTCTTATCTGCTGTCACATTCTATGTTTCTATGGATGAAATGTACTGTTTTCTCTATGAAAAATAGCATTCTTTATTTAATGTATTGGTGTAATGATATAAGTATTCACTCACAACTAAAAAAAAAGAAAAACGCTCGGACACCTTCAGCCAAATCAATTTGATTAAATACTGATGACAGGTATTCAGCAATTAAATAGATATAAGGATGTCCTATTTGCATTATTTAAGTTAGTTTGTCTTAAGAGCTATCTCCAAAGTGAGTAGATTGAGCTGCCTTTAATAGTAAGACTTGGTTCTGAGCTTTTAATATATGTTGTTTATAGCACAAATTTTGCATAATTCTCGAAGTACATAAGACATGCAAAGTCTTGGAATTGCAATAAATATTTTTTTGTTTCAGAGGCATTATACTCTTTCAAAAAAATCTATTAATGAAAGAAAATTGTGGAGTATATTATTAGATGGAAAAAAAGAAAAACTGTTCTAAAAGCTGTCTCAAGGAAATTATAGCCATGGGAAAGAATTAAAAGAAAGATAGATTTTAATTGAAATCGTCATCAATTAACACAAGAGACCATAAGAAAAATGCACCAGAGCATGAAATTTGATTAAACAGATCTGATGACCTTCACAATCAAGACACTTTGTAATAGATTATAGTGTGGGCTCAGGAGAAGATTACAATTTCAGTAAAAACGCATACAGAATATAAGAAACACACACTAAGAATGGATAACAGATTAGTAGCATACTCTATAGAAAGCCCATTCAGGAGGTCTCAAATAAGTTTTGACAACATTGTGCCTATATATAATGTGATATTACAGAAGAAAAATGTAATATTACATGACTGTATAAAAGCAAAACAGACTCAAAGGCCAAACAAGTACCTTCTTTAAAAAAGGCAAATAAATCACATATGTGGCGAAAGTGACCTTGCCACTGTTTTTTGGAGGGGATTACTTCCCAGCCTTTTACCCTGTGACTATGGCCCCTTTAATTTATTGCGGTTGAGAGACCCTATTTGTGGCTATTGGGACTTTAAACAATGGTTCTTCAAACTCCCGAACAGTCGAAGTGGCCGCCATTCGACATTCGAACACCATCTTGTTCACATGGACCAAAACTGTGAATAGACTTCAGGGGGATATAGCTGAAGATGCCCTGGAACTATTTTTGGCATGAAAACCTCGCGGTTCCTGGTCGGTTCTCCAGCGGCACTTAGCCGCGATTCTATATAACTCTTTTGGGCATGAAATGCTGTGTTTGCCTGGGCAAAAATATGACTTCCATAAAATTTCTGTACCCCTTATCTTATCGGAGTGATTTTTGCTATCAGGGGTGTGAGGGGATGTAAGATTTATGGCGATATGTTGTGTTGTGGGGTACTTATAAAAATGTGTGGGTTTTTTTCTGCCTGGGGATAATTACATTAATGCTTTATCTGTCTTAATTATATCACAGGCAGAGGGGAGGGTATGTGTACTCTATGTGGGAGTGTCGTTCCTTATTACATTGTTTTTATTGGCTTGCATACTTTGTGTCCTGTGCCCAACAAGGTCCACCTGGGCGTCAACCTTGTTGGGAAACTTGCATAAAAGGCCAGTGTGCCCCATTAAAGCTGAATTCCTGTTTTACCCTCAACATAGAGCCTTGCCTCATGTGTGGGGGAAAAGGCTGCCTCTACCCTGGGGATTGCTAAATCACTATACTACCCAGGGCTTATAATCACTAAACTCTTTTAAGAGTTGTTCCTGCTTGAATCTCTGGAGGAAAAGAGCTTCACCCACTGGAACCTGGAGCCTTGTCGTAGGTCCAGGGTGGGTAGGAGATGGTGAGTTCCCAGCCAAGCTGTACCACTGGACGTGGGGACTGCAGTGCTGATGGTGTCTGGTGGAGTGCTTGGAGTTCTCAGTGAGTACTAGGAGCATCTGTCGTCTGAGGTACCCAACTAGGATACAGGAAGCTCGGTTACAACATACAATTTACCTTATTTACCCCTCCTCTAGGTATAGTGGACAATAACTTCACATCTCCATTACCAATTAAAAATTAGGTATGGAAATATATAAATGATGTGTATACATCAGGCTTTATTGTACTTTTATCTGGAATACATGTCTATTATTCCTAAACTGGCAGTTAGCAGTTGCTAATTTGTCTTTTCTGCGTTACATATGGTTGAAGTAGTTGCAAAGTGAAGTGAACTAGTGATTGCATTCAACATGCTGGTTACTTTTACCTTCCATCATAGAAACTTTATGTTATTAAGAATTCAGCATTTCCTATATATTTCTATGGGAGATGGAAGAACTAGGAGCAACTACCAGTGGTTAAGATTTTCTAGTATATACAAGTCATGCTAGTAAGTAACAGTTGGTAAATGAGTGTGATAAACATGGAAATAAGGTGTTCTTCAGAATTTTTATCAAGTTTTATTCATAGATGTTACAAAGTCTATTAAACAGCAAAGGTATATATCAATGAAAAAATTTAATTTTAGATGGTATTGACGTTCCATCTGAGATGGCATATACTCTTACATGGTTAAAGATGTTACTAACGACTAGCTGCTTAATAACATAAAACAGGGTTTAGCAACCTATGGTACATGTGCCATGCATGTCATGTGAGTTGCCTTTGCATGGCGTGGCATGGCAAGTAGACTTTAATGGACTAGATGGGGATCTCCTCAGCCAGCCCAGAGCATACCAGCACATAGAACGCAAGTGATTTTGTGGTCTGCATCTCATATGGTAGAAGCTCTGCCTCTTAATCCAAAATTTCTCAGTTCAGGTTAGCATACTTTAATAAAATTATATATAAAAAATATTCTAAAATTATATATAAATAATATTCTAATTTTTCAGAGAAGGAAAAGTACAAGAAATATATATTAAAATATATATATATATATATATATATATATATATATATATATATTCAAATCACTAAACATAGCATTGTGGCTTGATGGACACAATTCAGTTTACATTTTCATATTCTGACCACAATGGAAATACTCATATTTCCTAAGGTTTGGATGGCCTGAGAGAATCTGCAGCAATCTCCTCTATGCATTCAGTGTCTCTATTAAAATCATTGATTTTGAATGTGAACCCTATTAAAGGGATTCAGGGATTTCACAAGTACTGATATTAATAAACTTTGGAAACAAATGCATTTGGCATGGTACACCTTCACAAATTGGGTGGAATGTCTTTAAAAAAGTATTGAGGGTGGGTAGATCACTGTCGACTGTCTTTCCTCTGCCCATGACTATCATGCCATTAACATAAAATAGCCATTTAATAAAAGAAAAGGATGACATCAAAATGTTCCCAATGGGACCACCTGTAGTCAATAGGTGGGGGCCCTAATTATAATATTAATATGGGGAAGGAAATTAGGTCCAAAATAATTAGGATCCTAATAATTAAACAATGTGGTTATGGGCATGTCATTGTACAACCCCCAAGTAGTGGTATATACACCTTCCTCCCACCTATGTGCAGCCTTTCCCTGCTGTTTAGTTTGAGGTCCCCAATCTCTTTGCCATCCAAATTACAAATAGATAACACTACCTACCCCATTCACCCTAATACCTGTAATACCGAACACACAATAAAAATAAAATAAAAAAGATTGAAAAATTCAAAATCAACACACAAAATGAACTCATCTACACAATAGTTTTGTGTAATAAAGTGGGTAAATTACTTCTGCTTTACAATCAGTGATCAAATTTAAAACATTGCTCCATGTGCGGCAGGAGTTATTACAGTTGAGGCCCTGGGGAGATAGCACAGCAAAGTAGACAAGGACACTTGGCTGCCTTCTAGTGAAGGCTATAGGCTCACCTCCTCGCCACTGCTCTTCTTACAGGATTTTGATTCTGCTCCTGGAACTGCCCAGCAGGTGATGCCTGGAACACCTGTAATGTTGAACACAGGCAAAGATGGACATACTCAGCATCTACCTGGACCTTCCTTCCTATGCTGCGGTTGGGTCAGCAGGCTTAGGCAGGTGATTGCAGTATTCCTTTGTCTCTCCAGTCAGGGGGTCCCATGTTGGGGGGGTTCCCTTCTGATTTTAAGGGTTTTTTAGATTAGTGGGGACAAGGGGCTTTTGGGTTAGTCAGCTTAGGTTGTTTGGTTCCCCTCTAGTTAGCACTGGGTGCACGGGCATATCAGATGTTATTGGGGGGCTGCTTATATATGTGGGTCGTTGGGTTTGCACTTGAAGCAGGAAACTCAGGATAAG
Organism: Pelobates cultripes; assembly: GCA_933207985.1. Lineage (NCBI taxonomy): Eukaryota > Metazoa > Chordata > Amphibia > Anura > Pelobatidae > Pelobates > Pelobates cultripes. The sequence goes on along the minus strand of OW240912.1, from coordinate 244,185,495 downwards.
ATTTGGAAGGGATTTTCTCCCTCAAACCATTGGAGGAGGCCCCTCCCATGGTGTAAAAGGATGCTAAGGTCTCCAACACTTTCTCCCAAAGATGTTTTGTTATTGGATCCAAGCATTCTCAATTTTGGCAAATGTTATTGGGGTAAAGGCTCCCCAAAAATGCTCCGCTTTGGTTATCAGGATACCATATGGAGTGCTTGTCGTACCTATGATGGCCTTGGGTGATAGAAATATGTTGGCCAGTTTCATCAACCGCTGGCGGTGTGCCCCTCTTTTTTCCTGGAACCAGATGGACATAGGTCTTTGGCTCTCAATAATGAATCTACCAGGTGGTTTCTCATCCTTTCTTGGGGGACCATGTAGGGGCATCCTTCACCTCCTCAGCCGATCATCAGAGAGCAGGCTGTGGTTGGGAATTCAACAACAGTCACTGTAAGTGGGATCTCTCACGCAGTTTTAAGCATGAGTGCTCCTGCTGCGGAGATCCCACACCATTGCACGCTGTTTCAAGCAGGAAAAATCTGGTGAGAAGGGAGACCTGGGGGCTAAGAGCAATGATTCCAGTGGTCATGGACATGATGTGCCCCTGGAATTGTCAGGCCGTGAAGATTCTGCTGGAGAGTATTGAGCAGGGTTTCTGGATTCCCTTTAATTTGCTTTTTTATGAGAAACCTTTGGTCTGTCTGGGAATTCCCGCTCATGGTCTGGGACAAGCTTATTGAGGAGGTGTCCTTGGGTCACATGGCTGGGCATTTTAGCACTACTCCCTTGGCTAATTTGTTCATTTCGTCCCTGGGTGTGGTACCCAAAAATGACCCAGGCAAGTAACACCTGATTTATCATCTGTTGTACCTCACAGGGGTTCAGTGAATGATGACATTTCATCTAAGCACTGTCTGGTGTCCTATGCTTCATTCGATGCAGCAATTCAGATGGTAAGGGCAGCAGGTCCTGGGGCTTTATTGCCGAAGTTTGTGGAATCACTTCTTAGGTTGCATTTTTGATGGACAGTATTATGTGGATATGACCCTCCCTATCGGTTGCTTTATATCCTGCTTTTTCTTTTATGATTGCTTTTTCACTTTCCTGGAATGGGTGGTGCAGATAAAGGTGGAAGTCGACTTGCTTCTGCACTACCTGGATCATTTCCTGTGTGTGGGATTCTCCAGTTTTCCCCTTTTGCTGACGATTGTTGAGGCGGTGTTTCAGCAATTATGGATATGATGCCTCCGTTTCTTTGGTATGGAAATATATTCTGTGGTCGAGGAGTGACACATTCAACTTGATAAAATTCAGAACCTAAAATGGACTTGTCTTGCATAAGATTCAGCTGTGCCAACTGCAGTCCCTGCTGGGGAAGCTGAACGTCACCAGTAGAATTCTGCCTATTAAGATTGTTGACAATGTCAGGCACTTCATCTGGTTTACTCATCCGTTGCAGGAAGATTTGGAGGTGTGGGGTTCCTTCCTTCCTGTTCATCTATAATGGCAGAACCTACTGACAGAAACCTATGGAAACCAATGCTGCCATTCATCTTTATAATGATGTGTCAGGTTCTATTGGTTTTGGGGCAATTATGGGGTCCCAATGACGTGCCAAAACTTTGGTTGGACAGCTGGCATACCTCTACCCTTACTTAGAATTTAGCCTTTCTGGAATTTTTCCCAATTTTGGTTGCAAGTGAGCTGTGGAAGCCTCAGCTGGCTGGGTCATTTTAAAATGTGACAACCTGGAGTGGTGCAGACTATCTCCCCTGGTGATTCACTTGCTCCGGTGCTTGATGCTGCGCTGCTTATGCTTCAATGTGACTTGTAGGGTGGAGTATATTCCTTGTGTTTGTAATGTGGTGGCAGATGCTCTCTTGTTCGCAGTGGGTACGTTTTGGGCCGTCGCACCGTAGGCGGAGCGAGAAGTAACTTTGTGTCCAATGGAGATGTGATCACTTGGTTTGGCAGGCTGATGGAACTGATTTTCGGTCTCTTGGTCAACATGGGTCCACTACAGTAAGGTGTGGGATGACTGGTGCAGGTTGGAACAGGTATACTGGGTTTTCTAGATTCATCCTCTTGCTTACATGCTCTGGTGCAGCTCCTTTGTACTTGAGATCCTTCCTTTATGTCGCCATCTGTGATATGCTCACTGTACAGACTTAGTTTTATGTTTAAGTTGCACAGCTGGCAGGATGCTATGAAGGTCTTTGCAGTCTGTCAAGCTGTTAAGGGTTTGAAGTGTGGATCTGTATCCAGGGACTCTAGAGGACTGGTCTTGGGTTTGCTCCTGTTGAACATATGTGAGGTGCTCCCTTGATTCTGCCATTCCAGGTTCAAGGCACATTTATTTAATCTTTCCTTCTCTCTTGCATACTTTGGGGGCCATGTGCATTAAGGAGTTGGTTTGCCCGAATGCAAAGACCCTTGGGTCATTTTTTTTTTTCTGATGTTCATTGCAGGCAAAGCCTTCGGATGTCTTCGGAAAGGTAAAATATGTGCACTTATACGCAGTCCATGGTTCTGCCATTAGTTCTGTCTTCTTGTTGCGCGAATACTGTGCTCTCTTTCTGGCTTTTCCTGGGCACCTCTAGGTCTACGAGGATTAGAGTTTTCCCTCCCATTTTCATTTTATTAGGGTCTTTTGCAAGGGGCTTTATTTTTTAGGGTTGAACAGCAAGGAAATTGGGGGGCACTCCTTTCGTATAGGCACTGTGACGGAGGACTCTATGCTAGGCATGTCAGACCAGATTGTCCATATGATCGGGAGGTGGGATTCAAGACGGTTTGTTTCCTATCTTAACCTTGACAGTCTCCTTCATTTATGTTTTTTTTCTCCTCCGGTCCAGCTCCCCCCAACATCTACTCTGTCAACTATGTGACCAAAATTGGAGTCAAAAACTCCCAGATGCATTGCCACTTTCGATCAAGGGTGGAATACCATGTCTCACATCCTTAAGATAAACTGACCAATTTTATTACATAATCCACTCCTTCACAATGTTCTACCGGAATATCCACCTATTACCATGCGAAGACCTACCACCCTACAAGATATACTTGTCCATAGTTATCTTAAGTCCTCCTCTCCTCCTACCAATTGGTTATGTGATACGAAGGGGACCTATAGATGTGGACATTGCAAGGTGTGCCAATTCCTTATTCCATCTAAGTCCACCACATCCACTCAAGAATGACTGCTGATGCTAATGCCCTGGTCATCTGCAGTACCACACGTCTGATTTAACTAATCACGTGCAGTTGTAATATTCATATTTACTACTTTGGTGGACACGGTTCTTTGAAGGCTATGACAAATTGGCCAGTACTTGAATACACTAAGGGAACAGTGGGATCCTTCTCTCTCCCACCTGTAACCTGCCAGTTTCTGACCCACATTACGTTTTATTTATTGTAAATATTAATTTGTCTATTTTCCATTTCCCAGTACTCTGACCAAACATCATTCATTGTTTATGATTGATGTTCCTTAATCTAACTGTACTCTACAGCAAAAAAAATAATTTGTTATGATTCCTTTGTGCTTATTTGTTTAATATTGACATTATATTAACAACGAACATAATCATAATCAAGGTTGCTGTTATGATTTTTAACATCCTCTGGGAAATTTATACTACCCTGTTGTATTCATAGGCAGAAATCAACTTATTTTGGACATGAGTTCTAACAGTGCTTTTTATCAGTCTCTGATAAATATTCATGATCGAATTGCTTTTGTTATCTGACCCTTCCAAGCCACTGTAGCCCACTATCCTATACTTTTATAGATTGGTCTATAAATTTAAACTTGACACACTGAGGAGTCAGTTCCCCCTAATGAGTCGCAGTCCGGCGAAACGCGCGTCGGGGGCTCCTATACTGATCATTGGTTCCTGTGAATGCCCTCTAGCTTACTATTGTCTATCCTGACATTTACTGGAAACATTTATTAAGCTTCTTTAGATTCACCGCTTTCACGGCAACCGGACATGGATCACAGTGTACTCTGAGTCAGCCAGCTAGATAGTCTTCCTAATGCTAGACAGGTGCCCTTGAAGGCACAGAATAGGGACTTACTAGTTAGCATCTCAGCCTATAGTTTGCACAGTCAGTCACAGCATTATAAATATATATACGAACAGCCTAGATCTATTTGGCTTTGGACAGGTGCCCTTGAAGGCACAGAATAGCTGTTAGGGTTTCTTTGACTTCCGTGTATTTGTATTCACTCTTTATTTTTTACATCAGCACTTCTCCTATTTTGCCCTCCGTCCTGTCAAGCCTCATATATACTGTGTTTTTTTGATATCATATATTTGAAGGTATCCCAGTCCACAGTCAGATATTACTATTTGATTAGGACATCCTATTTTTTATATCGGACTTGACAGATAAGTTGTTTATTTAACCCATACTGGAGTATATGTCATAGTGTTTCAGCAACCATGTCTCTGTGACTCAGGGTTATTAGCCTATTATCATCCATTGGGGAATTGAGTACTGCTTGATGTACTCTGGGTGCTGAACTGTTCTTATAGCTACTATATTGTTTGCTCTCTAGTTTCAGTTCACACTACTATTGTTCTGAGAGTAGCTATCAGGCATTCAAGGTGCCTAGCCATTACATTTCTCTTATATATACCTTGAACTCTCATGATATATTATACAGGTGATACTCGAAAAATTTGAATATTGTGCAAAAGTTCATTTATTTCAGTAATGCAACGTAAAAGGGGAAACTAATATATGAGATAGACGCATTACATGCAAAGCAAGATAGTTCAAGCCATGATTTGTCATAAGTGCAATGATTATGGCTTAAGGCTCATGAAAACCCCAAATCCACAATCTTAGTAAATTAGAATATTGCATGCAATCAATAAAACAAGGAGTGTACATAGAACAATATCGGACCTCTGAAAAGTATAAGCATACACAGTGGCGTACTAAGGGGGGGGGTGGAGGGGGCGGTCCGCCCCGGGTGCCACCAGGGTGGGGGGTGCCATGACCAGCCCCGCCGCCCCCCCCATGCTGCAGCCGCCCGAGCGCTCTGTAGAAAGCCTCAGGCGGCTGCAGCTTTTCCCGGGCGGTGCGTCCATGAGGGCGGACCGCACCGCCCGGGCACAACCTGAGGAGAGGGGCTGACAGGAGGGAAGGGCTCAGCGCTCCCTCCTGTCACTCCCTCTCTGTAGCGTGGCCGAGCCCTGCAGCATTGATGGTCCGATGAGTACAGAGAGCAGTTGTCTCCTGTACCCGGCCGGACTAACAGGAAGTGCACACTGAGTGTTCACTTCCTGTTAGTCTGGCCGGGTACAGGAAACAGATGCTCCCTGTACCCGCGGACTATACTGGGCTCGGCCACGCTACAGCAAAGGTAGGGGGGAGGGGGGGAGGTGAGAAAGAGGAGAAGGGGGGTGAGAAAGAGGAGAAAGGGGGTGAGAAAGAGAGAAAGGGGGATGAGAAAGAGGAGAAAGGGGGGTGAGAAAAGAGGAGAAAGGGGGTGATAAAGAGGAGAAAGGAGGTGAGAGAAAGAGGAGAAGGGGGTGAGAAAGAGGAGAAGGGGTGAGAAAGAGAGTTGAGGGGGTGAGAAAGAGAAGGAGGGGAAGAGAAAGGGGAGAAAGGAGGGGGAAGAGAAAGGAGGGGGGAGAAAGGAGAGGGGTGAGAAAGAGAAAGAGGGTGAGAAAGAGAAAGAGGGGTGAGAAAGAGAAAGGAGGGGGTGAGAAAGAGAAAGGGGGTGAGAAAGAGAAAGGGGGGGGGGAGAAAGAGAAAGGGGGGTGAGAGAGAGAAAGGAGAGGGGGGGAGAGAGAGAAAGCGAGGAGAGAGAGAGAAAGGAGAGGGGGGGTGAGAGAGAGAAAGGAGAGGGGGGGGTGAGAAAGAGAAAGGGGGGTGAGAAAGAGAAAGGAGGGGGTGAGAAGAGAAAGGAGGGTGGAAGAGAAATTGGGGGTGAGAAAAGAAAGGGGGAAGAGAAAGGAGAGGGGGGAAGAGAAAGGAGGGTGAGAAAGAAAGGGGAAGAGAAAGGGGGTGAGGAGAGAGAAAGGAGAGGGGGTGAGAGAGAGAGAAAGGAGAGGGGGAGAGAAAGAGAAAGGAGAGAGGGGAGAGAAGGGGGGTGAGAAAGAGAAATGGGGAAGAGAAAGGAGAAGGGGGAAGAGAAAGCAAGTGAGAAAGGGAAGAGAAAGGGGAGTGGAAAGAGAAAGGGGGGGTGAGAAAGAAAAAGGAGGGGGGGTGTGAGAGAAATTAGGAGGGGGTGAGAAAGAGAAATTAGGAGGGGGGGAGAGAAATTGAAATTAGGAGGGGGGTAAAGAGAAATTGGGGGGAGAGAAATTAGGAGGGGGGGGTGAGAAAAAGAAATTGGGAGGAGGAGAAGGAAATTGGAGCGGGAGGAGAGATTGACATTCATCACATACACACAATGCACCCCTTGCACACAGAAAAATACAATGCATTAGACACAAAGACACACATACACAAGCAATGCAACCGTTACACACAATGCATCCCTTACACACACAGAAACACACAATGCATTAATTACACACACTCAATGCACCCCTTACACACATTCAATGCATCCCATACATACACAGAAACACACCTTGCAGCCCTTACACATACAAACACAATTTCACACAATGCATTCCTTACACACATATCAGGACATCCCCTACACACTCCACCCCCTGTGAACAAACTCATTGGTGGAACATGAAGGTGGACCCTGGGACCCAGACCTTGAGCTGTGTAAAGGACCCCAAAAAATGGAGCTGCTTCCCGTTCTCCCAGAACATTGATTTTTGTGACCACAGTTACAAACCGCCTCCAGAGAGCCTGTTCTGCACCAGACCAGTGGAGCCAGACTGCAGCTAGAGCCCATCATCATCCTCATCTGGTTGTAAGTAGGCAATCTAGTATATTATTTGTGGCACTAATCTCTAATTTACCTCACATTAAAGAAACACTATAGTCCCCAGAACCACTTCAGCTTAATGTAGTGGTTCTGGTGTCTATAGCCTGTCCCTGCAGGCCTTTTAATGTAAACACGGCGGCACTGCAGCACTGGCATTAGTTAACATGGCATATCATATGGGTGGGGCTGCAGGGATTTTGTAGAAGGGGGCGGGGTTTTTGTATTGGGACAGGAGTCTTTATAAGGGGGGATAAGCAGCGGATTTGTGGAAGGGGGTTGCGGGGGTTTTGTAGACAGGGCAGTACAGGATTTGTAGAAGGACAGAGGTTTTGTAGGAGGGGCGGGGCAGGACAAGGGTTTTGTAGGAGGGGCTGACAGCGGTTTTGCAAAGTTTACAAATTGTAAAAAAAAAGAAAGAAAACCTTTAACATTTTTTACAGGTTTTTTTTTTTTTTGGGTGGGGGGGGTGCCAAGCATAGGATCCGCCCCGGGTGCCAAATGCTCTAGGTACGCCCCTGAGCATACATATGGACTCAGTACTTGGTTTGGGCCCCTTTCGCAGCAATTACTGCCTCAATGCGGCGTGGCACGGAAGCTATCAGCCTGTGGCACTGCTGAGGTGTTATGGAAGACTAGGATGCTTCAATAGCGGCCTTCAGCTCTTCTGCATTATTCGGTCTCATGTCTCTCACCTTTCTCTTGGCAATGCCCCATAGATTCTCTATGGGATTCAGGTCAGGCAAGTTTGCTGGCCAATCAAGCACAGTAATCTCATGGCCATTGAATCAGTCTTTGGTGCTTTTGGCAGTGTGGGAAGGTGCCAAGTCCTGCTGGAAAATGAAGTCAGCATCCCCATAAAACTTGTCTGCGAAAGGAAGAATGAAGTGCTCCAAAATCTCCTGGTAGACAGCTGCGTTGACCCTGGACTTAATGAAACACAGTGGACCAACACCAGCAGATGACATGGCTCCCCAAATCAACACAGACTGTGGAAACTTCACACTGGACTTCAAGCATCTTGCAGTGTGTGCCTCTCCATTCTTCCTTCAGACTCTGGGTCCTTGGTTTCCAAATTAGATGCAAAAGTTGCTCTCATATGAAAAGAGGACTTTGGATCACTAAGCAAGAAACCAGGTCTGTTTTTCTTTAGCCCAGGTAAAATGCTTCTGATGTTGTTTGTTGTTCAGGAGCAGCTTTACAAGAGGAATACGACATCTGAAGCCCATGTCCAGGATCCGTCTGTGTGTGGTGGCTCCTGATGCACTGACTCCAGCCTCAGTCCACTCCTTGTGAAAGTCCCCAACACATTTGAATGGCTTTTTCCTGACAATCCTCTCCAGGCTGCGGTCATCCCTGCTGCTTGTGCACCTTTTTCTTCCATACTTTTCCCTTCCACATAACTTTCTATTACTGTGCTTTGAAACAGCACTTTGAGAGCCTCTAACTTCCTTCACAATTACCTTTTAAGGCTTTCCCTCCTCATGGAGGGTGTCAATGATGGTTTTATGCACAACTGTCAGGTCAGCAGTCTTCCCCATGATTGTGATTCCTACTGAACCAGACTGAGAGACCATTTAAAGGTTCAGAAACCCTTTGCAGGTGTTATGGCTTACTTAGCCGATTAGAGTGGGACACTGAGCCTAGAATATTGCACCTTTTCACAATATTCTAATTTACTGAGATTGTGAATTTGGGGTTTTCATGAGCTGTAAGCCAAAATCATCGCACTTATGACAAATCACGGCTTGAACTATCTTGCTTTGCATGTAATGCTTCTATCTTATATATTAGTTTACCCTTTTACGTTGCATTATTAAAATAAATGAACTTTTGCACTATATTCTAATTTTTCGAGTATCATCTGTCTGTTCATTTTGTGGTTATCTATATCCTTATACCTCAAATGGATACCTTATTTTACATCCAATTTATACTTATGGGACAACTTATATTTAGCCAATTCAGTGTGCTCTGATGGTTCCTCGGTTCACCTGATTTTTTTTGAACTGTTACGTCTATTAAGCAAACACTAGATATTGTAACACTTTGGATTTAAATAGTACTACCACATCTAATGGATACATATTAGGGTTTTAGCCATTGTATGATTGTGGCATTGATTCTGCTACTGACTGTATTCCTGGTGTCAACATATCTAGCTTTTTTCGGCTATTCCACTGGGGTGTATTCATAGACCCCAGAGTTTTTGTCTCTCACTCAGTATTTTAGATTTTTGTTTTCTTTTCTCTTTTTGCACATTACCTTTACCCATGTCTATTAGTATACTATCCTTTGTATGTGGTACACTGTAGTATCTATACTGACATATATGTTTGTTCTGTGCAGTTTAGTATTTGTTTAATAAAGTATATATATATTTTTTTTGGTTCCTTACATCCCATTGGGACAGATTTTCTCTCCTGTTTCTATTATCCACTTAGGGTTAACCCCTCATCTGTTCCCATTTCATTATAATTGCATTATTGTGGGGCCACCCTTTCTTAAAATCCCACCAACATCTGGTTGATTGGTCACTCATTTTTTGGGCCAGATGGTGGGTAGCAGTACGGCCTGGAGGTGAGCTATTGGGTTTCACGCCTTCCGTAGTGGAGGCTTGTTGGTTTGTTGCTAGAGGCATGAGGTGAGTTCAGCTACTCCAAGAACTTGTTTCGCTGTCTTGACATGCTGCTCATTTACCTGGAGGGATATAACTGTCAGGATTACTGTTTGATCCAGCACGTAGAACTGTACAGCACGGATGACAAATAAGTAACGTATTACCGGTCCTTAGAATGGCCAGATTTAACGTACAAAGAATAGTCAAAATTCTAGCCGAGGTCAGGGAACACAGAAAGGGACACAGCGATGAGGAAAGCCAGGAGTCAGGATACCAGAATATAGAGAAGTCAATAAACAAAGCCAAAGTCAAAAACCAGTAGAAAACTATAAACAGGAATGCGCTCTCAGACAACCACAAGGGAAACCACGACAGGGCACTGAGCAGGCTAAGAACTGGGCCTAAATACCCCTCCTTTCTTTCTGATAGGCTGTAATCGGCCTTTGACCCCAAAGTCAGTTACCAGGTTTCATTTGCATAATTGCTGCTCAGCATTAACCCTTCTGTGGATTAGGTTGCTGCTCGGCACAACTTTTCCTGTGTGGACAGTAAATGTCATTAACCACTTTTCTATAAGTGGATGAATACATGAGACCAGGTTTCATTTGCACAATTACTGCTCAGCATTAAACCTTCTGTGATTAGGTTGCTGCTCGGCACAACTTTTCCTGTGTGGACAGTAAATGTCATTAACCACATTTCTATAAGCGGATGAATACGTGACATTACCCCCCACCTGAAGAACGCCCACCGGGCGGACAGGACCAGACTTGAGAGGAAATTTAGCGTGAAAAGCGCGGATCTTACGGCCCGCATGCAGGTCAGGAGCCGAAACCCAAGAACGATCAGCAGGACCGTAACCTTTCCAAACAACCAAGTACTGTAAAGTGCCCCGAGAAAACCTAGAATCCACGATAGAAGATACCTCATACTCTTCCTGACCACCCACCACCACCGGAGGGGGAGGAACACAAGGAACAGTATATCTATTGCAGACAAGAGGTTTGAGTAAGGACACATGAAAAGTGTTGGGAATCCCTAAAGATGCAGGAAGAGCCAGAGAGTAAGACACTGGATTGATCCTACGAAGCACTCTATAGGGACCAAGGAATCTGGGGGCAAACTTCATACTAGGGACCTTAAGCTTGATGTTGCGAGATGACAACCAAACCCGGTCCCCCACTTGGTACACCGGGTTGGCACTCCTACGCTTATCAGCAAAATGTTTGAAGCGTTCAGCAGCAGCCCCTAGAGCAGTTTGAACCTTAACCCAGGTATCCCAAATGGAGGCCAGACGCTCATCCAGAGCAGGAATGGCAGTATCAGAAAATACCGCAGGGAGAACCGTAGGATGCCTACCATTATTGACAAAAAATGGACTGTGCCCAGAGGAGTCATGAACAGCATTGTTTCTAGCGAACTCGGCCCACGGGAGTAGTTCGGACCAATTGTCTTGTGTGCTATTAATAAAACAACGCAAATAAACTTCTAATGACTGGTTAGCCCTCTCAGCTGTACCATTGGTCTGTGGATGGTAGGAGGAGGAGAAGGAGAGATCAATCCCCAATTGTTTACTGAACGCCCTCCAGAACCTGGACACAAACTGAGAGCCCCTATCAGACACAATATTGTGGGGGATGCCATGCAAACGGACAATTTCACGTATGAAAATTAGGACCAAATCTTGCGAAGATGGCAACTTCTTGAGAGGAATGAAGTGAGCCATCTTAGAAAATCGGTCTACAACCATGAGAATAGTAGTGAACCCAGCAGAGCTAGGAAGCTCAACAATAAAGTCCATGGATAAGTGGGACCATGGAATCTCAGGAACAGGAAGAGGCTGCAACAGGCCACAAGGAAGTGCATGAGTCACCTTAGAAACTGCACACACAGAACATGCCTGCACATACTCCTTTACATCTTTCCTGAGTGAATCCCACCAAAATGATCTAGTGATCGCGGCAGTGGACTTATTGATGCCCAGGTGTCCAGCAGTTATATTGTCATGGAACACTTTCATGATATTAACCCTTTCACATAGGGGAACGAACAGTTTATCACACGGTTTACCACTGGGCGCCTGAGGCTGGGCCTCCAGTATGGTGCCAAGCAGTGGAGAAGACAGTGAGAGGACAGTAGTGGCAATAATACACTCTGGTGGAATAATAGGAGATGTCACCTGTTCCGGAGCTGACTCATTATCAAATTGCCTGGACAAGGCATCAGCCATGGTATTTTTAGAACCAGGTCTATAAGTAATGAGAAAGTTAAAACGTGAAAGGAACAGTGACCATCTAGGCTGTCTGGAAGACAAACGTTTGGCATCCCCTATATATGCCAGATTTTTGTGGTCGGTTATGATCAACAGGGGGTCCTTGGAACCCTCCAAAAGATGTCGCCACTCCTTGAGGGCAAGAATAATGGCCAACAGTTCTCTATTGCCAATATCATAGTTGCGCTCAGCAGGAGACATCTTTCTGGAGAAGTAGCCACAAGGATGCAATGGTGTTCCCTGGCTTTCTCTCTGAGAGAGAACAGCCCCTACCCCTGTCTCGGATGCATCAACCTCCAATATAAAAGGTTTACTAGTGTCGGGATGTTTTAGTATGTCCGCAGAGGCAAATCTTTGTTTAAGAGTCTCAAAAGCATTCATAGCCTCTTTGGACCATACAGTGCTACTAACCCCTTTGCGAGTCATATTTGTGATTGGGGCTATTACAGAAGAAAATCCCTTGATGAATCTTCTGTAATAGTTGGCAAAACCAATAAACCTTTGAATGGCTTTTAAACCAGAGGGTAATGGCCAGTGTAGTACAGCCTCTAGTTTTTTAGGATCCATTTGAAATCCCGATGCAGAGATGTTGTAACCCAAAAAGTGGACTTCAGGCTGGTCAAATATGCACTTTTCTAATTTACAATAAAGTTTATTTTTCAACAACGTCTGCAGAACCTGTTTCACATGGGAGTGGTGAGTCTGAAGATCAGGGGAATACACCAAAATATCGTCCAAATAAACCAAGACAAATGAGTAAATGAATTCCCTGAGTACATCATTTATAAAGTCTTGGAATACGGCCGGGGCGTTGCATAACCCAAATGGCATTACCAGATATTCATAGTGTCCACTACGGGTATTAAATGCCGTCTTCCACTCATGATTCTCTTTAATTCTAACCAAATTGTAAGCGCTCCTAAGGTCAAGCTTAGTAAATACTTTAGCTCCCTGAAGTCTATCGAACAATTCGGAAATGAGTGGGATAGGGTATGCATTTTTTACAGTGATTTTATTAAGTGCCCTGTAGTCTATGCAAGGGCGTAACTCACCACCCTTTTTCTCAACAAAAAAGAATCCTGCACCAGCTGGTGAGGATGACTTTCTTATGTGCCCTTTGCTCAAGGATTCTTTGTTGTATTCCTCCATTAAGGCATAAACTGCCCCCTTAGGTGGCATAGCGCCTGGAAACAGGTTAATGGCACAGTCATATGCTCTGTGGGGAGGCAATACATCAGATTGAGCCTTGTTAAACACCTCCTGAAGTTCTCGGTATTGTATGGGAACTCCAGGAGTTTGGGGAGTGGTAGTGGGAAGGTCAATAGTATCCAATCTCTTTAGTACTGGTTTTATACATCTCCCCATACACTCTTTACCCCATTCTAATATCTCCCCATTAGCCCAGTCAATATAGGGATTGTGCTTACTCAGCCACGGAAACCCTAATATGATAGGACATGATGGATAAGTAATAACCTGAAACGTCATCTCCTCCCTATGGGAGGCCCCAATGGAGATCGTAATAGGGACAGTTTCGTGGGTTATAAGCGGTTGTGTGAGTGGTCTACCATCAATAGCCTCTACAGCTAGCGGCGTAGGTCTCTCCCTGACCGGTATCTCATTACCCCTAATAAACTGGACATCAATAAAATTTCCAGCAGCACCTGAGTCCATTAGGGCACTGCAAGAAAACTTCTTGTTATCAAGGGAAATAGATACCTCAAGGAGGAATCTACTTTTGTTTTTGTTAGAGGACAACTCCATCACACCTAAGATCTGTCCCCTTAAGGTTCTTAGGTGCTGAAGTTTTCCGGACGCACTGGACAATTAGTTATCATATGTCCCTTTCTACCGCAATATAGGCATAACCCCTCCCTTCTCCTATACTGTTTTTCGGCCTCTGACAGTCTAGTGACTCCCAACTGCATAGGTTTGGGTTCGGACTGTACAGGGAGGTTAGACAAAACAGGTTTAGAGAATTGAGGTGCTAGGGACATAGCCGTACGTCTGGTCTTGCTTCTGGTGACTTCTCTGAGTCTTAACCTATTATCAATATGCATGACAAACGTAATAAATTCGTTAAGACTCTTAGGTAATTCTTTAGCGGCTATCTCATCTAGTATAGTCTCTGAGAGACCCTTTTTGAATGCTGAGATTAACCCATTGTTAGTCCAGTCTACCTCGGAAGCTAAGGTACGGAATTCAATAGCATAATCCGAGATAGACCGGTTACCTTGTCTGATGTGCATTAGGGCAGTGGAGGCGTCATCCTCTCTACCCTATGGCTCAAACATGAGCTTGAATTCGGCAAGGAATTCCTGGTAATTATGAGCTATGCTCCGATTACTCTCCCACAACGGATTAGCCCAGGCAAGGGCCTTGCCCTTTAATTGATTCATTAGATAACCAATTCTTGCTCTGTCCGTGGGGAATGACCCTGGTGAGGCCTCAAAATGGTACTCCACCTGATTAAGAAAACCCCTGCATTCCTGGATATTGCCATCAAACTGTAGGGATGGTGATAAGGAGATGCTAGGAGTCATATTAACAGTGGGTGGAGGTACACAGGGTAGAGGTGCTATAGGAGGAGACGCTGCAGGCTCTAGCGAGAAGCGTACTTAAAGCCTGAGTGAATTGATCCATGCGGTGATCATTCTCCTCTAATTTCCTCTCGCAAGCAGCTATGTGCTGACACGGTTCTACAGGATCTATGGTCCCTGTCGTAATGTCAGGATTACTGTTTGATCCAGCACGTAGAACTGTACAGCATGGATGACAAATAAGTAATGTATTACCGGTCCTTAGAATGGCCGGATTTAACGTACAAAGAATAGTCAAAAATACTAGCCGAGGTCAGGGAACACAGAAAGGGACACAGCGATGAGGAAAGCCAGGAGTCAGGATACCAGAATATAGAGAAGCCAATAAACAAAGCCAAAGTCAAAAACCAGGTAGAAAACTATAAACAGGAACGCGCTCTCAGACAACCACAAGGGAAACCACGACAGGGCACTGAGCAGGCTGAGAACTGGGCCTAAATACCCCTCCTTTCTTTCTGATAGGCTGTAACCAGCCTTTGACCCCAAAGTCAGTTACCAGGTTTCATTTGCATAATTGCTGCTCAGCATTAACCCTTCTATGGATTAGGTTGCTGCTCGGCACAACTTTTCCTGTGTGGACAGTAAATGTCATTAACCACTTTTCTATAAGTGGATGAATACATGAGACCAGGTTTCATTTGCACAATTACTGCTCAGCATTAAACTTTCTGTGGATTAGGTTGCTGCCCGGCACAACTTTTCCTGTGTGGACAGTAAATGTCATTAACCACATTTCTATAAGCGGATGAATACGTGACAATAACTTGGGGACTGTGCCAGTCTGAGTTTAGTGGATACTATTAAGAAATGCCTTATGTAGTCAGAAAAAGTTTCTCGTAATTTCTGGCAGAAGTCCCATAGCCGAATTGTCTTGTAATGATGCCACAAGAATTGAACATGAGGGTTTCTTAATTTGTTCTCGGGGTTTAGGGAATCCCACTTTGCAACAAGGTACTTTAGAAGAATGCTGCAAATCTCTTTCATGGAGATGGGTTACATCGTAACAAGATCAGACTCGACCCTTTTTAATCTGGCCCTGCACAAAGCTGTTGGACAGGCCTTGGTTGGTTTTAGTGTGGTCCCCCACTGATTTTAGGATGAAAACAACAGGGTTGTGGTGGGGGAGGTGGGTGTCCTTGCCAGTTAGGTTGGGAGACAGTAACTGGGAGTGAAATGATGTGGACAAGGTTCGGGTCTCAACTTCCCCTGAGTTTGTATGGTGAACTTACAAGTTACCAATTTTGACATGCCCACTGAGCTACAAGACAACTAGTGGTAACAGTATAAGTTAAATGGAATTTGGTGGATGAGGGGGAGGTGAGAATCCTTTGTGGCATTTAGCCAAGAGCTTGATGGTCAGTTGATTGACAAGGACATTTTTACTTAAGTTAAATACTGTATAGCACTATGTGTTAATTTATGCCGGTGCTTTATTATATATTAAAAATAATTTATAATGTTTTAGATACACAGATATAAATGTGTGATGTAGTATTTATAATATGTTTAATAAATTCTGTGGCCTGTTTCATTTCAAAGAAAGCTGCAAGATCTAAAACTTTAGTAACTGGTGTTTTTCAAGTCGCAAAGTGGTATCCTCCTTGTGGATGACATAAATCCTGAACAGTGTTCTAGCAGTAACTCTACTCCAGCAGTTACACCACCAGCAATTTGCCAAGTCACTGCCCCCTTAACGCTACAGGCGTGCACCTCGTCCATTGAGAGTTATGGGAGATTTACCTGCACCTCAGGAGGAGAACTCAAACTGCACTGCGGTGATATTACAAGGTGGGATATCATCCATTTCCCTGTAGAAAGACCACTCTCCCAGAACACAGTGTTCAAATGCATTGTGCTTTCAGAGTACTAAGAGCTCCTGTGCAAGCCAGTACCTGCAGAGATTTATTGCTTTGCAAATCTGTTCCTGTCCAATCACGTACCTGTGCAGACCTGATCCTGTGTATATCTTAACTTGTTCCAAAAAGTAACTGTGCAAACCTCCTCCTGTCAAATTCAATATGAGTGCAAACTTGTTCCTACTCAATCGGCCATTCATGTACAACCTGCTAATCCAGCTCAATCTGCCATTCCTGTACCACCTGCACCTCCTGTGTAACTGGCAATTACTTATACAACCTGTGAATACCTTCATAGGCCACTTTTCTGTACATATAATTGAGCTTTCTACAACATATGATCCACTTGTACACCTGTAAAAATACCCACACAAGATGTATTCCCATGCAGGTAACATTGCCACTGTTGCCCTGTACAAGTATCTTTATTACATGTATCCCTGTGTGGGGATTTACTTATCCCTGTTCTTGATCAAGATGGACTTTTATAGACTGGTCTGCCTTGCCCTTTTTGCCCTCTTGCTCAACTCTCAAGGTATCAGCAATGAAGGTCAAAACCTCTAAAACATGTAAAATAACATGTAAAATAACATTACAGATACAATACTTAAACAATATGCACATTAATTAATTTAAACTTTAGTGCAGTAACTCTTATTGACAGGTGATTGTAAGCTACTAGGTGACTATAAGCTAGAATGTTATAAGATATCAAATAATTTAAATGGTGACAAATACCCCCTAACTTAGCTTGAAATGATCAAGGATTTTCAAGTATAAGGTGTTATGATCCACAAGATACCCTATTATTAGACTTGGGCATTCATTTTAGGACAAACATGTTTTCGTTTGAATTTCAGCAATTTTAGTTATTATAAGGAGTTAGCTACAGGCTTGAAGCTCCCTCCTTGTAATGATTAACAAAAGAAGCTACCTCCTAATTCCTAAACTGTGTGTCCTGTGTGTAATTTGTTCAGGGATTCTGGTAACAAAGCCATCAGACCTGTTGGCTGGCTGCATGGTCCCTGTAGCATGGGAAAAAATCAAAAGAGGCCTAGGCCTAAGAGCTGCGAGCGCCTTTATTATTATTATTGTTATTATTATTGCCATTTATATAGCGCCAACGGATTCCGTAGCGCTTTACAATATTTTGAGAGGGGGGGTGTAACAATAAATAGGACAATTACAGGAAAACTTACAGGAACAATAGGTTGAAGAGGACCCTGCTCAAACGAGCTTAAAGGCAAGAGCTCTGTACAGTGCAGGCTGAGGTGTGGATAACCTGCCTAGTTAGGAGACCAGCATAGAAGTAGGCAGAGGGGATGATACCTGCCTGGTCAGGTGGAAGAGCTCCAGTGAGACCGCATTAAAGCTTCAGTGACTGGGTCTTGATTGCTCCAGGGTCCCTGAAGATGGCTAGGAAGAGGACTTGGTGGAGGTATTCGGTCACAGTATGGCAGCTCCATCACATAAATTATCTATATACATAACATACCCATGATGCAGTACATTGACACATGTTCTTTTAAATTGGCTGTAACTTTGCTAGCTAGATTGCTCCTGAAATACGTGGAATTTATCTTCATGGTCCTTTTTTCTTTTCCCTGTTTCCATTTGACATTTTTCACAGGAACTCTAAGAAGAAAAATGCAAATATATGCCTTTTTCTAATTTAAATTATCTGTCAAATAATCTCTTATGCTTTCTGCTGGAGCAGCAGTTCTGCTATTGATAGTACCAACCTACAGATTGTAAACAATGTTTCTCTGCCTTACACAACATGTTGCAGGTGGAATTCAGAAAAATAATTGCTTTGCAGCTAATAAAACTAGCCTCTCAAGAAGTATAGAAAGGCTTTTCATCAAGCAGAGATAAAAATAGCAAGTGGTTACGTTGATTTGAAAATGTAAAAGTATATATACATACATATACACACACACACACATACATACATACATACATATAGACACAGAGAGAGAGAGAGATAACTTTTTTGAGAGAATATTATATTTTTATTTGAATTTGTATTAAGTTCATTATTTGTGACCAAACCAAAGCATATGCTCAAATTTAAAAATACAAATATATATATATATATATATATATATATATATATATATATATATATACAAATATATATAATAAGGGTGGCTGCATTCACCTAAACATGCATAAATGGGGGTGCTGCTGGGTGCCAAATTATACAATACACAAGATCCAGCGCACTCACCTATCCACTAAACAGCAACTTCAATGTTGAAAGATTTTTTTTTTTTTTAAAACACCTAATCTAGGCAAAAATAATGGGGGTTTAGTTACATTATATAATCATACATTGCATAAACCTGCCACAACGTCAATGTACCGCATCTTTGGCAGGTCCTACACTAACAGCCTAATGTCTGCTCTTATGAGATTAACACACTTACTTGGGGGAAAAAATGCCATCTGTGGCTCTCTGCAGTACAAGGCTAAATAGGGCCCTGGGATGAGGCACCGGTGACAGGGAGGGGTGCAAAATATATTTTATTTTTATTTTTTTCTAAGGTTAAGGAAATAATTTTAGTTTTTTTGGTTTTATTTTTTTAAAATAATTGTTACTTGGTTTTTAATTTTTACTCTTGTTTACCTTTTTGATAGTTGTATTTTTGTTTTCATTTATAAATTACTTCAGCAGGTTATATCACCAGGATATCCCTGCAGTTTATAGAATATATAGCACTGTGAACTGTCAAATCTCAGCATCAGAGGGACAAACGCTGTTTCATTGTATCAGTCCAGATACAAATAATTTAAATATGCAGAATTTAAATATACACTTGCCAAAATAATTTCATATGTATAAAAACTCCTTCACATGCACTAACTCCTTTAATAGTTGTAATTTTGCTTCAGAGATATATGTATTTTTAAGCACTTTTTAGCAAAGTATTAATGATAGAGAATTATATTGCAAGGGTAACATTTTATTTCGCACTCATCCTTTTGGACTTTTTCAATTATCTTAATGTGTTGAAAGTGAGAGTTAAAAGGATGCAATTAATGGTCAGGTGAGCTAATTGCAATAATGAATTTCAACTCTTCAGCAGAAATGAAAGTCATATTAAATCATATTGTGCATTAAACTACAATTTTCTTAGTTCTTTAAATTATTATTTTATTTTTTTGATGGTCACTTTCACTAAATCTAGCTAATAACTGCTGTTTGTCAATTGTGCTACTTTGCAATGATTTGAAGACAAGGAACAATGATAGAACTCAATATTTTTCAAGAAAAATATCTTTAACCTAATCAATCATGCATATAAAAACATATATAATCAATAATTAAATTAATAAAACTGTAGAGCAGAATTGCATATTTTGCGTAATGAAAAATACATATGTTAATAAATATTCTTAGAAATAATTACATGTATGCAAATTATGTCATCTTTAAACTCTTTAAAAGAACACATATGAAATAGAGAATTACATTTATTTCAAAGCATTATAAGCTTGCATTGTGCCATCCTTTACAGTATAATTGAAACTCCTTACTGAATGGAATTCAACAACACAATACTTCACAATGTCAAAGCTTTGTTGAAACAACATCCTTAAAACGAATACAATATATCAGAATAAAATGTAAAATGCATTACTTGCTTTTAGTTCTGTTTGTATCTCTATACTGCCAACCCTACTGATATTGTAACAAAATGGGCAGTATGGGGATTTTTAATGTATTAAAATAATTGCTGTTATTGGGGATTTCCTTTAATAAAAAGGTAGTATGTAAAGCACTTACTATAAATTTAAACCCACATACGTTCAATCTAAACATGGCTCTTTGTGTGTGTATATATATACATATACATGAGATGCCAAAATACCAGAGTATTGCAGTATGCAATGATACCTTTTTTATTAAATAACATAACATTACAAAGACAAGCTTTCGAGAGTTCTCCTCTCTCTTTCTTAAATCTGAAGCAATACTGATCAATCTGATAGAGTTTAACACTTAAAACAACTGATGTTAGAGAAGAGGAGGGGAGTGAGGAGGGGGTGAGAGGAATGTAATAAATAGCAGAAGATGTGCCTGAAAGTGAAAGGTGTCGGTTGGCTGAGAATAACCAGAAAAAGTAAACAGAGGAGAGTCAATAAGCTAGTTTAAAAAAAAAAAAGGTATAATTGCATACTGCAATAATAATAATAATCCAATCTACTATATACACATTTATTCCTACTTACTATAATTTTATTTTCCTGATCAAAGGCCATGGCAGCACAACAATGGTCTCCCCTCTTACCCCTTCCCACCCTCAGTCTTGTTTACAGCAATATCCAAGTGCTAATCTTTGTGCTGCCATGGTCTATAGCCAGGAAAATTTAAATTATGGTAAGTAGAAATACATTTTCCTTTTTTTTGGCCATAACTATGGCAGCACAACAATGGGTAATACTCCAGCAATAACAGAGGGAGGAAAAGAAATACACAAAAATTTCCATATTACCAATGCAAAGCACACAAAATAAGGATTATCGTAAGTGAATACTAAAAGCTTGCTCTTGCCAAATTATCAATTGTCCAGCTCTAACATCCCTAGGAAAATGCCTGATGAAAGAACTGGCTGAGGACCAAATAGCTGTTTTACATATAAGTTCCGGGGAGACTTTGGCTGCTACTGCCCAAGGAGAAGAAAGGGCCTTAGTGGAGAAATCTTTAAAACCCTCAGTTACCCCTATGACTTAGTAGCCTGGAATAGCATAGACTGGTGGCTTCAGGAGGACCTGGAGCCTAGGAGGCTCATAACTTTCATAACTGATGATATTGGCTGCCAAAATTTCTCTTATTTTATTGATAAGTTTATTGATAAGTTGTACTGAGCCATGGACTGCACTGAACGATGCTCCCAGCTATACCATGCACTAGGAAGAAGAAAGGTAACTTCTGCAGATTTATCTACCAGCCACGAAGATAAAGAATTTCAAAGTATCCTACCACTACAAGTATGAGAAACCTCTGATGATCTGGGGAAATGGGAACATGGAAAATAAGCATCCTACAGGTCTAAAAACATTACCCATTGTTTTAGGAATACTGCTTTTATGATGGACTGAGGAGATTCAATGTTGAATGACAAATGTTCAGGAATCCATTGCACTTGAGTAGATCTAGTGTGGGTGTCCATCTGCCTGATGCTTTTGTTAGAAACAGGTGGGAGTAGAATCCTTGTGTTATTTCTGCTTGGAAACTTTCACAATAACTCCTTTATTTGAAGGGCTACAATGCAATATTACAAATTGTCTCTTTTGTTGTTTCTCTTCCTTTTGATAGTAGAATGTCCATTCCTCCAAGAATGAGATTTACCATACTCTTTTCCTGTTCTGTAATACCTGTTATCCTGAAATGAAGAGAAGTCTAAGAGACTGTTAGATCAAAAGGATATCCTGGCCTTTGGTCCTGAGACAGACAAGCTTTTCTGCCTTCCGCTGATCTCTTGATACATTCATCTAGCATGATGCCTCCAGGGACAATGGACAAAGCAAAAGAGCCTGTGTAGCAGAGCCATGTTTCTGGCTTAATGTCTTGTAAACTGCCAAAAAAGGGTGATATGCTTATATTATCTCTGATATCCTCCTCCAAATTATACATTCAAATCTTTAGATTCCTGGAGATTGAGGTAAGTGCTACAGCTGGAAGAAAGCCTGTGCCAGCTGCTACATTGGCTATGGAGAGGTTCAAGGACCATTATTTTCTCCATGGAGAGAAAGCCTGCATTGTCTACAGGCAAAGTGGTACATTTAGCTAGTCTAATTACTGTAGTGTCTACTTAGGAGCAGATACCCAGGTACTAGCATCAAATGGATCTCCCTTGTGTTGTACATTTTCTTCTCAGTTTTAGAAGGTTCTTAATGGTATCGTGAATTGGAAAATATGCTCTATTTCTTCTGACATCTGAAAAGAAATGGCTAGAAGTAAAAATGCTTATCCCTAGAAGAGTATTTCAGGTTTAAGGACTTGAGGACTCAGAAAATCACATCATTCACTTAATCTGATCCTGGAGAGACTGATATAGGCCAAATATTGTCATCCGAAGTTGATACAATAGAAGTGACTGGTAACCATGAATACATATTGCAAGGCAGGTACATAGGCCTAGTAATAGAAATATTGAAAAGGAAAATCAAAATAGAATTGTCAGGATACTCTAACCATTCAGATGAAATAGGGTAGAAGGGGGTATACATATAAATGATCTGTATGTGTCTGCTCAGCCTGCTATTTCATGTGTCACTGCAGGAAATAGAGTATGGTATACAATCTTGCTATCTTCAGGGAGACACCTTTGCACCTTGCAATGCTCAGAGAAATTGCAAATAAAACAAGTGTTACATCTCAGACTTTGCAGGCCACAGTCAGCATGTTAAATGTTAAAGTTATCGACAGTACAATTATAAAAAGACTGAACAAGTATGGTTTGTTTGGAAGGGTTGTGAGGAGAAATACTCTTCTCTCTAAAAAACATGGCAGCATGGTTCAGGTTCACATATGAACAAACCACAAGACTTCTGGAACAATGTCCTTTGGACAGACAAGACCAAAGTGGAGATCTTTGACCATATTGCACAGTGCCACATTTGATGAAAACCAAACACAGCACATCAGCACACACACTTCATATCAACTGTCAAATACGGTCGTGGAGGGGTAATGATTTGAGCTTGTTTTTCAGCCATAGGACATGGGAACCTTGCAGTCATTGAGTTGAACATTAACTCCTCTGTATACCAAAGTATTTTAAAGTCAAATGTAAGGCCATCTGTCTTACAGCTCAAGGTTGCCTAAAATTGGATAAATAGGACAATGATCCCAAACACACCAGCAAATCTACAACAAAATGGCTGGAAAATAAAATAATCAAGTTGTTGCAATGTCCAGACCTCAACGCAAATAGAAAATGCTGTGAGTGGATCTTAAGAGAGATGTGCATAAACAAATGCAAGCAAACCTCAATGAACTGAAGAAACATTGTAAAGAAAAGACTGATAATCCCATACAGAAAATGATTATTTCACGTTATTGCTGCTAAAGGTGGTTCTACAAGCTATTGAATCATAAGGTGTACTCTGTATTTCACACTTGGTTTCTCCATTTTAGCTTTATTTTTGTTAAATTAATTATTACAAGGTGTAATATGTCATGTGTTGCTGTTTATCTGAGATTGTATTGCTATTTATCTGTGGTTGTATTTACCTAATTATAAGACCTGCTAAGGAACAGGTGATTATTATGTCCTGTTATGTAAAACCATAAAATTCAAAGAGGTGTAATTTCTTTTTCTCATGACTGTATTTAGTATTACTTTCTTGTAACTTTTGATTTTAATTTCTCTGGTTTTCTTTTGTAAATATTCATTGTGCTTTATATTAAAAATAAAAAAAGTTTTGATTTAAAAATGTGTTGTCTTTCTTTACTGTACTTTTATTTTAATATTTTTTTGTTGGGAAATAATTAAGGTTTGGGGCACCACCAAAAACTATGTTTGTTTTTGTCCAGAATACTATTCAATAAAATATCATCTTCTTTTAATATATTGCAGTGTTCGTTGACAATATTTTTTATGTATTTGCTGTTGTGAACCAACAACATTGGTAAATTAAAATTGTCGGTATTCTATGCTTATCTTTATATTTGATGAGTTCCTCCATTTTTAGCTCTACTTCATAATCAATTGGTTTTTGCACATTTTGTGTTTCTCTTCTAACCTACTTATGTCTGTTTCTTTTTTGTAAAGTTCTTAATTTGATTAGATGTAGTTTGATTTCTTACCACCTTACGAGCCTCTCATAATGTTACCCTTTTGACATCTGAATGATCATTTTCTCAAAAATAAAATTTTATGCAATTACTGATATCTTCTACTTCATGAATAGTATCAAAAATATGGCTGTTTTAATTTAATTGATTATAGGAATCAGTCTCCAGATCAAGAATTCCCAAGACAGGACCATTAAACCTTTTTTGTAATTCTACCAATAGATATAGTTTTAAAGGGACTCTCCAGTGCCAGGAAAACAATCTGTAGGTCCACTCTCCCTCCCACCACCCATTCCCGGTAGCTGAAGGGGTGAAAACCCCTTCAGGTCACTTACCTGAGACCCCGCCGATGTCCCTCAGCGGTGGTTTCTGCTCGTTGCCGCTCCTCCCAGTGATTACGTCAGCCGGTGGGCGAGACTGATCCTGCCCGCCGGCTGAGGAAACCTAATGTGCATACGCGGCAATGCTGCGCATGCACATTAGAGCTCTCCATAGAA
This sequence comes from Pelobates cultripes, assembly GCA_933207985.1. Lineage (NCBI taxonomy): Eukaryota > Metazoa > Chordata > Amphibia > Anura > Pelobatidae > Pelobates > Pelobates cultripes. The sequence continues at coordinate 244,160,951 of OW240912.1, read as the reverse complement.
AAGCATTGAAAATGCTTTTCAATGCTTTCCTATGGGGAATTGAGCGACGCTGGAGGTCCTCACACAGTGTGAGGACGTCCAGCGACGCTCTAGCACAGATTTGGACACGTCTAGTAGACAGCCACTAGAGGTAGAGTTAACCCTGCAAGGTAATTATTGCAGTTTATAAAAAACACTTGCAGGGTTAAGGGTAATGGGAGTTGGCACCCAAACCACTCCAATGGGCAGAAGTGGTCTGGGTGCCTGGAGTGTCCCTTTAACCAGATGTAAGTGATGGTGAGATATCAGAACCATACCTATTTTTGTATATTTTTGCTGCCAGGAAAAAAAAGTTAAATCTTTACTTTATGTACTATCCAAGGGTCTATAACATGTGAAGCAAATAATATTCTCTTAACCCTGGCAATATTAGAATACAATAGATGGGACCTACCATCAGAGGAATCCCTTTCAGAGTCCAGCATTATAATAAAATCTCCCCCCACAAGTGTTAAATCTTTGGCAAAGGCTCTTAACTTTATTAATTTACTACATATGATGATTATTTTAATTTGAATAATTATTTTAATTTCTCTTGTTTTCTTCTGCATATTCACCTCCACGATCACGTGCTGTGGTTTCTCACAAACTTTTGTGAGCACTCTGCCCTTATTGGAGACACAACACTAAATTGGAGCACTGATTGGAGACACAATATTAAAATAGAGAGTTTTGATCTGGACTGCATTGTTGCCAAGAAAGCTGTACCCAGTGAAACGCATCTTGGCATTTTGGTATTGGACCTATCAGGACTGTAATAAGTTCACATTATATTTGTTTTTTTTTTATTATTTGTTTTTAAAGTAATTTGTAATAAATACATACCTATAGCAGTACTTGGCAGTCTCTCCACTCCAGATTTCCAGATGACTGTTTAGGGAGTGTCACCCCACAAATTGACACCAAGTGTTGTCACCTTAGAACCAAGGGCAATAGGGCTCTAGGCAAGGGAAGAGTCTAAATATACATTTTAGTACATTGAAGCATTTTTATGCTAACATACTACACTGCTATTTTCTGTGTGTTTTGGAGAGTACCAACATCGGAAGAAGGTGGAGTGCTACCTAATAAAGTCACTACTGTGCAATTATTGAGCCTTATACAATCAAGCTCCACTCAATGTGAGTTTAATCACCTGACCAATTCCTGCACGTTGCACTTTTTATTGTACTATCTACACTATACTGTTACATGTTCTTGTTTTACATGTTTCAAGACAAAATCCAGACTTCCTCTGTTTTTTAGGGGCAAAAACTACTGCATGTAATTTTCAAGCTCTCCACAACTAAGTTATGGAGTTATCACTTATAATCACAGTTTTTTGTATTAAAATGTAAACAGGTATAAAGGTATAAAGTCTAAAATGGACTAATTTGCCTTAACTAAATACATTACTGGTGTTGAACAAAACAAATCACCCTTGTTCTAGGAGCAGTATAGCTCAGTACATGGAATGATCTTTTTTATAAGATACTGAGGACAGATTTAGAGCTACAATGTAAACATTGCAGTTCTCTGGATCTTCCATAGAACTGCAATGTTTACATTGTAGCTCTAAGTCTGCCCTCAGTAGCTGTCTACTAGACAAGAGGGCTTCCGAAATTGAAACAGATCTTTGGTCCATTATCTGATTATTGAAGTCCTCATGCTCTGCATGAGGACCTCCAGCATCAGATTTTGCCCATAGGAAAGCATTGATTAATGGGGAAATCAAAATGTGAGGGTGGTGATTGTCGTGCATGCGTATTAGGTCTCCCCCGCCAACATCAGCTGATGTTAGCAGGGGAGGAGCATGAGCAAAACCTTACCCAGTGCCGAGGGACATCAGCACTGGATTCAGGTAAGTGACTGAAGGGGTTTTAATCCCTTCAGCCCCACGGGAGGGGGTGCGAGGCTCCTTAGAAACCCATAGTGCCAGGAAAGCGGCTTTGTTTTCCTGGCACTATAGCATCTCTTTAAAGGACCACTCCACACCCCTAGAGCACTTCAGATTACAGCAGTACTGTATGGGTGAAGAGTACACTCATTTAATCCCAGTTTATAAAAGTGCTCATTTCTTTTAGGCAGGTGTTCTGGGCAATTGCTGCCTCTTGAGGTCTGTTCAAATAAGCGATCCAAACCAGGAAGTAACAGGACCTGGAAAGCCAGATGGGTAACCAGTATAATTGGATGTGTGGTTTTAAAGTTACAGTGTATGGATAAAAACTGCATTTTTACTGCCTGTGTTAATTATGTTAAACCATTGTGCAACATAATTATATTACAGGCAGGGGGAAGGATTTTTGTGTGTAATTGCTGGGAGTGTTTCTGTAATGTACGTTTATGATTGGTTGTTGTGTAAAACCCTCTGGGCTGTACTAATATGTATATAAGGACAATAAACCCACAGCTCTGTCTGTTCACTGCTTGACCCTCAACACGGTGCTTTGTCTCGTTCTTGGGGGGATTTACTGTATGCTGTTAGAGACTGATTGCCTGGAGTGTAAGCTGCTTGGGTTTCCTTTCCTGTTCAGCTGCTAGAAGCTATTCGTGAGGTTCCAATTCTGAAATTTGGAGTGCTACTTGGTATCCTGTTCGGGAGTTTGGTGTTCTGCAGTAGCTGTGCCTGCATCTCTGAAAAGGGGACGATCGCCTAAACGGTTTTAACCCCTTGTGTGCAAAACGGTCCGTTACAATGATAAAGTGTACAGTGTGTGTCAAAGGTTGCTACATTGGAAAAACTGGTCTTAAGCTGCATCTCAGAATGAATCTACACAGACAATCAAGAAAACGGATATTGTACCCCTGTTGGTCATCACTTCATCCAGACTGGTAACTCCATCGAAAACCTCAGGATTAAAATTCTTAAAGGGAATTTCAAAGACTCTCATGAACAAAAGACATTTGAGATGAATATAATCACACATTTCAACACCAGAAATGAAGGACTTAATGTAGACTCTGACTTTCTCACACAATACCAAATCTTTTTAAAAATACACATCTTAATGTCTTATATAGCTCCTTTTCAATATTTTCACTTCAGCTTTATTGGATTAAATTATATACATAGATATATGCAACTATATACTTGCATGCCCTGCTCTGCTGTTTGATTGTTTTTCTTTTTAACCCCTTAAGGACCGAGGACGGTTCAGGACCGTCATCGGCATTTTTGGCTTGCCGACCGATGACGGTCCTGAACCGTCCTAACGGTCAGAGCTACTTACCTGATCGCCGTCGTTCCCCCGGCGGCGATCAGCGTGGCTCCGGTTGTGGGGAGACTGCCTGCAGCCCAGACAGTCTCCCCACGGCAGATTAGGACCCCTATGGCCATGTGATCGCTTAACACAGCGATCACATGGTCACAATAGGTGTCCATGTGTCTGCCTGCAGGGGGACTGCCTGTGCTGACAGGCAGTCTCCCTGCTAGTGTAAAATCAAAAAAAAAAATAAAGTTAGTGTTAATTAAAAAAATAAAAATAATTATATATGTGTATATATGATATATAGACATATATTATATCTATATAATATATGTCTATATATCATATATATATAATGCCATACTAAGTGTATTTTTATATTAATATGTACTTATATTAATATAAAAATACACTTATAATTAAATTACACACGTATATATATAATATATATAATAACTATATATATTGTATATATATATTATTATAAAATATAAATAATAAGTAATTTAAATTAAATACATTTTTTTTAAATAATAATAAAAAATTTAAAAAAAATTATATAGCTATATGAAATTTTATTCTAACTGTATTTTAAAATTAATATATATATATTTATATCAAAATACACTTAGAATGAATTTGTATATATATCTATGTATATAAAAATAAATAAAAATAATAAGAAATATACATACGTCCATATACAAAATTACATAAATAATTATATAAATATACACGTAGACTTCAAATATATAAATATGCATATATATTTAAATTCTACGTGCGTATTTATGTAATATTTTTACATAATTCAGTAATTTTATTGATTGCAATTTGAGGGACCTGCCTGCCAACCCAGGCCGAAATTCCAGAGAATTTAATTTGCTAGCACTGTATTTTACCCTGTAACGTTCTACGACACCCTAAAACCTGTACATGGGGGGTACTGTTTTACTCGGGAGACTTCGCTGAACACAAATATTAGTGATTCAAAACAGTAAAACATATCACAGCGATGATATTGTCAGTGAAAGTTACTTTTTTTGCATTTTTCACACACAAACAGCACTTTTACTGATGATATAATTGTTGTGATACGTTTTCCAGTTTTTAAACACTAATATTTGTGTTCAGCGATGTCTCCGAGTAAAACAGTACCCCCCATGTACAGGTTTTATAGCATTTTTGAAAGTTACAAGGTCAAATATATGGGTCAAATATTTTACATTGAAAATGGCCAGGTTGGTCACGTTGCCTTTGAGAGCGTATGGTAGCCCAGGAATGAGAATTACCCCCATGATGGCATACCATTTGCAAAAGAAGACAACCCAAGGTATTGCAAATGGGGTATGTCCAGTCTTTTTTAGTAACCACTTGGTCACAAACACTGGCCAAAATTAGCGTTCAATTTAGTTTTTTTACTTTTTTCACACACAAACAAATATGAATGCTTACTTTGGCCAGTGTTTTCGACTAAGTGGCTACTAAAAAAGACTGGACATACCCCATATTGAATACCCTGGGTTGTCTACTTTAAAAAAAATATGTACATGTGGGGTGTTATTCAGAGATTTATGACAGATAATAGTGTTACAATGTCACTATTGATAAATTTTAAAAATGTATGTTTTGAAACCGCAATATCCTACTTGTACCTATAGCCCTATAACATGCAAAAAAAAGCAAAAAAGCACGTAAACACTAGGTATTTTTAAACTCAGGACAAAATTTTGAATCTATTTAGCAGTTTTTTTCATTCGCTTTTGTAGATGAGTAAAAGATTTTTCAAGTAAAAGTCAAAAAACATGTATTTATTTCAATTTTTCATCAGATTTTTGTATTTTTTTAAAATTAAAATACATGAGATTATATAAATAATGGTATGTAAAGAAAGCCCCTTTTGTCCTGAAAAAAACAATATATAATTTGTATGGGAACAGTAAATGAGAGAGCGGAAAATTACAGCCAAACACAAACACCACAAAAGTGTAAAAATATGCCTGGTCGCAAATGTACAACATCGCAAAAACAGTCCAGTCCTTAAGGGGTTAACTAGCTTATTGACTCTCCTCTGTTTATTTACTTTTTCTGGCTGTTCTCAGCCATCCTGCACTTTTCACTTTCAGGCACATCTTCTGCTATTTATGACACCCCACTCACACCCCCTCCCTCCCTTCCTCTAACATCAATTGTTTTAAGTATTAAACTCTATCAGATTGATCAGTATTGCTTCAGATCTGAGGAAAAGAGGAAAACTCTCCAAAGCTTATCTTTGAAATATTATGTTAGTCCCATAAAAAGGTATCATTGCGTACTGCAATACTTTGGTATTTTGTCATCTTGTCTACTGGACTAATACGGCTAATCCAATCTACATACATATATGTGTATATATATATATATATATATATATATATATATATATATATATACATACATACACACATATACACACCAGTGGCGTACACATGACCCATGGGGCCCCGGTGCGAAAATTGATCCGTGAGCCCCCCCTCTCCCACCTGCACTTACCCGGCGCGGGTCGGGACCGCAACACATGGCGGCAGGCACCTGGTGGCAGGGTATGCACACACACTTACACTACACTTACACTACAGACACCCAGATCACATCAGCTCAATGAAGTGGTCTGAGTGCCAGGTCCCTCTAGTTTTAACCCTGCAGCTGAAAACATAGCAGTTTCAGAGAAACGGCTATGTTTCACTGAGGGTTAATCCAGCCTCTGGTGGCTGTCTAATTGACAGCTGCTAGAGGCGCTTCCGCGATTCTCACTGTGAAAATCACAGTGAGAAGACACTGAACGTCCATAGGAAAGCATTGAGTAATGCTTTCCTATGGGCGGTTTAAATGCGCGCGCGCCTCTTGCCGCGCATGTGCATTCGGAGCTGAGAGGCGGAGGGATCCCCAGCGCCAAGGGAGTCCGATGCTGGAGAAAGGTAAATGCTGAAGACACACACACACACTCTCACGAACAGACGCATACACACTAGCTAACAGACACACACATTTAGTGACAGAGACACACTCAGCAACAGACCTACATACACACTCACTTACAAAACATACACTTTCACTGACAAACACACACTCACTAACAGACATTAAACACACTCAGTAACAGACACACACAGTAACACACTCACTAGCAGACACACACCCAATAACAGACACACACTAACACAATCACTAACACACACACTAACACACACTAACACACAAACATACTAACAGACACACTAACACACACACCTAACACACACACACACAAACACACACACACACACACAAGCACTAACACACAAACACTAACACACACAAACACTAACACACACTAACACACACACACTGACACACAAACACATACTAACAGACACACACTAACACACACACATTTTTTTTTAAATTTAATCCCCCCAGCCTCCTTACCTTTTGGAGTGCTTGAGGCATTCCCTGGGGTCCAGTGGTGCCGCTGGGCAGGCGGGCTGGGTGGCTGGCATGCGAGGGAGCACTCTCCCCTCTGTGCTTCCTCTTCAGCTCCCTCGCTCCCTCCCCAGAGTGAATGTAGTTCTCCAATCCCCCAATCAGGAGCCAAGATTTCATGAAGGGGTAAACAAATCTCAATTTAATGGGAGCCACTCAGATCCAGGCTATCCAGGGTTCCTGTGAATATTTGGGGTACGTTTGGGGGATTATGAATATGTTTTGTATGTTTCCCTGTAACTGAGAGATAATTGAGTTACTGACACAGGGATGCCAGGGAGTGGCTTGTAATATGTTTGTAAGAAGACCCCATGCTGGGAGTTTCTTGCCTGAATAAACCAGATAATTCCCTGGGAAAAAACGAGTTATAATCACACAACACGCCAGTCTAGCGGAGTGGGAAAATAGCGGAGGTAACTAACATCCATATCAAACAAACTATACAAGCATTTACTTGAGTGTTATTTTTTTCCATATAATCCACCTAAACGTTTTGGTTAAGCATTGGCTGATAAAGTGTCTAATCATTAGTGATGTGCCGAACGGTTCGCCAGGAACGGTTCGCCACGGACTCCAGTCAGCAGACACATTCCAGCCAATCAGCAGCAGACCCTCCCTCCGAGACCCTACCACCTCCTGGACAGCATCCATTTTGAAGCTGCATTCTTAGTGAGCTGTCCAGGAGGTGGGAGGGTCTGGGAGGGAGGGTCTGCTTCTGATTGGTTGGAATGTGTCCGTGGCGAACCGTGGCGAACCGTTCGGGACATCACTACTAATCATAAATGAAAAAGGTACCTTTTTACTATTTTATTTTTTTTGTGCACTGTTCCCACTTTATTTATTGCAGTCTTAATGTATGAAATATTATAGCATTTGTATTTTGAAGAAATAAATCAACACATGATTTTAAGGTAATTTGCTTTATATTTTATTTTTTATGGAGCCTTCATGAGTGCAGTGATATCATTTTTACCTGTTATATTTACTGAATTAGGTTTGCTAGCATCCAGGATCCTAAAAAATTTATCAAATGAGTGACTACAGTTAACATATTTATTGGATTCAGTTTGGGGAAGCAGCACACTCCGTTTCGGTATACATCATTAATTTTTATTTTATTATTGACAATCTTTATATTAATTTTGTCATATGCACACAAGTGCGCATATAACAACAGGTGGCAAACAAACACACATCTGATGATTCTACAAGAAAGAACAAAATAACATAGTGCAATATTGCCAATATAAGGAATATACAGATAATTGTAGATTTCAGGTACTCACAAACATGGAGCCAAATATGAACATATGGCTCTCATGGTTAGTGCAGAGAGACTCTTAATAGAATGTTCCCATCACTCTTCCTGCTGGTCTGGAAAAGTGCTGTCCCAACCTTTTTGCCATCAAAAATGGTACCTGCCCGGGGTGCCCCCTGTCCCCCCTCCTGTTTGCCCTCTCTCTGGAACCCTTTCTGGAGGCGGTTAGATGGGGTACACATGTGGCCGAAGGAAACACAGAGCCGACGACACGCTTTTCTTCATAGAGCAACCAGCGATTACACTACCCAACCTCCTGGCCCTTTTCTCCCATTTCTGCTCCCTCTCCAATCTCAAGTTAAACCTAAATAAATCAGAAGCAATGGGTCTTACACTCACACACATTTACGCGCTCAATTCGCTGTCACATGGCGAACAGATAACATAGACTTTCTTAGTGTATGTAGGAGTGTGTGTGAGAGGTGTTTCCTGAGTTGTCTACGGGCCACTGTCAGTTGCATGAATATATAATCTGTCAGGGTGCTTTTGGGATCCTGTTCTAACTGTGTAATTCAGTTGAGGAGGTAGGTTATGTGTTTGGTGCATTCCTTTTTTATGTAGTGTATGAAGTTTAGGTAGTGTCCACGGATGACGCACTTATGTGCTTCCCAGTACGGTCGGCAAAAGTGCCTTTAACAAAAAGGTACCTTCCCCCTGCATCTGCTAAGGTTGTCTGGCACTGGAATGGAATCGTGCAGGTGAATAGTATCAACGCCTGATTTGCTGTGCTCAGTGTGGTTGACAAAGAACCCTAGGGGGTTGCACTGGTCCCAAAGTACCAGGGCTGCATCCTTCCTAAAGTGTGTTTCCTGTAGGAAAGTAATGGAAGCCCTGTTGGCCCAGAGGGTGAGCAGCAGCTGGGTACATCTTTGAGGTATGTTAAGGCCCTGGACATTGTTAGACTAGATCTTGAGGGGGGCTGATCAGTAGCTCATTGTGGCCAGGGACGGGGAAAGCACAGGGTGTAGGTGGGTATGGAGGGAAAATAGAACAGGGGACAAAAGGAAAACAGGAAGAAAAGAAAAAGATAAATGAAAGAGCAGAAAATAGGGGGAGAGGGAAAGGGAAGTGGTATTGAGCAATCAAGCAAACTCAACCTTGCTTGGAGGTATACGGCCTAAACACCCGGGACTCCAGATCGCTCCTCCCACCCACCCCAACATAAAATATGCATTTTGAGAGTACCAACATAACCATACAGAGGGCAATATAATAGAATGCGAGAAGAGGCACATGTCTGCAGGAGATGGTGACTGCATCCATATCAGTGATATATATGCTCAGGGTATAGGGGAGTTTCCTGCGTCACCATACCAGTGTGTGCAGGAGACGGTTAAGACCATACTCACGGGGGGCGCCAGTGTCCCCAGTCCCTTCCTGAGCACCACCCACTCAAAGTGTTGTATGGTGTCTGTCCCATCGTGCCGAGGGCTGAGCCCTGGGAGGGAGCTGGGGTGCGTCAAGGGTGGCCAGCGGTCCAGGTCCTTGCAATGCCGTGGAGGGGAGGCCGGGGGGGCCATGGGCTGCTTATCGGGCAACACTCTTTGGGTCCATGTCCAGGGTGAAGGCCCAGTTTCATAGAATAGAGGACGTGGGCCAAAGGGATGTGCTCACCTCCGGGACCAGGTCCAACGAGTAAGGGAACAGTGCGGGCCCCTATTCCTCAGGGCCATCCGAGCCCCTTCTGTGCTGTGGAGTGTTGGATCTTCCTCCTGTGGTGGATGCCCAGGATGGTCCTGGTAGCGGTGCGTGCTTTGAGATCCATCAAAGATGCCTGTATGCGCTGAGTAAGGCACTGGCCCTCCATCTCCAACTCCTCACTTTTCCAGGGCCTCGAGGTCTCATTATTTCCTCGCATATTGCCGCTCTCAGTTTTGACACCATGGCTGTCTTGTCGCTACGGGTTAGCATATTTGCGGATATGGTTGCAAGTTCAGCAGAAATCTGGGTGAGTGTCTCTCCGCGGGTCAGCCACACTCAGGGAGCCCGGGAATACCAGCGCCATCTTGCCCATCAATTGCATGTTTGGAGACTGCCCAGCATAGAGACAAAGTCATCCATCGGATCTTCTGGCTCTCTAGTGGGGCCCATGCCCGAGGGTCCAGGAGTCATAGGGCATTTCGTTTTCTCAATTTTTCTCTTTATAAAATGCTGTAGATTAGGGTTTTGTGAGCCTGGGCCTAGGAACAACTACAGCATGTGTCCGTCTCCATCCATAGGCAAGCCACACTCCACATTATTTATTTTTTATCACACTCATGTATACCCAAAGACAGCACTATAGGTATTGTGTTTTGTCTTGCATGTTCATGCTGAGCAGAATAGTATTCTTGAGGTGGGATTATACCACTTCTTGCTGTTTTATTGGTGCCACATCAGGCTCATGAGCACGTGAGTCCATTTGCTTGATTTTATTAATAGAACCCATATATTGGAACATACTTCACTATAGAGTTCTCTTGTTCTTTTTACCATCGCTAACATATACCCCACTGAAGACCTATATCCACAAAAATTTATGTTTCTATATATCACAAGGTGAGTATTTGCGCTGCTAAAGTTTATACCCCAAAGATGGCCTGAAACTTTGTACAATATAAGTGGATCCTTTTATTTATTTTATATAGTTTCTAAATATACTCCACCATTGGCTTTGTTTGTTTTTATCATACATATACTTCCCAACAACTGTAAGCACAACTTCCAAAAATCTCAGCAAGTTATCCCAATGCTGACCAGGAAGAAAGACTACAGGTGGGCTGTTGCAGCTATTCATCATCACACACTGATAAGAACTCTCTCATTTCTATATTGTATATACCACATGCAATGCAAGCTCAACCACATGCCTCTGATTGGTTGGCTTATTATGGGTTTTTATTTGGCCTTTTCATACAAATGAACTAATAGTGTGAAATGTTGATGAATTTGCATTAGTTCAAAAATGAATGCCCAAGTATACACTGAGTGACCACCATCTGAGTGCTGAATAAATTGCTCTCTATACCCTGCTCCTGATCCCTGGTTACCAGGTACTCCTTGATATTTATGTTTACAAAGTTCTTTTGTAAATATCTGTCATGTCTGTAGCATTTTTGTTGACCAAAAGGTAATGGAGTACGTTCTGGAACTAGATATCATAGTAATTAATTATTAATTATTATGTTTACTTTTTCTAATGTCATATTGCTGTTGCAATACTCCATATTTAATCAATGCCAGCTAGGCTAACTAACAGGCTGCCATCACTGGCATGTGTTCTATTTCAGTCTGCTATCATGTGTCTTTGCACTTTTACCTGCAAATTGTGTTGGGTGTGTGTTACCTGACATTTTCATTGTATTTTGCAACATCTGACATTTCTTTGAAATATAAGTGTATCATGCTTTTGTGGGATTTCAGAAAAATAAATAAAAACACTTACCTAAGATAAATCTAATGCAGACACTTATTTTTAGCATTTTGTCATTTTTATTTTTTTATATAGGTTACCTTGGACTGTTTTAAGAGCTAGTCACGATCTTCTGTATACAAATCTGAATACTAAATAAATTGTGTGTACTGCACATCCTTTGTACTGAGAGCACCATGTTCAATATAGCTCTTCGGTACATCTCATTGTACTGTCAATTTTTGTTCATGGAGATTTATAACTATGAACTGGATTTTATGCACTGCAGTGTGGAAGACTTCTGAAATAAAGCAAATTATTATGTATTTTTTTATGAAAAAAAACAAACACATAAAAATAATATTTTATTAACCCCTTTCCCATTAATTGCTAACTGTAATCTAACCTTTATGTTGCGTCAAGCATGTGTTAGTGCCTGGAGCAGGAATCTCAAAGTCTTGCCCCCTCTTGGCCTTCCATTGCATTCAAAGAATTTAAGTAGTTGTTTGCCATTAATACCTGAAGGATAGCATATTGAGATCCCCAGCAGAGAGTGATCCTTCAAGTTAAAGAATGCTACTTTGTTGTCCTATAAACTATAATGATCACGCTTTTAGCTGCTTTATCACAGCATTGTCTATTTTTTTGTTAAATAAATATCCAGAGCCGTAATAGGCACTTAAGTGACTCTTTATGATTTATGCTAAAAAATCCAGTTAAATATCTCACCTTTTTGTTTATTTTAACAATCAAATGTCTTAAACTCTGTCTACAAATATATACTACCTTTATGTTTTTGTATTTTTATATTGCTTTGACCTCTGACATGATAACCCAGCTGGATATATAATAATTTACTCCTTAGATGGGCATGCAGTCACCATCTAAATTAAATTTTTGCTCTGTTTAGGAGTGTGTTCATACTGGATGTAAAACATTAAAATTACAACACAACTTTAAAGCAATAAATGATCTAAATATTTTATGAACAGTTATAAAAATGATCTATGCTTAATAAATGCATGTGTGTTCCTCATTTACATGGCAAATTGAATAAATACTGTTGTAATTTATCATAAAAAGAATCAAGTACAAAGTAGTATGGCTGGATGCAATTATTTGCTTCAGGATATTTTCATTTATTTAATTCTACACTTTTTTCTAGATGTTTGTAGCAGACATAATGAAAAACACAAGTTAATAAATGTGCATTTCATATTTTAAAAAAACAAGGTCTCGCATTGGTGAGTTCGGGAATTTAAATGAGCTATGCTTCTGGTAATCTGGTAAATTGTTGCCGATGAAAATAAACATTTTGTAGTGAGGTTAATAAATAGTTAAAAAAAAAAAAAAAACGACATGTAATTGAGCCCAAATTTGATAGAACTATGGGCAATTAAAATATACTGTTTCTGTACAGGTACAGCTTCTGTTTTCATTTAGTGTGACTGTTCTTTGTATGTATTTGCTAGTGTTGCAGGTCTATTAGCATTAGTTGTATTTTTATGTGGGGATACACAGCAGTTAATTATTGATGAAAAAAAAAAAAAGAGTTTAAGAGGACACAGCTTACACAAACATACCTCATGATATCATGATTTATAGTTGTCAATTCTCTTCTTTTGGGGGAGAGATGTTTGAGCATTCTCACACTTATCTATACAATCCAGATACATTATGTATTACAAGTGGGAATTTCTTGTAAAAATGAACATTTTCTTAGAACTGGACCACAAAAAGTGGACCTTGCGTGCAAGTGGGGTTTCTCTTTAGAATTATAATTTCCTGCCATTTAGCAATACAAAGTGTTATTTCTGGTGCCTACCAATTTAACATCTATCTATCTATCCATCTGTCATTTTTCTAGCATCTCTCTAGCTATTGATCTATTTTGATCAATTTCTAAGCAAAATGCCATAAGGTAATGCTTTATATAGACTATTATTCATATTTATCCAAAGAAGTCTGCATTTATCCAGGGAGAGATAAAGAAATAACCACTCTTACCAAGTATATTCATACATTATACATTCCTGAAATTTTTAATAGGCAACAGGATGTGCTGAGTCATTATTTAGCTTAGTATGTTTTATTGCTTGCTCTTTATACTGAATGCTAATAAAATAAAAAATGTAGGCTAGTGAATCTGTAAAATGTCCACTCTGCTTGTCATGTAAAGTAAGACTAACATAAGTCATAACATTCCTCTGATTTTCATCCTGGAAAATATTATTTTTATGCAGAATAACAGTGATTAATAATGATTCAGTGGCAATGATTAATGCCTGGTTTCAGTATTTGGTGCATGACCCCAGTATTGCCTGCAGCAAAAATGTGAAATTAATAATTTTAGGCAGCAGTCATGGATCAAACAGAAGAAAAAGTGCTATTCTGTAAGAGGAAAAGACAATGATGCACTGAAGGTGTGAGCAAATGACATGTGGCCAATCAATTAAAGAAAATGACAGAATATAACATGTAAGGAAATTGTTTTTTCATTGTTGAGAGAGAAAAAAATTATAACATAATTTAAATAATTCTATTACTATTTAAAACACAGATTTTTTTTCCCCCATGTAATAATTTGGAGACAAATGCAATGGTACATTTATTTCACAAATATAATGATATATATTTTTTTTAATTCTGGCTTATTAAAGCATATGAAACCACCATATTAGTTAATCTTATTTCACTAACATATTATCCATTCATTTAAAGTAAAATATAGAAATATAATACAAAACACATTTTAAGTTTTAATCAAGTTTAAACCAGGTTTATGTATATGTGTGTGTATATATATTTTTATTTTATTTATTTTTTTACATGGGAAATACATGTAACATGCAATAATTTGTTGGGAGTATTTTGTGTAGATGACAGCCCTAGAAATTCATGTGTTATTGAAAGACCACTAATATTAGGTATACAAACATATATTCCTAATGTTAGAGTTGTTTAGGGGCTTTTTAGATATGTGGCACTCCCTAAATAGTTAAATAAAGTTGTATTATCTGCCTTTGGCCCCCCACCACAACCTACAGTCATTCCATAGCTAAGATCATTATTACAGATGAATGATCTCAGCTAATTCAGTGCTTTCCCATAGTAAGGTATTGGTGCAGTGTGCATGCTTGGCAATTGCTATGCTGGGCTTATTAGCAGTGTTTGCAATTGTCAGCCTGCATTGACAAGCTGTAAACACAACAACCAATACATTTAACGGTCATGGTTATGGTGCTTTGAGTGTCCCTTCAGGAATTTCAAATGCTTGTGTTTGCCCCTCAATGGCCAACAGTTATACAGTTCTCTTTAAAATTCCTGCCAGCCTTAGTTAGTCTCATCTTAGTAATTCTGTTTTATTCTTCCACTAATACAATATTTAAAAAAAATTATCCTTTTCTGAAAAGCATGTGAAGGAGGCAGGTGATTTCATCAGCAACATCTTGTGAATGCACTTTTATTGACATAAGGTTAAATTTAAGAGAAAAACCACCAGTGATTAAAGATGGATAAATAATTGGAGAAAACAAGAAAAGCTTACTAAAACCAACCTCAAGATCTATACTTACAACAAAGTATTCCTTGCCTGGCATGACTTACTATATGAATGGATCACTAATGATACATGAATTATTATATGATACACAATTTAAAATGAAAAATATGGTTCAAGTTTAATGTTGAATATTTGACATTTATTTAAAATATGAGAAGTGTAGCTTACACAGCTTAGGACATTATAACAACACATCAATTACTGAGTGATTTCAGGGATAACATAAGCATTAATGTGTAGGTACACCAAAAACACTTATGTAAGAGGGATTTAAAACACTTAGCTTATTGGATCACACCATTCCAAAGGGTACTTTCACTGTTAGATGAAAATTAGGACTGTACTGCTAGGAATTTTTGTTGAGCGGAAGAAGGGGCTTTAATTTTTGCAAGTAAGCATTACATTTTTTTTAAATCTGTCCTATTTGGGTTTTACAATATTATTCTCTTTGTGGTTTACAGTTATTTCTCCTATATATTTACATCTGGTGTAAATTAAAGACTAATTTAAATATTTCTGAGATGTTATTGTTCTCATAAGTCCCACAACACTGATAAATAAAATGTGCAAGATTATTATCAGTTTATACCATCTTTAATTTATTTTTATTTTTTAAATAGATGCACATTACAATAGCTTCTCATTTGCTCTATTTATTTAAACTATATTATGTAAAATGTCATGAATGTATAACCATTTTTTCAACAACCTAATATATATATATATTATATATATTATTTTTTACATAAATTAAGTTTTAATCAACTGTATTCAACCCCTATTGAAAATCAGGATTTACAGACTTTCAGTTGTTTGCAATGAACAAATGGAACAAAAGCTATTGAAATAGCTCAACACAATAAATGTGTTATGTGGTTTCCCCAAATTCAACCGAAAATGCAACTTATAATGACTTCTCAAGTCTGAAAATTGTTCAACCACCTGAACAGAATTCAAATCACAACAGCACAAACATGCAAAACAGGTGTTGTCTCAAGCATACTTGATGCAACTAATCAATGGCTTCATTAGTTGCACCTGGAATGCTTGAGCTGGAACACGTGAAATACATGAACTGGCTAGGGGTTTGTTGAGTTTGACTGCATATTAGAAATAAGTCAAAAGTATGTTCCACAAAGTTAAGAGAGGTGATCATCACCCTTCACAAACAAGGAACACAATCCACAAAAATAGCAAAGGAAATAAATGCTAGACATGTGCAATTCGTTTAGTTCTGAATGTCAATTCGGACGAATTTTGGGCAATTTGGGCATTCGGAGACTTCCGAATAGCTGAATTGCCGAATTGCTAAAGTGCAGAAGTTCCAAAGTTGCTTAATTTTCGAACTGTCAAAGTTCTGAAGTGCCGACGTGCTGAAATTCCAAAGTGGCCAAAGTTCCGAAGTGTCGAAGTGCTGAAGTTCGAAAGTGCCGAAGTGCAAGAATGAAGAATGTTAAACTGTATACCAGTTTAAATAAAAAGTATACAAACATAGCCAGGATTCAGCTGTAAGCATTTGCAACACTTACAACAATCAAGTAACACACATTCATATAAAATGTAAGTTATTTCTATTACAGTCAATGGATGGGGATGAGTAAGTAGATAACTCCCTAATTCCCACGGTATTAGGGAGCTATCTACCAAAAGGCTGAAAGACCTAAATTGGTCTCTCAGCCAAATGTACTAATACTAAGTAAAATTTACTTAGTATTAGTAAATAATCTGCCCCTACTCGCTATACTGCGGGTAGGGGCATGTATATTAAACAGTGAAAACCAAAGGAAAAAAGTTACCTGCGCTCTCTCCTTAATCCCTATGTATATTTAAACAAATGGAGGTCATTTAGCTACTCCAATGGCCACTGGAGGGAATGCTCACCTGCCAACATCAAGACAGATCCCCCCTAGACGGGTCTTGCTCTGACCCTTCACCTCGCTTCCTTGAGCTTCTGGCAAAGACATCTTTAATGAGACAGAAAGGGATATTTTTAATATACACCCCCTATATACTTATTAACCCTTAATAGGGAACACATGGGCTAGGCAGCAGCATTGTAACCTAGCTATGTGATACAAAAAGTGAATACAAATACAAAAAGAAAAGTCCTGCGCTCACTCCCATCACTCCTGGGTGGCAGCAACGACCACAGTACACATCAGCTCTAATACATATAGTAAAAACCAAAGAAAAAAGTTACCTGCGCTCTCTCCTTAATCACTATGTATATTTAAACAAATGAAGGTCATTTAGTTACTCCAATGGCCACTGGAGCGAATGCCCACCTGCCAACGTCAAGGCAGACCCCCCTAGATGGCAACCTATTGTTCCTGTAAGTTTTCTTGTAATAGTCCTATTTATTGTTACATCCCCCCTCTCAAAAATTTGTAAAGCACTACGGAATCTGTTGGCGCTATATAAATGGCAATAATAATAATAATAATAATAATAACAACACATGGGATGGGCGGCAGCATTGTAACCTAGCTGTGTGATATAAAAAGTGAATACAAATACAAAAAGAAAAGTCCTGTGCTCACTCCCATCACTCCTGGGCGGCAGCAACGACCACAGTACACACCAGCAGGACTTTTCGTTTTGTATTTTTTCTTAGCTTGTTGCAAAATTGGAAGTGATTAAGGCTGGGTGTTTTGTCTTCTTTTGGATCAATAATAAAAACAAATGTGAGAAAGACTGCACTTGCATACATGTCTATTTTCAACTATGTAACTTTTACTTTTAGTACCACTTTTCATACACTGTACCACTTTATAATTGGTTGCTATATTTTATGGGATATATCACTGGCACATTGTTATATATTATAGGTGGGTAAATATTGGGTGTGCACTATTTTTATGTATTGCTATAGACATCAAATTACTAAAGAGAAATATAATTATACTGTGGTTTTATAGATATTTATGCTAACCTGTGCTTTGTGGCTGTTAATATAATTTGGCTAGTTATAACTACATATAACCAATTTATGAATTGTTTTGGTGGTGGCAGCTATTTTACTAAATGTGGGGTGTTGGGTGGTGTTGACATGTATTTCTATCATTATTTTTAGTCTAGTGCCATCAAATAGTGATTTTTAACCATTTTTACCCAAATGAAGCAAGCCACATAACTCCCTGAAAGTGATGGACAACTAGGACAAAGGCACTATTTCAGTTGATGTATAGGAAGTAAACATAACTTAGATTTTCTTTTGAAGATGCACAAAAGTCAACATTTTCTCAATTTTCTCAAAATAAAATCAAGTGACAATTCTTAAGTGAACATATTCTAAGTAACATTCATATTTGAAAGGGTTTAGTTAACTATTTTTATAATTCACATATATACTTTTCTCTACAAGATCTCTTTGTGACAGGCATCTACATAACAGAACATTTCAGAAAAATCAACTTTGTTACAGTGACAATTTAAAATGTACAGACTGCAAAGATGAATGCCTAACTGTTTGAATTATAGAACTTAGGTTTGGCTGAGATGCAATTAAATGTCGAGCATTTTTCTCTATAACGTCTAACAACCACCTGTGATAGTACGTTATATTTGCTTTAAAATAAAGTTCAGGAACATGACCATTTGCTGGTTGCAAACTGTTAACTAAACCATTTTTAATATTTGAAAGAACAGCGACTTGTAAAGTAGGAAGTTACTGATCAATGACACCCTTTACCACATGGATAGTGACATATCAAACATACTGTTGTCCCTACTCCATCTCACTGCCCCCAATCTCCTTTATTCTCATTTAACCTTACCCCCCCCCTCACCCCACCGTCAAATTCCCTCAATATGTCACGGTCCCATTTCCTACTCCATGTACTTTGGCCCTATTCCCCCTCCATCAGCTATGTCCATTTTCCTCAGCTCAAAACATTTACTTATTTTGAAGACATTCCCATTAGCTTATTTTACCATTGTGTGTGGGCCTTATCTGGTGTCTAGTGTGAATGCACAAACACAGAACAATGCTTCTTCCAGTACCAATACACAGCTCACGCAGCTCACTCTGTAATGAAGCTCAAGGCCAGATTTTCAGCCAGCAGCGGTCTAAGGGGTGACTACACAGAGAATGTTTCTGTCATGGGTGGCGGTCCAGAGCCAGGGACCCCTGAGTCTGTCAGGGTGACGGTACAGAAACCGGGACCCCTGAGTGCCTGATGAGAAGTTGGGAGTCTCAGCGTGGTACTGGACTATCAGGGCCTGGTGCAGGGTAACCACACGCCCCCTGGTGTTGAGCACCAGCATTTGCGCGGCCACATACCAGAACCCTGATGCAGCTACAGCGGATCCCAGGAACTAGGAGCTTGATATGCAGACCTCCCAGGAACTGGATGGGGGGCTCTGCAGCAGACATGTATCCATTACAGAAACAAGGCAAGACTAGAACAGGCACCAAAAATGAAAACAAGACAGAACTAGTAGAACCCAGAACCAGAGAAGGATAGGAAGCTAAACCCAGAACATGTACACAATACATAAGGGAACATTAACTAAACAGGGGCAGGACAGGACTGTACATGGACTGAGAATACAAACTAAAACAAGACAAGATATGATAGGCAAAACAAGAGGAGACATAACTAAGCACTATATATGACAAGTATGGGGATTTAGTTACATTACATGATCATACATTGCATAAGCCTGCCACAACGCCAATGTACCCCATATTCGGCAGGTCCTACACTGCCTAATGTTTGCTAAAAGAACCATACTAAACCACAATAGCACTTACCTGCAAGAAAGGGCAGAGACTTGAACACTGCTGCAGGTCCAGATTGAAACAAAAGGAAATTGGAAAACAAATGGGTGTGGTAACATAAAACAAACATATAAATGAATCCAAGAGACTGGGAATTCCAGGGACGGAATATAGGAATGAACTCAGAAATCCCAGCATAAAGAAAACCAAACATAGAATAGAAAACCAGAAAACCAAGAAAAACTAAACAAGAATTGTAAAAAGAGTACTGGATACCAGAAGCCATCACCAGACTGATCCGCAGAACAAGGCATGATGTGACAGTTTCACTTCTCCATATACTCCAAACAGAGAGCTGGATTTTTAAAGGGAAAGTAAGGGTGCCTAAAAACAATGATGTGCATATAGATTCTTTAAATGTGAATCCAGCCCTGGTAAAATGAGACATGATATTTTGGCATCTTGCTTTATTACAAGAGTGAGGTTTGCAGTGGCCCCAGTAATGCAATGGAAAGAAAAACAAAATTACACAGTTTTAGTTTTTAATTTATTCCTTCATTCTTCTCAGTCATTTTGAATTATAAAATAGTTTTGAGATTCTATGAGATACCATGTCATATACAAAAGGTATGAAAACTGATTGCAAATTCCTTAAATGCATATGCACTATAAGAGTTATGCTTGATTGACCTAGTTACTTGCCTAACACCAAACATCAGTACTACATAGAGCATTCAGTCTGAAATAATCCTGAGAATTCCTAGATTAAAGGATCACTATAGGGTCAGGAACACAAACATGTGTTCCTAACCCTATAGTGTTAACACCACCATCTAGCCCCCCTGGATCCCTCATGCCTCCATAAATATAGTAAAAATCTTACTGTATTCAAGCCTGAAGCTGTAACTCTGCATGCTGTTAGACTCAGAAAAACAAGCAGTGTGCTGACATCATCAGAAGTGGTAGCCTGATCCAATCACAGTGTTTCCACATGGGATTGGCTGAGACTGACAAGGAGGCAGATCAGGGGCAGGGCCAGCACAATTCAAGAGAGGAAAGAAAAAGGGTTAGCGCTTAATAACAAAATAAGGCAGCAACTTTAAAAGGGAATCCCTCAAAAACCCTTTAAACAAATATTATAGCACTCACAAAATAAGGCAGCAACTTTAAAAGGGAATCCCTCAAAAACCCTTTAAACAAATATTATAGCACTCACATTTAATAGAGCTATAGCCAGCTCTAGTATGTACGCTTTCCATACTAGAGCTGGCTATAGCTCTATTAAATGTGAGTGCTATAATATTTCTTTTATATTATTCACTATACCCTAACGTACATACTACACTATCTTGGTCACCTGTTCTTATCTTTTCATATCATTGGATCCATCTGAGGAAGAACAGTGAGGACACTGCTTCAGATTCACCATCATTTGTACTATTGCACTTAAGGAAGACCTACTCAGTTAAGACTCAATTTATTGGACTTTTTCTTTTTATACCGGACTATTTTTAACTGCTATTTTCTCTTAATTATTGGTTTTATTTGGCGCAACTTTTAACTTTTTCCTTTTCCCAGCACAATTCAAGCACAGCCCTGGCTATTCAGCATCTCCTCATAGAGATGAATTGAATCAATGAATCTCCATGAGGAAAGTTCATTGTCTGCATGCAGGGGGAGGAGATACTGAATGTTTGGATGCATTTTAGGCAGCCATGACCCAGGAAGGATCTCTAACAGCTATCTGAGGAGTGGCCAGTGAAGTTATCACTAGGATGTAATGTAAACACTGCATTTTCTCTGAAAAGACAGTGTTTACAGCAAAAAGCCTGAAGGTAATGATTCTACTCACCAGAACAAATTCAATAAGCTGTAGTTGTTCTGGTGACTATAGTGTCCCTTTAACCTACAAAGGCTTTCATACAGTGAAGGGGGGGAAGGAAGGTAATATTTACAATTCCTTTGCTGAGATACAATACAGCTAGTTTGACCCACTGATTGGTGAATACCAGGCCTTGAGAAATAAGAACATAAATAGGAATTTTTCAGCTTGATTTCAATTTCCATACAAACTAAATTTAGCCCATGAATACAAAAGGTCAGAAGGGATGAGTTACTGTGCATGATGACTTCAATTATGCCTGCAGAGGTTTCCTTCTGTAATTTAGGGTGTATATTTCAACACTCATTAATTAAATTGTCTACTCTTTTGTTATCTTTAATACAGTTGAAATGTTATAAAATAAACAGAGGAATTAAAATTACAGCTGCAATAATCACTTTTCATTCAAATAACTAGTAATTTAATAGATAAAATGTATTAAAACAAAGCGATAAATAAAAACCTTGAGAAAAGATTGTCTGGTAAAACGTTCTGTTCCATAGCCACAGTTCTTATCAGTTCTGAGAATGAAATTACCACATGCGTAGGAAAGTCAATATTTGTGAATAACTGTGAAATTAAATGGTCACTTAGAAATTACTACTTTTTCCCTTCAAGTGACTAACGTGCAATAAACATGGTAGGAAAGGCAAATCCATTAATAAAATATAAAGGCCTTTAAACAAACTAGATATCATGGTGTGCATAAAAAGACTGATTTTTGTTTATTAGAAGAAAATAATGAAATACGTTCATAAGCTATGAAAATGTGCTTTCTATCAATACATGTAATGTATAAAATGTTACTATGTCTTTTTGTGCTTAAATCATTTTTCATGGTTTTTCAATTTAATTTTCTCTGAACATGAGTCTTCTTTTCTGCTCTTTTCAATCAAGTTCCTTTTTATAAGCTACCATATCTAATACAAAACAAATGAATTGAGAACTATAGTTCGCACATTGCATAACGCCAGCATCAATTGAACAAAATTCCTTTTTATTCTGTAGTCACTCTTTAATACCAGCAAAGTCTTGAACAATGTATTTGATTAGGTTTTTCTGCAGGGAGTCTGAGAAAATGCAGAGCACTGGCTTTTTGGTTATGATAACTACATGGCTGTCACATCAAAGCAATTGAGAAGTTTGAAATGTAAGAAAAAACAAAAGTAAGGATAGAGAAGCTAATCAAAGATAATGTTTTCCTCTACATTTAATAAGACTAAAGCAAATGACGGACATTTCTACAGTACTTTCAGTATTGGTTGTATTATAGTGTGAATGTATGAAAGGGATATAATAGCGTATGCATTATGTTCTAAAAAATTGGTGTATTAGCAGTTTAAATACGTAAATAACAGAAATTATAGTCATCATGATATCCGTAGTAAGGAAAAAGTGAGTTTGTTATTAACATTAATATAAAATGTGTGTTCAGCAACATTCAGTAACAGGTTTTGCTATGTTAAATAAGACAAAAAGGTGTTTTTTTTTTTTTTTAAAGAATTTAAATTAGTGCCTTGAGGTATTGTGTTTCTCTAAAGAACAGGATCCAGTTGCCTGTATATTAATCATTTTCACTGCAAAGTTCTCAACCTATGAAAAAACATAGAATAACTTTTTGAAATTGTGGAATATATTGGTAGCAAATAAATATAAAAGAATAGTTGTAAACAGATTACTGTTCAGAGATCTCTAAAAAATAAAATTCTATTTTAAACAAAGAAAGACCTTCCTGACTGCTATAAAGCAGCTATGAAATTTGCTATACAAAAATGTTGCTGAAGCATGTACAGGAAGGAAAGTGGGGGTCACTAATTACAATCCCTTAGCACACATACAGCAAAACTATGATACTCTATGCACAAATACATTGCGAACCAGTACCCAACCTCATGCTGATGAGTTACATAAACAACAAAACAGCTGTCCATGAGTGGTTCACTGGCTTTGCATCTTTGTGATTGAAAGCTGTTGTATACAGCAAATACAAACTCCAAGGATTCCCTTTTTAAAAGTAGAATAATATTGAACTAATTTGCATATGCCCACCCAGAATCGTTTGTGGTAGTAACATCACTGCAAATTTGTGATTTATGTGGGAAAAGCAAGTCTTATGGCTTGATTGGTGGATAGATCTTTGTTTAACATTGTATTAACTATCCTCAAATACATTGGAAAGATCTGAAATATGCATGTTTATTTCAGTAATACATTGTGTGTCTGTACCTATTTTATCACCATCTGCATTATTATGGTTTTTTTGTTACCATCACAGACACTTCTAACATAAAATCTTACTAGCATTCCGTATTTTTACAAGTATTGCTTTTTAACACACTATTTACATAATTTATGTTTTATTTTGTTTTTGTTATATTGTTTCATTTTTTATTTGCTTGTATACGATTCACTACATTTGTGACATATCTAAAAAAATAATTATTTTTGTGATGAATAAAGTTTGAAATTCAATTTAACATGCTATCCATAGTGTCCAACGTGTTGTTTTTGTTTGTTTGTTTTAACAAGCTTTACAAGGATTTAAGCCTTCCATCTGGCACGTTTCATAAACAAAGAATAGTAATCTAAAATAAAAAATAAAAAGGTCCACAAAAGGTAGAAAATGTATTTTATAAAGTTTGCATTAAATTTGCAAACTGCATAATATTATTATTTGTCGTATTGTAGACCAGGTGCTACAAAACTCGACTGATGTATTTTAAAAGAAATTAGCTACAAGTGTATTCTAATTCTCTGTTTTAAAGTAACTTTTAAAATTGCCTGATTCACATTTGATACATTAGTTATGTATGAAATATTTCTCGGAATGCTGGCTCCCTTTTAATTATTTTAAAATGTCATTCCCCTCACCATTATTTTCTCTGCAATGCCATTCTCTTATAATTAGCATACAACATTAAAAAGGGCAACATTGCTTTCTTGTCTATCTTGTATATTTATTTATCTGCAAAATGAAAGCCATCCAAGTTTTCAGCTAAAATAAACAATGCCTGCCTTACTTCAATTTCCTTACTCCCCCAGGAACACACATTCTTCTAATATTTTCAAATCACAGGCATCATTTTCGTTTACCCTTTGGTAATAAACTTCCTTGCATTCCTACACATGTGGTCAAGGTGCTCTTCAAATATTTATTCCCAAGCCTCTGAAATATGAATTTTGGCAATTTGTTCAGGCATCTGGCATTGGGAGGTTGACTCAGGTTGATTCAGTCTTAATTTGCTTAACATTTATACAGATATACATATATTTTTAATAATACAATATCCAGTGAACGTGAATACTAAAAATGTCATCTTTGTTACAGAGAATATGGATTTAGAAGCTTTAAAAGCTCTTACTTGGGGTGTTAATCACTGAGCAAAAAATGCCTGGATGGAAAAAGTTTCTAGAAATAAATTGTAGGCATATTCACTAAAGTGAGAATTCAAAGTGAAATTTTAGACAAAGTAGCTGAATTGAAAAATTATCAATGCCAGTTGAGCTTCCAATTCAGCTAGTTTGTGCTTGGGAGCTTCCATTACCTCTCCTTAGATAAGCCCTGTGATGTCAACTGATTGCTCTTAGTTTTTCGTTCAGACTGAGATGTGCCCAATAGACTCTAGTAAGAAGTCCAACTGTCCTAAAATTTTATAAAATGGGGAGAGTTCTAGAACACTCTTGGCACCAAAGCCACTGGTGCTTGGAGTGGTCATTTTACAGAATGGGTTTCTCACATTTTTCCTTGAGCCTATTTCACCTAGTCAAGTTAAAATGCTGTTAAAAACGCTGAACCTATTAAACTTGTGCATTTGGTTTTGTCCAAATAGCAATTCTCATCATATTGCTGAATCATGAAACAAACTAAACAAGGAATAAATGCCCATTTTGTTTGTTTCATGATTCCGAGTTCTGTCCATGTTGCCAAAAAAAGATGATTGATGTAAAAAATATCATTTATGGTTACTATGGTTAAAGTTACTATTTCTTTTTTTATTAACAGATCACGTGAGAAGTGACAAATAGAGGGAAAAAGGAGGAGTAGTAAAATAAATCTACAGTTATATATTTTTATATTATATATTATATAAATACTGGCTTTTTATTTTTGTCAGAATGACTAATCAAACTAAAACTGTCATATTTGTCTTATTTTTCAAATAATGATTCAACGATCAGCATAATGGAAGAATGGAATAATGAACTAACGGGAGGTGAAACTATATTCTTCCATTGGCTTTTTATCCATTTTACCATTAAGATTAGATCGGAATTAACCTTATTGTCACTGAACCTAATGCGTACAAGGACAATGAAACATAGTTGGCCTCTAAACAGAAATGTAACTGTAATTTATAAATATACTATTTAAAATGTACTTCAAGTGTAAGCTTTTTAAGTTTATACTTAATACCACCATTCCATAATACTTAAGAATGCAATCCCTCTACATTACAACCATTTTCCAGCCTAAAGATACATCAACATTATACAGTAGTGCCACCATGTTGAAATCTAACACAATCCATAATCTCAATCTAAGTAAAAATTAAGTGTACAAACTGCCATTCAGTTAATACTCTAGCACTATAAATACCCAATCCTTAACAGTATATCTTCATCATGTGACATAAAAGTGCTTAATTTAAGCCCCAGGCCACATGCATAAGTGAAAAATAAGGAAGATAAACCATTTACATAAAGAGCAAAAAGGGCAAATATGGTAAATGCAAGCACATAACATGCAATATAAAAATATGAACACATAAATCATTTCTAAACATACATATGCATATAAAGTGCAATTTGTGAATCCTGCAAAATGCATGTTCTGAGTGTTCCCCCAATTCCTTTTGGTCTCTACTATGTAAGTTTGGAATCCAGACCAGATTCCGTTTGGGTTGAGCACCCCGCCCAGCCTCCCAGCCCCCCAGCTTTAGAGGCCCCTTTGTAAGTGACCACTGGTAGGTATATATTTGAGGAGGTTTTGGATAGTAATGTCACGTTTATGATATATATATATATATATATATATATATATAAAATTAGTTTTATTATTTTATTATATATAAAGCACCATCAAAATTCCATATCGATGTACAATGAGATATATATACATAGTTAATTCAATGTTAAACAAAAATCTGCACACCAGTCAAGCCATAAGACTTGCTTTCCCACAGAAATCATATATGAAAAATATATGTGTATATCTTGTATACACATATATGTTTATTTGGGGCTTTACTAATGATTTTTTTTTCTTTTCTCAACATTAGGGGGACTGCCTGACAGGAAGACAGATCTATGGCCAGATTTTAGGATCATTTAGGACCATATGATTGATCTGTGAGAGCGATCACATGGCTATCTGGGGTCTAATTTGCTGGGGAGGCACTGCCTGGACTGTCAGGCATTCCCCTAGAAGCGGGCCCGCCATTACAGGTTAAACACAAAGATAATGTAAATAAAAGTTTGTATATCATTTTTTAGCAGTCTTCCAATATAAGATCTTTTTCAATGCTGTTTCTACTATTTACAAAATTAGATCACATCATCACAATGGCGGTCATGTAAACATGATGTCATTTTGTTGCCAACATTCAAATTTGCTAACCTCTATATATTCACTGTTTGCTGGGAACCCTATAATAATCTAATAAAGCCCAAACAAGGTGAAAAGCAATGTATAATAATTTATTTATTTTATGTTTGCTTTTAAATAATAAAGTATGCTTGGATTTAACTGGATTCTGGCCATTTATACATATTTAATAATTAATAATACTTTTTTCCTGTTCCTGACACCATATGCTACATTCTGTTGAAGACTGCAGAACATACTATGCTTGGGATTTGTACCACCTATGCTGAAAATTCTCAGCAGTTTAATTGCTCTTATAAATGTGAGTACAGCTTTTATTTGATTTTATCCTATTTACTGTATTTTTTTAAATTTATTATGTATCCATTCATGTTTATGCTGCATAAGAGGTTGTGACATCCACATATCCATCAGTGGGGATTGTACCACTCTACGCTATCAAATGCAGATCTGTTAAAAACTCTGACACATGTGAGTGTAAAATTCTCACATTCTTTGTTGCATCCCCCCCCCCCACACACACATTGGTACACTATTGGTTCCCCTCTTTTTTTTGTCTTTTCATATGTACTTATGACATACTAAAGCTAGAAGTATAACCACGTGAAAAAACAAACAATAACCAGTGAAACATTGAACTGTGTCTCTTGGACATATCTTGCAATTGTTTTGCTTAACAAATCATGAAATCCTTGGCACAACCTGTATTTGTGTATCTTGTAAATTAGGTAAGCTGCCTTCTGCTGCCATGCTTGCTACTATCATCTCTGATGGGCCTCCTGACAGGTGGAACTCCAGGGCCTGTGACCATGGTAGTTCCACCACTGACTTTAGCCACCTGGTGAACCATGTTACTCTCAAAGCAGGCTCTGCATGTGAATCATTCTTTAGGTTTTAGAAAGAGACACTGAGACAGTTTTTTATTTCTTTGGATACTTTCTGTGTTGTACAATACTGTAATGGTAGCTTGCCTGCATAGTTTCTGCTTGCTTGTATTGCAATTGCTGCAGCCAAGTAAACACATTTTTGCTACAGTTTATAGCTGTAGATAGATTTAATGGATATTATATTGGTGAGGCTGAGGGCTTCTTCCCTATGGGGTAGACTAAGTTAGGTAGATTATGCTAGCCTAGTAAAGAATTACTATTTCAGCTCTCAGATCCTTTTATATTAATTTAAGTGAAATTAGTTAAAGTGAATTTCTTGTGTGGTTTGTTACCATTGTCACTTCTTGTTGGAAGCTATATCAGTCTTTTCCCCAGCACTGTAGGGATTCAATTTAGTAAGATCATAAAGAGTTTAACTATGAACTGGAGGAAGAGATAGTAGATGTAAAGAACATTCCCAAGTTAACTTTCTCACTTTGCGAACAAACAATTTTTCTCCTGGTTTGGTACTTTTCCTAAACCGATCCCACACGTCCGGGCAAATGGTGGCCATTTTGTTCCTACTGAATGCTACTAGCGGTACCTAGCCGCAACATCCCTGGAACTATTTTCAGCTACTTAACCATCATTTTCCAGGCCACCTTTACCCAGTGTATTCGCCCACATTTGTTTGTTTGAAGGAGCTCCCAACAGTTGACCAACCGCAAGGACCAGGGCCAGATTAAGAGCCCAGTGGGCCTGGTTCTAACAATTATGACAGGCCTAATTACAGAATCATATCGACCAAAAACAGTAAAACACTCTCAAGCATCATGTATTTGATGGAGATGATGCTGGAGAGAAAGAAAACAGCAGCTATAAGAAAACACATACCTTAGGCTAATCTCTCTCTAATTTATGTTTTCATCTTTCAAGTAAATCCATAACCACATAACAGCAGTGTCCAGTCAAGCAGGAAGTCAATGGGCATGGTAAAAGGGTGTGCCACTGACACAAATCACGTAACCTGCCAAAAGGGGCGAACATGCCCATAAAGAGGACATGTCTGCTCAAAGAATTAGAAGGCCAGCCTGGCATGAATGCATGTCAGGCTGCCTGCCAATCATGCAGCTGGCCAACTAGGGGCATACTATGCAGACAGCACCCTGACCTTGGCATAAATGCATCTAATGATGCGCTCACTCAACGCTTTCTAAGGACTGTCCCCTAGCACTCGCTGGCCACTTGTCTCCTTACCTTCTTACTAGCAGGCAGAAGCTCCTGG
Source organism: Pelobates cultripes (assembly GCA_933207985.1). NCBI lineage: Eukaryota > Metazoa > Chordata > Amphibia > Anura > Pelobatidae > Pelobates > Pelobates cultripes. The sequence goes on along the minus strand of OW240912.1, from coordinate 244,131,594 downwards.
TATATGGTCTGGGACAGAGAAAAGCTGTATGTAGTGAGTGTAGAAAAAAATGGAACATGCCACAGTGTTAGAGAGACTAAAGTCAGCATTACCTTAAAGGATCACTATAGGGTCAGGAACACAAACATGAATTCATGACCCTATAGTGTTAACACCACCATCTAGCCCCCCTCTGCCCCTCATGCCTCCACAAATATAGCAAAATCCTACTATATTCAAGCCTGAAGCTGTAACTCTGCATGCTGTTAGACTCATAAAAACAAGCAGTCTGCTGACATCATTAGAAGTGGTGGCCTGATCCAATCACAGTGCTTCCCCATAGTTGTGGCTGAGACTGACAAAGAGACAGATCAGGTTCAGAGCCAGCATGATTCAAACACAGCCCTGGACATCACCAATCAGGAAAGTTCAGTGTCTGCATGCAGAGGGAGGAGACACTGAATGTTTGGATGCATTTTAGGCAGCTATGACCCAGGAAGGATCTCTAACAGTCATCTAAGGAGGGGCCAGTTAAGTTATCACTAGGATGAAATGTAAACACAGCATTTTCTCTGAAAAGACCGTGCTTATAGCAAAAAGCCTGATGGTAATGATTCTACTCACCAGAACAAATTCAATAAGCTATAGTTGTTCTGGTCCCTTTAACTATATTCATTGTCAGCCAGTCCACACACGTTTTGTTCCCATACATCCCTCTTAAGTTTCCATACTTAAGTAAGAGTATGTGAACCTTACTAATTTGCATAATTAAATATGTGTGGGTGACATCACATGATGTAAATCACAAGGTGACATAAGAGAAAATGCTGTAAAATCAACAAAAAACTACTTAGTTTAAATCTGCTGTATAGATGGATTCCTCCCAGTGCCCCCATGTCTCCCATGCCCTCATGACTCAGTGCCCCCATGTGTCGCTTACTCCAGGTCTCAGTGTTCCTATATATCAGTGTCTCAGTGCCCCATGTCTCCCAGTGTCCCCTAGTATCATGTCCCCAGGTCTCCCAGTGATCCTATGTATCAGTGTCTCAATGCCCCATGTCTCCCTGTGTCCCCATGTATCCCAGGGTCCCCATGTCACTAGGAAGACAGGGAGACCTGGGGACAAGGGGAGACCTGGGGACACGGGGAGACCTAGGGACAAGGAGACACCAGTGACACTGGGAAACTAGGGGACTCTGGCTGGGACACATGGGGACAATGGGAAAATAGGGGACACTTGAAGACATGGGGACACAGACACCAGGGACTAAGATACTAGAGACACTGGCTGGGGTACATGGGGACATTGAGACATGGGGGCACTGGGAGACATGGGGACACTGAGACACCAGGGCCACAGACACTAGGGACACTAGCTTGGGAACATTGTGACACTTGTGGCACTGAGAGACATGGAGGCACTATGAGATATGGGGACAGTGAGACACTGGCAGACTGGGGGCACTGGGAGACTAGGGGTCACTGGGAGACTAGGGAGCACTGAGACACCAGGGACACTGGCTGGGAGACATGGGGACACTGTGTCTCCATGTGTCTGTGCCATAATGTCTCCCAATGTCCCTTAGTGTCTCAGTGTCTGCCATAATGTCTCCCAATGTCCCTTAGTGTCTCAGTGTATGTCTCCTTGCAGCCTTTCCCCCATCCCTTACTTCCCTGAGCTGTAGGCTGTCTCTGCAGGGTGGGAGTTGCTGTTTGGACTCTCTGTAGCTGCACCCCTGCAGATCAGTGAGTATAGATAGGCAGGGAGGGATATGCTGGAACTTCCTATCCCTGCCTGTCTCCACATACAGCGACCCCTACTGGCCAGTACTGGTATTGCAGAGTAATCTCCATTTATACTGAGAAAAATACCAGCATTTATATTGCTACTTGGCCCATCAATCTGGGCACTCCTTTGTAAAGCTGTGTTGAATTAATTGGCCCACCAATCAGCGTACTCTTTTGGGGGTGTGGATGTGGGCTGTGTTCTGGAAGTAAGGTGTTCCCATCCACAGGGTGGTCTTTAACGCGGAGCAAACAGGCAGGTGCCCCTGGCCCTGTCCCTACTGGGGGGCCCAAGACAGCTGCTCCATTTGCCCTCTGCCTGAAAACTATGGGGGCCCATCGGGTGGCGCATGCACTTAGGGCTACCCGGTGGGCCTGTGTCAGCAGGGGCCTGGTCGGGCACTGTGGCGCTATAACAGCGCGACTGGACTTTTGCTTTTTGGCAGCACTAGAAGGAAGTGACAGCCGTGCATCACTTCCTCGCACAGAAACAGGAGAAGCGTGGGAGGAGGAAGCTGTTCCGGAGGGGGCCAGGCCGGGAGAGCTTAACTCCCAGCCACCCCAGCCAGCCCACTGGACCCCAGGGAGGGTCTGGAGGGTGGTTATCAAATTTTGCATGAGTGTATGAGAGTGTGTGTGTGAGTATGTATGTATGTATGTATGTGTGTATGTCTGTCTGTCAGTGTATGTTTGTTAGTGTGCCAGTATATATGTCAGTGTATCTGTATGAATGTATGTGTGAGTCTGTCAGTGTCTGTGTGGTGTGTCTGTAGGTGTGCATGTCTGTCAATGTATGTGTGCCAGTATGTCTGTCAGTGTGTCAGTATGTCTGTGTGTGTGAGTCTGTCAGTGTCTGTGTGGTTCAATATGTATGTGTGTATGTGTGTTTCAGTTTGGCTGTCTGTGTGGTTCAATATGTATGTGTGTATGTGTGTTTCAGTTTGGCTGTCTGTGAGTGTCAAAATGTCTGTATGTGTGTATGTCTGTCAGTGTCTGTGTGTATGTGTGTTTCAGTATGTCTGTCTGTGTGTATGTGTGCCAGAATGTCTGTATGTCTGTCAGTGTGTCAGTATGTATATGTGTGAGTCTGTCAGTGTCCGTGTGGCTCTGTATGTCTGTGTGTATGTGTTTCAATATGGCTGTTTAAGTGTGTCTCTGTGTCAGTACGTCTGTCAGAATGTGTTTCTGTATCTGTATGTTGTCCATTTGTGTTTGTGTGTGTATCTGTATATAGTCAGTGTGTATCTGTATGTGTCAGTGTTTTTATCTGTATATCTGCAGGTGTGTGAGGTTGTGTATCTGTGTCTCTGTATGTGTGTCAGTGTGTGTCGGTGTATCTATATGTAGTCAGTGTGTGTACCTTTGTATCTGCAAGTATGTCAGTGTTTGTATCTGTGTATCTGCATGTGTGTCAGGTTGTGTATCTGTGTGTGTGTCTATCTGTGTGTCAGTGTATCTATATGTATTCTGTGTGTATCTATATGTTCTTGTGTGTATCTATATGCGGTCAGTGTGTATCTGCATGTGTGTCAGGTAGTGTATTTGTGTGTATCTATATGTAGTCAGGGGGGCCAAGTAAATGCTTGCCCAGGGTCCAATCAAAATTAAAGGCGGCCCTGCCCATCCACATCTTTTCTAAGTACACCCTGTTCCAAATTATTATGCAAATTATATTTCTCTCATTTACCTAAATAATTGATGTAAATAACAGTCAGCATAATTCTCATGTTATCAACTATTAAGAGTACAATTCAAATTTTATTGAACAAACCTCCTAAAGATAACAGTATTTTTTAAACATAAAAAACTTACAATGCACTGTTCCAAATTATTATGACACAGTCAGTTTCAAAACACTTTATAGGTTGTAAAGAACTGAAAATTGTCATTTGTTGTGTGTGCAGCATATTTACTGAAATCAAAAGCTATTTCAATATAACGTATAACAACATTTTAACTTTTTTAAGATTTATAATTTTTCTCACCTCTATTTCCTCATGTAAATATATATGGGACTTTTATGACTCAAATATGAATTTTGTGGACATTTGTAATCATTTTAATAGGGGAGTAATATTTGAACTCAATTGTTTGCAAACAAAGTTAATTAGAAGGTAGTCATTGTACTACAAAGTAGCCATATAAAGACACTTACAGGGTTAGACTGCTCTAAAAGCAGAGATACAGAGGAAATGTCTAAATGTAGACAAATAAGATACAGTTACTTAGAGTAGCATACCTACAATGGAACGTGGGGTAAATCAGTGGTGTAAATTAAAGGGACAGGAAGGTAGAAACTCCTAATATAATTCCACCCCACCTTATCACAAGTCACACACCTCCACACTGTCTTGCAAAATACTGCATATTAGCTAAGAGCATAATAATGTGCAACAAAAAGAATAAAAAGATAAGATGGAATAGAGATAAAGGAGAAGGATCCAGGACTGTATATGCTGCTAATGGGTTGTAGAAAAAAGCCTGTTGTATTCAATCAATCCAGACTCCAGCATACCCTTCAAACAACAAACACAAACAACAAACACAGACCCCATTCAGATACCTTAGCACCAGAAAAAGAAAAAAAAACATTATAATCATAAGGACTGCTCCATCAATGAATTCAAGCAACTACCCTTCAAAGCAGTTGTAATATGTATCCGCTGACTAATCTATTGCAGCATCCAAAAAAAAAAACAGGTATGTATCATACTAGCTGTTGAGAGGCAGACCTGCTGCTGCTTGTTATCTCAAATAATGCAGTCTCATAGAGCTATGAGGGAAACAAAGCTCCCCCTGGTTGGAAACATATCTAGCTGCTCGAGTGCTTTGTAACCGTGGCTGGTTCCCTTATTTACCACTATAATGTCTTAAAGCATAGAACTTAGTAGGGCTAACCATACAGATATCTTAGCCATGATTTTATATAGTTAGTAAGAGATCCTCTATTTAACATATATAAATAATTGAGAATACAATATAAAATAAGGATTGTCTTGGAAGCAATAGCTTTGTCTTTTAGATATTTATTATATAAAAATATAAATATAGACATACAAAATCCATTATAGCAGAGTTTATAAGATTAAATTAAATGCTTGCAAATATCATTAATAGGTTAACATACCCTTCTGAACATGTCATCATGTCAGCCTCTCTGTCTCCAAGTCTCTCCTCTGTGTCTTAACATTTAAAAGTACACCTATTTATAGCTTAGGTGTACATACCCAACATTAAAAAACCAGGGCTGATTTGGTTAACACTGAAAAATATGGAATATTGATGTTTCTATCAGATAAAATCTCTAAATACCACCTATTAGCTTTATTAAAGGGGCCATAGTGTGTACAAACTAGGTAATAAATGCATAAAAAGAACAATAATTTATTTGATTTTTGAATAACTTATATATATATATATATATATATATATATATATATAACAACTTAATCACTAATAGGCCAAGAGAGATAAACAGATCCCAGAAGAAAACTTCAATGTTGCTGACAAGGCAAAGATCTTTAAAGTAGTAATCCAAACAAATTAATTCTATATTTGAGATGAAATTAGAAAAAAGATTAGAAAGGAATGGGGGAGGATGTTTAGATAAAAGGAGATAATGAGACTCCTTCATTCAGTCCATTTGGACTAAAGGTTCTCAATTTATATATCCAGAAGGATTCTCATTGCCTAAGAAATCTATCATAACCCCCACGCCTTAGGGTTCTCAACCAGTTCCAGGCCACAAAAACATAGACCCTTAGGGTTACTAGAATGGCATTCCTTCAGATGTCTTGAAATGGGGGTATCTAACCGATTTTTTTGAGATCTAATGTGTTCCTGGATTCGTTGCTTAAAGGGACAGAATGTTTTTCCAACATATTTTAGGTTGCATTGGCAGGTTAGTAAATATACTATCCCTGCCGTATTGCAATTTAAAAAGGATTTGATTTTGTGCATATGCTACTCTAAGTAACTATCTTATTTGTCTATATTTAGAAATTTCATCTGTATCTCTGCTTTTATAGCAGTCTTACCCTGTAAGTGTCTTCATATGGCTACTTTGTAGTACAATGACTACCTTCTAGATAACTTTGTTTGCAAACAATTGAGTTCAAATATTACTCCCATATTAGACTGTGGCTACTGACTTGAATTTATAGGAGTTGCATAAGTGGTATTACACTTAATTGTATCTATCCCTATGTTAGGAAGCTGGCAGGAAATTTAGGAGATTTTCCCTTTTTATTCACGTCACAAATTCACTGAGTTTTTTTTACCTATTATTGTGTATATGTTTTTTTCTAATAAAGCTTCATTACTTTTTATTTATTTATTTTCTTTTGATGTTTCATACTGCCTATAGGGATCCCATTTTTCGGTAATCAGTATTGGGGCTTGACCCTAGGTATTTTGTCCTGGGATCTTTTCTCAAAATTAGTATTTTCTTCTTTTTTCTATATTTGATCTCTTTGGGTTATGCCCATATTACCCATTTTTGTCCCACAAGACTGTGGGGTTAGATTTCCCCTTTCTCTTCAGTCTTTTGTTTTCAACTTTTCATTTTTAATATTCCCAACATGTTCCTCTATTCGTTTATGCACGGGTAATTTAGTTCTACCCACATAGTAGAGCTGACAGGTGCAAAAAAGGAGATTCATTGAATTTTTTTGAGTAACATGTTATTATGTTTTTAATTTTTTAATTTTTACATTTTTCTTTGGGGTTGTAAAGGTAGTAATATTTGCTTTTCTTTTTAAGTTTGGAGCCCGCTATATGTGATAATAGGTTTCTCTGGGAGGAGGTTATGTAAAGAGGCTTCACTTCTATAAAAAGGTTAGAATTTAGTAAGAATTATTTTTATTTTTCTACTATTTTGGTTAAAATTTCAAATAAAAATAATTTTTGAGTTTTTGAGTGCTTTTGGTTTATATGTTAAAGGGATTTTCTATCAACTTTTTCTACTTCTATGGTGTTCTATAGTTTTACAAAGGAATAACCTTTATTTAAAAAAAAATCCTTTAACCCTGTTGGCCTGAATGTTAAACATATTGAGATTAATTTGGAGGCACTGTGATATCAGATCATTCCACAACCAGGGAGAAAAATGCCAACTATCTATTTTAATGTAATTACTCACAACAACTGATTTAAAATGAGTACCGGTTTAAATTTTTTCTTCTTCGATAAAAATGTTAAGATCTAAAAAAAATTGATCATGTGATTGCTAAGATTTACTGTTTATTTGATTTTTTATATCTAAAGGCTCAATTATGTTTTAGAGTGCCTCAATTCAAATGATTGGGGTAATCATTTGAATTGGAGCACTCTAAAAAAAAAATTAAGACTTTGCTGAGTACCTTTCCATATAAAAAATAAATCATCTATGTATCTGCAATAGGAAACCAGGTTGATCACCCATTCATGTAAAAATTTCCATTGTGCCATAAAAAGATTGGCATAGCTGGGTGCAAACCTAGTTCCCATCGCAATACCACCAATCTGTAATTAAAAATGTTCCTGAAATCAAAAATAGTTGTTAGTTAAAATTAGATTTACAATTAGATTCCTTCCTTATTAAATTCTGTCTGTTGTTGAGGGTATATATTGGCTTTAAAAAATAATTAAAAATTAAATGGCTCTACATTCCTTTGGAATGTGAGGTCATAGTGTATAGGGAACTTACATCCGCTGTGACAAGAAGAACTTGGAAGATATTTGCAGTTTCCTTCAAGTACCTTGGGTTGGAGGCAATGGTCAATGGTCTATGTACTCCTATAGTCTACTGGCAGGGTTAGTGGAGTTCTTATGGACATTTGGTAAGTGGTAGAAGACTGGGATTTTCAGGATTTTTAGATATAAATAGTTACATTAATTTTATTAAGGATACCGTGTTCTCTTTCTTTGTCAAAATACTCTTGTAACTTTTGTAACTATTGTTTTTGTTGGGTAACTATTTAACTTTTTATATGTTTCTGCATCTCTTAAAAATATATGGCCCTCTTGTATGTATTTTTCTGTGTCCATTATTACTACCCCTCCTCCCTTAACTGCTGGCTTGATAAGTATTGATTTATTGCCTTGTGACTCTCTTAGGGCCTTTTGCTCCTACCTATTTAAGTACATGTGATGATTATTCACTTTTTAATTTTATTAATCTCTTGCATGACCACCCTTTCAAATGTCACCATTTCGTAAGAAATGAAGTGAATGTGGAAAAAAAGACGATCTGTTGTCACTTGATTAGTGGGAATTAAATGTCTATCATTTCTAATAAAGATTTTTTTTTAAACACAATTGTCTTTTAAACTTATTCAGATCCACATACATTTGAAATGTGTCTACTCCTTTTGTGAGCACAAATTTGAGTCTTTTATTTAATTTACTTTGGTGCGATTTTGGTAGTGGTTTACCTGTTAACTAAAAAACTGTAGATTCTTTTAATGTTTGTCTCCTTTTTCCTGTATCTTACTTCCTCCTCTATTTCAGCTTCCTCCAGACACCTTTGTCTTTTGTCAGGTGATTTAGGGGAGGGTGTGTTACCCATAAAAATGTATCCTGTGACAGACTGGAAAGTACTTAAAATCTGTTTGGATGTGTAATGGTTTGATACCTTTTGTTTTTTTTTTCTTGACCTGGGTGTTCCTCCTTTCCTCCTTACTTTGGAGTATTTCTAAATCTATTTGAGTTATTATAGTGTGTGCGATTGGGTTGTGCTCTCTCTATATCCTTTGTTAATATAACGTTTCAGGTTTTTTTTTCTATGTATTTTGGTTTATATGGAGTTTTATGTCTGTTTTGGACATATCGTTTTGTTTTGTTTTATTTTGATATGTCCTAACTTGATTGTTATCATATTCATGATTGTCTTTCCTATATTTCTTTCCCTTTTCTTCAATGGTATATTTTTCCATTTTATTTATTTTTTGTTGGATGTTATAGGTAATTGTCTCATATCCATCTGCAGTTGTGTAATTGATGAGAAAGGCCTGTTCTGTATTTATTGCCTTGTCTAACCTTTCTAAGGTGAATCTTCTTCTGTTAATAATTAAACCCATGGTGATAAAAGAGAAAGATTTAAACATTGTTGTCTACTCATCCATGAATTCAACATCTTTCTGATCAAAGGAAGGGAATTTTGTATATCTAGGTCCTTTTAGGATTATTTTTTCTTTTTAATAAATTTTTCTAAATTTGCTATCTCCCATTTGATACGAATTTCTTGGCTTGTGTATGTTTTTAAATTTTTTTGCTGCATTCATGTATATTGTTAATTTTACCTTGATTTTTATTTTTATATATGCACCAACCACTTTACAACTTCTGTATTTTATGTACATCTTATATACAATATTTGGTATTAATATATTCATGATTGAGTATTGTATTTTTTTATTGTTACGGGCAATAGGTTTATGTTTCCTATAATGATATCATATATGTTTGAGGTTTGATTAATCCTTTTTAAGAAAATTAAGAAAATTTGCATGTTTAATTTGATCTGATTTTATTACATAAAGATTCCACACATCCACACACCTCCTCCCCCCCCAAAGGAGTGCCTTGATTATTGGGCCAATGAATTCAACACAGCTTTACATACACTCCCCCCAAAGGAGTGTCCAGAATGGTAGGTCAAGTAACTTCAATCCCCTACAAAAGTGGGAACCCAGAACAGGCAGAATACTGATTGAGAAAGTCCGGTGGACAGATGAAACACATTTTGGAGGGAGGATCCCAGGTTTTATTATTCATTTAATTTATGTAATATCGTTTTTACTATTTTTAAATAATTACTTTTTAATTATCTGTTAATAAATATTTGCTGAAATCAACAACAGCTACTAATGATTCCTTCCTGGAAACTGCACCCTGAGTTCATAAGAGGACATTGTCACCCTATATCTGACAGTAAGTCTACAAACTTAAAGCCAGCCATTTTTGGGCTCCTAAGTAAGGTAGGCAGGAATTTATTGGGTATATTTGTTTTAAGTGTTTTTAAAACCAAACAATATAGCACCATTTGGCTGTCCTTTTTGTATTCCATTTTATATCTATTTTATATATAACTTTTTGAAGTATTTTTCATTACACCATCATTTAAGAAGGTTTTGCTGCCACCTCAAGGGCACAGAAATCTGCACATTTTGAGGCTCTATCTTTTTAAAAGACTTCTTTAAATGTGAGTTTTTAGTCGCTCACTTTTAATATTAATTTGTACTTACCACACAGAATTGCACTATATTTTGTTTTGTATTTTCTTTTATATGTCTACATGCTGCCCCAGTACATGCTTTAAGGAGTAAGTGTTATCCTACACAAAACTTTAGAGCTGCACTCGCATTTTGTGTTTTTGGTGGGGTACATATCCTAAATAGTGATGTACCAAACGGTTCGCCAGCGAACGGTTCCCGGCGAACATAGCATGTTCGCGTTCGCCACAGCGGGCGAACATATGCGCGGTTCGACCCGCCCCCTATTCGTCATCATTGAGTAAACTTTGACCCTGTACCTCACAGTCAGCAGGCACATTCCAGCCAATTAGCAGCACACCCTCCATAGCAGGCCCTCCCACCTCCTGGAAGACATCCATTTTAGATTCATTCTCAAGCTGCATGCTTAGTAAGAGGAGGGAAAGTGTAGATGCTGTTCATTAGATAGGGAAAAGCATAGCTAGGTTAGGGTTAGGGTATGCTTTTTTTTAATTTTTTTTTCTATGTAATGTAATTGCACTTAGTTGTCTGCCACTGCTGCCAGCTTCTGTGTCAGGCTCACAGTGCATACTGTGCC
>OW240912.1:244107606-244117705 GCA_933207985.1 Pelobates cultripes | reverse complement strand
GATCAAAGGAAGGGAATTTTGTATATCTAGGTCCTTTTAGGATTATTTTTTCTTTTCAATATATTTTTCTAAATTTGCTATCTCCCATTTGATACGAATTTCTTGGCTTGTGTATGTTTTTAAATTTTTTTTGCTGCATTCATGTATATTGTTAATTTTCCCTTGATTTTTATTTTTATATATGCACCAACCACTTTACAACTTCTGTATTTTATTTACATCTTCTATACATTTGGTATTAATATATTCATGATTGAGTATTGTATTTTTTTATTGTTACGTGCAATAGGTTTATGTTTCCTATAATGATATCATATATGTTTGAGGTTTGATTAATCCTTTTCAAGAAAATTAAGAAAATTTGCATGTTTAATTTGATCTGATTTTATTACATAAAGATTCCACACATCCACACACCTCCTCCCCCCCCCCCCAAAGGAGTGCCTTGATTATTGGGCCAATGAATTCAACACAGCTTTACATACACTCCCCCCAAAGGAGTGTCCAGAATGGTAGGTCAAGTAACTTCAATCCCCTACAAAAGTGGGAACCCAGAACAGGCAGAATACTGATTGAGAAAGTCCGGTGGACAGATGAAACACATTTTGGAGGGAGGATCCCAGGTTTTATTATTCATTTAATTTATGTAATATAGTTTTTACTATTTTTTAAATAATTACTTTTTAATTATCTGTTAATAAATATTTGCTGAAATCAACAACAGCTACTAATGATTCCTTCCTGGAAACTGTACCCTGAGTTCATAAGAGGACATTGTCACCCTATATCTGACAGTAAGTCTACAAACTTAAAGCCAGCCATTTTTGGGCTCCTAAGTAAGGTAGGCAGGAATTTATTGGGTATATTTGTTTTAAGTGTTTTTAAAACCAAACAATATTGCACCATTTGGCTGTCCTTTTTGTATTCCATTTTATATCTATTTTATATATAACTTTTTGAAGTATTTTTCATTACACCATCATTTAAGAAGGTTTAGCTGCCACCTCAAGGGCACAGAAATCTGCACATTTTGAGGCTTTATCTTTTTAAAAGTCTTCTTTAAATGTGAGTTTTTAGTCACTCACTTTTAATATTAATTTGTACTTACCACACAGAATTGCACTATATTTTGTTTTGTATTTTCTTTTATATGTCTACATGCTGCCCCTGTACATGCTTTAAGGAGTAAGTGTTATCCTACACAAAACTTTAGAGCTGCACTCGCATTTTGTGTTTTTGGTGGGGTACATATCCTAAACACTGAGGGTTTTTTTTTGTATTTGAGATATTTTTGAATATTGCTTGTTTGACCAAACCAAGTTAAACTTTGAGAATATAATTTTATTTATATTAACGACCCTACTCTAAAGACAGGTAGCATTAATTGTTTATGATGGTAAAGGTAAACTTGTGTTAGGTTTTGTTTTCTTATCATCATTTGCTTGTGGTCTTATTTTTCATATTGGTTCATATGCCTTTCGTAGATCTTCCTTTATTACGTATACTGATCATCCTTCAATTTTGTCAATTGATACTACTATATATCATACTTTGTTAGCTGAACTTAAATCCCAAATTTTCATAAACATATAAATGAGAAAGACAAAAATACTTATAAAGTGATTAAAACAGGATTTAGGTTCTGTGACTCATAACATATTTTAATTAGATTTTCTTATCTTCGAAAATATGGTTAGATAGATCAATGGATTTCTTTTAAGGCTTTTAATAACATTTTATTTTCAAAAGTAGAATTTAGAGGATTTATTTTGCTGGCTGAAGAAATGTTACTCTGATGATATAAATCTCAAAAAGTGCATAAAGTAAGTATTACTAAGTCTCCTAAAGTTCACAAATAAATGAAATATACCTAAAATTAGATTAAAAATGTACTCTGGATAATATCAGTTGGGCATTACATATAAATGAAGTACAGTTCCAAATCTAAGTCTAATTGAAAGTGCTTGTCTGGAAATCTTGGGGAAGTTATATGCACAAAAAACTCCATTTATAAAAATGAAGTTGTGACTATTTCTAAATAAATGACATTTAGAATTACATCTTGGAAATTATGTGTGCATCTGCTTTGTAAGATTTACAACTTGAAAAGAAAATACATGAAAATTGTAATCTTGCATCAGCAATAATTTTTGATTTCTTCACTTCAAACTTTTCTAATGAATTCCTTAAATTTAGAATTATTTCTTGACATATATTACAGTTATTTTGAACATATCTTACAGTTCTAAAATGAACAGATTATTTTTCATTTGCAAAAACATTTTTGATCATACAATGTTACGTATTATATGTTAACTCTTGTCACACAAATCTTCAGTTCAGTTTACTGCAGAGGGTCAAATATCTTTACAACAATATGTACTGACATAGCAGTGAAAATTTTTAAAACTGCTTTTGAAGTATTATTCCAGTCTCCTAAAGTTCTTCAACTAGCCTCTCCCCTAAGTCTAATTTTGTTCCAGATAAAGAGATAAAGATAAATATTCCTTAGTTGCACTTTCGACTATCAACCAGACAACAGGGAAGGTTTCCTGCCCACTCATTTTGAAAAATTGGTTGCAGTGGTAATGACTACCTCTCACTGAGAAGCAGAAAGATTTAATGCTTCACTATCAAAGGATTTAATGCTTCAATATGAGACTGGTTGAGCCTGATCATCCACTGCATCCAATGCATCCTCACTGAGAAGCAATTCCATGCTTCTCCATGAGAGATTTGGATTGGCCTAGCGTTCATCAGTAGTAGAGTCAGAAATTTGTTTGGGACTGAATTATATTTTGGCTGAATTAGGGCCGATCAGCTGCAATTCTGCTTTCAAAGCCACCACAAGCTAAAATATCATTAGTCCCAACTCGTGCAAACCCGAACATGTTTGGTTCTTGATTCAGAGTCCTGTTTTGGACAGCAAAATACAAGTGGGAAGGAATGGATTTGATTTTTTTTCGGGTGGAGGCAAATAAACAGTCTAGGTTCCCAAAATGGACATGAGGTCTGTATAATCATATGAGCTAGGTCTCCTGCCAAACAAACATGTAGCAAAAAAAGGTGATTGATGATTACGGCACAATTAATAAATGTTGATATTATTCACAGATCAAGTGACCACTGATCAAGGAGGAGCAGTATAATAGTCTATGCTTCCAAGCTGGAGTTTTTCAGACATTGTGATAGCAGCTGCTGAGGAAGACAGGACAGCAGTAATATAGTGTGTTTTACCCTTGCTGTGCTTGTATGGGAGTTGAAGATAGCCTGGGTCATTGATTCTACTGTAAGACTAGGATTATCGTTCTGCTTTATCTAGCTAGCTGCTACTGCCAGGGGCATTTTAACCTATTAAGGATGCCGTCCTTGGGGACCTGGCTCTAAGCACCGGGGGGGCAGCATAGCACGTCCCCGCCGTCCTATGTACTTACCCGGTCACAATCGCGGTGGGGGGACTCATCCCACGGAGTCCCCCTGCTCCAGTTCCGGCCCTCTTGGGCCATGTGATCGCGAGGTCCTTGCGAGGACCTCATGATCACATGGACGGCATAGCCGTCCACAGCAATGCCAGTAGAGGGAGTGCCTACAATGACAGGTACTTCCCCTGCTGCCTGAAAAAAATTAAATAAAAGTTAAAACACAGTTTAAAATCAAATATACAGTTGCAAGAAAAAGTATGTGAACCCTTTGGAATGATATGGATTTCTGCACAAATTGGTCCTAAAATGTTATCTGATCATCATCTATGTCACAACAATAGACAATCACAGTCTGCTTAAACTAATAACACACAAAGAATGAAATGTTGCCATGTTTTTATTGAACACACCATGTAAACATTCACAGTGCAGGTGGAAAAAGTATGTGAACCCTTGGATTTAATAACTGGTTGAACTTCCTTTGGCAGCAATAACTTCAACCAAACGTTTCCTGTAGTTGCAGATCAGACGTGCACAACGGTCAGGAGTAATTCTTGACCATTCCTCTTTACAGAACTGTTTCAGTTCAGCAATATTCTTGGGATGTCTGGTGTGAATCGCTTTCTTGAGGTCATGCCACAGCATCTCAATCGGGTTGAGGTCAGGACTCTGACTGGGCCACTTCAGAAGGCGTATTTTCTTCTGTTTAAGCCATTCTGTTGTTGATTTACTTCTATGCTTTGGGTCATTGTCCTGTTGCAACACCCATCTTCTGTTGAGCTTCAGCTGGTAGACGGATGGCCTTAAGTTCTCCTGCAAAATGTCTTGATAAACTTGGGAATACATTTTTCCTTCTATGATAGCAATCCGTCCAGGCCCTGACACAGCATAGCAGCACCAAACCATGATGCCCCCACCACCACACTTTACAGTTGGGATGAGGTTTTGATATTGGTCTGCTGTGCCTTTTTTTTGCCACACATAGTGTTGTGTGTTTCTTCCAAACAACTCAACTGGTTTCATCTGTCCACAGAATATTTTGCCAGTACTGCTGTGGAACATCCAGGTGCTCTTGTTCAAACTGTAAACGTGCAGCAATGTTTTGTTTGGACAGCAGTGGCTTCCTCTGTGGTATCCTCCCATGAAATCCATTCTTGTTTAGTGTTTTACGTATTGTAGATTCGCTAACAGGGATGTTAGCATTTGCCAGTGACTTTTGTAAGTCTTTAGCTGACACTCTAGGATTCTTCTTCACCTCATTGAGCAGTCTGTGCTGTGCTCTTGCAGTCATCTTTACAGGACGGCCACTCCTAGGGAGAGTAGCAGCAGTGCTGAACTTTCTCCATTTATAGACAATTTGTCTTACCGTGGACTGATGAACAGCAAGGAGATACTTTTATAACCCTTTCCAGCTTTATGCAAGTCAACAATTCTTAATCGTAGGTCTTCTGAGAGCTCTTTTGTGCGAGGCATCATTCACATCAGGCAATGCTTCTTGTGAAAAGCAAACCCAGAACCGGTGTGTGTTTTTTATAGGGCAGGGCAGCTGTAACCAACACCTCCAATCTCATCTCATTGATTGGACTCCAGTTGGCTGACATCTCACTCCAATTAGCTCTTGGAGATGTCATTAGTCTAGGGGTTCACATACTTTTTCCACCTGCACTCTGAATGTTTACATGGTGTGTTCAATAAAAACATGGCAACATTTCATTCTTTGTGTGTTATTAGAACAGGAAAAAATGGATGGAGCAATATTAGTCCTCTCTTCTCGACTTGTAGTTCTGTGGAGACAGAGAGGTACACACAATAGTGCAGATGGCTATAGACAGGTGTGGCTAGGTGATAGATGAAAACACTCACAAACGTAGAGCCAATTGGACCTGGCTCTGGTATCAAGGCCTCAGGATCTTTTGGGGGTGATCCAAATCCCTCTGGAGGTGTTCAGGATGTCCAAGGATACTTTCTTGTTCCACCATAAACAGCAAGGGATTCAATTAGATGTAAAGTAAAATATAATTTATTAATACATATATAGGAAAAATAAGTGTTATTAGTTTAGGCAGACTGTGATTGTCTATTGTTTTGACTTAGATGATGATCAGATCACATTTTAGGACCAATTTGTGCAGAAACCCATATCATTCCAAAGGGTTCACATACTTTTTCTTGCAACTGTATATACACATATATATATATATATATATATATATATATATATATATATATATATATATATATATATATATATATTTATATATATATATATATATATAAAGAAAAAGAAAAATGCTCTTACACTCACGCTTTAAATGTCCCTTGGTTGCCGGGTGCTAGTATGCCAGGGCTTTGTTATCCAAATATCCAAAGAGATAGCAGCACTCACGGAGTTAAAAAATCCAATATTTAATAAGTAATCTTTAAAATCATGATCAACGTTTCAGTCCTCTGTATAGGACTTTCTTCACGATCAATACAAATAGAGAACCAACAATACAGACTTATATAGGTAAATACATTAACCAAATTAGCTTACCCCAGGTGAAGTGCATCTCAGAACGACGTTCTAGTGGTCCCAGTGCGCATGTGCAGTGAAGCTCCACCCCCACGTGACGTCGCGGCGTGCCGTTATTGCATCCGTTACCATGGCGATGTGGCACACACAGCGTCACTATGGAGATGAGGGAACAATAACATTGAGTGATTGCATGAGTGTGTGTAATATAATACTCTTTCTGAGACTCTAATAGATGATGTTAAAAGAGGATGTGTAGTATATTAAATACAAAGTGTAATGTGCTAAAGAGTAAATAAATAGAGCTATAATTCTTAGTTGCCTTAGTGCTTAATCATGGAAACTCATTCACTTACTTAGAGAAGTGCATCATTTAAAGTGACACTATAGTGATTAACACTGGTAATACTACCAAGTTATGTTATTTAATTTAAAGTGCATATATTTGGAAAAAGTGCTTAGTACCAACCAACTAAAATGCAAGATGTTGTTGTGTAAAGTGCCAAAGTGAAAAAAGTGAAAAAAATCCAAATATAACTTTACTTGTTTACAATAATGTATATAAGTAACTGTGCAACAAAAGTTGTATAGCATAAGTAAAATATACAGTGTTTCAAGATATAGTAAATGGTGAGCATATCTCATAATATAAATATACTTCCATGGATAGAAATACCCATAGATTAAAGGTGTATAAAACCTAAATGTCTATAAATACAATAGGACAACCCTACAATAGTATTGAACTATTGATTATTTTAAAGGTATATGCCCTTGAATTACAATAACGTATATAACATAGGGAACCCAGTTACTATATACTGTTACGGCCAATACTGGCCAAATATTGAAAATATAAAAACATATTTAATTCTATAATCTAAAATTCAAGCTGGGATTAATATTCATAGCAAGGAATGGAAAGAGATTTTTTCCTTGAGTCCTTTAGGAGACACCGCATCGAGTTCAGAGATCCAATATACTTCTCTGTTTAGCAATGTTTTCCCTCGATCTCCTGCTCTTCGCGATAAAGGGACGTGGTCTATGCCCAGGAACTTCAAGGAGGTCAGCGGATGTTTATGCTGCAGGAAGTGATTAGCTACTGGTTTGTCAGATGTTCCGTCCCTGTAGGCCAGTCTAATACTAGAACGGTGGCCTCTAATTCTTTCACATAGGGCTGTTTCGGTTTTCCCGACATAAACCAGTCCACACGGGCATGTAAGCTTGTATTTTACGTGTGTAGTTTAACACGTAATAATATGCTTAATGGTATATTTCCTATTAGTGTGCGGGTGGGTGAAGCTTTTTGAAGGTGTCATGTGTCCACACATTACACATCCTAGACAGCGTACAGAACCTCTGTTCTGGACCTTGCTCTTTTCTGCGTAACTTTTTATTGGGTCTGTATGCACTAACATATCCTTGAAGTTCTTGTTCCTTTTATAGCAAATCAACGGGGCTTCTCGAAAGACCTTAGGGAGCGTATCGTCGGTAGCTACCATTCTCCAATTTTTCCGGATAGCAGTAGAAATCTGAGGGGTCGAGTGATGGAAGGTCATGGGAAAGACCAATCTTTGGGATAAAGGTGCATCCCTTTGTTATTGCGAGAACCTCACGATCACATGGACGGCATAGCCGTCCACAGCAATGCCAGCAGGGGAAGTGCCTGCAATGACAGGTACTTTCCCTGCTGCCTAAAAAAATAAAATAAAAGTTAAAACACAGTTTAAAATCAAATATATATACTTAGATCATATTATATTTATATAATATAAAATATATATGTAAATACGTTAAAAAAAAAAATAAAAAAAAAAATATATATGTGTAATTTCGTTCTAACTGTATTTTAAAATTAATATATATATTGTAACACACCACCTCTTTTCCAGGTATCCCTATCTGGAATTGGGTGGCTTTCCCACTTGCCAATTTACAAAAAGTATAACTGCAATACACCATTCCTCTGGCTTTTCCTCCTCACTCTGCAGCATGCTGATCCCTTCTTTTTAAAAGCCTGCTAGCTAATTCATCAGATACAGGTGAGGTGCAATTAGGCATAAGTGAAACAATTAAGCAAAATAAAAGTTCTGGTCTGACTGTTACTTAGCAGCTGGTGCTTTTGGAGCACTGGCCCACCCTGCTCTCCAAGTGCTCCGCCCCAGGGACCCATACCGTGGTTTGCAGAGTACCAGTGATGCATCTTAAAAAAACCTAACATCTCTCCCTGGGACATTTAACTCTCAAACGTCAGGCTGCTGTTCAGTAAATCAGGCCTAATGTATATGCCATCAACTACCAGATCACATTTTTTCTCACAATATATATATATATATATATATATATATATATAGATATATACATATTGATCTCAAAATATACGTAGAAAGACCTATATATATATAAAAATAATTTTAAAAAATTCATATATATATTTATATATATATATATATATATACACACGTATAAAATCAGACATTATTTTGCAGACATTGTGAAGATTCATCTGCCACTCATATGCATAAGTATTATTTTATTGTTTTCAGGCTGAAGGGTACACCCTCACTCTGTGTGACTTCTTACACTTTGTTGTAGGTGTTTTTGTTGTTTTGTACTTCTATTTAGGTGTGGGGGAAACACCTATTTCACCCTTCTACATTCTGATTGTTACCTTTTGAAGTGCCCCACTTGTACCTTTCTGCATATCTTTGTTTACATTTTGTTTTGATCACAACGTGTACATTTGGCTCAGTCCTAAAGGGGTTAAAACAACCTTGAGTGGGAGATTGACATTCTGTCATTCATCATAGTGTGAAACGAGTTTCCCATTACCAATATGCAGTTTGTTTGTCTGTTTGGTTTTATTTGTTTACTGTTGGTGAAAGAAAAATCTTTTCTTTGTTCAGTAACAAAGAAAAATTATTTCTGCATCAAATGGGTCATTGTTTCTAGTGTTATTTTTGTTTGTTTTTGTGTTTTATTTTTTGTTAACTGCTTGGAGAAGGAAAATCCCATTTTAATTTTATAAACATGTTCAGCGCAGTTTGTGCTGTGCAAGTGTACAGGCCCTGTACACTGTTTCTTAACATCAAACACAAAAATATCAAAGTAGTAAATCCACCAAGCACCAACCCATTTTGCAACACAAAAACATATTTTTTGTTGAATGAAGGTTTGCCAGTGTACATATTACACAATAGTTCATATCCCGAATGTATTGTAATGAAAAAAACAAACCCATCACCACCAATGTTACATCCTAATTCCCAAGAATACATTGAGAAAGAGTCATGTTTCCCAATCCACTATCAGCAGTATAACAATGGCCTCTGAGAACCTGAACATATCTTACTGAAGACTGCTGACACCTCTTAAATCACTGACACCCAGGAAGCAATTCAATTTTGCTCAGCCTGTTTATGTTGCATTAACTTCTGACACCACTTCCACTAGCACTGTAGCTCCTTCTACACACCTAGTTCAAACGTTACAGGTTCTATATTTTATGGCGCTTGAAGCAAGTGATTGGTGAAACTTGTTGTTATTGCCTGTGTTATTTCCCATTCCATACAGCCTCCCAAGAAACAACTGGAAAACTCAGCAGAGACTTTATTGGTGCCATAAGTGTCACTCTTTAGGTGGCGTGATGACATAGAACGTGTGGTGTGCGGACTTGCGGATGTGCGGACGTGCGGACGTGCGGACGTGTGAGCGTGGTGTGAGATATGAGTAAGAAAGTACGGGTGCAGAATCCCCTTCTGCAGGCTGGCTTTGTCGGAGCTGTGCGGTCTATGGAGGCTTACTCATGGGAGGTCTGAGAGGCCTTGGAGGTCAGCACGCGCTGTCTCTAAACGGACTATTTCTTTAATTGCCCTCACTTAGCCTAACCACGGCCAGCATTGTAGCGGTGTTGAGTGCTAGCACCTACGCTATCACCTACGTGGGAAGCCGAGACCACGCTGTTTATATTAACTGCTAAGACACACGAGGAATTCCTGGACACCTGTGCTCATTACAGTTGCTTCCCTGTGAAAAAAAGCAACTATACTCCAACATACTCCAAGGACACATTTCAAGTCCCTTCATTACAGAGGTAATGTTAACACTGGCTCCTCAGATAAAGTAAGACAAATACCATTCCCCAATGCTATGTATAAAAAAA
>OW240912.1:244071838-244090913 GCA_933207985.1 Pelobates cultripes | reverse complement strand
ACTAAAAAAATTAATATCAGCCAAAAATATCAAAAAATCCAAAAAATCCGCCCTCAAACACCCAGGCAGATCCCTTGTTTGCCTTGTGTCCTGGGGGGCTCAAGAGCAGGCCGGCTGGCCACTTTAGAGCCCCCCTCAAAAGGCGGGTGGCGGGCAGCGAGGGAGCATGCTCCCCTGAGCTCTTCCTGCTCAGATCCCTCATGCACTGCTTAATGAAGCCGGGAGCCAGAATATGATGTCACTCCAGCTCCCGGCATCACTAAGCGGCGCACAAGGGAGCTAAGCAGGAAGATTAATGCTCCCTCGCCGTCTACTCAGCCTGTCCGCTGGACCGCAGGTAAGCAATCCACTCCAGCTCTCCCAGGGAGGCTGGGTGGATTTAAAATAAAATAAAAATTTTTTAAAAATTGTGAGTGTTGGTTGAAATGTGTGCGTGTGTTTATGTGAGTGAATGTGTGTGTGTGTTGGTCAGTCACTGTGTATGTGTCGGTCAGTGAGTGTGTGCGTCTGTCAGTGTGTGCGTGCATCTGTAAGTGAGAGTGTGCATCTGTCAGTAAGTCTGTCAGTGAGTGTGAGTCTGTCAGTGTGTGTCCGAGTAATAGTTTGTGTCTGTCTATCAGTGTGTCAAAACAGTAAGTGTGTGTGTATTTTATTGTTTGTCAGTGTATATGAGAGTGTGTGTTTGTCAATGAGTTTATTCATCTATCAGTGAGAGTGTGCATCTGTCAGTGAGTGAGTGTCTGTCAGTCAAAGTGCGGCCTTGACAGGAAGAGGTGGGGAAAATTTTAATTAGGAGGGGGGTGCCTAGGGCAGCACAAATCCTAAATATACCACTGCGTATGACAGTCCAGGGAATGATAATTACCGCCATCTTGCGATACCATTTAAAAAATTAGACAACCTAGGGAATTCAAAATGTGGAATGTCCAGTCTTTTTTAGTAGCCACGTAGTCACAAACTCTGGCCAAAGTTAGCATTCATATATATATTTTTTTAATAATTCTTTATTTTTTCATTGACAAGCATTACAGGCATAGGTCAGGCAATTGGATGCTTACACAGAAGCTCCATGTGATACATAGCATAGACAGTATAAAATAATAACATGCCTTAGATATA
This sequence comes from Pelobates cultripes, assembly GCA_933207985.1. Lineage (NCBI taxonomy): Eukaryota > Metazoa > Chordata > Amphibia > Anura > Pelobatidae > Pelobates > Pelobates cultripes. The sequence continues at coordinate 244,089,794 of OW240912.1, read as the reverse complement.
TATATATATATATCTATATATATATATATCTAAAGCATGTTATTATTTAATTTTTTCACTATAATTCCATGTTTGTAGGACTGCCTGACAATCTAGGCAGTCCCCTTGCAGGCAATGCTTCAGCTTGCTATTGCGGCCATGTGATCACATGGCCCAGAAGGGCAAGACTTGACAGAGGGGGACTGTCTGAGTTGGGGGAGCTACAAACTGTTATGGCATTCTATGCCACCTTAACAGCTTTTAAGTCCACATGGGATGACATGGAACACAGTAATGGCATTTATGGGTTAGGTAAGTGCTTAAGAGATTTTTTATATTGTAAAATTGAGAGAGAGGTAAATGGAGCAACACAAACTCCAAAAGCTCCGTCCCAAATCCATCATGATACTTATAGCACTCCTTCTAAACAGATACCAAAAAGTCCAATACAAATGGATAGATGTTCTAAATTTTGACCTGATGGAGCTCTGATTAGAAAAAGCAAACATGTGATTCCAGGGCTGTTTAGAGTGAGACTTATAAAGCTCCACCTCTAAGCAGGAAACAAATTGAGGCAGAGGACAATGGGTAGGCATGATAACATAGAATATGAGAACTCTGAGAAGAGGCAAAAGCTTATAGAAACTCAGTAGCTTTCCTTTAGGTTAGTTCCCGTTCATGTCTCAAAAATTACAGTTTAGTCAAAAAAATTGTGATTGTCACCTAAAATTTATCAGAACAACCGCAGTCCCACTCACATATTACATTACCATTTCCATTACAAAGAGAACCTATACCATTTGCAAATCAGGCTGATCTCTCCAGGACAGTTCTCTCTGCATGAGAGATACAGAAACCCCGGACACTCATTTTGAACTTTTTGGGGCCCTCAAAAGTGAGGCATTTCTAATACCCCTGTAGGCTCAGTGAGCACAGTGTTAACATCACATAGCCACACTCTCCCATGAACCCAAATTACTATTTCACACATTTAACTCTCTTCTTCGCCCTATTGTTCCTCCTCCATCTTTCTTCTTCCCCGTACAATACTTCCCCTAACCTCACTCCCTCTGCTGTTCTATGTTCATTCAAACACGCTACAGTGGAAGAGGTTTCTGCTCTGCTCCAGTCCTCCCGCCTCACCACCTGCTCCGTAGATCACTAAGCACTCCTCTCTGTTGGTGTCCCCCAAGGTTCAGTCCTTGGTCCCCTACTGTTCTCCATCTATACTGCCTCCCTTGGTAAACTCCTTAGCTCCTTTGGCTTCCAATATAATTTCTATGCGGATGACACACAAATCTATCTGTCCTCTCCTGATCTCTCTGCCTCTCTGCTATTTCTAACTGGATGGCTGCCCACTTCCTTAAACTCAACTTGACCAAAACTGAAATTCTGGTCTTTCCTCCCTCAAGTGTTGCTACTCCTGTGTCTGTCTCCCTCCAAGTCAATGGTGCTACCATCAGCTCCACCACTCAGGCTCGCTGCCTGGGTGCTCTATTTGACTAGACCTCTCCTTCACGCCTCATGTTCAGTCTATCGCCCTACTTAACACCAGATGCAACTAAGGTGCTGGTCTATTCCACTATCCTTGACTACTGTAATCCGCTTCTTAGTGGTCTTACGTGCTCCCAACTTGCACCGTTACAGTCCATAATGAATGCTGCGGCGATGCTCATCTTCCTGTCTGCCCGTACTGCCCTCGCCTCACCCTTCTGTCAGTCCCTACATTGGCTTCCTGTAAGATGCTCACTCCACTCCTTCAAAAAATCGTTAAAAACCCACTTCTTCATAAAAGCGTATCACTTAAACTGTTAATAGCTCCCGACTGATTCCTCTTCTGCCACTGTCACTAGTCTGATATTATCCTTACCTTTTGTGTCATTTTACCCCACTCCCTCTAGCATGTAAGCTCATTGAGCAGGGCCCTCAACCCCTCTGTTCCTGTGTGTCCAACTTGTCTGGTTACAACTACATGTCTGTTTGTCCACCCATTGTAAAGCGCTGTGGAATTTGATGGCGCTATATAAATAACATAATAATAATAATAATAATAATAATAATAATAAGATATAGGGCTCAATGTAAAATTCTGGTTCTTGCTTTCAAATCTCTACATAATGCTGCTCCCATCTATCTACCCTCCCTAATACACAAGTATGTCCCTTGTGCTCTAGTGAAGACTTACGTCTATCTTCTGTCCGTACTCCCACCTCTAATGCTCGCCTTCAAGACTTCTCGAGGGCTGCACCGTTCCTGTGGAACTCACTTCCCTCCTCCATTAGATGCTCACCCAGTCTCCACTCCTTCAAAAAAATCATCAAAAACCCACTTCTTCATAAAAGCATATCCATTAAACTGTTAATAGCTCCCGATTGATTCCTCTCTTGCAACTGTCATTGGTCTAATACTATTGTGACCTTTTGTGTCACTTTACCCCACTCCCTCTAGCATGTAAGCTCATTGAGCAGGACCCTCAACCCCTCTGTTCCTGTGTGTCCAACTTGTCTGGTTACAACTACATGTTTGTTCGTCCACCCACTGTAAAGCGCTGTGGAATTTGTTGATGCTATATAAATAATAACATAATAATAATATAAATAATGAGCTTTTAATTGCTATTTTGGTGGTTCTAAAACCTCCTGTTATTTAAATGTTCATAGGGAGTAGGGGTAGTGTTCAGGTAACCTTTGTTTTGCTTTTGTTCTATGCATTTTAGCTGATGAATACTATCGTCATTGCTTCCCAATCCCTGTACTTTTGGGCTAGTGCATTGGCTGACAGCATCAGCTGATCTCTTGCATCTTAGGTCAGTAAAAATAACTTCTGGCTCTCATTTAGGTGTAGTGGATTTGGGGAGTTGCTAGATGGACACTAGGTCAAAACTAAAAGTATTCTAAAATGGTTGGACTCCTTATAATGTGTGTTCCTTACAAAACCACTGGTCTTTATATTTCTTGGATTGTTCATTTAAAATGTGCTGCAAGAATGAGAGCTTCACCTGGCTAGGATTATGGTTTATATAAGTTTGTATTTATTTTTCTTTCTTTTGTCACGCTTTTCACATTTTAATGAACTTAAAAGGAGTGCATTAAGTCTGTTAAACATTCATCTTTCATGTGCTATACGTATACCTTTCTGCTGGATAATTGAAGCATTCAAAATTCTCATTCTCTAGTTTAACTTCCATAATACAATTTTTTTATTTATATTATAACACTAGCTTATTAGTTCCCTAGCCAATTAAAAAACAAAGAGAAATTACAAGAGGAAAAAAAACACCCAAAATAAATGTGAAATTAAGAATAAGGGACAAACATTATTTAACCATTAAACCATGAAACAAAATAGTATTTGCCAAACAATCCAATGCCACATTTTATTTGGCTTAGGTCATGCATTCAACATTCATGCTGTTCACAACAGGACTTTGAAATATGCACAGATGGTATATAGTAAATTATGGTCCATTACAGAACAACTGTCCAACTCTGCATGGACCCAAGGGAAAGACTACAATAACAAAGAAACTGCAGCAGTAAACTAGCCACTGAATAAGTCATCTGAATCCCTAAGGAGAAACTCCTCCAACATACAACAAATAGGGCACTGGATAGCTGAAGCATACACCAGCCCACGGCCCTGCTTCCCTCGAGGTATAAATATATAAATATATTTTGCAATACAGAAATACTATGTATCCATAATATTAATGAGAATGTCTATATTTATAAACAGATTTGGGGATTAAAAATAAAATAAAATCAATGTAAAAATTAATTTACCCCTTAAGTACCAAGCTTGTTTTTAATTTAAGGATCGCATAAAGTTTAGCATTTTTGCTAAATGTGTGTTCAACCGCAATTTAAATCTGTTTAATTTATTGCACCAACACAGGGCTTTAACTTATTGTGGCATATATAAATTCTCATTTATTATTAAAAAATACAAATAGAAAAAACTAATTTTTTTCAGTGTTGGCAATATTAATTTGTGCATAATTAGTACAGCTTACACAAAGTAGTTCAAAATAAATACATTTTTCCTGATTTACATAATACATGTTGTGTCTAGGATTCTAGTTTATTTTTGGTAATTGCAGGACTCAAAATACAATGAGTAAAATACAATTTCAATATGTTATGGTTTTAGAATTAACTATGTTGGTCTTCTAAGTTTAACCCCTTAAGGACTGAGCCAGTTGTATACGTGCTGATCAAAACAAAACATAAACAAAACTTTGAATTTGAGCTATATGTCTTTTCAACCAGAATTCACCTCTTTAAATGCACCCACACCTATTATATATAATTTTGTTCATGAGAAACAGGGCTTTCAGGTCATATCAAATATTTATATAAGAAACATGATTTAATATAACATACCACTTATTATAATCAAAATCCATAAATCCTGTTCTTCTGCCCCCTAAAGTTAGTTAAGAAAGATTGCAGAGTGGGTGACTACAATCGAAAAATGGGAACAGAAGAAATGAAATTCATTTATAATTTTAATGCCATTATACCACATGGCTTAAACTCCGATTTTGAGGTCTGCCATTTCTTCTAATTGAAATTCAAGATCTCACTTGATAGGTACATTGTAGTCTGATTTTATATTAACATTTTAAAGTTAACATTTTAAAGATACATTTGTTATTCACTCTCCCACATTATTTTAAAAGGTTTTTATACACTCTCCAGAGGGTGCACAATACAACTATTTATTCCCTTGTATTAACATTTCATTATTATTATTATACCAGGAGGTGCATTATGGAATCGTTTTATGTACCTTTTATTAATATTTTAGTAATATATTTTTTTTTTGATTCCACAACATCCTAGAGCTGACTTTTCATTTATTATAAATATGGTTCCTACTAGTCCAAGTAACACATTTTTACTCACCAAATGTATATGTATTTTTATCCCATAGCTGGCTTCCTATTTATTATTAATATAATATTATCCAGCTCAAGGGAACATTCTTAGAACAACTTGTGCTTGTTCTAAAGGTATAAATTATTCCTTTTATATATGTAGACATAAGAAAATAAGAACAACACCGCAATTTTCGCGCAGGAATAAAATACCCCAATGCAATGCACACATCACACGCATGCATTACAGTGATGCCTACCATACGTCCTAACGACACAGGTCACGTGACCCGGAAGTGAAGCGCATGATGTCTGTATTGGAAAGCACAATGCGTATGGCAGTGCCAATATTGGACCAATTTGGACTTATTTGGACTTTTTTCCTTTATCAAATTATAATTTTATTTTATTGTACACTGTGCACATTACTTATCTTATTTCCTTTAATAATGCCTTTTTATATTGGAGAGAAGTCTATCATCTCATCTTTACTCCAGAATCTTTAGAGGCTTCACAAGGACAGCTGGAAGAAGGATGGGGACATCCTATTAAGAGTCCCTCTGCACAACCCATGCTTGTGAGTAGAAACAGTAGTAAAGGATCAGCACTGATAGAACAATCTGGGAAAAGTGAAATTAAGGCAGCTTTCCTCCAAAAGGAAGGGAATCCCTCTAGTAGTGAGGCAAGTACAAAATATAAAAAAAATTTAGAGGATTAGTGCCATTCTAAAAAGACATTGGTGAGAATATTATAACCAACATAAGATGCCTTAAATAGGTCTACAATAGATAGATACACTTAAAAAAATTGGACAGATAAAAGACCTAAAATACAAATAAATATAAAATAAGATAAATAGAATAATAATAATAAAAAAAATTAAATATTAAATATATGTCCAAGATAGAGAGTCCAATAAAAGATGATGGTATATACTTTCCGATGGAGCAATCATGAACTTGTTCAAAGAAAATTTTCTTGTTGGGATATCAGATGCGGTCCATATGTGGAAAGAAGGAGAGGATAATGGTGTAGTATGTCCAGAAAAAATAAAAATAAGAATAAAAGTATATATGGTCCTACTCATGTGTTTTTAGTGGAATATTATCAAAGGTTATCCCAACCACTCTGTATCGAAACACTTTCTAATCCATGGTAAAAATCCAAAACATCTAAAATGTATAGGAATTCAGAAATGTAAAATCCCTTGGAGAGTGTAGATCTTAAAAAACGTTAGGCCAAAAAGAAATGAATTGGGTTTTTTAATTTAAAAAACACTGGCCCCAAAAGGCCTGAATGTAGATTTTGACCTTTTTAACTTTTTATAGCTATTTAAGAATTTATCCTCTTCCTTCCTATACAATACCCTTTTTTTTTATCCCCCTTTATATGGTTTATTCCTATATATATACATTTTAAGGTTAATTCTCAGTCATACACATTTTTGTAAAAAAAAACAGCTATAATTAACTGTACATACTTTCTCAGTTTTATTGTTTTATATATCTACAGTCTTATATATAACTGATTTTATATTTATAATATTGTCACAAGTGTCTTTTTAGAGTAGCGCTAATTCTCTACACGTTTTTATATTTTGTCCATGCTTGTGAGTACCTGATATCCACAATACCTTTACATTATTTCTACTGGCAACATTGCACTATGCTATTTTGTTTTTCGTTATATAATCATCAGACATGTGTTCCACCTATTGTATGTATTTTTGATCATTCTTTAGAGTGGTATAAGGGGTTCCCACTCAGGTGGTTTGTGGCTATTTTTGTTAACACACATACCCATTCACTGTATTTCACCTTTCACTATTGTATAGGGTATGGTGACATCTCTAATTAATTTTATCCAGAGGTAATATAATCCCAGCCTTCTTCCCAAGCACCACACAACACTTAGTGTGGGTGCTAAAACAATGAGACCTTTATTGAATGAACCCCAGGTTTATATACACAAGCCCAGAGCAGGGGGTCTCCATTCAACAGGCACTAAACCTTCCTAGGCACTACGGTGTCTGGGAGATAATTGTGTCAGCTCTTGGTTAAAATAATAATCTCCCCTGCACGGATGCACCTAACATAAACAAACCCCCCCAAAACACAATTCAGTAATGCCTCCTACACATGTTGATGTGACTAGCCAGAGTTAGGTGGAAGTCTAAGTATCAGAGGGTCACTGCTAGTATTCAATATGGCGCAGAGTTTCCATGGCAATGGGGTGATAATCCTGGTAACCGAAATACAGTGGCACTTTCCTTGAATCCTTTTGGCTCCCCCAAGTCCAGGGTATCTTGACTTGACTTGATGACTCACCACATCCTCTAGTTCCCCTCCAAAAAGCACTCTGCTAAGTGGTACTGGAACTGAAAGAACACAGAGCAAAGTTTCAGTGGACCGCGGCTGAGCCATAATCTGCCCCAGAGTTTCAGGGCATTTATAGGTTGCTCCTGGTCAGGCACGCCATGCCTCTGGAGCCTTCCTGTGGGTCTACAAAGATCCTGAGGGCCGCTAGGAAGGGCGCTGAAGTCGAGAAGTGGCTGGGAGGTAATAGTACAGTCACTACAGCTCTTTCCAGAAGAGGTGGAGGGTTGGGGAGTCATGTACCAATCTAAGGTAGTTCAGGGCAAGAAAGTAGTTCAGGGCAAGAAATGGGCCCTAGGACATGGCCTGTAGGCAGGAGGCCAACCTTTACACTCCTTCAAGAGTTTGTGGTAAGAGAGTGCTTGCCATACTGTGCTCAATGAAACCTCAATGGTTTGTCACAACCTGACTTCTTATAAATTTAGTTGCAGCCATTGATAGCTTCCTTTTTCTACCCCATCCAGGTAGTGTAAGGACTGTTCCTGTAACTTTGAACTGGTGAACTTTTTATATCCTGTTTCTTGTTTGTGAAAGGCGATGATCTCTTCTGTTAACTTTGTGGACCAATCTTTTGACTTAGCCCTATTTCTAACATGCAGACAAACAAGACACTCAACAAACCCCCTAGCCAGTTCAGGTACACCTGGTGCAACTAATGAAGCCTTGATAAGTTGTGTTAGGTGTGTATGAGACAAACCCTGTTTGTGAGAGATTCTATTCAGAGGTTAAATACTTTTAAGACTGTAAAAGTCATTCTAAGTTGCATTTTCAGTTGAATGTGGGGAAACCACTTGAAGCATTTGTTGTGCTATCTTGGAGAACACTTACATTATTTACATTTTGAGTGTTACAAGTATCAGATGAGATTTAATACAGATAAATACAGATAAATGCAAAGTCATCCATTTTGGAATATGGAACCCATACATTAAATAGAATTGAATCAGGGATAACATTAAATGAAAAAGACTTGGGAATAATTATAGATAACAAGATAGGCAACAAATGGCCAGTCTGCCACTGCAAATACTAGTAAGATGCTTTCATGTATACATAGAGGAGTTTGCCCTATTGCCGCTGGGCAGGGTTGCAACTGAATGACTGAGAGTAGTCAGCTGACACTTTCTTTCAATTAGCTACACCCCTGTCTGGTGGCACTCCGCATCCTGAAACTGAAATTTCAGAAGCCGGATGCCGTCTGGGAGAGTGAACATTACTGCTGGAGGCAACTTATGGGTTAAATCATTCAAGAAGGGCCCAGTGTGCACCTGGGGGCCTCCAGGCACCTTAACAACTTTAATAAGATTTGGTGTCTAGTGTCCCTTTAATTAGGGAAAGAGCTGTGTTTAGTAGATAGTTCCCTATTTTGTTATCCTTAACTATGACAAATGCACATTTGGTACCCTTCTGTCATATTGTCAATATTTACTGGTAGCAAATTAGGGACTGTTTAATAGATAGAATGGAATTGAAATATTTAAAGGGACACTCCACTGCCCAAATATAAAATTGGAGTTATATCTAAAAACAGCTTGCAAAAACTGCAGATCTCTTGTCTGTTGCCTTTGCAAGCCATCCTCTTCTAGTCCGCTATACTTTATGTGACGGTTCAATCACAGACATCCCAATGCAGCTCTATGAGAAGTCTTTGCAAGGCAGGTCCTCTGGGCAATTGCTGCCTCTTGAGTTTAGTGCAAATAAGCTAACCAAACCAGGAAGTAACAGGTCCTGTTGTCTGATAGAAAAAACAGGGGGTGTAACCAGTATAATTTTTAAAAGTAATTTTTATTTAAAAATCTGCACTTTTCTCAAATGAAAAAAATAGGACTCTTCACACATAAAGCATTTCAACACGCTAAAGTGCTTTATGTGTCTGGAGTGTCACTTTAGGGATACTTCTACACAAGGGTACCAATTTAATGGATTTACAAAAATGAAACAATGAATGAATAATACATTGAAGAATCACATTCATCACTCAATTCATTCATTAGTTCATACTTCAATTTGTTATTTGGACAATTTTTGGCCAAATGGCTATTCATTGTAAAGCAAATGCCTAAGTCTGAAGGAAACAGTGCAAAAATTATGTTTTGAGAAATGTACTGTATATTATCTTACAATAAAGTGGTTTGTATAAATGCAATTTGGCTGAATCAATAAATGTATTTGCGCTAGTTTTGCAGTAAAGATGAACTTTTTTGATTGCTCTATAGTGTCATGCAATTAAGTTATCATACTATGAATCTTTTGTTTAAATCAAGCATGTCAAACTCAAATGTTAACACAGGCCAAATTAACAAGATTTAAGTTTATGTGGACCACAAAAAAAAAAAAAAAAATTTCATTTTTCATTGAAACTTAAGTTTATTTAGAAAAGTTCAGTATAAAATTGTTGCCTAACTGACACTGGACGTCCTCACGCTCATAGGGCTTCAAAGTAAACAAAAAAGCAAATTTATTTTAAGAAGACTTGTGCATATAACCAATGTTTCAGTTCAACTACCTTTACATATTAAGAAACGTTTGGTAATGGGACTGAAATGGTTAATGTATGCTGTTGCACAGCTGTAAAAAAACAATTACGTTATCTTGTTGATTTTGAAGTCCGATAAGTGTGTTCTTCACTTTGGCTGACATCTTCAAACTTGATGATCTCAGCTAATCCAATGCTTTCCTGTAGGAAAGCATTGGGAGGTTATTGTGCATGTGTGGCAAAAAGCTGGGCGGCCAATTAGCATCTCCATGGGAAGCGTTCAGCGCCTCCATGCAGCCTCAATCTAATACACTGCCCCTCACCCCATTCTAATACACTGCCCACAAATTTAATACACTGGCCCCTCCACCTAATCTAATACACTGCCCCTCCTCCCTCCACTATAATTGAATACACTGCCCTTCCTCCCAGCACTTTAATTTAATACACTGTCCTCCCCCAGTTAATTGCACTGCCCTCCCACAATTTAACACACTGCCCCCTCCTAGCACTCTAATACACTGCCCTCTCCCTCCCCCAAATTAATACACTACCCTCCTTCCTCCCCCAAATGAAAACATTGCCCTCCTCCCAAATTAACACACTGCCCCCTTCCCACCACTCTAATACACTACTGTACTCCCTCCCCTAATATAATACAATGCCTCTCTCCCTTCCCAAATTAATACACTGCCCCCTCTCCCCAATTTAATATATTGATCCCCTCCCTCCCCCAAATTAATACAGTGCCCCCTCCCTAAAATGAATACACTGTCCACTTCCTACCCAATTTAGCACACTACATAGCAAAGGTCAGAGCCTGAGGACGTCCAGATTCAGATAATGGACCAAAAGTATGTTACGATTCCAAAAGCCCTCTAGTGACTGTGTGATAGACAGCCAGACTTAGAGCTGCAATGTAAACTTTACAATTCTCTGGAACTGCAATGTTTAACATTGCAGCACTAGGTGCAAAAGGGACACAGCTCCTAGACCACTTCAATGAGCTGAAGTGGTCTGGGTGCCTACAGTGTCCCTTTAATACATCTGCGCATCACTTTAAAAGAGAACTTTTACTTCCCAGGATTTTGTAATCGTTTGTTTAATTGCTCTTTATTTAACAAATATGTATCAGTAAAGTATGAAAAGTAAAAATCAATATATGAATCAAATCAGATCTTTATCTTGCAACTAGGTGACTCCATCTTAGCTCCCTGACAACCATTAAAGGAACACTATAGTGACAAGAAAACAGTTTGTCTAAATCAAAGATATGAAGTTGACAAGTCAAATATAGATACTTTTGTACTTAAGTATACTTGTATATTGAATAAATGTATAATTTCTAATCTGATGTCCTAAATTTGTGCAGTTAATTTGAGTTTGACTCTTTACACCGAGATGATGTAGGTGTTAAATTTGGAGAGATAGCTGCAGCTGTAACATTTACAGACTAGTATGGAAACTAGTCAAGTAAGTATCACTAAATGTTTCTTATTGCCAATAAAATTATTTCCAGCTGGGATTTATAACTCTGATGAAAGTTGCAGCCACTTTAGTGAATTAAAGCTAGCTGCTAAAATTAAAAAAATAGTTCCTATTATTGTGGAAATGACAGAAGGTAAAAATAGAGGAGCACCAAGGTTGATGCATAAAATAAAATGTCAAGTGGTTCCTGGGAAAGAAAAAAAAAATAATCAAACATATGTATGACAGATCTGTAATACCCAAAGAAATGAGCTTTCTATAGTGCACTCATTTTTTTCAACTTTCAACAGAATATTATTTCTATTTATAAAGCATCAGTGTGTTCTGAAGAACTCTACAACTTATAACATACAATTTTATATGAGGGTACTGGGTAATCAGTATTAGCCAAATACTACTCTGTTTGGATTTTATTGATTATATTATCACAAAAGCACATTTTTTGTACAATGTTATTCATATTTTATATTATTGTATTTTATTCAAGGATGTATCACTAAAAATTACCTAAGCCAGTTATCAAGGGTTATCTGTGTCTTCTAATAGGAAGCTTTTGAAATGTAGAGTTTGCTGAGATATGATGAAAATAATTGTAAATTTACATTAATGAACTATTATGTAAGATCAAGAGATTGGTTTAGCTAAATAAAGAACATTTTGCATAACTATGAATGCATTAACATACTGGAGTTTCTTTTAAGTGATCTTTCTGACTTATTAGAGTATGCAGGTTAGCTAGTTGAAAGAAAATAAATATATGTTGTGCTACTGAACACATTTTTTTCAGAATATTCCTTGCAATACAGAAAACATGGAGCAAAATTATAGACTTTTACTAGGCAAATTTATTCTTGTCTATTGTCTACATAAGTAGATTTGGCAATCAAGGCCAAATGTACATTCCAAGTACACATCAAACACATCATTCTTAGGCTCTCCTACCTCCTCAACAAAAATCTACTGATCTTGCTTGTTCTATGATTTGGTGGAGCCTCAAAAAAACCATGAATTAGATATTTATCCCCTCCTTTTGCAAATAAAATAATATTGTTAGAATTAAACTAAATGAGAAAGTATATGAAAAAATGAGAAAAAACACCCAGTATATGTAATAAAATCTCAAAATAACCTGGAAAATATAACATAGCGTAATACAGTTAAAAATAATACTAAATGTGTGATGTTAAGTAGAAAACTCACAAACGTGATGAATCAGGCTTCTCACCCCACCAGGGGTTAAAACGGATCAAGAGGATGATGAATCTCAGATGATAAGAATCATTAGATATGTGAAGGAAAAAGACCACACATAGTGATGTAAAATTCTAAACTCTAAAATTTAGAAACTATTTAGCAGGGGTGTTTTTTTGTGGTTGTAGATGCGTAATAGATTTTGGGGGTCATAGTTCAAAAAAGTGTTTTAAAAAAAATTGTCATCATATTTTATAATTTATTTTATAGTAAATTATACGATATGATGAAAATAATAGTATCTTTAGAATATGTATTGAGTATTGTAACCTTGCAGCAAACCATATAAAAATTTGGACGGATACTGGGTCTGTCTGGAGCAGAGATAACTCCAGCGGTACATATTCAAATCGACATACAATAGAGAGGAGAGAAAAAAGAACAAACAAAAAAAAAAATTTGTAGCGGTATGAAAGCTGTTATATACGTCTTATTCCCTTTATTCGGCTGTCCGTACTCCCCGTTTACTGAACCAACTTTGTGTGGTCCCCTTGTTCACACATCATGTTTGGGCTGAATTAGAAGATGGTGCTTGTCCCATTCTACATATAATAAAAATGAGGCTTAATGATTAATCTGTGGGTATGTATTAATGTCTCTTTTGGATATGATACTGGAACAAAAGGCCATTAACTTATCAAAGGACCTCCTATCTAATAGGGAAGATAGACATATGGAAAACTAGAGAGTTAGTTTATATTTAAACTAACATCCAGGCCACTTATTTGTGACTTCCCACACCTTACAGAGCAGCTCTGTTGGGGTCCCAGCTTCAAAGAGGAATTAAGGCTATAAGCCTTCTGACCTCCCATGCAATCAAATTGTCCCCTTTGGAAAATGTATATTTGGGCTTTTTTAGAATATTGTATATTTTTCTGTAGAGGATCCTGGGAGGAAACACCCTGTATTATTGTATGGGAAACCCCATGTAGGGGTCTGTGCATAAAAACCATGTGTGGCCAAAATAAAAAGAGTTGACTCCCAGCACTGTGTGTCGTCTAGTTACTGGGGGATTTGTCTTGGATATTTTACTGCTTCTTCAGCTACAAGGATTATACAGCGGAAATACCTATGTGTTACGCTACTTGGGTGATTTGGATTGGAACTCAACTGCAGCTTGTAAAACTCCCTGATTACAATTGTGAAGAAACGGAGAATCTTTAAAATATCAATACTGTAGCTTTAAGAAAAAAGAGAATTGCTGGTAACTTGATTCAAACGAAGTTTTAATAAATGTTTAACTTAAATGAATTGCATTTAGGCAATAATGCAATAAGAAGAAGTGCAAGTAATCAACAACACAAAGTTCCTTATTAAGTATTTCCTCAGAGATGCATTAAGTAACATTCTTTAAGTTCATGAGAATAATCTTCCATAGAAACAATAAGCAAGTAGCTAAGAATATTTGCAAAGCAGGAACAGTTCATAGTTAATAAGCAAGATGGGAGTTGTCCTCCATATAATTAGTAGTTTGTACCAATGAAGATTTGAGTAAGCAAGCATTAGTTCATTAATAAATGACATTGTAGACAAATAGCTGAAAGATATACTTAAGGTTATTCTGAGTAGTCCTCCAATAGTTTAGGGATATAGCCACTTGTAAAGTAAGTGAGTTTCCGTTCTCCAGTAATCCTCTATGACATGAAGCATACTTGTCTTAGTCCAGAAGGCTAGGACGACATCAGAGTTTGTAGAGCCGGCGTGTCCCAGGAGCCGGCATGCATATTCGGAAGTAGGACCCACATTGCCAGAGCCTGTGGAGAGGTAAGTCTGGCGGAAGTAGCTCCCAGTATCACCGAGCACCCTCTCTCTGGCGCGGTCTCCCTAAATACCATCAGAGCTGCGTCAGAGGGGTGAGGGGTCCGGCTCCGCACAGCGGAGTTCCGAACCTGGAAGTGTTACCACATGACACTATGCTAGGTACTGGAGCTCCGCTACAAACTTCATCCTCTTAAAGTTATCACGTGGTTATCTCTTTCTCAGAGTTCGCTAAGGGGGTGAGGTGGGGACGACGACTATTCTTGGGGGTCAATCATTCACAGGGTAAATTAATTAAAGAGAGAAAATCACTAACATGGCCTATACTGTCACAATTACAATTGATCCAACACGCAGTATTAGTATCACACTTAGGAATAAGGATAACGTATAACCAGACCTTAGAATGGCCGGACTTAATGTACCAGAAAATAGTCTAAATACTAGCTGAGGTCAGGGACACAGAATGAAACACAGTTGCAAGGAATAGCCAATAGTCAGGGATACCAGAAATCAGGAAAGTCAGAACGAAGCCAAAGTCAATAACCAAAGAAACACGATCAGGAACACACTCTCGGATAACCAGCAAAGGGAAACCACGACAGGGCAATGAGTAGAAGAAATGAGTGAGTTAAAATTTCCCTTTTGTGAATCTGATTGGCCATTAGACATGTGCAATTCGTTTTGGATACTTTCGAATGTCCGAAATGCCGAAGTGCCGAATTGCCGAGGTCCCGAAGTTCTGAAATTACTGAATTTACGAAGTGTCAAACTGCCGAAGTTCCGAAGTGCTGAAGTGCCGAAGTTGCTGAAGTTCAGAAGTGTCAAAGTGCCGAAGTACTGAAGTTCCGAAGCACAGTATTGCCTAAGTACTAATATACTTACCCAGTGAAAGAAGAAGAATGTTACATTGTATACAATTTTAAATAAAAAGTATAAATTACAGCCAGGATTCAGCTGTAAGCATTTGCAACACTTACAACAATCAAGTAACATACATTCATATAAAATGTAAGTTACTTAGCCAGTCAATGTAATGACAGGAATGAATAGGTAGATAACTGCCCAACTCCCATGGTATTAGGGAGCTATCTACTAAAAGGCTGAAAGACCTAAATTTTTCTTTCAGCCAAATTTACTAATACTATGTAAAGATTACTTAGTATTAGTAAATTATGCCCTTACTCGCTATACCGCGAGTAGGGGTATGTCTAGTAAACAGCCTGTGGCTGCTCACTGTTAAAAAAAGTTCTTTGGAATTTCCCACGCTGTGTAATTTGACTCATAACTCTCTGATTGGTGGATTAAGTAACTAATCAGAGAGTTATGAGTAAAATTACACAGCGTGGAAAAATTCCAAAGAACTTTCCCACGCTGTGTAAAATGACACAGAACACTCTGATTGGTGGATTTCAAACCAACCAATCAGAGTGCTGTGACAGGTAAATGTAGAGACTTACCTGTCAGTCTCTTCATTTACCTGTCAGAGCACTCTGATTGGATGGCTTAAACCATCCACTAATCAGAGTGCTCTGAGCCTAATTGCAGGGCGGGGCAAGGCTTTATAAGAAAGCCCTGCAGAGAGCCCTGCAGAGCCCATAAGAGCCCTGCAGAGCTCAGTCTGTGCGAAGCCCTCGCTGGGTGAACATGAATTATTCTTTTTTTTTTTTATTGCGTCGGTTATTATGGATTTTTTTATTTGGCCTTTTTTGGGGCTGAAAAAAAGAAGATTTTAGAAGAAAGAAAACATTAAATGGTAAGTTTTATTTTTTTTACAGGTGCTTAGTTAAAGGTCCCCCCTCATTATTTTTAGGGTGAGGGGGGTAGGTAGGGGGTTCATTTTATTTGGGGGAGGGGGTGACTAGGGTTTTGGGGGCACCTGGGGGGGTAACATTTATTTTTAGGGACCCCACCCGCCGCTCAGGGTCTGCAGCATCCACTGGCATGTCGCAAAAGCCCAGCCCTATGGCATAAGACTGCTGAGCAGCACTTCTGCTATTCCTGAAAAGGTGATTTATGTCATGCATAACATATGGAGAGGATGTTTACTTGATATATACATTTCATAATGTGATATCCAAGGATCCTATATTTTTTTGAATATACTTAAAGTCTTTGTTTCTTTATCAAAGAATAGTTTTTCTGCCTTTCTCTCTGCATGACGCAGATAATGAGAGGTTTTTAATTGCAAATGGCAATGGGATATTCCAGATATGGCTAAAAATGATGAATTTCTTAATGTTTAAAATTCCAAAGATACAAGATTGCTTTAATATAAAATGGTAGGAATATTAAGACTATATAGGCTAATTAAAGTTTAAAAAAAAAAAAATAATAATTAGCCTATATAGTCTTAATATTCCTACCATTTTATATTAAAGCAATCTTGTATCTTTGGAATTTTAAACATTAAGAAATTCATCATTTTTAGCCATATCTGGAATATCACATTGCCTTTTGTAATTAAAAACCTCTCATTATTAGAATATTCCTAATAATTTTATAGAATGTTTTATGTAACCAGAATATATAAAAAATCATGTCATTTTATCACAATGGATATCTCTTTAATTATGCCATTTTATCATAATGAATGTCTCTTTAAATTCAGAATAGATATAACAATTAATCAATGAATAATGCTAAAACTATATTCAATCATTTTCTGATGAAGATTACATAAACTGATAAGATCTCTAATATATTCTCTTCATTTTATACATTATAAAAACATCGCTGAGTGAATTAAGGACTGAAAGGACGTTGAAATCCACAGTGGAACGCACTGTGGAACGCACAGCCCCGAAAAAGCTAAACCGGAAGTGACATAACGGCTTACAATGAGGAAGTAAACAGACTCAAAGGAGGTTTGCAACACAGGGTATCTCTGTTTCTATGGAGAATACCCACAAAAATTCAAGCCCACACAGCTGAATCTACAATCAAGAAGGATATTCAAAGCAGGAAAGAGGTCCACAGGAGCAACACAGATTTTTCCAGCTGAAGAAGCCCTTTGGTGAAATGCGTTCTGGAGGAAAAGTGAGCACAGAGACTTTTTTGGATTTTTAGCCGAATAAGTGTTATGTTATTTTTTAAAAGATTTTTTACTATTACTGAATAAATTTTAATATGGTCAATAAATAATTTACTTATATACACTTATGGCTTTTTTCCTGCTGATATAAAGAAGGAATGTGGTCCTTAACCACATATACGCATTGAAGTGAGCCTAAATACCGGCTCTAGGTTTGTGAGTACAAAATTCACTATTTTATATACCACTTATAGCACAGACAATACTGTACTATATACCCCCTTCTATACCTATATAGGATTGGATTGCAGAAATACGAAGAATGGAGAGGGTCGCCTAAACAGACCCTAAGGTGAAAGAATCTGAGCTAGACATTGATAGTTAAAATGTCATGTAGAACTAAAAAAAAAAAAAATCTTATTTTCTTCCATGTTTTTCATATTAAATTATGTTTCATAGCTAAATATTTGATATTAAATGAAAGCCCTGTTTTCCCTGAATGAAATGATATATAATAAGGGTGGGTGCATTTACTATGAAAGAGGTGAATTATGGTTGGACAGACATGTAGCACAAATGCCAGGTTTTGTTTACATTTTGTTTTGTTTACAACGTGTACATTTGGCTTTATCCTTAAGGGGTTATAGGTAGACATGAAATGGTTGACAACGCAAAAGGAAAATATTATTGTTTAAAGGTATACCTGTATTTGGATC
>OW240912.1:243978652-244066906 GCA_933207985.1 Pelobates cultripes | reverse complement strand
TACTCACAAGCATGGGTTGTGCAGAGGGACTCTTAATAGGATGTCCCCATCCTTCTTCCAGCTGTCCTTGTGAAGCCTCTAAAGATTCTGGAGTAAAGATGAGATGATAGACTTCTCTCCAATATAAAAAGGCATTATTAAAGGAAATAAGATAAGCAATGTGCACAGTGTACAATAAAATAAAATTATAATTTGATAAAGGAAAAAAGTCCAAATAAGTCCAAATTGGTCCAATATTGGCACTGCCATACGCATTGTGCTTTCCAATACAGACATCATGCGCTTCACTTCCGGGTCACGTGACCTGTGTCGTTAGGACGTATGGTAGGCATCACTGGAATGCATGCGTGTGATGTGTGCATTGCATTGGGGTATTTTATTCCTGCGCGAAAATTGCGGTGTTGTTCTTATTTTCTTATGTCTACATATATACAAAGTAATAATTTATACCTTTAGAACAAGCACAAGTTGTTCTAAGAATGTTCCCTTGAGCTGGATAATATTATATTAATAATAAATAGGAAGCCAGCTATGGGATAAAAATACATATACATTTGGTGAGTAAAAATGTGTCACTTGGACTAGTAGGAACCATATTTATAATAAATGAAAAGTCAGCTCTAGGATGTTGTGGAATCAAAAAAAATATATATTACTAAAATATTAATAAAAGGTACATAAAATGATTCCATAATGCACCTCCTGGTATAATAATAATAATGAAATGTTAATACAAGGGAATAAATAGTTGTATTGTGCACCCTCCGGAGAGTGTATAAAAACCTTTTAAAATAATGTGGGAGAGTGAATAACAAATGTATCTTTAAAATGTTAACTTTAAAATGTTAATATAAAATCAGACTACAATGTACCTATCAAGTGAGATCTTGAATTTCAATTAGAAGAAATGGCAGACCTCAAAATCGGAGTTTAAGCCATGTGGTATAATGGCATTAAAATTATAAATGAATTTCATTTCTTCTGTTCCCATTTTTCGATTGTAGTCACCCACTCTCCAATCTTTCTTAACTAACTTTAGGGGGCAGAAGAACGGGATTTATGGATTTTGATTATAATAAGTGGTATGTTATATTAAATCATGTTTCATATATAAATATTTGATATGACCTGAAAGCCCTGTTTCTCCTGAACAAAATTATATATAATAGGTGTGGGTGCATTTAAAGAGGTGAATTCTGGTTGAAAAGACATATAGCTCAAATTCAAAGTTTTGTTTATGTTTTGTTTTGATCAGCACGTATACAACTGGCTCAGTCCTTAAGGGGTTAAACTTAGAAGACCAACATAGTTAATTCTAAAACTATAACATATTGAAATTGTATTTTACTCATTGTATTTTGAGTCCTGCAATTACCAAAAATAAACTAGAATCCTAGACACAACATGTATTATGTAAATCAGGAAAAATTTATTTATTTTGAACTACTTTGTGTAGTTGGCAATACTAATTATGCACAAATTAGTATTGCCAACACTGAAAAAATTTGTTTTTTCTATTTGTATTTTTTAATAATAAATGAGAATTTATATATGCCACAATAAGTTAAAGCCCTGTGTTGGTGCAATAAATTAAACAGATTTAAATTGCGGTTGAACACACATTTAGCAAAAATGCTAAACTTTATGCGATCCTTAAATTAAAAACAAGCAAATGAAGCTTGGTACTTAAGGGGTAAATTAATTTTTACATTGATTTTATTTTATTTTTAATCCCCAAATCTGTTTATAAATATAGACATTCTCATTAATATTATGGATACATAGTATTTCTGTATTGCAAAATATATTTATATATTTATACCTCGAGAGAAGGAGTGCCGTGGGCTGGTGTATGCTTCAGCTATCCAGTGCCCTATTTGTTGTATGTTGGAGGAGTTTCTCCTTAGGGATTCAGATGACTTATTCAGTGGCTAGTTTACTGCTGCAGTTTCTTTGTTATTGTAGTCTTTCCCTTGGGTCCATGCAGAGTTGGACAGTTGTTCTGTAATGGACCATAATTTACTATATACCATCTGTGCATATTTCAAAGTCCTGTTGTGAACAGCATGAATGTCGAATGCATGACCTAAGCCAAATAAAATGTGGCATTGGATTGTTTGGCAAATACTATTTTGTTTCATGGTTTAATGGTTAAATATTGTTTGTCCCTTCTTCTTAATTTCACATTTATTTTGTTTTGTTTTTTTCCTCTTGTAATTTCTCTTTGTTTTTTAATTGGCTAGGGAACTAATAAGCTAGTGTTATAATATAAATAAAAAAATTGTATTATGGAAGTTAAACTAGAGAATGAGAATTTTGAATGCTTCAATTATCCAGCAGAAAGGTATACGTATAGCACATGAAAGATGAATGTTTAACAGACTTAATGCACTCCTTTTAAGTTCATTAAAATGTGAAAAGCGTGACAAAAGAAAGAAAAATAAATACAAACTTATATAAACCATAATCCTAGCCAGGTGAAGCTCTTATTCTTGCAGCACATTTTAAATGAACAATCCAAGAAATATAAAGACCAGTGGTTTTGTAAGGAACACACATTATAAGGAGTCCAACCATTTTAGAATACTTTTAGTTTTGACCTAGTGTCCATCTAGCAACTCCCCAAATCCACTACACCTAAATGAGAGCCAGAAGTTATTTTCACTGACCTAAGATGCAAGAGATCAGCTGATGCTGTCAGCCAATGCACTAGCCCAAAAGTACAGGGATTGGGAAGCAATGACGATAGTATTCATCAGCTAAAATGCATAGAACAAAAGCAAAACAAAGGTTACCTGAACACTACCCCTACTCCCTATGAACATTTAAATAACAGGAGGTTTTAGTACCACCAAAATAGCAATTAAAAGCTCATTATTTATATTATTATTATGTTATTATTTATATAGCATCAACAAATTCCACAGCGCTTTACAGTGGGTGGACGAACAAACATGTAGTTGTAACCAGACAAGTTGGACACACAGGAACAGAGGGGTTGAGGGTCCTGCTCAATGAGCTTACATGCTAGAGGGAGTGGGGTAAAGTGACACAAAAGGTCACAATAGTATTAGACCAATGACAGTTGCAAGAGAGGAATCAATCGGGAGCTATTAACAGTTTAATGGATATGCTTTTATGAAGAAGTGGGTTTTTGATGATTTTTTTGAAGGAGTGGAGACTGGGTGAGCATCTAACGGAGAAGGGAAGTGAGTTCCACAGGAACGGTGCAGCCCTCGAGAAGTCTTGAAGGCGAGCATTAGAGGTGGGAGTACGGACAGAAGATAGACGTAAGTCTTCACTAGAGCACAAGGGACATACTTGTGTATTAGGGAGGGTAGATAGATGGGAGCAGCATTATGTAGAGATTTGAAAGCAAGAACCAGAATTTTACATTAAGCCCTATATCTTATTATTATTATTATTATTATTATTATTATGTTATTTATATAGCGCCATCAAATTCCACAGCGCTTTACAATGGGTGGACAAACAGACATGTAGTTGTAACCAGACAAGTTGGACACACAGGAACAGAGGGGTTGAGGGCCCTGCTCAATGAGCTTACATGCTAGAGGGAGTGGGGTAAAATGACACAAAAGGTAAGGATAATATCAGACTAGTGACAGTGGCAGAAGAGGAATCAGTCGGGAGCTATTAACAGTTTAAGTTATACGCTTTTATGAAGAAGTGGGTTTTTAACGATTTTTTGAAGGAGTGGAGTGAGCATCTTACAGGAAGCCAATGTAGGGACTGACAGAAGGGTGAGCCAAGGGCAGTACGGGCAGACAGGAAGATGAGCATCGCCGCAGCATTCATTATGGACTGTAACGGTGCAAGTTGGGAGCACGTAAGACCACTAAGAAGCGGATTACAGTAGTCA
This sequence comes from Pelobates cultripes, assembly GCA_933207985.1. Taxonomy (NCBI): domain Eukaryota; kingdom Metazoa; phylum Chordata; class Amphibia; order Anura; family Pelobatidae; genus Pelobates; species Pelobates cultripes. The sequence continues at coordinate 244,063,023 of OW240912.1, read as the reverse complement.
AGGCGAGAAAGGATAGTGGAATAGACCAGCACCTTAGTTGCATCTGGTGTTAAGTAGGGCGATAGACTGAACATGAGGCGTAAAGGAGAGGTCTAGTCAAATAGAGCACCCAGGCAGCGAGCCTGAGTGGTGGAGCTGATGGTAGCACCATTGACTTGGAGGGAGACAGACACAGGAGTAGCAACACTTGAGGGAGGAAAGACCAGAATTTCAGTTTTGGTCAAGTTGAGTTTAAGGAAGTGGGCAGCCATCCAGTTAGAAATAGCAGAGAGGCAGAGAGATCAGGAGAGGACAGATAGATTTGTGTGTCATCCACATAGAAATTATATTGGAAGCCAATGGAGCTAAGGAGTTTACCAAGGGAGGCAGTATAGATGGAGAACAGTAGGGGACCAAGGACTGAACCTTGGGGGACACCAACAGAGAGGAGTTGGGGAGAAGAAGTAGAGCCAGAGAAAGAAACACTGAAAGAGCATTGGGAGAGGTAGGAGGAGCACCGATATTGCACAGGATGAGAAGAAGCTGTTGATGATTAACAGAGGCAAAAGCCGCAGAAAGGTCAAGGAGAATTAGGATAGAGCAGTGACCATGAGATTTTGCAGCGAGTAGATCAATGGATACTTTGGTCAGTGCCGTTTCTACAGAGTGCTTAGTGATCTACGGAGCAGGTGGTGAGGACTGGAGCAGAGCAGAAACCTCTTCCACTGTAGCGTGTTTGAATGAACATAGAACAGCAGAGGGATTGAGGTTAGGGGAAGTATTGTACGGGGAAGAAGAAAGATGGAGGAGGAACAATAGGGCGAAGAAGAGAGTTAAATGTGTGAAATAGTAATTTGGGTTCATGGGAGAGTGTGGCTATGTGATGTTAACACTGTGCTCACTGAGCCTACATGGGTATTAGAAATGCCTCACTTTTGAGGGCCCCAAAAAGTTCAAAATGAGTGTCCGGGGTTTCTGTATCTCTCATGCAGAGAGAACTGTCCTGGAGAGATCAGCCTGATTTGCAAATGGTATAGGTTCTCTTTGTAATGGAAATGGTAATGTAATATGTGAGTGGGACTGCGGTTGTTCTGATAAATTTTAGGTGACAATCACAATTTTTTTGACTAAACTGTAATTTTTGAGACATGAACGGGAACTAACCTAAAGGAAAGCTACTGAGTTTCTATAAGCTTTTGCCTCTTCTCAGAGTTCTCATATTCTATGTTATCATGCCTACCCATTGTCCTCTGCCTCAATTTGTTTCCTGCTTAGAGGTGGGGCTTTATAAGTCTCACTCTAAACAGCCCTGGAATCACATGTTTGCTTTTTCTAATCAGAGCTCCATCAGGTCAAAATTTAGAACATCTATCCATTTGTATTGGACTTTTTGGTATCTGTTTAGAAGGAGTGCTATAAGTATCATGATGGATTTGGGACGGAGCTTTTGGAGTTTGTGTTGCTCCATTTACCTCTCTCTCAATTTTACAATATAAAAAATCTCTTAAGCACTTACCTAACCCATAAATGCCATTACTGTGTTCCATGTCATCCCATGTGGACTTAAAAGCTGTTAAGGTGGCATAGAATGCCATAACAGTTTGTAGCTCCCCCAACTCAGACAGTCCCCCTCTGTCAAGTCTTGCCCTTCTGGGCCATGTGATCACATGGCCGCAATAGCAAGCTGAAGCATTGCCTGCAAGGGGACTGCCTAGGTTGTCAGGCAGTCCTCCAAACATGGAATTATAGTGAAAAAATAAAATAATAACATGCCTTAGATATATATATATATATAGATATATATATATATATATATATATCTAAGGCATGTTATTATTTTATACTGTCTATGCTATGTATCACATGGAGCTTCTGTGTAAGCATCCAATCGCCTGACCTATGCCTGTAATGCTTGTCAATGAAAAAATAAAGAATTATTAAAAATATATATATATGAATGCTAACTTTGGCCAGAGTTTGTGACTACGTGGCTACTAAAAAAGACTGGACATTCCACATTTTGAATTCCCTAGGTTGTCTAATTTTTTAAATGGTATCGCAAGATGGCGGTAATTATCATTCCCTGGACTGTCATACGCAGTGGTATATTTACCACTAGGCACCCCCCCTCCTAATTAAAATTTTCCCCACCTCTTCCTGTCAAGGCCGCACTTTGACTGACAGACACTCACTCACTGACAGATGCAAACTCTCACTGATAGATGAATAAACTCATTGACAAACACACACTCTCATATACACTGACAAACAATAAAATACACACACACTTACTGTTTTGACACACTGATAGACAGACACAAACTATTACTCGGACACACACTGACAGACTCACACTCACTGACAGACTTACTGACAGATGCACACTCTCACTTACAGATGCACGCACACACTGACAGACGCACACACTCACTGACCGACACATACACAGTGACTGACCAACACACACACACATTCACTCACATACACACACGCACACATTTCCACCAACACTCACAATTTTTTAAAATTTTTTATTTTATTTTAAATCCACCCAGCCTCCCTGGGAGAGCTGGAGTGGATTGCTTACCTGCGGTCCAGCGGACAGGCTGAGTAGACGGCGAGGGAGCATTAATCTTCCTGCTTATCTTCCTTGTGCGCCGCTTAGTGATGCCGGGAGCTGGAGTGACATCATATTCTGGCTCCCGGCTTCATTAAGCAGTGCATGAGGGATCTGAGCAGGAAGAGCTCAGGGGAGCATGCTCCCTCGCTGCCCGCCACCCGCCTTTTGAGGGGGGCTCTAAAGTGGCCAGCCGGCCTGCTCTTGAGCCCCCCAGGACACAAGGCAAACAAGGGATCTGCCTGGGTGTTTGAGGGCGGATTTTTTGATATTTTTGGCTGATATTAATTTTTTTAGTTAATGAGCATTCTCCTCAAGTTTGATTTACAGAGCATTTTTTTCCCCTCATCCTTAATATTAGTTATTGGCTATATACTAAGACAAACTAAGGCAAACCTTTTCCCCTTTCTACCCTGTCTTACTGTGTCTATGTTCTTATTATTGGTGGGGTACTTCTACACTTTTACTACGAGTTTGTTTTGTATCTTGGGTGTTTATTTTCCAATGATTATTTGTTTATTGAAAATCTTTGCTAAATGTGAAAATAAAAGTGACAATACTTTTACATGTAACGAGCTTCAGTGAATTACAGAATACAGCTGAATATGCACCAACCGTGTTAAGCAGGCCTGGACTGTGCAATGTCAATGGGCCATAATAATCAGGTGGCTGTGGCCTAATTTTTATACAAGGGTATTTATTTTAAAACAATAAATTTAGACAAAAATAAACAAAAATGAAAGCTCTTCAAATGGCAATGTTTTTTTTTAAAATTATTTTTATTGAGTTATAAAAAATTTAACAAAGACCATGAAGTGAGTAAACAATCCTCCCATATAGCATCCAGAAGACATCTTAATATTCCAATAATACATACATACATACATAAAAGATATATATCACAATTACTCAATCACCAAGGACAAATAACACAAACGAGACAAATAATATTGATCGTTCTACATCACTAGGTAGTACCCAGTCAGAGATCCCATCGTTATTACCCATAAATGATTAAAGTGTGTGTCGGGCCAAAGACAACATCAAACAAATGGTTACTCAAAGGTATATGATTCCTCGCTCTTATTCCACCCTACTATCCTTATCAGGGAACCTCTTTATTTGTCAGAATAGATTATATCACCAATTTTAAAAGATATTTGTCCTTTCTATAAAAGTAGCATATAAATCCAATGTTCTCAACTTAGGAAATAAAGTCATAGAGTATACAGCCTTTTCCCTTGATATCACTTGGTTCTTAAGCTGAGCCTTGGTAGGAACCTCAATGCTTCGCCAGTGTCTCGCTATAAGGGTCTTAGCTGCCATTAAACATTGAATAAGGGCCATATCAGATTTTTGATTCATGTCTGGTCCCATTATATGTAATAAAGCCAGTTCTGCCTTTTGTTCAAATCGTTTATCCCCTAGTAGATGGATGAGACTAAAAGTCAAATTCCATAGAGATTTAATTCTGGGGCAAGACCACTAAATGTGTAGCATTGATCCATGAAGATGGAAACAACGCCAACAATTAGGCTGATTGGTCTGTGAGATTTTTACCAGAAGCAATGGGACCATATACCATCTGTATGCCACTTTAATGAATGTTTCTAAAATATTGAGACAGTGGATATATTTTTTTGTCTTCTGAAAGGACTTGCACCAAATATCTAGTGGAATATTAACCTCTAAATCCAATTCCCATTTTATTAATGGTTTAGGCATTGCCTGAGATCCAGGTGAACTTGATAATTCTGCAGCAATCGATATCACATTTTTAACTTCACACCCTGTGAAGATTTTAGTGATCAGACTCCCTACTCTACCATCAAGAAATAACAAGTTGTCTTTAAGAAAACTCTTCATACGGAGAAAGGTAAAGACTTCTCTAGGTGATAAATCAAATGTTAATTTTAATACTTCAAAACTTATCATTTGTTGACTATTGTACATATCCGATATTAAATAAAGGAAATCTCTATACCAATTGTTTAAATTAATGTCTGGCAAGATTTGTTCTAGAGTTGCAATATGAATTTTCCCTAAAATGTTATTATTAAAATTTAGTTTTTTCTTAATAATTTTCCATTCTTTAAAAATTTGGCGGAGAATTAGAGGAGTATTAGTTGATAGATTAGCTGAGTTATTGTTATTTTCATCACCCCATAGAAGAGATTCAACATTTTTAACTCCACTTCTGTGAGCCTCAATTTTATACCATATTTGACTTTAGGCTTCCTTAATTTGTAGTCTTCTAGCATGAACTAATATATTTGTCACGTCCTGTTCCTCGCTGCGGATCATTCTGGCACTGGCTTCTGGTATCTGGTATCTTTTTGCTGTCCTTGCTTGGTTTTTCTGGTTTTCTGGTCTATGTCTGGTTTTCTTTGTTGCTGGGTTTCTGGGTTCATTCTTATAGTCTGTCCCTGGATTTCCCAGTCTCTTGGATTCACTTAAATGTTTGTTTTATGTTGCCACACCCGTTTGTTTTCCACTTTGCTTTTGTTTCAGCTTGGACCTGCAGCAGTATTTCATCTCTCTGCCCTTTCTTGCAGGTAAGTGCTATTGTGGTATAGTGTGGTTGTTTTGGTATACATTAGGCAGTGTAGGACCTGCCAGATATGGGGTACATTGGCGTTGTTGGCAGGCTTGTGCAATGTATGATCATATAATGTAACTAAATCCCCATACTTTTCATAATTAGTGCTTAGCTATGTTTCCTTTTGTTTTACCTTGTATCTCTTGTCTTGTTTTACTTTGTCTTGTAATCCCAGTCCATGTACAGTCCTGTTTAGTCATGCCCATGTTATGTTCTTGTTTTCCTCATGTCTTGTGTACATGTTCTAGGTTATGCTTTCTGTCCTGCTCCGGTTCTGGGTTGTCCTAGTTTTGTCTTGTTTTCATGTATGGTGCCTATTTCTAGTTTTGCCCTGTTCTCCTAGTTTTGTCTTGTTCTCATGCATGGTGCTATCTCTAGTCTTTCCTTGTTCTCCTAGTTTGGTCTTGTATGGTGCCTTGCTTTCCTAGTCCTGTCTTGCTTCAGTATTGGATACATCCCTGCTGCAGAGCCTCCCTATTCAGCTCCTGGGAGGTCTGCTTAATTATCTGCTCCTAGTTCCTGGGATCCGCATAAGCTGAAAAATTGGTCTCCATAGTGCGTGATGGGTCCGTTGTAATTACCAGGCACAAATAAGAGAGTTCCTTATTAGTCCAGATAAAATTATATTCTTTTTTCAAAGAAGATAATATATTACTTTGGATATTTAATACCATAGCAGTTGTTTTACTTATATTCAATTTATAATTAGAAACTGAACTGTAGTTTTCGAATTCCTGCATTAAAAAGGGTAAAGAGGTATACGGATCAGTGATAGGAATTAATATATCGTCCGCATATAGACAGATTTTCCCATCATTCTCTTGTATCCCCATTCCCTTAATCGACTTGTTGCTCCTGATATTATTAGCTAATGGTTCAACTGATAACACATATAATAATGGTGAGAGAGGACAACCCTGTCGGGTTCCATTGGAGATAGTAAACCATTCAGAGCATAAATCTCGACCCACTATTCTGGCCGTAGGATTGGAGTACATTGTGCCCACAGCATCAAGAAACCAACCATTCAATCCAACTTGTTCCAGGGTGGACCGAAGAAACTCCCATCCGACCCTGTCGAAGGCCTTCTCCGCGTCAACCGCCAGGGTCAGGAGGGGAACCCCCCCAGTCCTAGCCCAATCCAAAACATCCAAGACTCTGCAGGAGTTATTAGAAGATTGTCTGCCCATCATAAATCCTATCTGATCTGGATGGATCAATGTCGGTAGAATTATTTTTAACTTTTTGGCCAGAACTGCCGCATATAATTTGATATCCACATTAATCAGCGAAATAGGGCGATAATTATTTATCTCAGTAGGTAACTTATCTTGCTTCAGGATAGGGGTAATATGGGCCCGTAACAAGTCCAAAGAGGCATGACCCTTATTTGCTAATTCATTAAAAGTATCCACAAGTAATGGTATTAACTTTTTTTGAAAACTTTATAAAATAAATTTGAATATCCATCCGGGCCTGGGGCTTTACTACTTTCCAATCTACTTATCACAAGATCTACTTCTTTAGCCGTGATAATTCTATTTAAGTAAACTCTTTGCCAGGCTGAGATTTTTTTCAAGTTGGAATTTTTTAAATATTCCTCTATCAGACCTCCCTTTGGTGTGTAATTCAGATTGTATAGTTTCTCATAGAAAGATCTAAATCTCTTTGCTATATCCTCCGGTTTATAAATATTATTATCACCCTCTCTTAATTTGAAGATCTTGTGATCTATTTCTCGTTACCTTAATTTGTTCGTTAAAATTGAATCTGCTCTATTTCCCTTATAATAATGTCTAGTGTTAAGTTTCTTTAGTTTATTTTCTATTTTAATCCTAGTTATATTATTAATCTTCTCCTGGCATTCCTTAATATCACAAGTCTAATATTATGTTTATTTGCAGTAGACAAATTATAAAATGTAATGCAAGGATCTGCTCATTCACTATCCCTCTGTAGTTTCTGTTGACTTGCCAATTGAATCCAATAACCTTGAATTACCACTTTAAATGAACACCAAAGACATTCCTTGGATATTTCATCAGATGAGTTCTCGGAGACAAATACTTTCATTAACCTTTTTATCTGCTCAATGTTAGCTTTATTTTTCACTAAATAGTTAGGGAGTCTCCAAATCGAAGGAATCTTAATTTGTCTATCCGCCACTTCAGTTATGACCAGGTCATGATCAGACCAGGTATTTTCTAGCATATTAATTGTTAATATGGCTTTTGAGAAACTCAAATTTCCCAAAAACATATCTGTTCTGGCTGAGGAGTTATGGGGGATTGATCTGTGTGTGTAATCCTTGTCGTTGGGATGAAAAAGTCTCCAGCAGTCATAAAGCTCTGACTTTTTTATAGCTCTATTGAAGGCTGCTGCCTGTTTCTTTAAGTCTTTGTCTATTTGTTGATGCTTTGCTAATTGCTTATCCATTTGGGTGTCTAAAATACAATTAAAATCCCCCGCAATTGTTAATCTTCCCTTTTTAACTTGTTCAACCAGATTAAAAATTTTCACAAGAGTTTTTATCGGATCTTTATTAGGTAGATAGACATTAACCAGTGTATAATCTATTTTGTTCAAACTTCCGACTAATAATATAAATCTTCCTTGAGGATCTAATAAGCTATATGTGCAGTCAAATTTAGTGTCTTTGGCAAATAAAATTGACACCCCACCTTTTTTTTCCCTTCAAGAGAAGCAGAGTTTATTAAAGGGTATTTTTTATAATATCACAGGGCCTTTGCCCCCCTAATCCAATGTGTTTCCTGAATGAAAGCCACCTGAATTTTTTGTCTGATTAAAGTTTCATATAAAAAACCTCTTTTCATAACTGAATTGAGGCCCTGGACATTTACGGAAAGCATTCTAACCATATTGGTATCTAGTTTCTATTTTAGGGATCTCTGACCAAACAATCCAAATACATGACAAATAATTACATAAACATAACACAAAAGCAGACAACATGGCAATCATATCAATCTTAAGCTTGGGACAGAAAAACTGAGCCAAGCACTGGGTACCCATTTGGAGACCCACAGATAGGATTAAGAAGACTAGAGTGGTCCATGGGAGGAAAGCAGCAAAAAAAAAAAAAAAAAACCTTATAAAGTAAACTTACAACCCCTTAGTGCACCACAATTACCAAAGTAACAGTGATTCTCATATTTAGATTTTAGTTTCATTAGTAACGATATCTCTCAAATATACTAATAAGTGCAGCGAGTAATATAGCATACCCAAAATGCGTTAGGGATTTTCACCAAAAAATTATACCCATCTCTTTTGGGAAAAAAAACAAAAAACCTTATAAACTGAACTTACAACCCCTTGGTGCACCACAATTATCAAAGTAACAGTGATTCTCATATTTAAATTTTAATTTAATTAGTAACGATATCTCTTAAACATACTTCTGAGTGCAGTGAGTAATATAGCATACCCAAAATGCATTAGGGGATCTCACCGAAAAGTTATAACCATCTCTTTCAGAAAAAAAAATAAAAAATAAAAAAAAACCTTGTAAACTAAACTTACAACCCCTTAGTGCCCCACAATTACCAAAGTAACAGTAATTCTCATATTTAAATTTTAGTTTCATTAGTAACAATGTCTCTTAAATATACTTCTGAGTGCAGTGAGTAATATAGCATACCCAAAATACATTAGAGAATTTAAAATAAAATGAATCTTGTAGCTACTCAAGTATAAGACCGTTATTTAGTGCATTGGCTTCATCATTATCAAAGTGCCATATGAATATACTTCTAAGTACTGATACTTAGGCTTAATATACAATGCCTGACATACAATATATATATATATATATAATACACAAACCCCCCCCCCCAGCAGCACCCCCATTTATGCATGTTAAGGTGAGTGCAGCCAACCCCCTCTTGTTTTATATATATATATATATATATATATATATAATGTCATCCCTTATGTGAAATGCTGTCAGATCATTTGCCAAAAATTACAATTTTCATTTGTGTTTACTTTTATCAAGAATATGCGTCACGTATATACTTCTAAATGCAAGTATGTCAGATTTAAGTACTATAGTAAAGAGATAAAAAAAAAAAGAATATTATTATCCCCTTCCCCCATAACTCTAAAACGCTGCAAAGCTATAACTTATTGTCTTTTAGCCAGACAAGGACTTGTTCTAATGTTGAAAAGGTCTTCCAGATGTCCCTATAGTAAATTTGTAGAGCTGATTGTTGGTTCCATTTAAATTTAATATTGTATTTCTCTAAATACGGAAACACTAGCGAAAATAGATTTCTTCGTTGTCGTGTAAGAAAAGAGACATCCGTTAATACTTTTATTGCCTTAAATTTTTCTTGCTCGATGACGATGTTCCTTGCCGTCTGATACACCTTGCGTTTAAAGTCAAATGAGAAAAAAGATGCAATGACATCTCTCGGAAATTTTTGGTCTTGCTTCTTTTGAAAAAGGCGATGAAACCGAGACAATTTGTTATCGTATTGCTCAGAGGATAATCCCATGCAGCCAAAAAACTCCTTTAAATAATCCTGAAGTTTATCCTCTGTAATATCCTCTGGTATATTTCTAAATCTTAAATTCAAACGTCTAGATCTGTCTTCCAGATCACACAGTTTATCTTCCAGTATAACATATTTTTCTGTCAGCTTAGTCTGTGCTTCCTTCAGGTCTTGTAGCTGTTGATCCACATTTTCCTGTCTATCCTCTATTCTCTGCAATCTCCCCGCCAGAGAGGATAAGTCCTTCTTGATATCTAGAAATTTTTCCAACAAATCAAATTTAATATCCATAGAAAGATCTTCCATGCATGCCTTTAGGAAGGAGGGTGTTACCATTTCTCTTTCTTTAATCATTAAGGGTGAGGAGTTTTCCCCAACTTGAGTGGGGTCTAAAATGGAGTGTTCCAAAACCTCTTGGCCTTCCTGAGGTACAAAAAAGGCGGAAAGACGTTTCTCTGATTTCTGACCTTTTTTATCCATTTTAGAAAGCACTTTATTATCTTCCTTTTTTCTAGACGTCATGTCTCAGTGCTTAGTATGCTTAGTAAGTTTACAACACTTTCACTTCACAATACTGTATAAATCTTACTCCTTATCTCCTCAAGTTCTTGAATATTCAGAGTAATCAGAGAGTCTAAGGGCCCACAGGGGGGTCTACCAAGAACTTTTAAACCAATCTTTTTATGTAAAACTTCAAGGAGGCAGGAAGAGATGATACAAAAAAGGTTACTAATAAAAAGAGCAACCTACTCCTCCTTTTCCTTATTCCTTTCATACTCTCTTACTCTCTTTCCTTATGCTTTACAAATGTTCAGTAATTAAACTTGATGGCAGTTAATACTCCTTATATCCCTTCTTTCTTATTTCATGCGGGAAAACATACATAGCATCCGTTTCTCCCAGAGGCATAAATTACTCCTCACCTCATTAAAACCCTTCTCCTTCCTCCACCACTCCGACAGCTTCCGGCACTCTCATGCTCCCAGTGTCCCCACAACAAACCAGGCAGAAGCGGATAGAAAAAGTCTGAACAACGGGTTTACCGAGGAAATCCAGCCAGAGAATCCAGCCTTAATCCAACCTTAATCAGTCCCGCACAGCATACAGGAGACTTCCAGCTGCGATTACTTATCGGATGGCGTGCAGCCTCTCTCCTTGCGGCAACTATCTCCTCTCATCGACCCGCCAGTCTCCAGCACCTCCCCTCCCTACGTGAATCGTGTCACATAATCACAGCCTGCAAATGGCAATGTTTTTATCCAAATCTGCCAATATAAACTCATTAGGTACCCTGTTACTGGTTGGCATACAACGCCAACCATTTATATTGCATTCCCTGATTCACTCCTGTGAACCTTGGATGTTAAAATTGTTTTCATGGTTGGTGGTGTTATGACTGTAAATAGTATAGATGTTTTGCTGTTTGCAACTGTAACTTGTTACCTTCAAATGTTTATTCCTAGAGTTGTGCAAACTCTACAATTACACCAGAAAAAAAACATACATGTAAAGTGGTGTTATAATCAGAAGTCAGTCTGCAAACCTTTCTAATAAAGAGGTAAATTTTAAAAATACATATCGTTTTTGTGACTCGGTCTCAAATCGTTTTTTAGATATACTTTTTCCAGCAACTAGCAAATTCCAGATGCTTGTTTCATGTAGGTATTGTTTTAACTACTTAAGTACCGATCTAGCATTTTTCTTTTGAATAACAAGAACTATATTTGATATGTTTTTTCTTGTAGACATTGCCTGCTGAGAAATTTGTGAGAACATTTGTTGCTTGGCATCAGTGTCCCATTTTTCCAGAGCAATGCAATCAGCACATGACTTAAATCATTCACCATGCAGTGTGTATAGACTTGAAAAATAAAATTAAATATCAGATCTTTATCAAATACAGTAGATGCTAAGTTCTAAAACAGCTAAACCATTATTTTTGTGTAATCAATATGTGAATAACTGCAATTCACTACTACAAATATGTCTACAATAACTAGGCTTAATAAATATATTGACATAATGTCAATAACAAGTGGTGTGACAGACATAATGGGAATTAAAGGTTTTCTTTCCCTTAGAATTTGCCACAAATTGTGATAAAGTGACATATTTGTGCAAGGCTTACAGTAATTGTCTCTAATTTGAATAAAATACTAACCAGATTTGATAGGCATAGGTCAAACCATAAAGCATAACACAATTAATGTTCCTAATATTGAAACTATTTGCAGAATATTCAACACAAATTACAGTTGGTATTCATGTCTGTGGACTGTTTAGATTACACAGGAGTCTGTCTCTCTGCTGCTCATTTTGTTTTTGAAGCTTTGTATGAGCACATCCCATATCGTCATGCAACACCTGCTCAAATTTCTTCAACCAACACTTGACAACGCAAGTCTTTTCCCATTTAATTTGTTTCTATTTTCTGACTAATTACAATTTCCAGTGGCTTTCTAGGTTCAAGTGTTCCAATTGTTAAAGGACCGTTCTGACTTTTTTGACATTTATTAAAGGGACACTATAGTCACCTGAACAACTTTAGCTTAATGAAGCAGTTTTGGTGTGTAGAACATGCCCCTGCAGCCTCACTGCTCAATCCTCTGCCATTTAGGAGTTAAATCCCTTTGTTTATGAACCCTGGTCACACCTCCCTGCATGTGACTTGCACAGCCTTCCATAAACACTTCCTGTGAAGAGAGCCCTATTTAGGCTTTCTTTATTGATAAGTTCTGTTTAATTAAGATTTTCTTATCCCCTGCTATGTTAATAGCTTGCTAGACCCTGCAAGAGCCTCCTGTATGTGATTAAAGTTCAATTTAGAGATTGAGATACAATTATTTAAGGTAAATTACATCTGTTTGAAAGTGAAACCAGTTTTTTTTTCATGCAGGCTCTGTCAATCATAGCCAGGGGAGGTGTGGCTAGAGCTGCATAAACAGAAACAAAGTGATTTAACTCCTAAATTGCAGTGAATTGAGCAGTGAAATTGCAGGGGAATGATCTATACACTAAAACTGCTCTATTTAACTAAAGTAATTTAGGTGACTATAGTGTTCCTTTAACTACGTTAACATGTGTGTGTGTGTGTGTGTATAATGATGGGTTAGTTTTGTGGGGCTATCTTAAATATCCAGTAGAACTGGGTGTAAACAGCATTTTTAGTTTTTAAAATTTAAAGGAACACTATAGTGAGGAATACAAATATGTATTCCTAACACTGTGCCACTCAGACAACTATTTAAAATCTGCCACACCGTGTGAGGGATTGAAAGGTGAGTATTACTTACCATTCAGCCCTCACCTTGCCGGTCTCCACTATTGCATTCTGCCACTTTAGCTAACTTCATCAGTTTAGATCAGGGGTCCTCAAACTCCGCCCCCCCAGATGTTGCTGAACTACAACTCCCATGATTCTCTGGCTATCTATGTAATTCAAAGAATCATGGGAGTTGTAGTTCAGCAACATCTGGGGGCCGGTGTTTGAGGACCCCTGGTTTAGATGATTTCAGCTAAACCAATGTTTCCTCATAGTGCATATTCACGAAAAAAACATTGCACTGCGCCAATCAAATGATCTATTTAAGAGCATTGAAGAGCCTGTTTTAATTCTACTATAAGAGCAGAAGTGCCACTAGTGACTTTAAGTAAAATAGCCACTAGAGGCATGTTAATCCTGTAATGTAAACATTGCCATTCCTACAGTTGTTTTCATTTACAGTGTCAAACAGACAGGCATGTGGCGCCCAGACTACTTCATTGAGATGAAGTAGTCTGTGTGCCTTTGGTATACCTTTAATTTAACGTAAACTTAAATTACCAAGTCTATGAGAAATCCAACTAAATATTATTTAAAAAACATAACAACCTATCCCATCCATTTTACTTTTCTCCATCTTTTTTCCTTGACTCCTTTTTACTTTTTCACCTCTCCCTGTTCTAACTTCATCCTTATATAAGGGACTGTTTTGCTTATTAATTTGTAGATTGATGTCCTCCACAATAGTCAACATTGTTTACAGGGGTTTTCTTCAAATATATGCAATTGTTAAGGGTTTACTGTTTATTGTATTTCCTTTGAATGAGCTCTGTATATTTCTGATCATTTAGTAATTTTTTATTTTTTGAGTTTGACAAAGTTTGTGTCTATTGGCAATCAACTGTTTCTGCCTTTACTAATAAATACATAAAAAAAAAAAAAAGTACATCCTTTTCATCTCTTTCAACTCAAGGGATGGCTAAGTGGACAGTGTCAGCTTAAAGCGGCACTGTCATTCCGAACTTACCTTTCCCCAATCGATTCCTTTTATCTCCCTCTGTCACTATCTGTTCTTCATTTCTTCCTGTCTGCTCTAGTTTTCTTTAAAACATAAGACAAAGTAGAGACTACTTGTCTTATGGAGGTTTTTTACGTCTGACCATATCTCACCAGCGGAGGAGCAAAGTGTGCTTCATTTCCGGTGGTGAGAGAAATTTTCCCACAATAGACAGGGCGCTGGCAAAACTACCGAATTGCATCCTAACAGAATGAGAACAGTTTCTCCATTCGTGTTAGGACGCAATTGGGGACTTTGTTCTGATCAGAATTTCATTTGAATGAATGAAACTCCGATCTGATTCATGCCGCGGCTGCATCCCACGGAATTAGGGAGCTATCTACCAATAGGCTGAAAGACCTAAATTGGTCTTTCAGCCACATTTACTAATAGTAAGTAAAGATTACTTAGTATTAGTAAATAGTGATGTCCCGAACGGTTCGCCACAGATGGCGAACATATGCGCTGTTCGGTCCGCCCCCTATTCGTCATCATTGAGTAAACTTTGACCCTGTACCTCACAGTCAGCAGACACATTCCAGCCAATCAGCAGCAGACCCTCCCTCCCAGACCCTCCCACCTCCTAGACATCTCAATAAGAATGCAGCTTCACAATGAATGTAAAATGGATGCTGTCCAGGAGGTGGGAGGGCCTGGGAGGGAGGGTCTGCTGCTGATTGGCTGGAATGTGTCTGCTGACTGTGAGGTACAGGGTCAAAGTTTACTCAATGATGACATAGGGGGCGGACCGAACAGCGCATATGTTCGCCGTCCGTGGCAAACCGTTCGGCGAACCGTTTAGGACATCACTGTTAGTAAATTTTGCCTAATGTCTAATAAACAGTGAGCAGTAAAAAAAACCCTAGTACCTAGTACCACCTCGACCCCTGAGGCAACGGGTGGGGGCCCTAAGGACATTGATGGGGGGAACCTATTGTCCTCCCCCCTGGCCCCCAACCCTGAGCAGTGGGGGGGGGCATAAATGATAATGAGGGGAGGGACCTATTGTCCTCCACACCTGGTCCCCACCCCTGAGCGGCGGATGGCGGCCATGAAAGACATTGAGGGGGGGACCTATTGTTCTCCACCCCAGCAGCCCCCACCCCTGAGTGGTGGGTGGGGGCCATGAAAGACAATGAGGAGATGGGAACCTATTGTCCTACCCCCCCCCGGCCCCCACCCCTGACACAGAGCACTCTGATTGGATGGATTTCAAGCACTCTGAGTGGATGAATTGGATGGAGTTCTTTGGAATTTTCCCACGCTGTGTAAAATGACACAGAGCACTCTGATTGGATGGATTTCAAGCCATCCAATCAGAGTGTTCTGAGCCTAATTGCAGGGTGGGGTGCCCTCGCCGGGTGAAGATGGATTCATTTTTTAGCGTCTGGTTCTTTTCTTTTTCGTCTGATTATTTTTTGCGCTCTGGTTTTTTTATTTTTTTACAAGTTCGACAGGTATTATGGTTTTTATTTGGCCTTTTTTGGGGCTGAAAAATTAAGATTTTAGAAAAGAGAAGACATCAAATGGTAAGTTTTTTTTTTTACAGGTAGTTATTTTATTCCCCTCACTAATTTTAGGGTGGGGGGGTAGTTAGGGGATTCTTTTTTTATTTGGGTGGGAGGGTGACTAGGGGCTTGACCCCCAGAGTGAGGGAGGACATGGGGGACTTTACATATTACAAGGAGGGAGCTGCGTGCCGGTAGCTCCCTCCTTGCAATAAACTGAACAAACGAACGAACAAACGAACACTGATATTCAGTGTTTGTTTGTTTGTCTGACATTTCAATTCATTCATTCGTCTTTCTGATGAATGAATAGATGAAATTCCTGTTCGTAGCCCAAGTGTTTAACTTGGCATGTGCGGTAATCTCACAGTGCTATCTAGTGTGAGCAGAGGACATGTCCCACAGGGACTTCATCTACCAACACAAAGATGGCGGCGCCCTAAATATAGGTCGGGGTAGAAAATAAAAATAAAAAAATAGGTAATATGGGGGGCTAAGGGGCATTTGGGGGTGGCTAAGGGGTCAATTAGATGTAGTGGAGTCGGGAGTGGGGTTAAAAAAAAAACGGGATGTGGCCATGACAGTGCCGCTTTAAGTGTATCACAATAGGTTACATCCCTATCAAGTTCTATTCATCCTTCTAAAGTAAATATAATTAAAAACCCAAAACATGCTTGTAAACGAGCACCAACAAAACTTTAATGAATTTGATTGGATTTCAGCATGCAAAAACAAAAGCATATTTAAGTAGCAAAACCTATCAAATGCATTAAAGTTTTATTAGTGCCTGAATTGTTCCTTTAAATACTTAGATATTCTTAAATTCTTTCATGCCAGCTGAACCTGAATCATTTAACTGGTTGTTTGCTAGCATAGTGCATTAGCTTTCAATTTTGAGAACAATATTTGATAACGTAATATTTGTCCTGTAGACACTACATGCTGAGAATATTCCACACAGAATGTCTGCAGCCTGATGTTTTATTTTGTTCAGAGCAATGCAATCTTCCATATCAAGTGAATCATTCACAGTGCTATGCACAGAACTGAAATTTAAAACTAAGATGAAAATATATCATCATTACCAAATTCAGTACACACTGAGTCATAAAACAGCAAGACTATCATTTAGCATATAGTCAATAAGTGAACACCTGCAATTCACACCACTAACTGCTTATCTATGTCCATTAATATGGGCTGCTAGCTGGTCACAAATTAAGAATAAACTGAGAATTGAAATAGGATCTGTTATTTGTTAGTTTTATTTTCACTACCCAATATCTATCTAAATGTGAAGTAATGGGCTGTGCCCTTTTCCAATATTGTTAGGGTTTTTTTTTGTTGATTTTTGCAGTTTTTCCTGTTTTATTTTTTATCTTGGATTATAAGAACTCTTAACATACAATAGAAATCTCTTCAAACTCATAAGCCTGTGAGTTATGTGCAGACATGGAACCTCATGCATGGCATCAGTGTAACGACAAGCTCCAAAAAAGTTTAATGTTGGTGGCAGGATACCGTGAGGGAAAAAAAGTATTTTATCCCCTGCTGATTTTGAATGTTTGTCCACTGACAAGAAATTATTAGTCTCTAATTGTAATGGTAGGTGTGTTTTAACAGTGAGAGACATAATAACAAAATAAAAATCCAGAAAAATGAATGTCAAAAAAGTTATAAATTGATTTGCATGTCAATGAGTGAAATAAGTATTTGATCCCCTACCAATCAGCAAGATTTCTGGCTTCCAGGTGTCTATTATACAGGTAACAAGCTGAGATTAGGATCACTCTCTTAAAGGGAGTGCTCCTAATCTCAGCTTGTTACCTGTATAAAAGACACCTGTCCTCAGAAGCAATCAATCAGATTCCAAACTCTCCACCCTTGCCAAGACCAAAGAGCTGTCCAAGGATGTCAGGGACAAGATTGTAGACCTACATAAGGCTGGAATGGGCTACAAGACCATCGCCAAGCAGTTTGGTGAGAAGGTGACAACAGTTGGTGCGATTATTTGCAAATGGAAGAAACACAAAATAACTGTCAGTCTCCCTCGGTCTGAAGCTCCATGCAAGATCTCACCTTGTGAAGTTTCAATGACCAGAACTACACTGGAAGATCTTGTTAATGATCTCAAGGCAGCTGGGACCATAGTGACCTAGAAAACAATTGGTAACACACTACGCCATGAAGGACTGAAATCCTGCAGCACCAGCAAGGTACAGGCCCGTGTGAAGATTGCCAATGAACATCTGAATGATTCAGAGGAGATCTTGGTGAAAGTGTTGTGGTCGGATGAGACTAAAATCAAGCTCTTTGGCATCAACTTAACTTGCCATGTTTGGAGGAGGAGGAAAGCTGCCTATGACTCCAAGAACACCATCCCCACTGTCATACATAGAGGTAGAAACTGCTTTGGGCTTGTTTTTCTGCTAATGGGACAGGACAACTGCACCGCATCAAAGGGACATTGGATGTGGCAATGTACAATCAAATCTTGGGTGAGAAACTCCTTCCCTCAGCCAGGGCAGTGGAAATGGGTCATGGATGTTTATTCCAGCATGACAATGACCCAAAACACACAGCCAAGGCAACATAGGAGTGGCTTAAGAAGAAGCACATTAAGGTCCTGGAGTGGCCTAGCCCGTCCTTAACCCCATAGAAAATCTGTGGAGGGAGCTGAAGGTTCAAGTTGCCAAATGTAAGCCTCGAAACCTTAATGACTTAGAGAGGATCTGCAAAGAGGAGTGGGAAATAATCCCTCCTGAGATGTGTGCAAACCTAGTTGCCAACTATAAGAAATGTCTGACCTCTGTGAGTGCCAACAAGGGTTTTACCACCAAGTACTAAGTCAAAGGGGTCATATACTTATTTCATTCTCATTGACATGCAAATCAATTTATACGTTTTTTGCCATGTGTTTTTCTGGATTTTTTTTTTGTTATTCTGTCTCTCACTGTTAAAAAAACCTTGCATTAAAATTATAGACTGATCATTTCTCTGTCAGTGGGCAAACTTTCATAATCAGCCAATACTTAGGATGAACTTTTTTCCCTCACTGTAGCACATTATTTATTGGAAGAAAACGACAATTTTGGTTAGAAGGAGAAACTTTTAATAAATCATTTACCGAATAATGGTAAAGTTATGGAAAAGTAAATATATATGTATTGTATAATTATAATATATGTTGTCACATTGCCATGATGTTGCCCATACAATATCCCCATTAGTGCAACCATGTTGCCTCTTTCGCCACACATACTATTACATGCACATACATATACACACTGTATGTGCATTACATGCATATACATATACACACTGATATATGCAGATATGCACACTCTGATACACACACACACAGACATATTTAGCCACCCTTAAGCAGACACACACACACACAGATATTCACAGATGGTACTCATTGATACAAATGACAATAAGACAAATACACACAGATACTTAGTGCCACCCACAGATATGTAATGTCAGAGAAGTATATACATTTATCAGCCACAATATTAAATAGGCCTTATGACCATCCCACACATGCTCAAGCATCCTGCTCCCTTCTCTTCACCAGGTAAAAAACATGTGCATACACATCCATCCAACTGATCTAAAAGAAAACATGATTCATCAGACCAAGCAACCTTCTTTCATTGCTCGATGGTCCAGTTCTGAAACTCACATTTGCAAGTGCTTTCTGTGGTGGACAGGGATTATCATTGGCGCTCTGACTGATGTGAAACTACGCAGCCCCATATACAGTGTGTGTTGACACCTTTCTATCATGACCAACATTATGTTTTTCAGCAATTTTAGCTACACTAGCTCAATGAGCCTATGGTACCCATGCACCTAAAGCCAGTTCACTTGTTATCCTTCTTGCATTACTTTTGTACAGGGAGTGCAGAATTATTAGGCAAATGAGTATTTTGACCACATCATCCTCTTTATGCATGTTGTCTTACTCCAAGCTGTATAGGCTCGAAAGCCTACTACCAATTAAGCATATTAGGTGATGTGCATCTCTGTAATGAGAAGGGGTGTGGTCTAATGACATCAACACCCTATATCAGGTGTGCATAATTATTAGGCAACTTCCTTTCCTTTGGCAAAATGGGTCAAAAGAAGGACTTGACAGGCTCAGAAAAGTCAAAAATAGTGAGATATCTTGCAGAGGGATGCAGCACTCTTAAAATTGCAAAGCTTCTGAAGCGTGATCATCGAACAATCAAGCGTTTCATTCAAAATAGTCAACAGGGTCGCAAGAAGCGTGTGGAAAAACCAAGGCGCAAAATAACTGCCCATGAACTGAGAAAAGTCAAGCGTGCAGCTGCCACGATGCCACTTGCCACCAGTTTGGCCATATTTCAGAGCTGCAACATCACTGGAGTGCCCAAAAGCACAAGGTGTGCAATACTCAGAGACATGGCCAAGGTAAGAAAGGCTGAAAGACGACCACCACTGAACAAGACACACAAGCTGAAACGTCAAGACTGGGCCAAGAAATATCTCAAGACTGATTTTTCTAAGGTTTTATGGACTGATGAAATGAGAGTGAGTCTTGATGGGCCAGATGGATGGGCCCGTGGCTGGATTGGTAAAGGGCAGAGAGCTCCAGTCCGACTCAGACGCCAGCAAGGTGGAGGTGGAGTACTGGTTTGGGCTGGTATCATCAAAGATGAGCTTGTGGGGCCTTTTCAGGTTGAGGATGGAGTCAAGCTCAACTCCCAGTCCTACTGCCAGTTCCTGGAAGACACCTTCTTCAAGCAGTGGTACAGGAAGAAGTCTGCATCCTTCAAGAAAAACATGATTTTCATGCAGGACAATGCTCCATCACACGCGTCCAAGTACTCCACAGCGTGGCTGGCAAGAAAGGGTATAAAAGAAGAAAATCTAATGACATGGCCTCCTTGTTCACCTGATCTGAACCCCATTGAGAACCTGTGGTCCATCATCAAATGTGAGATTTACAAGGAGGGAAAACAGTACACCTCTCTGAACAGTGTCTGGGAGGCTGTGGTTGCTGCTGCACGCAATGTTGATGGTGAACAGATCAAAACACTGACAGAATCCATGGATGGCAGGCTTTTGAGTGTCCTTGCAAAGAAAGGTGGCTATATTGGTCACTGATTTGTTTTTGTTTTGTTTTTGAATGTCAGAAATGTATATTTGTGAATGTTGAGATGTTATATTGGTTTCACTGGTAATAATAAATAATTGAAATGGGTATATATTTGTTTTTTGTTAAGTTGCCTAATAATTATGCACAGTAATAGTCACCTGCACACACAGATATCCCCCTAACATAGCTATAACTAAAAACAAACTAAAAACTACTTCCAAAAATATTCAGCTTTGATATTAATGAGTTTTTTGGGTTCATTGAGAACATGGTTGTTGTTCAATAATAAAATTAATCCTCAAAAATACAACTTGCCTAATAATTCTGCACTCCCTGTAGTCACAAACCACTGCATAAGTAGATAAATGTCAGTGCTGTGCAGTAGCCCCAAATAAGTATTTATGGGGAAGCTGGGTATTGAAATAAATGTGTATGATTTCCACCTCCACAGCGGTGGTTAAGGAAATTGAGAGTATTCTGTGTAAACTTCTTTGTATCCAATAACAGTGGTCACAGTAGTGTATCTTCAAAGATACAAACAAAGCAAAGATAGTGCAACACAATTTATTAATGTCATATAAAAACAAAACTCCAAATTCTTTTTAAAAAACTCATACACAGTAAAAAGATGGTGTTAAAATGCTCTGTCCTCCCTCCGTTTGAACCTGCAGCATTTCGGCTAGATCCGTGGATATTCTCTGAACTCCTGCTGCACTGACGGAGTGTTAATATTTTTAGCACACTGCTTATCTGCCACATATTCTGGACTTTGTTTGGACTTTTTGACCGAAATTAGGATTTTAACACCATCTTTTTACTTTTTAATATTGGACTTTACATCAACCTTTTATTCATATGCACAAGGGATAATACTAATAGACGGCATATTTACTTCCACATATTTTCTTAATTAAGAGGTAGAATAATTCCTTTTCACTGGAAAATGTACGTGATTCAAATTTAGTCATCCATGATATGGTATAAGTACCTCTCATTCACCGTTCGGGACATCACTACTCAGGATACTGAAATTCTAAAAGGTTATGTTGGTCAGTCACTAACATTCACTTATATGCTTTCTTAAGACATTTTTGGATAGCCCTTCTCCTGAAACTGATATCTCAGGGCATTAGCTTTGACCTTAAAGTCCTCAATATTATTACAATTTCTGTGGTCTCTTAAATATCGGCCAGTTGGTATACTGCATTTTACAGGCTTTGGATGGAAGCTATCCCATTGTAGAAAGCTGTCAGAGGCTGTTGCTTTTTTATACAGTGTGGTCAAGAGTGTCTTCTGCTCACTAATCAAGATTGTACGATCCATAACATCCAGAGTTGACCCAAATTCTGAAGTAAATCTTGGATTTTGATCATTGCTATTCAAAGCAACCACAAAGTTGTTAAAATCACCAAGGGTAGGCCCTGGTAATATAGGAAATGCAAATAGAAATATAAAATATCGGTGGGGTTTCCCTACAAGTTTGATAATGATAATAGATGGACATAGATTAATTTTTTGATCTCCAGAAGAGGAAGACGTGGCTTGTAAAACAACAGAAAAAGTCAAATTGAAATAATATAAAGTATTGATGTTCTTTTTTTCTCTTCTTTTTTCCCTTCTCTTATGTAATGTTGGTAAATACGGATAATGTATTACTGTATAGAGGTATAGATAGTTCATGATTTATTTACTAAGGGAAAACTGAATATAATGTATAATTATAGACAGTTTTGAGATTATAGGTATAGAATTAAAGGATTGATTGAGACATGCCGTTTGCATAATAGGTTATATATTTGTTTTTTTTTCACCCAAATTAAGCTAGAGAACACAGAGATGTTGTTAATGATCTTCCCTTATAACTCTGATTACAAAAGGGAAAATTGATATATGTTTTGTATAGGAAACTCACTGGCTCAAAGAAAACATTAATTTGGAAATTATATATCAAGATTGTGACTTAGAAGCTAGATATATTATTTTAATTTTTAAAATGGTGAACAATATATATACTCCTAACATAAAACCGATATTATTTCTTAATAATTTATTAGAAAAAGTAGAAATAAAATTATAAAACAAATGATAGTAATAACTGAAGATTTCAAATGTGTTATCAATACAAATTTAGATAAAAGGGTGATGCAGGGAAAAAACTATTGATTAATAAATGAAATAAAGCTATCAGTCTTTATGGTGTTAGATGCCGAGAAAGCATTTCAGAGACTCAATTGGAACTTTTTAAAGGAGACTTTACAGGTCTTTGGGATTACAGATATCTCTCTTACCGCACTATGGCTCTTTATACTAATCCAAGTGCTAAAATTAAAGAACAGTCATTGGACTCTTATTTTTTTAATATAAAAAAATGGTACAAGACAGGAATTGCCCCCCCTACTTTATGCTCTGTCCATGGAACCCTTAGCAGCATATATCTACAGTGCAGAAGGGATCCTTGGCATACAGATTGGTCGAAATGAACACTTGATCACTCTGTATGCCGATGCCATACTCGAAACATGTGCATCTCCACTTATTTCCATTCAGAATATCTTACATATAATTGAAATATATAGTTCTTATTTAAATTATAAATTAAACTTTTTAAAAACTCAAACAATTTCTTTCTATTTAATGGATATTCAAAAGCAACAATTGGTGGGTTCTATACAACTGTATTGGTCAATAGGAGAATAGATCATCTTGGGATCAAACATTTGATCCCTACATTTGAAGAGATTATATCAGTGAATTATAACTACTTATTATCCTATTTTGAAAATCTACTGACCTGTTGAAAAAACATGGAAATAGCATGGATGGGTTGAAAAAAATATTATAAAAGCTTACATAGTACTCTTAGATCTTATAACTATTCAGAGTCACCACCTTACAAGTTCCCTAGTGTCTATTAAATCAATTGGAAATTTTATTCTAAAAATTGTTATGGTATGCTAAAATAAAATCAAGATTTACAGGTTCTATTCCCCCAAAAAAATATAAATGCCAATGGACTGGGTTTCTCAGACCTGAAGTAATTACATCAGACATGTATATCAAACAGTTATATCAAGGTATACAGCTAGGAGTGGCAAGCATGGGGGAAGGAGTGGGAGGGGACAAGAAACAGTGCTGAATTACAATTTTGCCAATCAAATCCTAACAGCCAGATTATTAGTTAATACATGTAGCTGCAAGTACAAGATACTACAGCAGTACACTATAGATAACAATGAAATAAATAAGTAATCTAGTGGCAAGGGTGAAAGAAATCCGGTTGAGTATCTTCTGAATTTCAATGTGTACCTTAAAGCTGTAGCGTTCAATTGTAGAGGCTTGCAGTAAAGATGGTATAGGAAATGAGCCTTAAAGCTGTAGCATTCAATTGTAGAGGCTTGCAGTAAAGATGGTATGGAAAATGAGTCTTGAAGCTGTAGCGTTCAATTGTAGAGGCTTGCAGTAATAGACAACATTTCTCTAAGTTCATGGAAAAATTATGAATTTGATATAATTTCAGATCTAAATATACAGGACAATCTTTTATAGATCATTTATGGATCTTACCCAGAAATATAATCTTCCAACAGCTGAAGTATTTAATTTCCTAAGAGTTAAGAATTTCTTCTTTACACATTACCCCCATTAGCATTAGATGCTTGGGACAATTGTATTCTTTCAGACTCCCCTGTTAATTTAATTTCAAATGTTACTACAATTTTTTCACTAGAAACCAGTATAGATAAACCAGAATATATACTCAAATGGGAACAAGAGTCCATCAGGCAAATTTACACACATATGTGGTTTAAGTCATGTCATAACACCATGAAAACTTTACATTGTATCACCCTACAATAACAGTACTATTAGCCATTACATAGATGGTACTTAGTTCCAAAGCAACTAAATACATTTAATACAAGTAATATAAATCCATGTTGGCGTTGTAAAAGTAAAATAGGTATGTATCTACATATTTGGTGGGCATGTAAGTCCATCTTAAATTGAAACTACAGGAAATCTTACAAATTTTGGTGAATGACTCATAAGAATTGATACTGGAAACTTTTCTTCCTGCCCAAATTAAAACATCTAAGTTTCTTTTTATCAGTATAATTTCAGCATTTAAAATCACCCTACCAAGGTATTGGAAAAAACACGAAATTCCTTCATGGGCTGAAACTCATACTCAAATTTCTTTTCAAGCTGATACAGAAAGATATTTGTATAATAATGGTATCTAAATGGAAAATAAGTATAACAAGATATGGTCATCCTGGTTCACCTTACTAACTAATGTGAGCCTTGTGAATATTGATAATAATACATATTTAAATTGCTATACATCTCTTATCTAAGTTAACCACAATGCTCATGGGATAATCTTAAATATTCTACATATTGTAGACTAATTTCAAATCTAGACTCTTTGGGGAGCCCTGCTGTTTAATGTGTGTTTAATGCTTTTTGTGCATAGTGTCCTTTGATAATGTTTTGAACGTATGTGATTGGTAATGGAAGAATTTCTATTTATGTAATTTTTTTTAATTATGAAAAAAAAAAAATAAAGAATAATAAATGCTTTCTCTTGAAAATTTAGTTAAAAATTTAAAATATTATGATATATTGAGTATCATAAATCCTTATTTAAAAGAAATGACAGATCTGTATTTTCAGGATAATGAAAATTTAGTTTAAAGTCTCTCTTGTGGTGCCTAAATAAAAGTGTAAGTAGAGGGAATTTGATTAAATTTGGGGTTAGCACAAATAAAAAAGAGGTACTGATATTGTTACACTGTATATTAATCTTGATAATCTACCAAAAGAGAATTAAAGAACCCTTCAATTAATGGAACTCAAAATATTAAGGATCGTTAAATAAAATTAATGAGGCGAAAAGTAAGAAAATTAGTTGGAAAATTGAGAAATTAAAACATTAATGGTACCACAAAACAATAATATAGCTGATAAAATCTTGTCTAATCAACTTGTAAAAAAAACAGGTTAGTAGCTGCATTTACAAAATAATAGATGAGAAAGGCTATATATATATATATATATATATATATATATATATATATATATATATATATATATATATATATATATATATATATATATATATATATATATATTCCCAACGCACTCTTCATCTTTTCAACCTAAGAGCATTTCTGGGAAGCTCCCATCCTACCTGAGTAGAATGCTCTCCCCAGCTGTTCCCACCTCCTATAGCCTCCGATCAAGAACTATCACAATATTTAGCATACTGCAATACATAAATAGAGTGGCTCGATCCTCATTTTCCTACAGAGCACTGCAATTATGGAATAACCTCAGGGACACAATCAAATCTTCATTCAATCTAAAATCTATGGCAATATACCTCAGCACAGAATGCACCTGTCATGGTTGAATATATTTATTACCTGTTATGTATTAAATGTATATATGTGTGTATGAATATATATATATATATATATATATATATATATATATATATATGTGTGTGTGTATATATATATATATTGTTTGTATATTGAATTTTTGTAAAATTGTATCTTATTGTAATAATGCAATGTTTTGTGGACCCAGGACATACTTGAAAACAAGAGAAATCTCAATGTATCCATCATGGTAAAATATTTTCTAAATAATATATATTATTATAGATTATATATCTATGCATATGATTTCTGATGAAATTGTAAAAATCTTTAATAACTACTACAGACAATTATATAAAATACCTACAAAGGCCATTCCAGATGATATAAAAAAACTATCTAACATTAAAAAACTCCCAAGATATCTACAGAGGAAGCTAATGAATTAACTATTTAATGAAGAAGTAATAGAAGCTATAAATGACTTAAAATCACAAATATCCAAGGCCAGATTGATTCAGTAGATTCACAGATACCTTGCAATGGCATTTTATGAAATGGGTAATAAAGAAATATGCCCATAGGTATTTCCGATGATTAATATTCTCCTTATACTAAAGACAAAGATTCAGAAAAAGTAAATCAATTTAGACCTATTTAACTCATAAATTCAAATATAAAATTGTTTGCAGCTATTCTTGCTCAACGACTTAAACGGATAATACCCCAAATAATTTATAACAATGAAATTGGCTAAATACCTGGGTACCTATCATATATTATCAGAAGCATAATAAACATTCTAGATAGCGCAGAAAACGAGCATCAAACTCTTTTGGCAATATCAGTAGATGCAGAAAGAGCTAATGATCGAGTAGGATGTGGGTTTCTGCTCCAGTCTTTGAGTGTGTATGGAATCAGTGGTTTTATGTATAATTCTATTAGATCCTTATACTTGGTACCTACCACAAAAACTATAGGCCATACAAGCAAATTGGTTCCCACTGAGCCACAAATCAAGACAAGGCTGTCCACTGGCATCTTTGTTAAAGATTTTAACAATAAAATTATTGGCCATTATTATTATATTTTTTTTTTAAAAACAGGGGCTATGCCATTGAACAAGAGGTATTCAAACGTTATATGACAGTCTCTGATTATAAATTAAATATTAAGAAAACAATCATCCTTCCTAAAAATATTACTAAAATGTTATTAGATTTATTCCAAAATAAATGAAGGTTTAAGTGGGTAAAGAATTTATTTATTTAGGTCTCGTTAAAAATTCTAACTTAAAAATAATAATGGAATAGAATTTTATGGAAGTATTAAAAGAGATTTATATACTCATAAAATAATGGAAAAATCTACCCCTATCATGGAAAGGACTGATTGATGTATTTACAGCTTCTATTTGACCTAAATGGATGTATATATTTAATTATTTACCTTTCACAATATGAGGGATTTTGATAAATCAGTCACAATCATATACACAATCATATATTCTTAATTAATACTTGCCAGGAAAGAGACCAAGATTAAGTTTCACAATTAATTCACAAAAAATAGAAAGAGTAGCAATGTGTTGTATACAATTGAACATTTTTGCAATCATATTCTAACACCCAAAATGTTAATAACTGTGTACATGAAATATTGGTCAGAAACATTAAATGACAATGATAAAAACTGCATGCACAGAAAATTACAGTGGCAAACTACAGGTATAATTGGAAAACATTTGATTGTAACACATGATAATATAGTAGCAATGCAAGAAAAAATGAGGTGAAGTATCTTCCAAGCTTCAGTCAGTACTTTGGAGTTGGAGTTACTGCATGATGTTAAATGCAGAGAATCACAATAGCTGTTCCTATGAGTGAGTATGAGTGTGAGATGAAATGGGGCTTATAGAATGTCCCTACAAATAAAATACAGTTCCACTGTTATTCTAGAGAATTTATTAAAAATAGGGAACAAATGAAAAATGAATCTGGGATTAAATAATAAAACATTGAAAACATGATTTGTTTGACCTAGCTATTTTAATTGTTCTGTCACCTGATTTAATATGCATATGCGTGGCTTACTATATTGCATCATGTTCTGGAACCTGCGTGTCTCTGTCACTTTCATTAGGCTTTATGTATCACTGCACAATCATCAATAAACTCTTTAATTCAGAATTTTTCATTAAAACTGATCCTGCAGGCTCTTGATATGGAAATGCTCAACAACCAAATTGTATCTGAAAATCTTGTAAATTAATAGATAAAGGGTTTATTTTTTGGAAGTTGGTTTGGCACACAAAATGCATTCAATGTAATGAGATATTTGAATCAATGAATGTGCAACTAGTTTATATACCTCTCACAAACTGTATTATTCAACTCTTCTCAAGATAGTACATACAAAAAAATAAAGACAAAAATCATTACTTTTCTAGTGTCAGAGTTTGCCTCCCACTGGTTGGGACAGTTTTTGCATGTCACTGATAACAATGTACCCATATATGCATTATTCATCATCAATGTTAAGTGTCATTGTCTCTTATATCTTGTTTGTGCATCTGTTTTTGTATTTTTGAGTGCTGTATGTTACACACGGTTACACAGTATATTATCACATTAAATAATTGAGCACCTTATACATATTGCAAACACGAGACCTTGAAGTATTAAAATAGAATGTTGCAGACTTACAATTAAAAAGTTGATTACAGATGATGATTTGTTAAAATAGAAAATGTATTTGAGCGCCCTTATAAGAAACCTTTTTATATTTTAGCTCATGAATATGGGCTTCAAAAACAATATTTTTTTCCATTTTTACGTGTGAAGAATTTTCTGAAGAAGACAGTAATAGGAGAGAGGAAAAAATATATAATAAAATAAGAACACTTATTTAGCGGGCAACAGTCAGATAAAGTAATGACTAAATGTAACAACTGAAACAGAAAGTTGTATCTCTTTTGGGAAAACAGGTATAAGGCAATAAACAAAACATATATTTATATTTATTGTATAAGTCTGCAAGAAAATCAATATGAAATAACGTATCTGTGGTATTTGGTTCCAGTTAGGATGAAAACAATGTTCCCACAAAAGTTCAGATATATGTTAAAGGTGATAAAAAAGGAAGTATTTTGCATATATAGTAGAGCTGCACAATTGTGAGATAATTTTGAAATATTACATATAAATATTTGGTAGTTTGGCAAATTCTATATGTGGAAATTGGTTGGAACTGATGGCTAAGTTTTTAGAAAAGAGAGTTTCAAATATTTTCCCTCACAATAAGAATCTTTATTAAGGATAGGATGATGATCAATATATTCATTTTGACCTACTCTTTCGAGTAATCCATGGGACTTGTGTCTGTTTTCTCTCTCTCTCTTCTTTCTTTTGGGGTCAAGTAACTTCTGACCTAAGACAAATGTAATATTTGCAATTATTAACAAAATATATGATTGCCAATCAGGTTATCTGTATCTATCCGCCTGAAAATGAACTTAATTTTATACCAATGTATCTTATACTTTTTATGAGATTTTGTCTTTGTATGTATGTTAATTGTATATGAATCAAAACTAATAAAACATTATTTAAAGGAAAAAAAACCTAACCTTACAATAAGATTGTCTATATAGCAATGCAAGAGAAAGATTATTGGGAAGAAATAGGCCATAACATGGGGAACTATCACCTCCTCCCACCAACCCAGGTGAAATGTGGCAAAGGATAGGGCAGAGACTGTCCCCATCATTATAAAACTTGTTTTTTAACAAAAAAATTGTGGGTCAGGATAAATTTAAGGAGGGTCCAAGAAGAACCATATGTATCGGAGCTCCTTTTCAAGTGGAATGGAAGAATACAGGGACTCCATGTCTAGGCTGCAACAATATGCTTTGTCTGGTACCTGTATATTTGAGTATAGAGTAGAGCCCAGTTTCTTTTCTCTTTTGGATTTAAGATGGCAAAGGTTCTACGTAACTTCTGAGGATCCTATCGATACAAGTGCTACCATTGAAGGGCCAGAAGGTCCTGTTAGGCTCGTATATATTTTCAAATAGCAGTAGAAGGTTTCTATCTTTGGGTGATGCTTGCAAATAAAGTCATACTCGTCCCATGACACTGCAATCTTGATCAAAGGTGTTGCTAAATTATGCAAGATATTATTTTGATGGGTCTGACTTAAGAATCCTAGATGTCTTTGTATAACTCAGCACCTTGTGGACAATGCTGATGTAATTCCGGGTATATATTACCATGATGTTTCTCCCCTTGCCAGTTAGTTTAATTAATATTTCTTTAATGAAATAAAAGCCTGTTTTTCCTTTTTGGTGAAATGACAGTTTGATCATATATCTAGATGTTCAATATTAACATTTTCAATTACATTCTCAACAGCTTCTAGTAACAATTCAATGAATGGAAACTGCTGAAGTTTGGGATAAATCTGCTTTTTGAGGTTAGTCTGATTAATATGCATTTTCCTCAAGTAGGCCTAGGAATTTCTGCAGACACTCACAGTTCTTCTGTGAATTAGAGGGTGAAAAGGTATAAGGAAGTATTACTTTACTGGAAAGGTAGTAGAATACCCTTCCAGATGAAGTGGTAGAGATTAACACAATAAGGGTGTTTAAACATGCATTGGATAGGCATGAGGCTGTCCTAGCTAAAAGATAAGGCCAGGGACTAATGAAAGTATTTAGAAAATTGGGCAGACTAGATGGGCTGAATGGTTCTTATCGGCCGTCACTTTCTGTTTATATGTTTTTATCTGATAAATCACAGGTCTTGGCTTTTTTCTCAGTTTGAAGTCCATGGTATTTGTGCAGCACATGTTTGCAAGCAATAAGATGCAGGTCTTTGAACCACATAAATTTATCCAAAGTACAGCATGACAAATTAACAACTCTTATGGGCTGTATAGAATCAGTGGGGACTGTCTTGTTTAAAATCATCTACCCTCTTAACCCTCCCATATTGTTGTGGGATGAGTTACTCGTTCTCTAGCCTAGATTTTTCTCCCAGGGGCCTACATTAAAGAAATTCACCCGTTTTTTAAGATACCTTTGGGGTAATAGGTGGATTAATGGAGATAGGAGTCCACAGCTGGGGTTGTGATTTTGAAATCTTACCATCAGTATCTGATGATTCATAATCTGATTTTAGCATATTAACAGAATTAATCCTAACCCTACATGTAAAGTGTATGTATACACTTCCTGTACAGAAGTCATTGGAATCATGGTCACATTTCTGATGTTTGTTATTTTACTGATTGTTGATATTTATCGAGTTTACTGAAGGAGGGATCAGACTGAAATTGATTCACCTTTTTCCAATTTCTCCTCCAATATTGTTTTGACATTCATGAGTTTTTCATTCTTACAGTTACAGAAAATCTCCATAAAGCATTATTAGCAAACTCCAGTTGCAGTCTCCCATTCCTTCATAAATTCACCATTTTCTGTATAAGATGTTGGGATTTTGTGGACTCTCAAACCTCTAGGCACCATATCTGCCATCTGTTTAATTTTGGAAGAGTGTTAGATGATTGGATTATATCAGGATGCAATGTTGTGTGCACAATAGGTTGTTACTGTCAAACACACACACACATATACAGATACATACATTGGCACATACACACAGATACTCACATTGACACACAGATACAACTGGCACATACCCACAGATTTACACACAGATACACACACTGACACACACACAGATACATGCACTGACACACCCACTGGCACATACACTCAGATACACACGCTCTTAAATGGCTGCGGCACCTGACTGGGCCACTGATCAGGAATAAAGCAATATTACCCATCGGGTGACCCGCAGATCCTATAATATCCTGGAAATCACACACAATCCAACATACAATGTGTGATTTCCAGGATATTATAGGATCTGCGGGCCACCCAATGGGTAATATTGCTTTATTTCTATATATATGTCGGATTTCCAGTATATTGCATATGATCCACTATAAAAAAGCAGAAGACTCCCGAAACTTACAGGAGAGTTGGTATATTTGGCTCTTCCAGCATGCTCCCACACTGGCTCTGCCAATGTATTGGCTCTGCCAATGTATGTATCTGTATCCACTGAGAACAGAGAAAGATGTGATCAGGGACGGACTGACAGTGGCCTGGGCCCCCGGGCAAAATTAGGACCTGGTCTCCCCCCAGACCAATATATATGCTGGTATATAAGATGGTGTTTGTACGGTGTATTTGATTATATATGTGCATGTAAAGTGAATGTATGTTTTTGTGTGCATATTCCCTGTGACCCTTGGTTTAAGTAAATATATGTAAGTTTGTGTCTAGTGTCACAATGTGTGGATTCAGAGTAATATAATTTTTTATTTTTTTTTAAATAGTGTAGTAGTTAAAGGACCACTATAGTGCCAGGAAAACAAACTTGTTTTCCTGGCACTATAGGTCTTTGGGTGCCCCCCAGACTCAGGGTCCCCTCCCGCCGGGCTCAAGAAGGGTTAAGGGCTTAATCACTGACCTTTCTCCAGTGCCAGGCTCCCTCGGCTCTGGGGAAATCTCCTCCCTCTTCCGACGTCAGCGCTGAATGCGCATGCGCGGCAACAGCCGCGTGCGCATTCAATCAGTCCATAGGAAAGCATTTCTCAATGCTTTCCTATGGACATCAGCGACTTCTCACTGTGATTTTCACAGCGAGAAGCACGGAAGCGCCTCTAGCGGCTGTCAATGAGACAGCCACTAGAGGCTGGATTAACCCTAATGTAAATATAGCAGTTTCTCTGAAACTGCTGTCTACAGCTGCAGGGTTAATCCTAGATGGACCTGGCACCCAGACCACTTCATTGAGCTGAAGTGGTCTGGGTGTCTATAGTGGTCCTTTAAGTGTGTATGTGAATCATGGCAATGTGTTTATATGTGCAATGCAGGCATCCAAATTTTGGGTCTTGAAGTACTAACCATGTGCTAAAAGTTACGAGCCACCTTAAAGGGACAATATAGTCACCAGAACAACTTCAGATTAATGTAGTTGTTCTGGTATGTACAGCCAGTCCTTACAGGCATTTTAATGTTAACCCTGCCTTTTCAGAAAAAGGCTGCGTTTACATTGCTGCATAGGGACGCCTCCAGTGGCAGTCACTCAGACGGCCACTAAAGGTGCTTCCTGGGTCAGTGATCGACAATGTGCAGCACTGATGTTCAGTGCCTCATTGCTCTGCATGGAGGCGTTACACTTTCCCCACAGAGATGCATTGATTCAATACATCTCTATGAGGAGATGCTGATTGGCGCAACACAGTGTTTTGCCATGTGTGCCAATAAGCTTCCCAATGCTTCCTTTGGGAGAGCATTGAAATGGCTGAGATTATCAATTCTGATTATCTCAGTCAAGGGGCCAGAGCATGGGCTCAGCCAGCGCCGGCGGCCATGTGTGGCCCTGAAATAAAGGTTAGTTTATTACCTTTTACGAAGGGGCAAAGGGATGCCGGTAACCTAAATGGTGTTTTTTAAACTATATGGTCAGGAATACACATTTATTTTTTTGTTTGTTTTGGAATTCATTCTACTATGTCCATGACATCAGGGTGTGTATGCAGTGATGTATTTATATTGAGGGTCTGCATGCAAGGCCATATTTGGATGTAGTTTGTGTGTGAACTCAAGTTTGTCAAGTAGTTTGATGTGTGGAACATCCGTGTGGGTGAACACAGGGGCATGTAGTTGTTATAAGTGCTGTAGTGGGGAAGCGGTAATAGAGGCAATAGTAGGAGGCAGGGTAATATAAGCTATTGAGGGTGCAGGGGAGGAATAGAGGCTGAAGAGGGTAACAGGGATTGTAGAATATGTAGGGGGGTAATAGGGTTGTAGTGGGTAATAGGGGTTGTAGGATGTGTAAGTGGTGATAGGGGTTGTAGTATGTGCAGGGGTGATAGGGGTTGCAGTGGGTAATAGGGGTTGTATGATGTGTAAGGGATTGTAGGGGTTGTAGTGTGTGATGGGGTGATAGGGGTTGTATTGTATGTTAGGGAGTGATAGGGGTTGTAGTGTGTGTGGGTTGAAGTATGTTAGGGAGTAATAGGGGTAGGAGTGTGTAGGGGTTGTAGTATGTGTAGGGGTGATAGGAGTTGTAGAGTGTGCTGGGGTTAATAGGGGTTGTGTGTGTGTGTAGGGGATAATAGGGGTTGTAGTGTTTGTAGGGGTTGTAGTATGTGTAGGGAGTGATAGGGGTTGTAGTGTGTGTAGGGAGTGATAGGGGTTGTAGTGTGTGTAGGGAGTGATAAGGGTTGTAGTGTGTGTGGGTTGAAGTATGTTAGGGAGTGATAGGAGTTGTAGTGTGTGTTGGGGCTTGGTGAATAAAGGGGAATGGATGGATAGGTTAAAAAAAAAAAAAAAGCTAAAATAATGTATCCCCCCCTCCCTAAACCTTACCTTTGTCCAGGAAGTTCAAGTAGGTAATCCTTACCCACAGTGGTGCACAGAGTCCAACCTCCATCTTGCCATGTGAGTGTCTAGAAGAGCTCCCTCTCTGGCCGGCCATGGAATTGCGGGCAGGCTGCCAGAAACACTGATAAAGCCGCTCTGCACAGGCTGCTCTGATCAGTTACAGGCAGCCTGCATGGAGGGCTCTGCTCCTGGAGTCTCTGCCGAGACAGGCACAGTGAGAGGCAGCCTGGAGGGTCTTTGATAAGGCCCCTGGGCTGTCTCTCAGTGTGCTACAAAGGTCTGCTGACTGTGAGTATAGCCGACCATGGGGGGAACTTCACTAACAGCAGGGGCCCCTTACTGAGTGCATTCTGGCTGGGGAGCTTGCTGAACTCCCCAGCTGCTATTACATTCTGCACCACGGACGGGCCCCCCAGAGCCTCGGGCCTTCGGTCCATGACCGATATGCCCGAGTGCTCAGTCCGCCCCTGGATGTGATGTCATGTCACATCCTTTTACCACTCTCAGTTAATGCATGCCTAGAACAGAGGCGAAAGAGCTTCTTCAGCCCTCTTCCCATGACAAACCGAGGCGTACAGCAGTGCAACTCCCAGTGCTGTGGTGCTGTGAGCTTCTAGACAGTGGTAATGGCATAATTTGTAAAAAA
The DNA here is from genome assembly GCA_933207985.1 of Pelobates cultripes. Taxonomy (NCBI): domain Eukaryota; kingdom Metazoa; phylum Chordata; class Amphibia; order Anura; family Pelobatidae; genus Pelobates; species Pelobates cultripes. The sequence continues at coordinate 244,027,856 of OW240912.1, read as the reverse complement.
AACTAAAACAAAGTCTGCACTAAAAAGATTTTTTTGCAAGTGTGCATATTGTGTATACTTAATTGTGAGGTATGGCTGTGTACCCTTCACTTCTCCATTAGAAGTTCACCCAGTCTCCACTACTTCAAAAAATCCCACTTCTTCAGGAAAGCAATTAAACTATTAATAGCTCCCCCCGATTCTGATAACACAAAGTCTTCAGTGAATACTATTCCAGCAACCTACCTTTCTACCCCACCCTTACCTTTTTTGTCTCTATACCCCACTCCCTCTAGCATGTAAACTCATTGAGCAGGGCCCTCAACTCATCTATTCCTGTGCATCCAACCCATCTGGTTACAATTATGTGTATATTAGTCCAACCATTGTACAGCGCTGCAAACACCACATTCAATAAGAAATAAAGTTACAGTGTTTGCACCCCTGTTGTAAAAATTTCAAAATTGAAATATTGTACTATACAAACATTACAAAACAATATCTCTTTATACTAATGACTTTTGAATATTAATGTTCTATGACAGCAGAAGTGGAATGCAATGAACTCAATGTTTGTTTTTTGAAATACCATCAATCAGAAGTGTCAAATGTACTGTTGTGAAAATTGTTTGCTTTATATTATAAAGAAATATTGTAATTTTAAATATCATAAATTAGGTCTGCATTAAATATTCAAGAAGTCATTTACAAAATAAAAAATAGCAGACCCACAAGAATAGATCATTTGCAATGAATTCAATTTGTTTTATGTAAATTAGATTACTCACAATTATGTTATAACGTTTGTTAGTTTTTTTCCCACTTAGCAAGAATGAAATGATTATCCGAATATTTGCTAAACTGATGAGATTCTAGAGACAATTTGGAGGTGTGAAAGATTCACAAAGTAAGAAATGTAATTATAAATGAATCTTAGGTAACCCACGTGTATGTCTTGTAAACTGTGGAAATTACCTGTGAAATTTAAATCACTTGCATGGGTTATGGGTCCATGAATATGGGAAGAAATAATTCTACATCCTGGTGGTTATATATTATAGCTGTTTGCTTTTTGATACTATAGTCACCTAGACCACTTCAGGTCAATGAAGTGGTCTGGGTGCCAGGTCCCTCAGGTTTTAACCCTCCAGATGCAGACATAGCAGTTTCAGAGAAACTGCTATGTTTACATTTGGGGTTAAGCCAGCCTCTAGTGGCTGTCTTCCGGACAGCCACTAGAGGCGCACCTGCGACGCTGGAGGCATATTTTGCCTCCATCGCGCAGAGCGTCCATAGGAAAGCATTGAGAAATGCTTTCCTATGGACACTTTGAATGCGCGCGCGGCACTTACCGCGCATGCGCATTCGGCTCCTGTGACGTCGGACGGGGGAGCTGACGTTGGCTGGGGAGGAGAGGTCACCACGCTGAGGGAGCCCGGCGCTGGATAAAGGTAAGCTGCTGAAGGTGTTTTAACCCCTTCAGTGCCACTGGAGGGGGACACTGAGGGTAGAGGCACCCTCAGAGTACTATAGTGTCAGGAAAACCGCTTTGTTTTCCTGACACTATAGTGATCCTTTAATAATAATGTCATAAGTAAAACAGTGGAATACTGTTCATATAATCAATGAATACATTTGCAGTGTTAGTGATGACACCAGTAACAGATTTTTAATGAAATACAACGAAATACATGAAATACATGATTTTTTTGTATTTTGTATTTTGAGTTATATGCAATTTAAAAAATGTCAGTTTACAAAACAATAATTATGGCTACTATATTCATTCTTCAGCACTGGGAACCTGCCTTTTAAAAAAGCCCCAAATAAAACAAACAATTAATTTAACAACGGTTACAATTAATGGTACAAGTCAGCAAAAATCTAGACAAAGAATACAATGCTTTTTTTATACAGTCTCAAGACATATTCTTAAAGTGATCAAAACAAATTAAATATTCTTGCAATAGACCAAATATTACAAGATGAAGGCTGCTGATCAGAAAAAAAATAAAACTTTCTGAGAGATTCCATCTGATGTGTCTTTTCAAATTAGTTCAAAAAGTTCATTTACAGTCTGGATTTGCAAAATTAAGTTAAAATTACCAATCTGCAACCAATTGTGTAATTCTCTTATTTAAACAGACATTATAGGCATCAAAACAACATTAGCTTGATAACGCAGTTTTGGTGTATAAATCATGCACATGAAGTCTAATTGCTCAGTTCCTCAATTCTGTGCCATTTACGAGTTATTTCACTTTTGTTTCTGTTTATGCAGTTTTTATCTCCTGCTCTGTAAACTGACTACCAACAGAGCAGGGGATAAGAAATTCAAAATGTAACATAATATACAATAAAGGAAGTTTAAACATTAGATGTCTCTTTACAGGAAGTAATTAGGAAGGTTGCACAAGTCACATGCAGAGAGATGTGACAAGGTCTGCATAAACAAAGTGATTTAACTCTTAAGTGTCAGACAATTGAGCAGTAAGATTTCAGGGGCTTGATCTATATGCCAAAACTGCTTCCCTCTGTTTTGGTGCCTATAGTCTCACTTTAAAGCGTTACTCATTAAAACCGCTACAGCCTTCAGTAGTAGTTATGATTATAGAAGTATCCAGGTACCATTCTCCAGTAATAGAGCAAACCATTTTTTAATGGTATTCACTCTGGTGCTGCCATGCAAAGAGACTGGTGAAAGGAGACTTTGAAAGGTTGTGGAGAATTGCAGTAGATTAAGACAATGGAGGTTTCTGCAAGACTGATGTGGTGAGGGTGAGGTACTTTGGATACGGGATATGCGGATGTCAGTGGACAGCAGATTGTAGTCAGATAGAGGAAATGGAACATTGGAGAGATTAGAGGTGGTACAGAGATTTGTGAAGACGAGAACAAGGGTGTTTCCTGCCCTATGAGTTGATAAATTGGACCACTGTGTGAGTCCAATGGAGGAGGTTATAGAGAGCAGACAAGAGGCATCGGGGTAGTTAGGGTTGTTGATTGGGATGTTAAAGTCCCCAAAAATGAGGGAAGGAGTGCAAGAGGAGAGGAATGGGGTAGCCAGGAAGAAAAGTGTTCAATAAATAGCCTAGGATGACCGTGGGGTGGTGGGGGGAGGAGGGGAGAGGGGAGCGGGGTTAAATGATGCCAATTCTTAGAGGCGTATGTTTAAATAGACGGACAGTGTGAACTTCAAAGGAAGTCAAGAACAGGGCAGGGAGGAAAGGTTGAACAGTACGTTGGGGAAGAGAAGGATGCCTACACCACCTCCTTTACAGTTGTTTGGTCTAGGAGTGAGGGAGAATTGGAGACCACCATAACATAAAAGAGCAGGAGTAGCAGTGTCAGAGGGGGACAACCAGGTCTCAGCGAGTACAAGGAGTGTGAAAGAATTTGAGATGAAGAGGTCGTATATGGCTGTTGATTTTATATTGCTGTAGATGGATCAAGCGTTCCAGAGTGCACACTGAATATTGGTAGATGAGTGGTTTCTGGTTGACTTTGTGTGCAAAGAGCAGATGACGGGCCCTGGGTTGGGAGAGACATCCCCAGCTGCTAGAAACAGGAGGAGAGAGAGCAAACGGAGGATGTGAGTGGGTTTTATATGGATGGAGTCTGGGATGAGATTGAGTGGGAGAAGGATGGACAGAATAGAGAAAAGAGTGCATGGCATGAGATAAGAAGGGAGAAGTGCAGCATATAGGGGTTAATGTGGAGGTTATTGGGAGTTTGAGGGAAGTAGGTGTAAGGAGATATTTTGATACTGAGGGAGAAAAGGGAAAATAAGAGCACAAGATAGAGTATTTATCAGATGGGAATGCACTTACAGAAAAAACTTGGAAGTTGGGAGTAGGTCAGGGGAGGCACAGAGAGGATATGTAGTGATGTTGAAATCTAGGCTAGAGTTTAACAGGCAGAAGTGAGGAAGTAAAGAGTGAGTGTTAGGGGTTAAGAGAGTATAGGAATGTGCAGCATTAAATGTTGTCCAAAAGACTACCTTGCTTATTGCAACTGGATCAGCTGAAGTGGACTGAGTGCTGTTTTTAAATTCACACTGTGAGAGAGATAGGAAAGGGGTTCAAATAGGCCTGCAATAAAGCTAGGGAATAGGAATATTCACAGATGATGATATGAGAGTTATTCAAATAAAAACAAATTATCATTTAAAGTACCTTTATTTGTCTTGGTTGTTGTAACATCATTAAATTACTTTACACTCATATTTGTTTTTAGCTCGGCAAATAAATATTTTGGTTATTATCTAGAATCTATTTAAATTAATGTTCAATAACCGTAAAGAGTCTAGTATTTATTCTTATTTAACTGACTTGTTAATAAGGATCTCTACCTACTATGTATAACCCTCACATGGAATATTAAAAATTCTATAAACATTTAGTTTGTAATTTATGAATACCAATCAAAGTTCACCTCTTTTTACAGAGGGATGTGTGTAACAAAGTGCTTACAAAATAAATGTGATTTACAGGCAGCTCTATACACTTGTGTGGAAATATCCTCTATCCCACTATACAAAATAATAGATTTAAGTGAGGTGTAAGTAACAAAGACCTACACCTATAAGTGAAGCGCTCAAACACATATATATAGCTTACCAAACTTTATTTCGTACCATGGTACAGTAAAAAGTACATGCGAAAAAAATACAGAAAAATACAATATAGTGCAGATGGTATTTAAAGTGGCAATGCAATAATAATGATGGAATCTTAATGACTAGTATACTCACATTTCAAGGAGCCTGTATATGGAAACACTGGCTCCGTATCAAGGCTTGTGTGCTTATAATGGTAGCACCACCCTTCTACTTCGATTAGGAATGATTCTCAAAGACAAAAACAGAGGGAGAGTGAACCAATGTGTAGATTGCGGTCATAAAAGCACACATATATATTAATAAATGTGGTGCTCACCTGGTCCTGAGCCTATGGGTCCTGGCTCTAGGTATATAAACTCTGTGCCAATTTGAATGGGGATGGCACTGCCCCTATGAAGATTCTCTTGGAGGCTCCAAAAAAAGGACTTGAGTAAGATATAAAATAAAATAACAAATTTATTAATAAGAACAAATAGTGTAAAAAAGTCCTCAATAAAAGTCCTTTAAAAAATGGCCAATATGCGTTTCACTCTCAAATAGAGCTTCTTCAGTCAGCTGTCTGAAGAAGCTCTATTTGAGAGTGAAACGCGTATTGGCCATTTTTAAAAGGACTTTTATTGAGGACTTTTTTTACACTATTTGTTCTTATTAATAAATTTGTCAGCTGTCTGAAGAAGCTCTGTTTGAGAGTGAAACGCATATTGGCCATTTTTAAAGGACTTTTATTGAGGACTTTTTTACACTATTTGTTCTTATTAATAAATTTGTTATTTTATTTTACTCAAGTCCTTTTTTTGGAGCCTCCAAGAGAATCTTCATAGGGGCAGTGCCATCCCCATTCAAATTGGCACAGAGTTTATATACCTAGAGCCAGGACCCATAGGCTCAGGACCAGGTGAGCACCACATTTATTAATATATATGTGTGCTTTTATGACTGCAATCTACACATTGGTTCACTCTCCTCTGTTTTTGTCTTTGAGAATCATTCCTAATTGAAGTAGAAGGGTGGTGCTACCATTATAAGCACACAAGCCTTGATACGGAGCCAGTGTTTCCATATACAGGCTCCTTGAAATGTGAGTGTACTAGTCATTAAGATTCCATCATTATTATTGCATTGCCACTTTAAATACCATCTGCACTATATTGTATTTTTCTGTATTTTTTTCACATGTACTTTTTACTGTACCATGGTATGAAATAACGTTTGGTAAGCTATATATGTGTTTGAGCGCTCCACTTATAGGTGTAGGTCTTTGTTACTTACACCGCACTTAAATCTATTATTTAGTTTGTAATTGATCAGCTTCCGTTAGCATATCACGTACTACCTTCTCAGTTTTAGGGTACCTGTCCTAGTTAGTGACCACTTTAATACATGTCTTGATATGTATAAAATAGGGTTGAGAATCACGTTTGTGAAAATAGTCACAAGGCATTATTTGTATTTTTATGTGTTCTGCTATTAAAGGGTTTAATCAGGATTAATACTGAAGTGAAATTGCAATACAATTTCCTTATTTCTTCTTTTGGAAATTAAATGTTTTATTTTTTTTTCAGATTTCTCTCTTTTTTCTTTTACACATTAATTAGTAATGATTTCATAATTATAACTATTGCAGTCTACTCACTTAAAGAGTTACTCTGAGCATCATAATCACTACAGCTTTTTGTAGTAGTTAGGGTTCCAGGAGTACATTGGCACTGTTCTCTGGTAAGGGGTCACACCATTTTGCAATGGTTTGCCACTAGTCTCAGTCCCATCAGAGCATCCTGGAATGCTAAAAAAAAGTGTGCAAGAGAATAAGAGAATATTGAGAACAGAAAACGGCTTAAATAGCTTGTCCTTCAGTGAATCCTTGCTCAGCCATCAAGCTTGTTTTAGCTCATATAGTGCCATTACTGAGGGAACCTAAATCATTTGCATGTCAGATTGATTCCACCCAAAAGGGCTGTACACATCCAAAATGCAGGCCAGATTCCCCTCTGTACAAGCGATACAGCAATCCCAGGCAATTGTCAGCCTAGTTATGCCTTTTCAGTGAGGTATAGAGATACCCCTCTAGGCACAGTGAGCAATGGATTCATGTCTGGGTTATCCTTTAACAATTTAAACAACTTGCACTTCAGCAAGTCCCTGCTCAGTTCTGAAGCTGGTTTTAACTCATCTTGTGTCATAACCGATTGAACAAAAACCTTTTGCATATCAGACTAATGTCACCCTAAAGGGTGGCACTAAATCCATAATTAAGGCTAAAATACTGCTCTTAAATGTCCTTGCACCATAACCACTTAAAAATATGGAACTTGTTACAATATGTGGGATAACCATTTAATTAGTGAGTTTAAAGTTTAATTTGATCATTTGTATGCTTATCCCTGTGGTGACATTGTCATCAAACTAATATGGTGACCAGGGGTCATGTGACCAAGCTCATGTATGCCTTTCTTACAGGGGATAAGCTTTACCCTTTGATATGATAATTGGGTAATTCAATACCTTTACAAGTGAGGAAAGAGATAACCACTTCCCCCTATCTCCATTCCTCTCTGTTCCTTCTTGGCTGTGCTACAGAGCAGACGTGAGCAGACGCCATGTGCTAGCATGGTGAACTATGTTACTGTCTGTTGCTTCCTTTTCTTCCTTGGTGGATATGATTTTGAACTTGCAGCAGTGAGCCATTACTAGATGTGAAGGCCTAACCGCGTGGGTAAGATCAAATGTGTGTAGAAGAGGATTGCTATATAAATAGATAGATTAAAAATGGTTGTTGCTCCGTGGGTCTGGACTGTGTGTTTGTGATACATTTATAGTATTGTGTTGTTGCCTTCTAATAAATACCTTTTAATGTAGATGAACCTTGTGTAATATATATATATATATATATATATATATATATTAATTTGGTAATTGATCATTTACCACAATCTCTACAACTCTTTGGCCAAGATTTTGTAAGTTGGTTCTTAAGTCGTCACAAGTTAAGAATATCACATTGAATAAACACAATTATTATATGGAAGTTGTGTAAAGATATATCATGAATGAAAAAAAAATCTTATTACAACCAATTATCAGATATGTAATTTACAATTAAATCATAATGCTTTTACTCATTTATATCTAGATGAATCCGTTCTATAAAATATGAAGTAATTAATTTTTCTTTCTTTGATAGATTAACTTTACTAATGATCATTGGTATTATATTGTAGCAATCTTTTCTCATTTAAATAAATCTATAATGCAAACCTATTCATTAAAAGCAAGGATTTTAAAAAGTGACTATATGACATTTTATTAAAGTGATTCAAAATTAATTGATTCTAAACATATAAGCATTTTTAAATTTAATAAAACCTTTGAGGCACTGAAATGAAATTTCCCGTCACGCCGTCCTACCTTTAAGGAGGCATGATGGAAAATGTCCCTAATGGATTAAAATGTATCCCATTATATTGTGGGGTTAATGCTGTTGAAGTCTGCCTCGATGTCCCAGCACATGTGATCACCAGTCAGTGAAAGCGATCACATGTACTGCAAGGACTCCTGATCAGCCTCACTCCTCCGTCATGTAAGCTGTGAAGTGGAGAGAGATGGATTGATTCAGATCTGCTTCTTCTGGTAAAAAGTTAGTGTAAAATCCCACCTACTTTAACCTGCTATATTAAAATGTAACCCTTCCCTGCCAATTGATTTCTGCATGCAGTGATCAATATACAGATCACAGTATCCTTTTTATATCCCCAGGAGTTAACTTTTTTTTTTAACTCTCAGTTTAATTAGTTGTTTAAATATATTTAAGTTATTTAATTAGTTAGCTGAGGTGGCTGGAGTTAGTGGGAAATTGGGGAATTTAGTGTCAGTTAGTTAGTTAGAGGTTAATAGTAAAAAAAAGTTTTTAAAAAGTTTAAAAAGGGAAAAAGTAAAATAAAGTTTTAAAAAATAAAGTTTTAAAAGTAAATAAAGTTTAAAAAATCTTTTAAAAAGTAAAATAAAAGTTTTAAAATGTGGCAGCAAGTTAAGGCACAGTATACACTGTAACAAACTCCTTGTATTTCATATACTCTGTTCGTTCGCACACTCCTGAAATGCTAGAGGCTTAAGTGATATAGCCCGTTTGCATAGTATGCTGGTTCGTACTCTCCCGAAATCCTAAGGTCGTGGGAAAAATCATTGGTTCGCCGTTCGCATACCCAAACATCAGTTGAGACGAGTTGAAGGGTACAACTGTAATGTTTTATTCTGGCCAAACGGCCCACTTATATACACAGACCCCCAGCATGGGGTCTCAAGCAAAGGCATAGTAAAACACACCTAAAACACCAAATAGCAATCTCCTGGCTTCTCATGGAAAGAAGCAAGCGTTCATACCAAATCACTGGTGTTCGCGGGGTCAAGTGTTCACTTTACTGTTCCAGACACTCAACGACCAGGTATCACTTTCGGGAGAGAAGATGACTTAAGTTAGTGGTTTCTTTGAAGTTAAATGAGCCACAGTGGTGGTCGGTGTTCAGTAGATTAGTCTACCTAACGCAGGGAAAAATAAATGGGACAAAGAAATATGAGGTTTTGTCACATACACTATATAAGATACCCTTGATTGTCTGCTTTCCCATATGGAAGGCCTTTGTGGGGTTATTTGAACAATCAAACTGCTATAATGCCCCAAAATGAGATATAGGACTATCAAATCTATCTATGAAAATTCTAACCATAGAAACTTAAATAGCCTTGTCGCTTATATGGCATTGTATCTTCAATTAGTGGTAAAGGCTGAACACAATATGGAAAATTGTACAGGAATAGCATGTATCAGCTTTATAAAATACACATTAAAAAACTTTTGTTATATGTAAAAAATAGAAAAAAAAAATTACTACAGTATTTAGCAGAGATTCAATCAAGATATTAACACTGAAAAAAATAAATCAAGATAAAGTACATTAAAATTACACTTTGAAAATATTCCTGCATAGAATCCTAAGACCCGTGATGAAAAAACATCACAGCGAAATGCGTCTCGGGAATCTACACAGAAGTATTTTCAAAGTGTAACTTTAATGTACTTTATCTTGATTTATTTTTTTGTGTTAATTTAAAAAATAATAATAAATAGTTTTTACTTCTCCTGTGGACTTTGCATTCATTTGATCCAGTACCAAAAGGAGGGTATGTGTCCCCTATATTGACATTTAATCCTCTACACTTCGAGCCAGGTTTACAGGCTCTAAACAAGGTGAGTAGTTTGAATATACTTGTCTCATATTGTAACATTACATCTGCATATTGCACTAGGGAATTCTCCCTATTTCTCTGAAAAAGAATACCAGATACTGCACCTAAAGGATTTGTGACTCCAAAAAGGTGCTTCCACTGCCATTCAGTGTCTCCCCCCTCTGCATGGAGACACTGAATGGCAGACACTGAATGAGAAGATGCTGATTGGCCAGGGTTGTGTTTAGCTTGTGATGGCTCTGACCCTGATCTGCCCTCTTGTCAGTTTCAGCCAATTAATTGATTTCCTATGAGAAAGCATTGTAATTGGATTTGAATAACACTTCTGATGATGTAGGAAGTTTAGTGGCAGAGACAGCAGCAACAGACAGCAATAAAAGTAAGATTTTTATTATATAGAGAGAGAGGCAAGGGGGGCCAGGGAGGCTAGATGGTGGTTTTAACACTATAGAATCAGGAATACATGTTTGTGTTCCTGACCCTATAGTGATCCTTTAACTTCAATAAAATGTGCCTATCACTATACTGCAATATATATAGATATAAAAATATGTCTGCCGTGCACTAGTCTAGTGGGGAGTGCTTGGAATTTAATTCAGGCATCTTACTTTTATGGAAGTGTAGTTATGGAAGGCAATATATGTACTTTAAATTCTTAGAAGAAAAATGCTTACACATGCATGTAATTTTATGACTAATTTTTCTCCTCGATTTAAGCATTATTAAATCTGTCAACACTACATTGATGTTATCCTTTTTTCTTTGTGACATATGTCAAATGTAACAAACTAAAAAAATGACAGGCACTTATGAATAGAAATGAACAAAAATAGGATTTCAGGATTTTAATATTCATTTGAATCAATGTTTCTAAGACATCAAATTTTACTCTCTAATTATGCTTCCAGTTTTTAACTGTATGATTTGCATGGGGCCATGTCAGGCCACGTATAATGTAGGTAGGATACTTAACTTGAGCATACTACATTTCAAGCAACATATGAATAATGTTGAGGAGGTGTGCATGTGGATGGGGAGTCAGTATTGGGAAAAAAAAACTTTTTTAGTTAGAGATAGACCAAAGTGGAGATTAGTGGGGAGAATGCAGATACAGTAGATGGGTTGTCAATGTGCATTAATGACACTAAGAATGATGAGTGAGTTGCTGAGACGTGTGATAACAGGAAACTGTCACATTTGTCTGAAACAAAAATATGAGTGGGCTGTGGAGTGGTATATAACACCATTTATAAACAACACCTGGTTCATCAGGCTTTTCTATCATTTAAAATTGCTCAATAAGGATTTTACAAGGGATGAGAGGGTATGGTGTTTGGGTTAGTTACAGAAATCCAGAAAGAGGAGCCAGACACAGTTAGGAGTGGGTTATGAACAAGGATGAACCAGTCATACAACAAACCAGTATTTATAGGAATAACCCATGTTTCAGTTATTACCATAAAATCAAGTTGCTGGCAAACGAAATCTAGTCTTTTTTTTTTTTTTTTTTGCACAAGAACTTTGCAAATTTACAGCAATTCATATGTAGAATAAGTGGGGAATGAAGGGAATATAGGGGAGTTCTTATGGCATCACTATAAGGAGGTGAGGGGGTTCCAACTGCCCCTAAAATTATTCATTGGCTCACAGTGTCCCCTGTAGCTTAAAGAGGCCATGCTGGGAGTCACATGCCATTAACTGTGCAGGCTCACTGGTTATGGCAGATGCCAACTCTGAACAACTATAAAAGTGTCAAGGGGGTGGGGTAGGAGTACAAGCAGCATGGGTGTCTTGTGCTCTCTCTGCACAACTCTCTCTTATGCCCTGTATTTTGCCACAGCCATCATATGAAGTCATCCCAGCACCAGCATCACTAGAAAGTGCACATGGGACCTTTGTAAGGAGAGCACAGTGTTCCACCATGGCCACCATGGAGAGGATCCACTCCACTGTGTGTAGGTCTGTGATTTTGTGTTTCTGGGATTGTGTTATGTCTGTGATTATGTGTATATGTAGATCTATGATTGTGTGTGTATGTCTGTGATTATGTGAGATTGTGTATATGTCTGTAATTATGTGTGTGCATATCTGATTATGTGTGTGCATGTGTGTGTATGTATTTGATTATGTATGTTCATGTCTGTGATTTCTGTGTATATCTTTAGTAATGTGTGAGCGTGACTGTAATTTTGTGTGTGTATGTCTGTTATTAGGCCTGTGTATATGTCTCTAATCATATATTGCATGTGTATGTCTGTGATTATGTGCAGGGCTGCCATCAACAATTTGAGGGCCTCTGACACAGCTCAAAGTGGACCCACCCCGGGGTCCAACCAATAGGCGGCCCCTGAGTCCGCCCACAGAGAACATACTTTAGTCCACCTGCAGGGCTCATCCTGAGTACACCCACAAGGATTAAGTGTATGTGTGTACTAAATGTGGTTTGTGTATAGTTGATGTAGAATGTGTTTAGTGGAAGCAGAGTGTGTGTGTAAAGTGGATGCGGTGTGTGTTATTGATGCAGTGTGTATGGTGGATGCAGATTGTACATTTGTGTAATGTATGTAGTGTTCGTGTGTATTAAATGGAGAGTGTGTGTAGTGGATGTTGTGTGTGTATAGTGACTGCAGAGTGTGTATAGTGTATGTAGTGTGTGTAGTGAATGCAGAATGGGTAAATTAAATGTAGTTTGTAGCGGATTACCTTTGGCTGTCCATAACTATTCTTATTGCAACGTTATTTCCCTATCGTTTTGTCATTTGTATACAATGTATTGTATGAAGCATTCAACTGGTTGTTCGGTAGTCCACAAGGCCAGAATACATGGAACTGATTTCGGCTATTGCCTCATATGCGGTCGGTCAAACAAACACCTCCATGAAATTCCCGAATCCCTGATCCAATCTGGGTGATTTTTGAGTATGTTGCTCACCCATATCAGGGCTATCAGGGGATGTATAATTAGGGGTGTATGTCAGGTATTTGGGGTATTTGGGGTACATCCAGAAAACGGGGAAAACTGTACTGTTAATTATATTATCCTGTAGGCTGATGGGAGGAGATGTGTGGGTTGTAGCCTATGTGTGATTGGTTGATGTACATTTGTCTGTGAGTGTCTCCCTTGCATGGGAGAGATGCATAAAAGCAAGGTATGTGGGATTAAACATCAGTTCTGCTCCTGATACTGTGTGTCGTCCAGTTATTGGGAAAGGTGATGGGATATCCGTGGATTATTTTATTTACTATGGATGCTGTTTTGCTGTGTAGAAATTAGCGCAAAAGCAGTAATCTCCCTTATTTAATGTCCTTAAATATGGCAAACTAACTGCTAAATAGCTGAAAGACCAAAATTAAGCTCAGCCAGCTCAGAACAAAAATTCCGGCTGGCTGGTGGGAATTCTGTGCTAGTTTGTTGATTGACACCAGCAAGCATAACATGCTGGTGTCAGAGAGCCAATGATGACATGTTACCCAGTGAAATTATTAGTGCCCCCACCCCCATCGTGGTACTGTGGTATATCTTATGTCCTTCCTTATATATTGTTACTGCAGTGCTACTGGAGGTTCATAGCAGGAAAAGGTAATTGTGTAGTTGCCTGGTAAATGAGGTAACTATAATTAGCATTAAATTTATGCCTGGGAGTGCAGAGTTAAGCACTGGGATGGAAATTAAATAGAGAATATTAAATGCATGGATAAAAGTAGATTAAAAATGAATTGGGTTTAACAAAATAGCTGTGCTTAAATGCCTATCTAGTGTATGAGTGTTGTTAATTGTAGATTATGCTAACTTTAGTGTACCGATAATCTTAATTTTATTAATGACAGGAGGCGAGTATTTGCTTAAGTCTTTCTTTACTTAAGCTTCACAGCAGCACTTTTTTACTTAGTAACAGGGTAACCAATCAGAAAAAGAGATAACAAGGTATAAGAGTTCCTCCCTGTGATGTCACTTCCTCTTTCTGGCTGCGAACAAATAGGAACAGGGACTGTAACTGAACCAGATGAAGAATTCAGGATGCCAGATGAGAAAGCAAATGTTAGAGAGGGAACAGGAACGTAAACATGTCTTCTTAGAGAGCCGAGGTGATGCTTGAGATGGAACGGCAACTGAACTTGTCTTCATGAGGGGCTTTATGCTGAAACGAGAAAGCAGAATCGAAACCAAGGATTAATCCGAGAATTGGATTTATAAAATATGACATTCGGTATTTAGAAAATCTCGTCTAAAAGCCCACCTCCTACAAAGTGTAACCTATCCACCCTTAGAGAGAAACCCTTAGCCCTCCCCACAGTAGAGGTACCTAGAGTATGTATTTAGTCTAGATGAACTTACCTAGATAGGTGACCTTAGGGAGGGGAAAAAGAACGAGAGTGAAGGGTGGGAAATACTCGCCTCCTGTCATTAATAAAATTAAGATTATCGGTACACTAAAGTTAGCATAATCTACAATTTTATAACATGACAGGAGGCTTCGTATTTGCTGTTTTAACGCTCCAAGAAGGGCTAAGGAAGCGTGCACAGCCGGACGAAAATAGAAGTTGCGGAAAGTCTGTTCCCGGGACCAGTCTGCTGAGTGGAGAATGTCCCGAAGTGAGGCTCCAGCGCTGAAAGCTCCCGATGCCGCCGCTCCCCTGATAGAGTGGGCTCCGAAGGAGGCCTCAATCCCAGCGAGGGAGAGCAACCACCTAACCCATCGGGCAAGGGTTATGGTTGACACCGGATTATGTGGACGGACGTAGGAGATCAATAGTTGGCTGGAGGAGGTTGAACGAAGGGAGGAGGTGAGTAGTAAATAACGAGAGAGAAGTGATACCACACACAATTTTGGATGGTTAGGGAAATAAGGGTAAAATACCGAAGAAGAGTTTGATTTTGTCCGTCTGGACACGGAAAAGGTGACACCTTCGGGGGAAAAATTGATAGCGTCATGGTCAAATGCTCGAACATCCGACACTCGTCGGAAGGATACTAAGCAGAGTAGCAGGGTGAATTTAGCCGAGAGTTGACGGAGGGTTAGATCTTCGTTGTTCGGCCAGGTTTCCAGGAAACGAATCATGACGTTAACATCCCATAGATGGGAGTATTTTGGTGTTGGGGGGCGAGCCAGTTTGATGCCCCTCAATAGTCTGCAAACCAGCGGGTCCTGGCCCGCTGGAATCCCATGTAGAGGGACATGGGCTGCCGAGATTGCTGACCGGGCCACGTTGATGGACCGGTAAGTACGGCCTAAGTCGAACAGGTGTGAGAGGAAATTCAGTATGGACTGTCTAGGGGCTGTAAGGGGATCGGTATTCCGTTCCATGCACCAATTGCACCAAGTACTCCAGGAAGAAAGGTAGCATCTTCTGGTTCCAGGAGCCCAGGAATCCCAGAGAAGTTCTTTAGATCTCTGCGATAATTCTCCGAAATTCCAGGATCCCCTGAAAGAGTCCAAGCCACTAATTGGAGATGACCTTGCATTATCATCGGATGAGGGTTTCCTTGAGGGTCCTCTAACAGGTTGGGCCATAGAGGTAGAAGGAGGGGATGTTGGCAGGAGAGGTCCAGGAGATCTGGGAACCATGCTTGGCCCTGCCAGAGCGGGGTGAGTAGTACCAGTGTGACCTGTTGTCTGCGAATCTGAAGAAGGGTTCTTGGGATCATCGCGAACGGAGGGAAGGCGTAGGCTCCCGTCGTCGGCCATTTCTGAAGAAAGGCATCTACTGCCAAACATTCCGGGTCTGGTAGCCAGCTGAAGAAGCGTGAGACTTGAAAATTCGTCCGGGAGGCGAACAGGTCCAGAGTAAACGGGCCCCTGAGTTTGGAGACGTGGAGGAAGACTGACCTGTGTAAGCGCCAGTCGCTGCCGTCTCTCCAATGTCGGGAGAACCAATCCGCAGTGGTGTTCGTCTCCCCCGGAAGGTATTCTGCCCGGAGTGTTATGTTGCGCTGGAAGCAAAAATTGTAGATGTCCTTTGTCACCTCGGACAGGGTGTGAGATCTGGCCCCGCCCAATTTGTTGATGTATTGAACGGCCGAGATATTGTCCATTCGGAGGAGAATACAGCAGTCTGAGATGATTGGCCAGACTGCGGATTGCAAACGATCCTGCGATTAATTCCAGACAGTTGATGTGGAGAGAGTGTTCTGCGTCGGTCCATGGTCCCCCGGTGGAAGTTGTATGACAAGTTGCACCCCAGCCTTGGAGGCTCGCGTCTGATTCCACCACAAAGTCCGGAGTGGGACCAAAAATTGCTTTGCCGTTCCAGGCAGACATGTGGCGAAGCCACCAGTAGAGTTCCTCCCTCACCTCGGTAGTGATCGGGACCCTTTGGTCGTATGATGGATGGGTCTGGAGGAATTGAGCCTTCAAGCGTTGCATGGCCCGATAATGGAGGGGACCTGGGTAGATTGCTTGAATGGAGGCAGAAAGCAGGCCTATAATCCGAGCCAAACCTCGGAGAGGTAGATCCACTTGACGAAGCGTCTTGCGCAGTTCCTTCCTGATCGCGGTTAACTTGGACTGAGGCAGGCGGAGAACACAGGTGGAGGAGTCGATCTCGAAGCCGAGAAACTGTATGATTTGGGATGGAGTCAGCGAGGATTTTTCCTTGTTGATGACGAATCCCAAGGATTCTATCAATGAGGATGTGTAGTTCGTCTGTGACTGCAGCGTGGAGATGTTGTCGCAGAGTAGTAAGAGGTCGTCGAGGTAGATTAGGCAGCGAAAACCCCTTGCTCGAAGATGTGCGGTGACTGGCTTGAGCAGTTTGGTGAAGCACCAGGGAGCGGAACTCAGGCCGAATGGAAGGCAGGTGAATTGGAAGATCCGGTGGTGCCAGGGGAAGCGGAGGAAACGTCGACTGGATGGATGTACTGGCACGGAGAGGTAAGCATCCTTGAGGTCGAGTCGGGTGAACCAATCGCCTGGACGGAGAATGTCTCTGAGGAGATGTATCCCTTCCATTTTGAAATGCCGGTATATCACGAAGGTATTCAATTGGCGAAGGTTGATTACCGGGCGAAATTCTCCTGATTTCTTTTTGACCAGGAATATGGAACTTAGAAAGCCTTCGTCGTGTGGAGCGGGTTGAATTGCTCCTTTTGTTAGCAAGGAACGTAG
Organism: Pelobates cultripes; assembly: GCA_933207985.1. NCBI lineage: Eukaryota > Metazoa > Chordata > Amphibia > Anura > Pelobatidae > Pelobates > Pelobates cultripes. The sequence continues at coordinate 244,010,909 of OW240912.1, read as the reverse complement.
TTCTGAATCGAGGAGGAGCCATTGAGATTTTGACATTATCGGGTAATGGGGAGGACCTGTTTGAGTAGGGAGAGAATAAAATTCTATGAAATAACCCTGAACCGTGTTTAGAACCCATGTATCTGAAGACAGCGTCTTCCACATATCCACACAATGTAACAACCTGCCCGCATGAGAAACCGTAGAGAGGTGAAAAGTAGGAAATCTCACCTGTTGGGTATCTGTAGCGTCCACGGGCTCTACCTCCTCTTCCCCTATCTGACCTTTGGGTGTAGAAACCTCTATTTTGATAGTTGGGGAAGAATGGTGAAGTGGGGGTTCGTTGGCGTTGGCTTGTGGGCCAGAAGCGGCTGACTGCACGACCCCTTGGACGGCCAGCCCTGCCAAAAACCCGAGAGGGTTGTTGGTGGAATACTCTTCTCATGGATGATTGCGCCTTGTTCAGGGTGGCGTATAAATTTACATGCTTGTGTAATTCTTTAATATAGGGTTCTCCAAATAATAGACCCTTGGCCTTGGGGCCCAACTCTTTGGTCCCTAGGTCGGCTAGTTTGGCATCCATACGCAGCAGCACTGCTTTTCTACGCTCGGTAGAGAGGGAAGTATTTGCATTGCCCAGCAGGCAAATGGAGCGTAGCGCCCATTCTCTGATCACAGATGGGTCTAAAGGGCCCTCGTTAGTGAGGGCTTCATCAGCCAGTAGTAGAATTCTTGCCAAGGGCCCTAGGACATCCAACATCTTGTCCTGGGTGATGCGTAGGCTGCGCTCAATGCCCTTTTTAGGGTCACGGCCAGATCTGGCTAAATATGTGTAGAGCAGGGAATCAAACTCCGGGGTCATAGCGACCTTGTCTGGTAAGGTGGGTCTAGGGCATTCAGCTCTTAGGCGTTTGCGGACCTCCCGGTCTAGGGGTCTCCTTATCCAGAAATGGATATATTGTGAAAGGTGATTTGGGAGTGACCATTCTGAAGATCGAGGGTATCTGATCTGTCGTGGGTCAAATAGTGGTTCACCAAGCGTATCCAGAAAGGTTTCGGGTACTGAAACCTCAGTAGTGGGGTCTCCCGTGATATCTTGAGGGAAAGGTGCTTCTCTGAAAGATGTCTCAGGCCAGACTTCTTCGTCTTCTGAAGAGTGGCCAGCTTGCCATTCATCTAGAATGGCCAATGGGTGTGAGTCGAAAGAGTCGTCTTCCTCCTCCGACAAGGTAGGCTGTATGGAATGTTTTTCCCTGGCGTCCGTTTGTTTTGGGCGTTTAGCCGGTTCTTTCCCTTTGCGTTTAAGTGATTCTGGCCCATCCCCTTTCCAATATCGTTTATTGAGTTTGGAAGGGTTCCTTCTTGTAGAATCGGAATCATCCGCCTCTTCATCAGAGTGCGGGGGCTCAGAAATTTTGGTATCTTTGGGCTCAATGGGCAGCACCCGAGCCAGGGTTTTTTCTAGTGAAGCGGCAACAGCCGCGTTTATAATCGCTTGCAGATTTTGGTCTTGGTTTGAAGCCTCCATAGCAACAGTGTTGGTACCTATGGGGCAGAATAGGCCAGCATTAGAAAGTATTTTAGGGCCGTCTTGTATATCAAAAGATATTTAATTTCAACAGTGCAAGCTGTAATGGGGGTCACCCAGATACAATAACCTCAGAGTGCTTATTTAAACTCGTGTAGAGGTATGGTGGCACAGACAAAGCGGGCCAGTCATGGGCTGTATGGTATAACAGCAATCATAAAATATATAGGGACTTACCCTTAGAAAAATCACAATATGACTGTGATAAATATTTAGCTGGCTGGTATTGGGGGTTGCTCCCAATATAACAGTATTGAGTAGTTTAATATACATGCATAATAATATTGGTAATGTAGTACCTTTAATTCACCACCAGGGGGAGTAGTGTAAGCGAAAATTCTCCTGAACTGAATTACAGAGAGAAGTATCTCTTGTGAAAAACAAATTCTGCTCTGAGGGAAATATTGTCTGAGAAATATAAGTGAGAGAACTTATATATGTGAAACTTGTAAGATATTTGTACTGCCGATTAACAATTAAAATGGCCGCCGTGCGGCTAGAATGGTCGCCGATCGCGGCTCCAACAAAATGGCCGCCGCGATCTCGCGCATGCGCAAAAGGTGCAAACGGCCGTTCGGATCTCGCGGCAATGCGCGAGATCCAAGATGGCCGCCGTGCGCACTCAGGGCCGATGGAGGCGTACTCCACAGCCCAAAAGCCCGGGAAAAACGGGGCAAAATATGCCGACCGCAACCCGGACCAATAAAAGTAAGAGACACAATGAAAAGTATAGAAAAATGAAACAGAACGTAAGGGACAGTACAAAAGGAATAAAGGGAGAAAATTAGGCAGTAATAGAGAATAAGTTAAGAGAGAAAACTTTAGAAGATAGCTAAGGTGGGACAAGCACCTTAGAAATAGAAAAATAAGTATATAGCTAAAGTATGGGAAACATAGCTAAGAAAAACAAAGATTAAATAACAAGTTAAAATAAAGAGGATAGTAAATAACCCATAGAAAGTAAGAGGCAGTGGCACTCTGACCTGTACTGGTGTGAAGCAGCAAAGAAAGAGGAAGTGACATCACAGGGAGGGACTCTTATACCTTGTTATCTCTTTTTCTGATTGGTTACCCTGTTACTAAGTAAAAAAGTGCTGCTGTGAAGCTTAAGTAAAGAAAGACTTAAGCAAATACGAAGCCTCCTGTCATGTTATAAAATTAGCTAGAATCTTAAGGAGCAGTCACAGTGCTCTTCAGTGAACCATCTTTCTGGCCTCTTTAAATATAGTTTAATAATGCTAGGACCGCACTGGGCTATCGTGAGAGTTTCATTCACATTGTAATGTATAAAATAGTACAACTACATTTACAGGGACATATGGATGTAATTTGGCTTGTAAATGATAGGGAAACAGAACGTAGCAGAATGTAGGTGTTAAAAACTGATTCAGAAATAGAATCACACAAATCAAAGGGGTATACAAATGTGCAAATTGGTGCACTGCACAATATATACATAATACAATATTATATATTACATAGTTACACTTGCGTCCATCAAGTTCAGCCTTCTTCTCATATGTTTTTGCTGTTGATCCAAAAGAAGGCAAAAAACCCAGTTGTGCTATAAACTAGGAAAAAATTCCTTTTTGACCCCAAAATGAAAGTCAGATATCTCATTGGATCAAGCAGCTATTACCCCACTAATGAGAAATTATATCCCTGTATGTTAAGTATTTTGAAGTATTTATCCAATTGCTGTTTAAACATCTGTATGGACTCCACATCCTTATAGTTATTACTGTAAAAAAAAACTTTTCTTTGCCTTAGATTGAATCTCCCTTCTTCCAGCCTAAATGCGTGACCTTGTGTCCTATGTATAGCCCTGTTCATGAATAGATTTCCAGATAATGGTTTGTACTGGCCCCGAGTATATTTGTATAATGTTCATATCCCCTCTGCGGTGCCGTTTTTACAAACTAAAGAGATTACTTTTTTTTAATCTTTCTTCTTAACTAAAACTTTATAAAGTTTTGTGTCATCTACAAATACTAAAACATGGCTTTCAAAGCCTATTTTAAGATCATTTATAAATTTGTTAAATAGAAGCGGTCCCAAAACAGAACCCTGAGGGACACCACTTACCACTTTTGTCCAGCTTTAAAATTTACCATTAATGACAACTCTCTGTGCTGTATTCTTAAGCCAATGTTCTACCCAAGAACAAGAATATTAATCTAGACCAATTTCTTTTAGTTTGAAGACTAACCTACAGTCTAATACCTAACTGGACCATAGTGACTAAAAAAGAGATAATTGATGATAAAAAAAAAAAACCTGATTGATGGCTAGGGGACAAGCATTAAATATTTACAAAGTATTTAACTAGGAAAGGTACATTCAAAATACTCTGGTTTCCAAGTACATCTTTTTTACTTTTGTCCTTCATCCAGGGGATGTTACTATTGCCCAATTTAATGGAACTCATTGTATCTACCTAGAAAGGATGAGGAGCTGAGTCAACCCTGCCAGGAATTGAACCTGCGACCCCCAAGAGTTGAACAGATTCTACTGATGATGCATTAGTGTTGATTTTATTCACAGATCAAGTGAGTAGTGACCAGTAGAAGGAAAAAAGTAAGAGCAGTAAAAAAAACAAACTGTATTAATATATTATATATTTGTTTATATTTTATATTTAATGTATTTAATTACTCTATAATAATAATAATAATACTAAGAGTTTTTACTGATCCCCCACTTTTTCCCTCTGTTGTTTTTTCCTTACTTGAAATGTGAACCAAATTATGAAAAATGTGACTGTTAGTGTACTGGAAAATATATACATAATATTTATATTTTGCTTACACTGTAATTTTCATGCCATTTTAATTTGTCCAAATCTATATTCCTCAGAATCACTGCATGGACAAATTAGTCTAAGGCGGAGCTGAAAAAGAGTGAGAGAATTCATTTTTACAATAACAAGGGAGTTCTCTCCACTGAGTTAAAATTATAGTGGTCTCCCTAAAGCTATACCAGATTACAAATTAGCTTTATTTTGAGTATCATTAAACTGCTTCTCAGTCTGCCCATTGACTGAAAGTAGACAAGTTTAATGTTTCCAGAAAAAAGCACTTACTTATGAATATGAATAGTCACAAAAGCACAACAAATCCTTTAACTAATCTTATAAATCCAAATACCAGGAGCTCCCTTACATTAAATACTTTTCAGTGGCAGAGAATATCATGGAAATGTTTTCTTTATGATAATAATGTAGAGCAAAATTATTGCCTTCAATTTGAAAACTACAACATAAACCTAAGACCAGTGGTGTATTTTGGATTTGTGCTGCTCTAGGCATGACTAAATTCGGGCACCCCCAAAATCTAAATTTGACCCCCCAATTCGTGTCAAAGCCACTTTTTTGACTGACAGACACATGCCCTCATTGATAAATGCACTGATATACACTCACTGACAGATACACAGTCATTGGCACACACATACAGTCATAAGCACACACTGTTTAACCAACACACACTTTCACTGACAGACACACACTGACACACCCATTCACTGACAGGCACATACTCTCAGATACACATAAAATGACATACATTATTAGGCTCAGTGTATTAATAAAACACAGATAATAGCTATGAATACAAATGTCACTGACTTCATTTTAAAGTATCGGCCAATGTATTTACGTATAGATTCAGTGCAGAACAATCTAATTTGATTTCGTTTTTAGCTTGTGCAATGCAGCTGTGCACTGTTATTTTGATAATTAATTATTTATTGATTTGTTACATACATTTATCATATTGGACAAAAAATGGCATTCTCACTTCTTTCACTTAGAAGCATAACTCAAATTCTGACTACAAGTCAAATTCTTTTTGTGATGAATTCAATAATTCAATTAGATTATATGTTTTATAATATGTTTTAATGGAGAAATTACAGTTCCTTGCAAAAGTATTCACCCCCCTTGACTTTTTACCAATTTGTTACATTACAGCCTTAAGTTCAATGTTTTATTAATCTGAATTTTATGTGATGGATCAGAAAACAATAGTCTAAGTTGGCGAAGTGGAATGAGAAAAATGTATACATAAAACATTTTTTAGAAATAGAAAACAGAAAATTGGCATGTGCATATGTATTCACCCAATTTGTTATGAAGTACATAAAAAGCTATGGTGCAACCAATTGCCTTCAGAAGTTACATAATTAGTGAAATTATGTTCACCTGTGTGCAATCTAAGTGTCACATGATCTGTCATTACATATACACACATTTTTTGAAAGCCCCCAGAGGCTGCAACACCTAAGCAAGAGGCACCACTAACCAAACACTGCCATGAAGACCAAGGAACTCTCCAAACAAGTAAGGGACAATGTTGTTGAGAAGTACAAGTCAGGGTTAGGTTATAAAAAAATATCCAAATCTTTGATGATCTCCAGGAACACCATCAAATCTATCATAACCAAATGGAAAGAACATGGCACAACAGCAAACCTGCCAAGAGACGGCCGCCCACCAAAACTCAAGGACTGGGCAAGGAGGGCATTTATCAGAGAGGCAGCACAGAGACCTAAGATAACCCTGGAGGAGCTGCAGAGTTCCACAGCAGAGACTGGAGTATCTGTACATAGGACAACAATAAGCCATACGCTCCATAGAGTTGGGCTTTATGGCAGAGTGGCCAGAAGAAAGCCATTACTTTCAGCAAAAAACAAAATGGCACGTTTTGAGTTTGCAAAAAGGCATGTGGGAGACCCCGAAAATGGATGGAGGAAGGTGCTCTGGTCTGATGAGACTAAAATGTAACTTTTCATCCATCAAAGAAAAAGCTATATCTGGTGCAAACCCAACACATCACACCACCCAAAGAACACCATCTCCACAGTGAAACATGGTGGTGGCGGCATCATGCTGTGGGGATGTTTTTCAGCAGCTGAGACTGGGAAACTGGTCAGAGCTGAGGGAAAGATGGATGGTGCTAAATACAGGGATATTCTTGAGCAAAACCTGTACCACTCTGTGCGTAATTTGAGGCTAGGATGGAGGTTCACCTTCCAGCAGGACAATGACCCCAAACACATTGCTAAAGCAACACTTGAGTGGTTTAAGGGGAAACATGTACATGTGTTGGAATGGCCTAGTCGAGAAAGTATGTATTGAATCCACTAAATAAAACACAGTTTAAAAAAACATTTAGTTCCCTGAAATGTATTTTTTCTAATAGTTCAATTTATTGTGAAATTCATAATCCTGACATGACGTAATCCCACAGTTAATTGCTGTCCTCTTATTATATGCCATTTTGGCAAGCGTTATTGGGGACAAGACACGCCAGAAATGAATATGTTCGTCAATTTTGTACTCCCCTTTATTTGCTGGGATCAGATAGAGCTAGGCCTCTGGTTCTCGATTATGACCTTCCCGAGATCCTACCAAAGTGGTTTCTCATCTTCTCTTGGTGGGGCTGTGAGAGGACGCCTGCCACCTCATCAGCTGTCCACTACAGACTCTAGATGGCTAGTTGCCCACAGGCTCTTCTCGACTCCCACGACTTTGCCAGTCGAGTTTTGAGGCCCATTAGTTTTGGCTTGTTTCTTGCTTGCTTTCTTCTGGGCCATGCACACCGGGGAGCTGGTTTGTCCAAGTAGGAAGTCCCTTGGGGGGTTCTATTCTCAAATGTCCAATGCTGAAAGGGCCGTCTGGCTTTTTGAATTCACCACTCAAAGACAAGGGCCAGACTGGCCCACCGTGATACTAGGAACTTTCCCAGTGGGTCACTGCAGTGCAGCACATTGCACATATTTATTTTTTCCCTCCTCAGCATTTTTGGGGATCCTGGGGCAGACAGATTACTAGATTGCTGCAGTGAGGCTGCTAGAAGAAGGTACACATGAAGAGTAGGTATCTAGCTGCAGCACAGAAAGTCTCTCACAAAACTCCTTTGCCATTTACAGCTTTCATGGCGAGTCTGGCAGAAGCCAACCCTTGTGATCTTTTACAAAAAGAGAACCCTGTGAAGACACCTTAGACTACCCTCTGCAAGTGTGCTTAAGTGTGTTGGTGAGTTTCTCTGTAGTGTGCATGTTTGTGTCTGTCAGCTTGTCCATAGTGAGCTTGTGTGAGCCAGTGAGTTTGTCAGTAGTGAGCTTGTGTGTGACAGTGAGCTTGTCTATCATTATTATTATTATTACGTTATTATTTATATAGCGCCGTCAAATTCTGCAGTGCTTTATTTTGTCTATTGTGAGCTTGTGTGTGTCAGTGAGCAGGTCTATTGTAAGCTTGTGTGGGTCATTGAGCTTATCAGTAGTGAGCTTGTGTGTGTCAGTGAGTTTGTTTATAGTGAGCTTGTGTGTGTTAGCGAGATGTCAGTAGTGAGCTTGTGTGTATCAGTGAGCTTGTTTGTAGTGAGCATGTGTGTGTCAGTGAGCTTATCAGTAGTAACTTGTGTGTGTCATTGAGCTTGTCTGTAGTGAGCATGTGTGGGTCAGTGAGCTTGTTTGCAGTGAGCTTAGGTGGGTCAGTGAGCTTGTCAGTAGTGAGCTTGTGCATGGGTCAGAGAGCTTCTGTATGTGTTACTGAGCTTGTGTGTGTGTGTCATTGAGCTTGTGTGTGTCACTGAGCTTCTCTATTGTGCATTTGTGTAGGTTAGAGAGCTTCTGTATGTGTCAGTGAGCTTGATTTAGTGAGCTAGTTTGGGTCAGTGAGCTTCATTATGTGTTAGTGAGTTTGTATGTAGTGGACTTGTGTGTTTCAGTGAGCTTGTCTGGATTAAACTTGTGTATGGGTCAGAGAGCTTCTGTGTGTGTCAGTGAGCTTGTCTGTAATGCACTTCTGTTTCAGTGAGCTTGTCTGTTGTGAGCTTGTGTGTGTCAGTGAGCTTGTCTAGTGTGAGTTTATGTGGGCCAGAGAGTTTCTGTGTGTGTCAGTGAGCTTCTGTGTGTGTCAGTAAGCTTGTCTGTAGTGGGTTTTTGTGTGTTTGTGTCAGTGAGCTTGTCTGCAGTTTGCTTGTGTGCCTTTGTGTGTCAGTGAGCTTGTAGTGAGCTTGTACTGAGCTTGTGTGTCAGTGAGCTTGTCTACAGTGAGCTAGTGTGCATCAGTAAACTCGTCTGTAGTGAGTTGTGTATGGGTCAGTTATCTTACCTTTAGTGAGCTCATTTGTGTCAGTGAGCTTGTCTGAAGTGAGCTTGTGTTTGTCAGTGAGTTTGTGTGTGTTAGAGAGCTTTTCTGTGTGCCAGTGAGTTTGTCTGTAGTCTACTTGTTTGCCAGAGAGCTTGTCTGTAGTCAACATATGTGTGTGCCATTGAATTTGTATGTGTGTGTGTGTGACAGTAAGCTTGTGTGATATCAGGATGTATTACTTTAGAGGGTAGTGGATGCATGGAATAGCCTTCCAGCTGAAGTGATAGAGGTTGACACAGTAAAGGAGTTTAAGCATGCGTGGGATAGGCATAAGGCTATCCTAACTATAAGATAAGGCTAGGGACTAATGAAAGTATTTAGAAAATTGGGCAGACTAGATGGGCCGAATGATTCTTATCTGCCGTCACATTCTATGTTTCTATGTTTCTATGATTTATTAACTTTTTGCTCTTTTTACTTTTTGCTTTTCAATACATATATATTTGCCGCAGTGATGCCATTGATGAATTGATGTTGATATGTGGCATGAAATATTGCATTGTAAAGAAGTGTCACCTGTCATGGCTCCCACCGAACGGCCGCACGTGACCACACCTGATCGGTGCTGTCACTCAACTGAGCCCATTGACTTACCTGTGACGTGGCGGATCATAGCCTGATCTGTCGGAGCCTCCTTCCCCAGCTAGAGCAGTGTTCCTATGGACCGGGCCTGATTCCTGTTCACCAAAAACAGTGAAGAATAGGCTATTTAAACCCCTTACTGTGTTTCCTCTTTGCCCTGTCGTGGTTTCCATCTTGTTTGATTATGCGAGAGCAAGTTTCTGATTATTATTATTCTGTTTTTGGGCTTGTTCTGACTATACGTTCTGGCTTTCTGACCCTTTGGCTTTTGGTTATCGTTTATGCTCCTGTTTGTACCCCGGACTTTGGCTAGTTACTGGTTATTCTATATAAGCTAATTCTGGCGATTCTAAGGCCTGGTAATATGTTTTATCTCAGTTTATTATTTTTCCATGTTTGACTTAATTCTGCATGTTGGGCCACTGTGTTGTCCTGACATCACAAAGCAGGGCCAATCACAACAGACATGGGGCAGCCTGGAGGGAGGATGTTACAGCACTGTAATACCTATGGATCATCAATGTCTATTGTGTCTTCTGTAATGGTATATGGGTTCACTTAGGCACTGTCAATGGTTCTGAAATTTGTCTAATTTAGTCTTTTTTTGAGTACTGTGAAGTCTATCCTCTTGCCCGGGTCCTCTCTTGATACTTCCTTCATAAGTCTCTTGATTTTGTTTTGATCAGAACTTGTACAATTGCCTCCATCCTTAAGGGGTTAATCAAAAAAAATTATTAAGAACATAACTTTTGTTGTCATGATCTAATATACAATTACTGATGTGGTTCACATGTTCAAAATATGTTTAAAATATACATTTCTTTTCTTGTGCTTTCTGAAATAAAGATAAAGATTTCTAAATATCAAGGCACAAGATGTATTACATTATTAAAATGAGTGGTAAAATATTCTGTATTTTTAGCATTTAAACAATGTGTTTAAATGTATCTTTAGCTAATGTGACTAAAAGCATTTTGAAACTAGCAATTTGAAACTCTTTCTTACTAAAACAAAATTTAAGATTCAAGAAAATGGTTTATCAGTAGCCAAGACATTTCAAAAAGTAAAGCATTATTTCATTCGTTGCTTGCATAAGTGCTTATCATTATTCATTTCAGAGATATAAAATTGTAATTCATTTTTTTATTTCATTTTGCAATTGGTAGAGATTTTAGCCATTTACAGATCTACTTGACATTTGCAACTACAAAACCCAAAAGAAATTGAATAGTAAAGTCATATGCATCCCTGCCACTTGGTTTAAAAAGCAATCTGCTTCTCTTCATTGGGTCAAACTGAAAGTCTCTAAATTATATTAATTTATATTTAACACAGCAGTGTATTTAGCATTGATCAATCTATATGACTCACAAATAAACTGCAAGGTAACAATGAGCGACCGTAACAATGCTCACTAAAACTAGCCTTTGCAAACTAGTTTTTGTAAAGTGTATTTATAAATATTTAATAGACAATAAATTGTCAAAATAACTAGTTAAGAAAACAACTTCCAATGTGTGTTATACATTTATAATGGTTCAAGTGACAACATTACAAATGTGTGAGTGTGCAGGGTGACTATATAGTTGAAAAGGGGGATATAGAATAGTGTTGTGCAAAAGGGAGTACAGGGAAAACATGGCAATATTCAGAGGAGGCAATATCAGGAGAAGACATTTAGAGAAGATATACCCAGACAGGTGACAAATCAATGGTAGAGCACTGCTTTGTAAGACACACACAATAAGGTACAGAACAGGGAAATTTAAACAGAGGTCTCCTGAATGAATAGTTAAACATCATTAAAGAGAATGTGACACTCATCAGGTTGATTGTACTTTTTGGAGGCGACAAAGGAAAATTATTGTAAATGTAAATATTAAGCAGGCTCAAAACCTGATTTAAACCTGATAATGGAGTTAGAATCTGCAAGAAGTCTATAGAGGCTCTTATAAAGAGGTAGATCAAAGCCAATGGTGGAAGTTTAATGTCCAAACTATAGTACAATGTATAAAAAGACATGCTAAGGTACATTATTTCTGCTGTGCTGGATACATTCGCCCTTAACTGTAAATGTGTAATATGGAATTAATGTATTTGTGCATCAAAGCAGCCATGCACTAATCAGAGTGCTATCTTCAAAGCTAGAAAAGACAATGCTTTGTCTTCAGGTGTATGCATTATGTGTCTTTCATGAAAACATGATATTGACTTGAATAATCCATAGGTTGCCAACACAAAATGTGTGTGTTAATTCTTTGGTAGTATTTTACAATAAAAATTAGATTAGATGGGGTCCATACAAGGTGTGACTATTCAAGTGTGATGTCACTTATTCCAGACAGCATGCAAAATGACATTTTACATTATCTCTACTGAATTTGAAAGAAATTACTGTCATTTTATGTCTTTAATGCTAACACTTGAAACAGAATGCTTAATAAGCTGAGCTGTGACTTCCTTGAAACAATATACCGTATATATTCAAGTATAAATCGACCCGAATATAAGCCGAGGCACCTAATTTTACCACAAAAAAATGGGAAAACTTATTGACTCGAGTATAAGCCTAGGGTGGGAAATGCAGCAGCTACTGGTAAATTTCTAAATAAAATTAGATCCCAATAAAATTACATTAATTGAATATTTATTTACAGTGTGTATATAATTAATGCAGTGTGTGTGTGTGTTTGTGTAGTGTGTATATATAATGAATGTAGAGTGTGTGTTTGTGTGTAATGTGTGTGTATATAATGAATGCAGAATGTGTGTGTTTGTGTGTATGCAGTGTGTGTGTATATAATGCAGAGTATGTGTTTATATGAATGCAGTGTGTGTATATAATGCAGAGTGTGTGTGTGTATATAATGCAGAGTGTGTGTTTGTATATAATGCAGAGTGTGTGTATATAATGCAGTGTGTGTTTATATGATGCAGTGTGTGTTTGTGTAGTGTGTGTAAACTGGGTGGGGGAGGGCATTTTTATCATTCATATTTTTTTATTTTATTATTATTATTTTAATACTTTTTTATTTTATTGTAATATTTTTATTATTTTTATTTTATTATTTTAATCTTTCATTTTTTTACTTGTTTTTTTGTTACCCCTCCATAGCCCCCTTCCCTGCTTGTTACCTGGCCAGGGAAGGGGGCTATGGCAGTTTTAGTATTTTAATGTAATAATATTTTATTATTTTAATTATTTAATTTTAATTTTTTTGTCCCCCCTCCCTGCTTGTTACCTGGCCAGGGAGGGGGGCTATGGCATTCCCTGGTGGTCTAGTGGCATGGGCTGTGCACGGGGGGCCGGAGCAAGCTGTTACTTACCTTTACAGCAGCTCCGGTCACCTCCGTTCAGCTCTCCCGTTCAGCTCACAGTGTAAGTCTTGTGGTGTGCGTGACGCGGGTCTCGCGAGACTTACACTGTGAGCTGAACGGGGGAGCTGAACGGAGGTGACTGGAGCTGCTGTAAAGGTAAGTAACAACTTGCTCCGGCCCCCAACAGGACCGCCGGGCCGGGCTGTAATAAGCCCGGCGGTCCTGGTCTGTCTTATGTAAGTTGCCATAATACAGACACTGACTCGAGTATAAGCTGAGTGGGGCTTTTTCAGCACAAAAAATGTGCTGAAAAACTCGGCTTATACTCGAGTATATACGGTAAACAGATAATTGGAATTATCCAGAAGCCATGACATATCTGGTACACAGCCTCTTTGACATTCTTGGGACACCTTTTTCCTTAACATATGGATGAATGTTGTTTTAAATACCCCCAACTGATTAGTGGGTAAGCGCCATATCGTTCTCAACTCTTCCACAGAAAAAGGGGTTTACTCAAGTACTATATATTCTTATATTATTGGCTTAAATGCCTTTCAATCGTGTCTCATCTGTTCCAAGAGTGTTGTCTGAAAAAATACATGTTTTTGCATCTTTCTGCAGCACAACTCCACTCAGTTAACTATTAGCCACACCTCCCATTTTCACAAAACATCTTCCTGATTTGAAGGTAAACAAGTAGTTTACAAAAAACAATAATAATTTTACAAATGAGTAAGATTTGTTGATAAGAAAGCATCACTATATAATGTGAAAAAGCTCCAATCACGTATATAAACATAAACAAAAAATAAAGTGTGATGTGTCTTGAAGAATAAAAAGAAATACTTTATAGTAAAAGTGAATTATGCATAAAACAATTAATATAATAGTATTTTTCTACCCAAAATGACAATGTGCACTGTGCAATAAACACACAATTATGTGCAATAAGGAGAGATCAGTGTGAGCTGAGCTGCCGACTTGACATTGCCTCACAGCAAATCATTATCCACTTATTACACCTCTCAACATACATTTTGATGTCTTCAAAGTTGGACCTATTCTTGCAGAAAATTTGTGCCATGATTTAAAAAAATGGCATCAGTTTTGCCTTATTAACTCAAGTTTTACAGATATGGCATAGCCACCTTGTTTGCTGATTCAACCAGTTGTCTGTCAAAATTCAGGATCCTTAATAGCATGATCTGCTAATTTGTATATGTTCTATTTAAACATCCACATATTATTAAATATGTTAATTTCAACCCAAGAACATACAGAATCATCAGTCATGTGATATAGAAGATTCCTCCGAAATCCTATTGCGGTTATCTTGCATTTCATCAGACATGCATGATTCCTTATCCTTATTCCTTAACATTTGAGCCTGAATTATGTCATCTTGTTGAATCTAGTTAAGGATATGTCTACTTACTCAATTGTTTTGATTGATTCACTTGATGTTGACAAAGCTATTGATATCCAAATTTCAGGCAGCTCCTCTTTCCGTTTGTCCATTGCCACAAATGCTTGGACTCCCAGCTGGACACCAAAATAAAATATGCCATCTTCACAAACTCAGAAACAGAATTCCACATTTTTTAAAGATTTAACTCACCACAAATGTAGTGAAATACATCTGGATGGTTTAAGTAACTTCATCATGAGGTTGCCATGGTGACTTCTTAATCTGTAAACATAAATCTATCATTTTAAACAATCTGGTTGTATGGTTCCTAATCTCACAATTGGAGTAAGCTTGTTGGGTAAGCTGTGTCTCCCAACCTAGAATTTATACGGCCAAAACAATGTCATGTTTGGAATCAGCTCCTCAAATATGAGATAAGAGAAATGGGAAAATAAGAAGAGGACAAGGATTGGCTGTGGGGTCGAGTCATGTCAGCACTGATTGCTTGGTTGAGCTGAGTACATATTCAGAGCATGTCTACTAAGAAAGTTGTTTTTCTTAGTAGGCAGGGTGTAATAATAATAGGGCGTAATTGAACTGTAAAAAGCTCAAACAGCTTCCTTTTTTTCTTCCTTTTTTAGCAAAGCTTAAGAGATTTGAATGAGTTTAAGATTTGAATGGGCCAAAAGATTCAAATGAGATTTAAAATGGCCTAAATAAAACACAATTATGTTTCACTGGTGCATGGACTGTGTCTATTTAAGTAAACTTAATCAGCTAATTATGTGGCAGCAACCTAGAGCAGCTGCTGCCCAGTATGGTAATGCTACTTCCACTAATTCTGGACATAACAGAAAATATAAACCTTGATGCTGCCCAGAGATTAAAAAAATATCAACCTTGACGTTACCTTTAAAAAGTATGTTATATAAAATTTACATTAAATATGTATTATTCAGCCTAAGGTCACATGGTTTATTATTCCAAACTCCTTGATGCATTATTTTCCTGTATAACCTGAAATATAATAAAACACATACCCAGAATTAAGAATGAGTAAGTAACATGTTCTGGGGCGATCCTGGGAAGGTGCACAGGGTGCACTGTGTCAAGGACCCAGGAGGAGGAAGGCACTGAGAGGAGAAAGCCAATAGCGAAATTAGATTGGTCACATTTAAGTGCTTAAAATCAGTGAGAGTGTGTGTCTGTCATTGAGAGTGTGTTTTAGTGAGTCTGTCAGTGAGTGTGTCTGTTTGTCAGTGTTTCTGTCAGTGTGTCTGTTAGTGTTTGTGTGCCTGTTAGTGAGTACATTTCAAATCAGTGTGAGTGTGTGTCTGTCAATGAGAGTGTGGGTCAGTGTGTCTGTCAGTGAGTGTGTTTCTGTCAGTGTGTGTGAAATCAGTGAGTGTGTGTGTCTCTCGATGAGAAGGTGTGACTGTCAGTGAGTGAGTGTGTCAGATTACAAAAAAAGGTGGGGCTTATAGATGGAGAGGTGGAGTCCCTGCCATAGAAACATGCATGTCTGGACTGGACCTTGACAAATAGGAGAGGCTAGTAAGATGACCACAACCACCTGAAAGTGGCAATACAATTTTTAGGGTCTATGACTTTAGAATCAGCCTTGCATGTGTTGCTTGCATGGACAGATGCAAACATAACTCATCATTTATGGAGCTCACAGACAAATATGAATTTCTGCTACCTTCCAATAATTGCAGAAATTTCTTCCAATAACTACATCTAAATGTAGCAGACCCTATCCCTGAAAATCACTATGTTTACATTTGTTAGACAGCCAAAAGAGATCATTCCTAGTAAAGACTTTGAATAACTGAAAGTCTTCATGTTTGGAGTCATCATACCTACCATGACAGGCCAGAACACTAAGAATAAGAAGCATTTAGTTGGTTCCATGTGGCAATTGCCATTCATGTGCAGTTGGCCCTCAATGCTTCTCTATGAAATGAGCAGTGTTACACTACACCCATTTCATGACTTGTATGACACCTTTTCTAAAAGGACTGAAAGACCAATCGCACACAGCACTGTTGAATAGCTGTAGAATAATGAAAACTTATAAAAGGATCAATTTCATACATTTATGTTGGTTACTAAATTGAGCTGCATTTACATTACTGAAAATAGCAAGCACTAAGAGGTGGTAAAAATACATGTTATCATTCCTCTCATAGTCCAACACATACACTTTTGCAAACACTGTTCAGACCAACATCCGACAGATTCTGTGTAGTACACTGCTCTCAATCACTGATAAGTAGAAGCACACATTCTGAGCTACACAAAGACACAAATTGACTCCCACACTGATTTCAACTAACATCACAGAAAGGGTCTACATAGCCTAAAGCTGAAATGCCTAAGATGTAGCTGCATGTTTTTACAATAACCAGAATTGTAGTGGGAAATAAAGGGCTCAGGATAAAGCTTCACATGTTCACTACTGAGTTGAAATCAATATATAATACCCGGGCAAATACTTACAGCTTGCTATAAACATATATAGATGACATTACAATGAGCAATGCATGAGACTGTAGCTTCTTACTTGGTTCATTGATTCCAAAATGGGTCACTTCATCTTGCATCCTGTCTGTTTGGCCTTGATATAATGAAAGCACATTCCAATTAGTACAGATGACCTTTGGTGGAGACCCTTAAAGAGACTGATGAATTCTAACCAAACTATTTCCTCAGGCCATATGACCTCCATTTACATTGATTTTACACTCACAGGGTTATTCATTAAAGTATGAATTGTCAAGAATTAAAAGTTAATAAAACATACATTTAACATTTGTATGTGAGGTATTAACACTATTTTTGTTGTGTTGTGTTACCTGTACTATTTTTGAGTATATGAACACAATTGGAAAAATTCTAATCTATGTTTTTTCACTTTTGCTATTTTGGTCTAAAACTTGAAATGTACTTTACATTAATTTACAGACAATACATACATTATTTTATGTATATGTATTTGTTTTATAAAGCCACTGTTTTATTGAACACATTATTATTCCAGCATGACGGTGGGTGCACACACCTACATGCTTTGTTTAGTTCAAATTGTTTTGACAAAAACTACTTCAGATGAGCGACAATACCACATGAATGAAATTTGATTTGCTTGAATATAACTTTTTCGGATGATGAATAATTCAGACGAACAGACTTTTTTATGCAGTGTACATGTCTAACATGTCTACCAATTATCATTATATACTAATATATAACTTAATGTAAACATTTAAAATACTTTACCTGAGTAAATTAAATATTTTAAAAGCATTATCGTGAGTACTACAAGCCAGAAAAAAATTCCATTGAATCTAAAATTTCTAAAGAGCTAATTTTAATTTAATTCCACTAACAACTATCAAACAGTGATAGCTTTGCTCTAATTTAGATTCAACCGGAATATCTGCTTATTTCCTGTGGTACTCAGGATTATATTTTGAAAACAATTTACCTAGGTATTATATTTTATATGTTTCCAATGAAAGTTTTGTTTTTAAATAAACTGGCCCATTTTAGAAAGATTGTTTTCTGTAAGTGTAAGCTTGTTGTATTGTATGTGTGTTAATATGAGTATGGCACAATGAGTAATTTAGTATGAGTGTTTGTTTGCGTTTATTGATTGTAAGTATTAGTGTGTGTTGATCCATGTCTTAATATGCATGTTAAGTGTGTGTTAAGAGTGTTAGTGTATGTGTGTTACCATGAGTGTTAGAAGAGGTGTGTGTTAGCATCCTAGACATAAAATATAAGCTAACAGGAGGGTGGCTGCAGATATAGAAAAAGTAATACATGTATGTGTCTATGTATATGTCAGATTTTATGTGTGTGTGTGCATTTGTGTCAAGGTATGTGTTTCAGTGTGTGTTCATCTGTGTGTCCTAGTGTACATCTGTGT
Organism: Pelobates cultripes; assembly: GCA_933207985.1. Lineage (NCBI taxonomy): Eukaryota > Metazoa > Chordata > Amphibia > Anura > Pelobatidae > Pelobates > Pelobates cultripes. The sequence continues at coordinate 243,992,938 of OW240912.1, read as the reverse complement.
GTCTCTGTGGGTGCATCTGTGTGTCAGCGTGTACCTGTGTGTATATGTATGTGTCACAGTGTGCATCTGTGTGTATATATGTCAGTGTGTGTATCTCTGTGTGTGCATCTGTGTGTTAGGATGAGGATGTACAACTGTGTATGTGTGTGTGCATCTGTTTGTGTGTGTTTGTCAGTGTGGTATCTGTGTGTTAGGGTGTGAGTCTGTATGTATATATATCGGTGTATGCATGTGTCAAGGTGTTTGTATGTATCAGTGTGTGTATATATGTATGTGTATGTATCAGTGTGTGTATATATGTATGTGTATGTGTCAGTGTGTATATGAGTTTGTGTGTATGTGTCAGTGTATTTATATTTATTAGTGTGTTAATGTGTATGTATGTCTGTGTAAGTGTGTAGGTGTGTGGTAGGGTATGTGTGCATACATCTAAGCAATCAAACACCGAAACAACATGCAAACACGCTCCTGCAATCTAACACAAACATTCTATACAAACACACCCCTTCACTCAAACACTAATACTACACACAAATGTACATCCACAATTAAAAGCAAACATTATATCCAAACACACACCTGCATTTAACAGCCAACATTACATACAAACACATCCTTGCATTTAAATGCAAGCCGTATACACAAGTATACCACGGCATTCCAATGGCAAAAGAACATACAAATATACCCTACATGTTCATATATACTATATACAAAGATGTGCTTACATTCACTGTGTGCAACACTGCACACAAATACAACCCTGCAAGGATGAGCAAATGGTAAATCCCCAGTTGTCATAGCATCGTTGGAGTTCGACAAATGGTGACCTACCTTTTGGCCACTACTGCACTAGAGTGGTCCCAAAACAAATTCTTGCACCATTGCTCTCTCTACATTAGTTCTGCCAATGCAGCCCATCACCTAGGGTGGCTGTGTGAGAGCCACACAGTCATGAGACCCAAACCCACAAGGGCCCTAAACAGAGCCAGATTTACTTTTAACAGCCCAATCCAACCAAACACAGTATTTCAATGAAACACTGTTTTTGGATGGAGTAAACCTTGCTGGCATGCCTACCCTACCCTTTAAAACAAAGAAATAAAGAAAACTTAATTACATGTTTTTACTGTCTTGCTGGTGACATCAGCATTCTCCAGTACAAGTAGCATCCAAACACGTGCTTGCTGCTTGTTCCCTTTGGGGAATTGTTTGAGTGCACATTGATTATTGTTGAGTGCACATTTTTTAATTTATTTTTTTATTGTACATTTTATCTTTCTTACATCACTTGATCCCTGAGGAAGTCAAAACATGGGACGAAACGCGTAGGAGCACCCATTTTTATTATATATTTTTTTCATTGTATTTTGTATTTATTTTTACACTTATATTTGAATCAATAAATGGAACCTTTCTGTAAACTGACTTGAGTTCTGCTGTTCAATAACAGAGCAGTGTCTGATCCCTGGAGGAAAGGAGATCTTGCTTTCCAAGGGGAGGCACCCTGTGGCAAATTATGAATCACACATCTTGTGAGTGAATTTCCACTAGTGCTAATCTCTTTAAACACTATGTTAGAAATACAGCTGCATTCCTGTATATTGAATATTGGTTCTCCTGGAGAGGAATATTGTCTGGGACATCCGTTGGGGAAGCTGTAATCACAATTAAGCAAAATGTATTTTGCACCAACCCATACATGTGGCGGTTAAGTTGTGTGATATTGGTATATGTTTTAATATAGTGGCTGATCAGTTTATTTGTGTGAATGGAAAAATACACATTTTCATTTTATCCAGTTAATACCTTAAAACTCCCTAGACCAATTTCTGTGATACATCAAAGAGAGATTAAAGGACAGCTTAATTTTTAAAAACAAATTGTGCATAATTATAACATAACGAAATAGGTAACAGACATGCATAGTATTACATTTTAAGGTTTTTACTTGTTTGTTATTCTTTAGATTTTGCAAAAATAAAACAAAATAAATTCTGGATCGTGATTATACAAGCATTGAAATTATTCTATTTCACAGTTGACTATTAATATGCTTTAGCAATTTCCAGCTCTGGTTTCTGTTTTTGACATTAGATGTGGGCCTTTTCTTTGGCACTGATGAAAAGAAAGTACATTTATTAGAAAAGCTTAACTGCAAGTATTCATTTGAAATACCAGGGTATAAATGATCTTATAGCTTGTCATATAGAAATTCAACAAATTGTAATTCCCATCTCTGTGCGTTAGTTCAGTGATTAAAGTAGAAATACTTTCAGATCATATTTGACTCTGCTTGATAACAGCCTGTGTTAATGAGAAATGTGCTTGGCATTGCTAGTAGTTTTTTATCATGCACCTTTACAAGTAGCAAAGAAAGACATTCAGACAAATGGTCGGTATTATTTATTTTATAAAAATTGAACAAAAAGTTTAAATAAAAGTCACCTATGCATGGCATGCACAAACCCCTCTGTGTCACCACTACTGCTAGACCTATTCCATAAGATTTTTCAATTGGAAAGTATAAAACTACCAAAAAATGTTTAATTAAGGAGAACAGAAACAAGAGGGCCTACTCAAACAAGCTTACACCACAGAGTCTTAGATGCCAGTCCACTTTCTAAAATATCCTTTTATCAATTAATCATTAATTTTTTATTATTATTATTATTATTATTATTATTATGTTATTTATATAGCGCCATGAAATTCCGCATTGCTTTACAATGGGTGGACAAACAGACATGTAGTTGTAACCAGACAAGTTGGACACACAGCAACAGAGGGGTTGAGGGCCCTGCTCAAGGAGCTTACATGCTAGAGGGAGTGGGATAAAATGACACAAAAGGTAAGGATGGTATTAGACTAGTGACAGTTGCAGAAGAGGAATCAGTCAGGAGCTATTAACAGTTTAAGTGATACGCTTTTATGAAGAACTGGGTTTTTAATGATTTTTTGAAGGAGTGGAGACTTGGTGAGCATCTAACGGAGGAGGGAAGCGAGTTCTACAGGAACGGTGAAGCCCTCGAGAAATCTTGAAGGCGAGCATCAGAGGTGGGAGTACGGACCGAAGATAGACGTAAGTCTTCAACAGATCGTTAGGGCCTAGATGGGACATACTTGTCTATAAGGGAAGATAGATAGGTGGGAGCAGCATTATGTAGAGATTTGAAAGCAAGAATCAGAATTTTAAATTGAGCTCTATATCTTATAGGAAGCCAATGTAGGGACTGACAGGAGGGTGAGGCGTGGGCGGTGCGGGCGGACAGGAAGATGAGCCTCACCCCTACATTCATTATGGACTGTAACGGCGCAAGTTGGGAGCACGTAAGACCACTGATAGGATTTACACTCATAGAATTATTTATTTATTTATAAAATATTTTACCAGGAAAGATACATTGAGATTTCTCTCGTTTTCAAGTATGTCCTGGGTCCACAAATCATTGCATTGTTACAATTAGGTACAATAAAATACAAAAACAATATTAATACACAATAAATACAAAATTTAACATAGAACAGGCAGTAAATATATAATCAACCATGACAGGTGTATTCTGTTTTGAGGTATGTAGAGAGGGATCTCTTAAAGGACTTTAGGCTTAGAGAAGATTTTAAATTGTGCGGGAGGTCGTTCCACAATTGCGGTGCTCTGTAGGAGAAGGAGGATCGGGCTGCTTTCTTTTTGTATTGAGGTAGACTAAGTAAAGTGTTGGTACTGGATCAGAAGTTATAGGAAGTGGGAACAGCTGAGGAAAGCATTGTGTTAAGGTAGGGTGGGAGTTTCCCAGAAAAGCTCTTAAACACAAGGCTGGAAAGATGAAGGGTGCGTCTGGATTCCGGCGACAGCCAGTTTAGTTCGTTTAGCATGTCACAATGGTGAGTCCTGTAATTACATTGTAGCACAAATCGGCAGAATGAGTTATACAATGTGTTGAGTTTAATAATGTGGGATTGCGATGCAGATGCATATACTACATCCCCATAATCAATGATTGGTGTCAGCATTTGCAGTACAATCTTATCCTTTACTGTAGGGCTTAGGCAGGATTTGTTTCTGTACAGGGCACCTAGTTTTGGATAAAGTTTAGATGCAAGCTTTTCTATGTGCAGGCCAAAAGATAGATTGGGGTCTAACATCATACCAAAGTATTTGAAAGAGTGGACTGCAGTCAGTGTGCCATTTGACTTTGTTTTGATGGACAGGTGGGAATTGTGTAATTTGTGTAATTTAGGTACTGTTCCAAAGATCATTGTGACAGTTTTGTCAGTGTTCAGGAAGAGTTTGTTTTTTGCGATCCACTTTTCTGCCTCTTTAAACTGGTCTTGGAGCACAGCCTCAAGTTGCGGTAGATTGGAATTGCTCGCATAGATTACCGTGTCATCTGCGTACATGTGAACTTTGAGGATTTGCAGACATTAGGCAGATCATTTATAAATAATGTAAATAGTAGGGGGCCGAGAATGGAACCCTGGGGAACACCACACATGACTGGGAGGGGGAGGGAGTCGCTGTCAGAAATGGACACACATTGCAAACGATCCGATACATACGATCAAAACCAGTTTAGCGAACGATCACCAATACCTGAGTTTTTGAATTTGTGCAGTAGAATGTTGTGGTCTACGCTGTCAAGGGCCTTAGCAAAATCAAGGAAAATAGCTCCAGTTAGGTCTCCTTGTTCCATGCCAGTTTGGATGTCATTGCTAACTTTTAAGAGGGCAGTTGTAGTGGAGTGATTCTGGTGAATGCCCGATTGATCAGGGGTCAGATAGTTTGATTATTGATAGTACTCACATAGTTGCATATGGACACATTTTTCTAAGATTTTTGACAATACCGGGAGCAATGATATTGGGTGATAGTTAGAAACCAAAGTAGTGTCACCACTTTTATGGATAGGCACTACTCTCGCAGTCTTCCAAAGTTTGGGTATGTATCCAGACACCAAGGATTCGTTAATTAGAGTTGCAACGGGTTTAGCAATTGCCGGCGCACTGAGCTTCAACAGCATTGCTGGGATTTGATCAGGTCCGGACTGTTTTTTTTCATTTTTAGATTATTAAGATGTTTTTCAATGACACTAACATGTACAGGTCTAAAAATTAACTTGTCTATATTGGGACTTTGCAAATTTAGTGGGGCCTGATCCACATTTGTAGTTTCAGGATGTGTGTCATTTATTAGCTTGGCAATCAGTGCAGTAGAGCAAAATAATTGTTAAAGGCATTTACTACATCTGAGGGAAGTTGCAGGGTTTGGTTATCCACTTTGACAGTGGAGGGTTTGGAGTGAATTGGGGGAGTTTGTAGTTTATTTATGACTTTCCAAAAGTTTCTAGGGTTTGAGATGTTATTTTTCAGATTTTCACAGAAATATTGGGCCTTGGCCAATTTTGTCTGTTTTGTGCATATATTTTGCCATTGTCTATATGCATGGTGATCATTTATAGAGCCAGTACGCTTAAACTTTGACCACAAAGAATCCTGAAACTGGTACATTTGGATGAGGTCACCTGTGATCCAGTTCATATGTGCTCCTTTTACCCTCAACTTACGCAGCAGGGCATGCAAATTCCACATTTCAGACTGAAAGAATTCAACAGCACAGTCTAGATCTGGGATAATGTTTAATCTGTGCCATGGGAGGTTCTTGATGTCCTTTAGAAAGGATTCAAGATTACATTTTTGTAGTACCTAGTTATTTTAAACTTGGGAGTGGATTTAATAGCCTTTATATTGCGCACGCACTGAAAATGTTTGGGAGAACACCGGCCTCCTGGATCCTATAAGGAGAAGTGAAGAGAATCCAATCTAGCAGGGTATGGTTATGGCTTTTAATGTTTATGCAAGTTGGGGAGGAGATTAATTGCGTTAGCTGCAAAGTCTTAAACAGAGTGCAAGAACTATTATTTTTAGGATTCAGCCAATCAATATTAAAATCTCCAAAGACCAACAGTTCACTTTTAGGGTTTTGAGCTATGGTTTCACTAAGGAGATGGGCTATGTCAGAAAGGGAATGCACAGGGGAGCTAGGTGGGCGGTAGATTCCTGCAACAATGATTGATTTACTGCACGAAATCTCAATTGTGCCAGAAAGGAAATCAAAGTTGGCAGGAGCACTAAGGTTTTGTAAACAGGTAAACTTTATGGAATAGTCAACATAAAAAACAATGCCTCCTCCTCTCTTTCCTCTGTCATTTCTAAAACATGAATACCCCTGTATTGCAATGGCGGTGTCTGGTATTTTAGTTGTTAACCATGATTCTGAGAGCACAATGAGTTTTGGTTTGTAATGGGAACACCAGGCTTGTAGTGCATCCAGTTTAGGGAGTAAACTACGGATGTTTCAGTGCACAAAAGAGAGGCCTTTTTTTAGTGGGGAGATTAGGACCAGAATTAGCTGGGGGACCAGGGTTAGACTCCACATCATTTGCAAGGGCAAGTAACATAAGGAATAGGAATTTGGGCATCATTTTTGTTTGGCCATATAGTGAATGGGATACTTTATAATTTAGTGAGGTGGGGGTAGGATGGCTATTTTTTAGAACTCTCCACCAGCACTCAGCAGATAAGTTACAGAGCATGACATGGTGTATGATAATTTGTGTTCCAGTTTGAGGTGTGTGCTTATGCTGGTAGTGGTGTGAACAAAATTGGATTGAAAAAAGGGTTATTAAGAATATCAGTGTGGTTATATTTGGATTCATGCTAGTGGTATGAGGTGTGTAGTTGAAAATGAAACAGAAATCGCAAAAAACTAAAATTAAATAAAAGTATATAGTATTGGTGTGTGATATATCTATTTGTAGGGAGAGAGGGTATGTTTTATATAGGGATAAGAGATTGGAAGGGTGTGCTGATCAATGTTTGCACCTGTCATTTCAGGAGAATGAAAGTTGTGTGGGAGACTATCTATAAACTAGAAAAGCTACAATTTCTGGGGAAATTGTGTGAAGTGTTCTTGACTCCACCAGTAGTCTACAACTGGAGTGGGCGGAGTAACTGTTATCATTTATATAGCACATTTAATTGCAACGTTGTTGCACAGTTACATTTATAAAAACATTAGCAGGTGTTCAAAAGGCCCTGTCTATGACATCACTTGCTGCTGCAGCCTGGCACAGGTCAGAGTATTTTGGCAGTTGCCATATTCAAACGGTCGTATTTTAAAAACTATATATCATAGAGCGAAGAGCCTTATATTGTGAGAATCACAAGACCCAGACCTACATTTTGATGCATAGTATGTCTCTGAAGTATTAAAAATGAAGGCACAGTCGCAGTTTAGAAATTACACTTCAAATTTGAGCTTTGTAGAGTGAAGTTTCAATGAATGTCAATGGACGGCGTTAGTTGCAAACAAATGATTATATTGTGAAAACTATCAGGACTATGGTTTAGCCGTTGACATGTTTAGTGGCAGCAGGGATAGCTGAACGTTTTGATATAAGATTTGTGTAGGTGGGCCTGAAAATAAGGGAGTGGTGACAGTTTAGAAATCATGTCCTGATTTTTCAGCTTTTGCCAGCTCCCACTCTAGCTTTGCCATTCATTCCTATGGGACATATTTCGCCACAAGAACGACGATATTCCGTGAACCATTCGGCGAAACGTTCCACAAAGTAATAGCAATCCGATCGGGAACAATCTGCACGCTTTGGTAAATTTTGGTCTATGTAGTGTAAAAACTGTGGGAGGAGTTAGGGTGGCAAATTTTGCTATAATAATAATAATAATAATATATATGTGAGATAATATTAAGCTATGCAAGAACACTTAACTAGAAAAGCTACAATTTCTGGGGAAATTGTGTGAAGTGTTCTTGCCTCAACCAGTAGTCTAGCACATTCAATTGCAACGTTGTTGCACAGTTACATTACACCATACATTTATAAAAACATTAGCAGGTGTTCAAAAGGACCTGTCTATGACATCACTTGCTGCTGCAGCTTGACACAGGTCAGAGTATTTTGGTGGTGCCATCTTCAAACGGTCGTATCTTAAAACTATAACTCCTACAGTGAAGAGCTTTATATTGTGAGAATCACAAGACCCAGACCTACATTTTGATGCATAGTATGTCTCTGAAGTATTACAATTGAAGGCACAGTCGCAGTTTAGAAATTGCACTTCAAATTTGAGCTTTGCAGAGTGAAGTTTCAATGAAAGTCAATGGACGGCGTTAGTTGCAAACAAATGATCATATTGTGAAAACTATCAGGACTATGGCTTAGCCGTTGACATGTTTAGTGGCAGCAGGGATAGCTGAACGTTTTGATATAAGATTTGTGTAGGTGGGCCTGAAAATAAGGGAGTGGTGGCAGTTTAGAAATCATGTCCTGATTTTTCAGCTTTTGCCAGCTCCCACTCTAGCTTTGCCATTCATTCCTATGGGACAAATTTCGCCACAAAACGACGATATTCCGTGAACCATTCGGCGAAACGTTCCACAAAGTAATAGCAATCCGATCGGGAACAATCTGCACGTTTTGGTAAATTTTTGTCTATGTAGTGTAAAAACTGTGGGAGGAGTTAGGGTGGCAAATTTTGCTATAATAATAATAATAATAACTAGAAAAGCTACAATTTCTGGGGAAATTGTGTGAAGTGTTCTTGCCTCCACCAGTAGTCTACAACTGGAGTGGGCGGAGTAACTGTTATCATTTACATAGCACATTTAATTGCAACGTTGTTGCACAGTTACATTAAACCATACATTTATAAAAACATTAGCAGGTGTTCAAAAGGCCCTGTCTATGACATCACTTGCTGCTGCAGCTTGACACAGGTCAGAGTATTTTGGCGGTTGCCATCTTCAAACGGTCGTATCTTAAAAACTATAACTCCTACAGTGAAGAGCTTTTTATTGTGAGAATCACAAGACCCAGACCTACATTTTGATGCATAGTATGTCTCTGAAGTATTAAAATTGAAGGCACAGTCGCAGTTTAGAAATTGCACTTCAAATTTGAGCTTTGCAGAGTGAAGTTTCAATGAAAGTCAATGGACGGCGTTAGTTGCAAACAAATGATTATATTGTGAAAACTATCAGGACTATGGCTTAGCCGTTGACATGTTTAGTGGCAGCAGGGATAGCTGAACGTTTTGATATAAGATTTGTGTAGGTGGGCCTGAAAATAAGGGAGTGGTGGCAGTTTAGAAATCATGTCCTGATTTTTCAGCTTTTGCCAGCTCCCACTCTAGCTTTGCCATTCATTACTATGGGACAAATTTCGCCACAAGAACGACGATATTCCGTGAACCATTCGGCGAAACGTTCCACAAAGTAATAGCAATCCGATCGGGAACAATCTGCACGTTTTGGTAAATTTTTGTCTATGTAGTGTAAAAACTGTGGGAGGAGTTAGGGTGGCAAATTTTGCTATAATAATAATAATAATATATATGTGAGATAATATTAAGTGGTCTTGCTATGCAAGAACACTTAATAATAATAATAATAATAATATATATGTGAGATAACATTAAGTGGTCTTGCTATGCAAGAACACTTAATAATAACTAGAAAAGTTACAATTTCAGGGGAAATTGTGTGAAGTGTTCTTGCCTCCACCTGTAGTCTACAACTGGAGTGGGCTGAGTAACTGTTATCATTTACATAGCACATTTAATTGCAACGTTGTTGCACAGTTACATTAAACCATACATTTATAAAAACATTAGCAGGTGTTCAAAAGGCCCTGTCTATGACAACACTTGCTGCTGCAGCCTGGCACAGGTCAGAGTATTTTGGCGGTTACCATCTTCAAACGGTCGTATTTTAAAAACTACTAAAGCTACAATTTCTGTGGAAATTGTGTGAAGTGTTCTTGCCTCAACCAGTAGTCTAGCACATTCAATTGCAACGTTGTTGCACAGTTACATTACACCATACATTTATAAAAACATTAGCAGGTGTTCAAAAGGCCCTGTCTATGACATCACTTGCTGCTGCAGCCTTGACAGGTCAGAGTATTTTGGTGGTTGCCATCTTCAAACAGTCATATTTTAAAAACTATAACTCCTACAGCGAAGAGCTTTATATTGTGAGAATCACAAGACCCAGACCTACATTTTGATGCATAGTATGTCTCTGAAGTATTAAAATTGAAGGCACAGTCGCAGTTTAGAAATTGCACTTCAAATTTGAGCTTTGCAGAGTGAAGTTTCAATGAAGTCAATGGACGGCGTTAGTTGCAAACAAATGATTATATTGTGAAAACTATCAGGACTATGGCTTAGCCGTTGACATGTTTAGTGGCAGCAGGGATAGCTGAACGTTTTGATATAAAATTTGTGTAGGTGGGCCTGAAAATAAGGGAGTGGTGGCAGTTTAGAAATCATGTCCTGATTTTTCAGCTTTTGCCAGCTCCCACTCTAGCTTTGCCATTCATTCCTATGGGACAAATTTCGCCACAAGAACGACGATATTCCGTGAACCATTCGGCGAAACGTTCCACAAAGTAATAGCAATCCGATCGGGAACAATCTGCACGTTTTGGTAAATTTTTTGTCTATGTAATTAAAAGCACAATGGGGAGGTTAAGGGTGTAGAATTTTGCTATAATAAGAATAATAATAATAATAATAATAATATATATGTGAGATAACATTAAAGTGGTCTTGCTATGCAAGAACACTTAACTAGAAAAAACTACAATTTCTGGGAAATTGTGTGAAGTGTTCTTGCCTAAACCAGTAGTCTAGCACATTCAATTGCAACGTTGTTGCACAGTTACATTACACCATACATTTATAAAAACATTAGCAGGTGTTCAAAAGGACCTGTCTATGACATCACTTGCTGCTGCAGCTTGACACAGGTCAGAGTATTTTGGTGGTTGCCATCTTCAAACGGTCGTATCTTAAAAACTATAAATCCTACAGCGAAGAGCTTTATATTGTGAGAATCACAAGACCCAGACCTACATTTTGATGCATAGTATGTCTCTGAAGTATTACAATTGAAGGCACAGTCGCAGTTTAGAAATTGCACTTCAAATTTGAGTTTTGCAGAGTGAAGTTTCAATGAATGTCAATGGACGGCGTTGGTTGCAAACAAATGGTCATATTGTGAAAACTATCAGGACTACGGCTTAGCCGTTGACATGTTTATTGGCAGCAGGGATAGCTGAACGTTTTGATATAAGATTTGTGTAGGTGGGCCTGAAAATAAGGGAGTGGTGGCAGTTTAGAAATCATGTCCTGATTTTCAGCTTTTGCCAGCTCCCACTCTAGCTTTGCCATTCATTCCTATGGGACAAATTGCGCCACAAAACCGACGATATTCCGTGAACCATTCGGCGAAACGTTCCACAAAGTAATAGCAATCCGATCGGGAACAATCTGCAAGTTTTGGTAAATTTTTGTCTATGTAGTGTAAAAACTGTGGGAGGAGTTAGGGTGGCAAATTTTGCTATAATAATAATAATAATAATAACTAGAAAAGCTACAATTTCTGGGGAAATTGTGTGAAGTGTTCTTGCCTCCACCAGTAGTCTACAACTGGAGTGGGCGGAGTAACTGTTATCATTTATATAGCACATTTAATTGCAACGTTGTTGCACAGTTACATTAAACCATACATTTATAAAAAACATTAGCAGGAGTTCAAAAGGCCCTGTCTATGACATCACTTGCTGCTGCAGCCTTGACAGGTCAGAGTATTTTGGTGGTTGCCATCTTCAAACGGTCGTATCTTAAAAACTATAAATCCTACATGGAAGAGCTTTATATTGTGAGAATCACAAGAGCCAGACCTACATTTTGATGCATAGTATGTCTCTGAAGTATTAAAATTGAAGGCACAGTCACAGTTTAGAAATTGCACTTCAAATTTGAGCTTTGCAGAGTGAAGATTCAATGAAAGTCAATGGACGGCGTTAGATGCAAACAAATGATTATATTGTGAAAACTATCAGGACTACGGCTTAGCCGTTGACATGTTTAGTGGCAGCAGGGATAGCTGAACGTTTTGATATAAGATTTGTGTAGGTGGGCCTGAAAATAAGGGAGTGGTGGCAGTTTAGAAATCATGTCCTGATTTTTCAGCTTTTGCCAGCTCCCACTCTAGCTTTGCCATTCATTCCTATGGGACAAATTTCGCCACAAGAACGACGATATTCCGTGAACCATTCGGCGAAACGTTCCACAAAGTAATAGCAATCCGATCGGGAACAATCTGCACTAAATTTTGGTCTTGTAGTGTAAAAACTGTGGGAGGAGTTAGGGTGGCAAATTTTGCTAAAATGTATGTAAGTAGAGCTACAATTTCTGAAATTGTGTGGCTTGCCTCCACCAGTAGTCTACAACTGTGAGCAAATTTTGAATAATAATAACTAGAGCAAGCATTTAAAATGTTCTGGGGAAATTGTGTGAAGTGTTCTTGCCTTAGTACATAGCACATTAATTGCAACGTTGTTGCACAGTTACATTAACCATACATTTATAAAAACATTAGCAGGTGTTCAAAAGGCCCTGTCTATGACATCACTTGCTGCTGCAGCTTGACACAGGTCAGAGTATTTTGGCGGTTGCCATCTTCAAACGGTCGTATCTTAAAAACTATAACTCCTACAGCGAAGAGCTTTATATTGTGAGAATCACAAGACCCAGACCTACATTTTGATGCATAGTATGTCTCTGAAGTATTAAAATTGAAGGCACAGTCGCAGTTTAGAAATTGCACTTCAAATTTGAGCTTTGCAGAGGTGAAGTTTCAATGAATGTCAATGGACGGCGTTAGTTGCAAACAAATGATTATATTGTGAAAACTATCAGGACTATGGCTTAGCCGTTGACATGTTTAGTGGCAGCAGGGATAGCTGAACGTTTTGATATAAGATTTGTGTAGGTGGGCCTGAAAATGAGGGAGTGGTGGCAGTTTAGAAATCATGTCCTGATTTTTCAGCTTTTGCCAGCTCCCACTCTAGCTTTGCCATTCATTCCTATGGGACAAATTTCGCCACAAAAACGACGATATTCCGTGAACCATTCGGCGAAACGTTCCACAAAGTAATAGCAATCCGATCGGGAACAATCTGCACGTTTTGGTAATTTTTGTCTATGTAGTGTAAAAACTGTGGGAGGAGTTAGGGTGGCAAATTTTGCTATAATAATAATAATAATAATATATATGTGAGATAACATTAAGTGGTCTTGCTATGCAAGAACACTTTAATAATAATAACTAGAAAAGCTACAATTTCTGGGGAAATTGTGTGAAGTGTTCTTGCCTCAACCAGTAGTCTAGCATATTCAATTGCAACGTTGTTGCACAGTTACATTAAACCATACATTTATAAAAACATTAGCAGGTGTTCAAAAGGCCCTGTCTATGACATCACTTGCTGCTGCAGCCTTGACAGGTCAGAGTATTTTGGTGGTTGCCATCTTCAAACGGTCATATTTTAAAAACTATAAATCCTACAGCGAAGAGCTTTATATTGTGAGAATCACAAGACCCAGACCTACATTTTGATGCATAGTATGTCTCTGAAGTATTAAAAATGAAGGCACAGTCGCAGTTTAGAAATTGCACTTCAAATTTGAGCTTTGTAGAGTGAAGTTTCAATGAATGTCAATGGACGGCGTTAGTTGCAAACAAATGATTATATTGTGAAAACTATCAGGACTACGGCTTAGCCGTTGACATGTTTAGTGGCAGCAGGGATAGCTGAACGTTTTGATATAAGATTTGTGTAGGTGGGCCTGAAAATGAGGGAGTGGTGGCAGTTTAGAAATCATGTCCTGATTTTTCAGCTTTTGGCAGCTCCCACTCTAGCTTTGCCATTCATTCCTATGGGACAAATTGCGCCACAAAAACGACGATATTCCGTGAACCATTCGGCGAAACGTTCCACAAAGTAATAGCAATCCGCAAATGCATAATAATAATAATAATATATGTGAGATAACATTAAGTGGTCTTGCTATGCAAGAACACTTAATAATAATAATATATATGTGAGATAACATTAAGTGGTCTTGCTATGCAAGAACACTTAATAATAATAATAATAATATATATGTGAGATAACATTAAGTGGTCTTGCTATGCAAGAACACTTAATAATAAGAGTAGAAACAGAAAAGATACATTTTGCTCTCACTTATACAAGATTCCAAAAGACAAAACATAATACAAACTGCCTGCAGGGTACTTTGGGGAGAATAACCAGCCATGATATAAAATCCCTATGCAGATCTTCAGTTACTTTTTTAATCCAAAGTTCACACACCTGTTGTTTATTAGGGTCTAGTCCTTGTGACTTGAAC
>OW240912.1:243968081-243978552 GCA_933207985.1 Pelobates cultripes | reverse complement strand
AGGTGGGAGCAGCATTATGTAGAGATTTGAAAGCAAGAATCAGAATTTTAAATGGAGCTCTATATCTTATAGGAAGCCAATGTAGGGAATGACAGGAGGGTGAGGCGTGGGCCGTGCGGGCGGACAGGAAGATGAGCCTCACCCCCACATTCATTATGGACTGTAATGGCGCAAGTTGGGAGCACGTAAGACCACTGATAGGATTTACACTCATAGAATTATTTATTTATTTATTTATAAAATATTTTACCAGGAAAGATACATTGAGATTTCTCTCGTTTTCAAGTATGTCCTGGGTCCACAAATCATTGCATTGTTACAATTAGGGTACAATAAAATACAAAAACAATATTAATACACCATAAATACAAAATTTAACATAGAACAGGCAGGAAATATATAATCAACCATGACAGGTGCATTCTGTTTTGAGGTATGTAGAGAGGGATCTCTTAAAGGACTTTAGGCTTAGAGAAGATTTTAAATTGTGCAGGAGGTCGTTCCACAATTGCGGTGCTCTGTAGGAGAAGGAGGATCGGGCTGCTTTCTTTTTGTATTGAGGTAGACTAAGTAAAGTGTTGGTACTGGATCGGAGGTTATAAGAAGTGGGAACAGCTGTGGAAAGCATTGTGTTAAGGTAGGGTGTGAGTTTCCCAGAAAAGCTCTTAAACACAATGCTGGAAAGATGAAGGGTGCGTCTGGATTCCAGCGACAGCCAGTTTAGTTCTTTTAGCATGTCACAATGGTGAGTCCTGTAATTACATTGTAGCACAAATCGGCAGAACGAGTCATACAACGTGTTGAGTTTATTAATGTGGGATTGCGATGCAGATGCATATACTACATCCCCATAATAAGTGATTGGCGTCAGCATTTGCAGTACAATCATATCCTTTACTGTAGGGCTTAGGCAGGATTTGCTTCTGTACAGGGCACCTAGTTTTGGATAAAGTTTAGATGCAAGCTTTTCTATGTGCAGGCCAAAAGATAGATTGGGGTCTAACATCAAACCAAAGTATTTGAAAGAGTGGACTGCAGTCAGTGTGCCATTTGAATTTGTTTTGATGGACAGGTGGGAATTGTGTAATTTGTGTAATTTAGGTACTGTTCCAAGCTGCGGTAGATCAGAATTGCTCGCATAGATTACCGTGTCATCTGCGTACATGTGTACATTTGAGGATTTGCACACATTAGGCAGATCATTTATAAATAATGTAAATAGTAGGGGGCCGAGAATGGACCCTTGGGGAACACCACACATGACTGGGAGGGGGAGGGAGTCGCTGTCAGAAATGGACACATATTGCGAGCGATCCGATACATACGATCGAAACCAGTTTAGCGAAGGATCATCAATACCTGAGTTTTTGAGTTTGTGCAGTAGAATGTCGTGGTCTACGGTGTCAAGGGCCTTAGCAAAATCAAGGAAAATAGCTCCAGTTAGGTCTCCTTGCTCCATGCCAGTTTGGATGTCATTGCTAACTTTTAAGAGGGCAGTTGTAGTGGAGTGATTCTGGTGAAAGCCCGATTGATCAGGGGTTAGATAATTTGATTGTTGGTAGTACTCACATAGTTGCATATGGACACATTTTTCTAAGATTTTTGACAATACCGGGAGCAATGATATTGGGTGATAGTTAGAAAACAAAGTAGTGTCACCACTTTTATGGATAGGCACTACTCTCGCAGTCTTCCAAAGTTTGGGTATGTATCCAGACACCAAGGATTCGTTAATTAGAGTTGCAACGGGTTTAGCAATTGCCGGCGCACTGAGCTTCAACAGCATTGCTGGGATTTGATCAGGTCCGGACTGTTTTTTTCATTTTTAGATTATTAAGATGTTTTTCAATGACACTAACATGTACAGGTCTAAAAATTAACTTGACGATATTGGGACTTTGCAAATTTAGTGGGGCCTGATACACATTTGTAGTTTCAGGATGCGTGTCATTTATTAGCTTGGCAATCAGTGCAGTAGAGCATCCGACAAAATAATTGTTAAAGGCATTTACTACATCTAAGGGAAGTTGCAGGGTTTGGTTATCCACTTTGACAGTGGAGGGTGTGGAGTGAATTGGGGGAGTTTGTAGTTTATTTATGTCTTTCCAAAAGTTTCTAGGGTTTGAGATGTTATTTTTCAGATTTTCACAGAAATATTGGGCCTTGGCCAATTTTGTCTGTTTTGTGTATATATTTCGCCATTGTCTATATGCACGGTGATCATTTATAGAGCCGGTACGCTTAAACTTTGACCACAAAGAATCCTGAAACTGGTACATTTGGATGAGGTCACCTGTGATCCAGTTCATATGTGCTCCTTTTACCCTCACCTTACGCAGCGGGGCATGCAAATTCCAAATTTATAGGAGTTCAGACTGAAAGAATTCAACAGCACAGTCTAAATCTGGGATAATGTTTAATCTGTGCCATGGGAGGTTCTTGATGTCCTTTAGAAAGGATTCAAGATTACATTTTTTGAAGGACCTAGTTATTTTAACCTTGGGAGTGGATTTAATGGCCTTTATTTTGAGCACGCACTGAAAGTGTTTGGGAGAACACCGGCCGCCTGGATTCTATCAGGAGAAGTGGAGAGAATCCAATCTAGCAGGGTATGGTTATGGCTTTTAATGTTTATGCAAGTTGGGGAGGAGATTAATTGCATTAGCTGCAAAGTCTTAAACAGCGTGCAAGAACTTTTATTTTTAGGATTCAGCCAATCAATATTAAAATCTCCAAAGACCAACAGTTCACTTTTAGGGTTTTGAGCTATGGTTTCACTAAGGAGATGGGCTATGTCAGAAAGGGAATGCACAGGGGAGCTAGGTGGGCGGTAGATTCCTGCAACAATGATTGATTTACTGCACGGGATCTCAATTGTGCCAGAAAGGAAATCAAAGGTGGCAGGAGGACTAAGGTTTTGTAAACGGGTAAACTTTATGGAATAGTCAACATAAATAACAATGCCTCCTCCTCTCTTTCCTCTGTCATTTTCTAAAACATGAATACCCCTGTATTGCAATGTCGTTAACCATGATTCTGAGAGCACAATGATTTTTGGTTTGTAATGGGAACACCAGGCTTGTAGTGCATCCAGTTTAGGGAGTAAACTACGGATGTTGCAGTGCACAAAAGAGAGGCCTTTTTTAGTGGGGAGATTAGGACCAGAATTAGCTGTGGGACCAGGGTTAGACTCCACATCATTTGCAAGGGCAAGTAACATTAGGAATTTGGACATCATTTTTGTTTGACCATATAGTGAATGGGATACTTTATAATTTTGTGAGGTGGGGGTAGGAGGGCTATTTTTTAGAACTCTCCACCAGCACTCAGCAGATAAGTTACAGAGCATGCCATGTGTATGATAATTTGTGTTCCAGTTTGAGGTGTGTGCTTATGCTGGTAGTGGTGTGAACAAAATTGGATTGAAAAAAGGGTTATTAAGAATATCAGTATGGTTATATTTGGATTCATGCTAGTGGTATGAGGTGTGTAGTTGAAAATGAAACAGAAATCGCGAAAAACTAAAATTAAATAAAAGTATATAGTATTGGTGTGTGATATATTTATTTGTAGGGAGAGAGGGTATGTGTTCTATAGGGATAAGAGATTGGAAAGGTGTGCTGATCAGTGTTTGCATCTGTCATTTCAGGAGAATGAAAGTTGTGTGGGAGACTATCTATAAATGAGGAAATGAGGAAGTAAGCATGGGGTGGGTGGGTGGGAGGAAATCAGTCTTCCAGAAGGCTACCTGTTTCAAATGGCCATGGAACAGCTGATGGAGCTCTGAGTTCTATGCTGGACTGGGTATGTTTAAAAATCAGACTGTGGGAGAGAGATGCATATTAGGGTCAGATGGGCTAAGAGATGGTGGGGGGTGCATAGATGGACATTTGATTTAAGGAAAAACAAATGCTAAGATTGAGAATTACAGAGATAAGAGAGAGGTATTTAAGTAGGGAAATAAAACCATTAAATAAGGAACAAGAAATATATATGGGCCTGAGCTGGTTAAACTAACTTTTAACATGATGGACAAAGGGGATAAAATACTTTGCATGATTAGCACAGGCTATTGTTACAAAGACATGAAAATGTATACATTGAAAATAATAAAACTAAATAATAGTCACTAAATACAAAAACATACAACAAAATTAACAGGGTATGTAGAAATATAATGAAATGTCGGTTTTACAGAAAGCTATCTGTTTCAAATGGCCATGGAACAGCTGATGGAGCTCTGAGTTCTATGCTGGACTGGGTATGTTTAAAAATCAGACTGTTTCAAATGGCCATGGAACAGCTGATGGAGCTCTGAGTTCTATGCTGGACTGGGTATGTTTAAAAATCAGACTGTTTCAAATGGCCATGGAACAGCTGATGGAGCTCTGAGTTCTATGCTGGACTGGGTATATTTACTCAAGTGAGAATTGTCAGGAATTCTACGTGAATTAAAACCCTGAAAGGGTTACTCCAACCATTTTTTGTACTTATTAAGCATTATTATTTATCCACCAACACTAAAATTACAATAAAATTGACCTAAAAAAATCCTGAAAGTCAGAGCTTACAAAGCTTCCGGCACAGCTTTCCAAGTCTGATGTCACTGCAGTAGTGTGAGGTCCAATAAAAGACTTCTCATGGAGAATAGACGATGGACGAATTTGTTGCACATAACTAACATTTGTCAGTCCAGAACCTAGCCCCCAGCAAATATCTCAATATGTGCAGTGTTTCAAATAGAAATGCTGAACATACAGACTCCTACCCACCATAAATACAGTTGCAAGAAAAAGTATGTGAACCCTTTGGAATGATATGGATTTCTGCACAAATTGGTCATAAAATGTGATCTGATCATCATCTAAGTCACAACAATAGACAATCACAGTCTGCTTAAACTAATAACACACAAAGAATGAAATGTTGCCATGTTTTTATTGAACACACCATATAAACATTCAGCCCCTTGCTGACCCTTTCTGTTCCTTCTCCAACTTTACCTTTGTGCTCCTTCTGTATCTTTCTGCCCCTTCCCGCTTCTTGCTGCCCCTTCGTTCTCCTTGCTGCCCCTTCCTGCTCCTTGCAGACCCTTCCTGCTTCTTGCTGCCTCTTCCTACTCCTTGCTGACCCCTCTTGCTCCTTGCAGACCCTTCCTATTCCTTGGTGACTCCTCCTGCTCCTTGCAGACCATCCCTACCCCTTCCTGCTGCCCCTTCCTACTTCTTGCTGACCCCTCCTGCCCTTTGCAGACCCTTTCTACTCCTTGCTGACCCCTCCTGCTCCTTGCATACCCTTCCTGCTTCTTGTTGCCTCTTCCTACTCCTTGCTGACCCCTCTTGCTCCTTGCTGACCCCTCCTGCTCCTTGCAGACCATTTGTGCTCCTTGCTGCCCCTTCCTACTCCTTGGTGACCCCTCCTGCTCCTTGCAGACCGTTTCTACCCCTTCCTGCTGCCCCTTCCTAGTCCTTGCTGACCCCTCCTGCTCCTTGCTACCCCTTCCTGCTAATTTCTGCTCCTTCTACTTCTACTGGCCGGTGTCGGTATTGCAGTGTATTCTCACACTGAAATGAAAAAATAGCAGCACAAACTGAAAAATCCGGGTGGGGAGGGGGTAAATGCCCCCTCTTGCCCCCCCCCATGGGCGCCCATGCTTGCTTTTACATTTAATAAAAGTCAGAGTCCAAAGGTGTAACTGACAAAATATGGCCATGCACACATGTTTCAAATGACAAACCAATGTTTTATGTTCATTTACATGAGAACTTATAGTCAAAGAAGGCTGTCTATGGGACATTGTGGTTTATGTTAAATGGATCTTCAGCTTAAAAATCTGCATTTTTTTCTGAATGTTACTAAGGTAATCCCTAAAAATGTGTTATTGTCTCTATCAGTGACTTGCAGTGGAACCAACTCATTTTAACATTGTAACAGAAATATGATTTTCATATTTCATTTTTCTATTTCTATTTTACAGTGTGAAATCTAATACATTCATCTAAATATAAATAATGTATGCTAGTAATTTTCTGAGACTGTATGTTGGTGAGAGTTTGGTCATGTGCCAATCTCAACATTCACAACACACCTACATACATATAGTTAGGAAAGGAAATATTGGAGCACTGACACAAATTTAGCTATTTTGGCTGTTTACCAAAATAAATTCAAGTTACAGTTAAATAATGAATATGGGCTTCAAGTTCAATTTTTCATCTTTAATTTGAAGGTATTCACATCCAAATTGTGGACGGTTCGCGACATCTCTAATCACCAAATGTTGGGTTTCCTTCTTTGTTTTTATGGCAAATTCCAAACTGACCATTCTATCCTTGAAGCTTATGAATGGTTTGCACCTTGTGGTGAACTTTCTGTATTTGCTCTTGTGAATATTTCCTCTTTATGGTAGATTTGGATAATGACATGCTTACCTCCTGGAGACTGCTCTTCACTTTGCTGGATGTTGTGAAGGGGTTCTTACCATGGAAAGGATCCCATGATCATACACCATTGTTGTTTTCTGTGGACATCAAGGCCTTTTTATGTTGCAGAACTCACCAGTGCGTTATTTTGTTTCTCAGAATATGCTAAACTGAAACTGTTGATTTTACCACTCCTAATGTTCTTGCTATCTCTCTGATGGATTTTTATTTTTGAAACCTAGGGATGCTGTCCAGGAAGTAGGAGGGTCTGGGAGGGAGGGTCTGCTGGAGATTGGCCGGGATGTGTCAGCTGACCGGAGTTTGCCGCGAACAGCTCGTTCCGAACCGTGGCGAGCCGTTCGCGAGATGTTTGCGGACGGTTCGCGACATCTCTATTGGTGATATGCAGGTGTTCCAGACTTCAAGGAGCCATTGCCCGTGAAGGATTCTTGACAAAGTATTTAAAATTTAAATGTTATTTATGATTGTCTTAATTTGTCCAATTACATTTGAGCCCCTAAAATAAGGGGACTGTGTATGAAAATGGTTGCAATTCCTAAATGTTTCGTAAGATATTTTTGTTCAACCTATTGAAATAAAGCTGAAAGTCTGCACTATAATTACATTCTGGTTGTTTGATTTCAAATATTTTATGGTGGTGTACAGAGCCAAAATTATGAAAATTGTGTAAGTGCCCAAATATTTCCAGACCTAACTGTACATTCATGCCTACATACATATAATGTGTGCTAATGCAACTTGCATGCACTTATTTATGTTGTTCAGGCCTACAATTGTATAGCTATATTTACCAGCTATCTCGTTGTATTTCTCATTTTCTATTTATGTGTTTCTTCACACACAATGGTTTGTTCCTGTCAGCAGGATTCCATTCTTTGTGTTATGTTGTGAAATGTTGTGTCATTCTTTGTGTTATGTGACTGAAATAAGTGAGCAATTGTATCACATTCTACTCTATATTGTTCTCAACAGCCAGTATAATTTTGTTACAGATACTAAATAACAAAAACAAAAAAAAACTGGTTACATAATTACATAGCTGAAAAAAAACTTGCATCCATCAAGTTCAGCCTCCCTCACATATGTTTTTGCTGTTGATCCAAAAGAAGGCAAAAAAAACCCTGTCTGAACTTTAAAAAAATAAAATAAATCCTTCTTAAACCCCAAAATGACAGTCTGATATTTCCTTGGATCAAGCAGTTATTAACCCCCTAATTAGAAATTATATCCCTGTATGCTATGTTTTTGGAAGTATTTATCTAATAGCTGTTTAAATATCTGTATGAACTCTGATAAAACCACCTCTTCAGGCAGATAATTCCATATCCTTATAGCTATAGTATTGTTGGTAGAACCAACAAACAAAATAAATAAAATATTTAAAAAAGTTCCACACAATACCTAAAAACTAACTGGTGCCTTTTGTATATATATGTACTAAGGCCGGTTGGCTTGTAATTGTGGGAGGGGCTTAAATGTTACTTACCTACTTAAGGGAACCCCTTACCTTACTCCATACTGTCCGAGGTCTCACGATTTGCATGTGATCCACTTCCTGTTTCTTACAACTCGCCATTTTGGAAAAAAAGTTCTCCAGATTGCTTTGTCTCTTCCCACACTTTTAGAATGATAAACATAGACTGACTCGGGATGACCAAGCCACAGCAGACCTACTTATATGACAGAATTTCTTAACCACATGGAATGGTAAAAGCATGTTCCTCCCAGGGTTGTCTGAAAATTCACCAACCATTTGGTCAGACACAGCATCTACCATGGGTTTTGCAGCAATCTATGGAAACGAATGGCTTTGGGGTAGATGGCCTGCGGAAGTCCAGAATTTCCACTACCTCAGCACATTTTGAGATTTACCCCATTGCGGCGGCTGCTGTGGTTTGGGGTAATTCATGGTCTGGGTTGTCGGTTCGTTGCTACTCAGACAACGAGGCCACATGCCAGATTATCAACAAAGGCCGCTCATCATCTTTAACAATCATGAGATTTCTCAAGAAACCAACCTGGTTTAGCGGCATGTCACCAATTTTTCTTGGTGACATGCCTAACCCGGTTGACGATCTCTGCCTTAGACGATCTCACATACACAAACACACGGACCATAATATACTAGCTCTACCACACACTAAAACAAGTCAACATGCCCTACCTGTAGAAATAGCATACTACCCTACTTGCAATAAATGGTGCCCAGTAACGGCTCTAGACTCCTATCTTCAGAACCCCAACTTACAACCATCATAGCCATTGTTCTCACTACACGGCTCAGTCCTTACGACCTCTAAATTTATGCAATGTGTCAGGTGATTGATAACCCAGCTAGGTCTTAACTCCTCTAACTATTCTGGTCATTCCTTCAGGACAGCATCCAGTGTCAACATTAGTGATGTCGCGAACCCGAAATTTTCGGTTCGCGAACGGCGAACGCGAACTTCCGCAAATGTTCGCGAACCGGCGAACCGCCCGAAACGCCATTGACTTCAATGGGGAGGCGAATTTTAAAACACACAGGGACTCTTTCTGGCCACAATAGGGATGGAAAAGTTGTTTCAAGGGGACTAACACCTGGACTGTGGCATGCCGGAGGGGGATCCATGGCAAAACTCCCATGGAAAATTACACAGTTGATACAGAGTCTGGTTTTAATCCATAAAGGGCAGAAATCACCTAACATTCCTAAATCACAATCAATATGGATTGACACCTGACATATGACATATTGACACCTTGACATATGGATTGACACCTGTCCTCAGAGCCCCTGATGCACACGGACACAGAGCAGAATAGAGACTGGTCCCCCTACATAGGGTCACTTGGCAGATATGGATTGACACCTGTCCTAAGGATCCCTGATACACACTGACACAGAGCAGAATAGGGACTGTTCCCTACATCGGGTCACTTGGCAGATATGGATTGACACCTGTCCTAAGGTTCCCTGATACACACTGACACAGAGCAGAATAGGGACTGGTCCCCCTACATCGGTCACTTGGCAGATATGGATTGACACCTTGTTACAAACTGCTATTTGTAACGGGCCCTTTAAATGGCAAATTGCCCTGCTTCCCTGGGTTGTGGAGAAGCCTACTTGCCAGCCTCCTCTCGCATGACTATGGCCCCTGGGAGATTGTGAAAATGTATGCACTTTTATTTGGTGTGTATGGCCCTTTAAGACTGTAGGTGGGCATATTGGGGCTTATGGACTCTTTATGTGACTGGTGCTGGCCCTTTAAACACCTTTTTTGGGACATCAGGAAGATTGGGACACTGCCCTTTAGGCGTGTCCCCAGACTTCATTGAGGACCACGGCCCTTTAAGGCAGTGTCCTGTCCACAGACCTGGTGCAAACCCTTTATTGCCTGCCTTGCTATTTCCACTTGGTTCAGTAAATTATTTCAGCCTGCAGAGACTAAGTCCCATTCGGCGATGGGACTTAGTCTTTCAACGTTTTTTTCAGCCTTATTTCAGCTGCAGGAGACTAAAGTCCCATTACGTGATGGGACTTGAGTGATTTCAACTTCTAAAATAGACCGACCTCACAGCCAAATCTATGGAACTGTTTTGGGCAGGAAAATGTGCTTGCGGTCGGTCATAAAGAGACCTCCAGCTAACTTTTTAACCCCTGGATGTATTTGGCTGATTTTTGGTTATGTTTATGTTTTAAGTGTGCTGATTCCAAATATGTAATTATGAAGATGGGATGTGTAGTTTTAAAGTTACAGTGTATGGCTAAAAACTGTATTTTTACTGCCTGTGTTTAATTATATTAATCTCTTCCCAAACGTCATTTCGTTCAAAGTGGAGAGAATGTTAAAAAAATATATTTTTGTTCGGAGTGTGAGAAATGCTTTTCAGCCGCTTCTAATCTTAAGCATCATTTGAGGAGCCATACAGGAGAGAAACCTTATTTGTGTGTGTTTAGTATTGTTCTGATCAGTTTAATACCTTCCGCGTCTCCTATCAGTGGACGTGTATATGGCAGCCATTTTAGGAACCGTACACCTGGG
>OW240912.1:243956565-243967981 GCA_933207985.1 Pelobates cultripes | reverse complement strand
AGAGGTCGTCAACCGGGTTAGGCATGTCACCAAGAAAAATTGGTGACATGCCGCTAAACAAGGTTAGTTTCTTGAGAAATCTCATGATTGTTAAAGATGATGAGCAGCCTTTGTTGATAATCTGGCATGTGGCCTTGTTGTCTGAGTAGCAACGAACCGACAACCCAGACCATAAATTACCCCAAACCACAGCAGCCGCCGCAATGTTGTAAATCTCATAAAGTGCTGAGGTAGTGGAAAAACCTTCCAAATTCTGGACTTCCGCAGGCCAGCTACCCCAAAGCCATTCGTTCCCATAGATTGCTGCAAAACCCGTGGTAGACGCTGTGTCTGACCAAATGGTTGGTGAATTTTCAGACAACCCTGGGAGGAACATGCTTTTACCGTTCCATGTGTTTAAGAAATTCTGCCATATAAGTAGGTCTGCTGTGGCTTGGTCATCCCGAGTCAGTCTATGTTTGTCATTCTAAAAGTGTGGAAGAGACAAAGCAATCTGGAGAACTTTTTTCCAAAATGGCGAGTTGTAAGAAACAGGAAGTGGATCACATGCAAATCGTGAGACCTCGGACGGTATGGAGTAAGGTAAGGGGTTCCCTTAAGTAGGTAAGTAACATTTAAGCCCCTCCCACAATTACAAGCCAACCGGCCTTGATACATATATATACAAAAGGCACCAGTTAGTTTTTAGGTATTGTGTGGAACTTTTTTTTATATTTTATTTATTTTGTTTGTTGGTTCTACCAACAATACTATAGCTATAAGGATATGGAATTATCTGCCTGAAGAGGTGGTTTTATCAGAGTTCATACAGATATTTAAACAGCAATTAGATAAATACTTCCAAAAACATAGCATACAGGGATATAATTTCTAATTAGGGGGGTAATAGCTGCTTGATCCAAGGAAATATCTGACTGCCATTTTGGGGTTTAAGAAGGAATTAAAAAAAAAATTTTTTGGAAGCAGTTCAGACGGGGTTTTTTTGCCTTCTTTTGGATCAACAGCAAAAACAGCAAAAACATATGTGAGGGAGGCTGAACTTGATGGATGCAAGGTTTTTTTCAGCTATGTAATTATGTAACCAGTTTGGTGGGTTTTTTTTGTTTTTGTTATTTAGTATCTGTAACAAAATTATACTGGCTGTTGAGAACAATATAGAGTAGAATGTGATACAATTGCTCACTTATTTCAGTCACATAACACAAAGAATGGCACAACATTTCACAACATAACACACAGAATGGAATCCTGCTGACAGGAACAAACCATTGTGTGTGAAGAAACACACAGAAATAGAAAATGAGAAACATGCTCACAACGAGATAGCTGGTAAATATATCTATGCAATTATAGGCCTGAACAACATAAATAAGTGCATGCAAGATGCATTAGCACACACTATATGTATGTATGCATGAATGTACAGTTAGGTCTGGAAATATTTGGGCAATTTTCATAATTTTGGCTCTGTACACCACCATAAAATATTTGAAATCAAACAACCAGAATGTAATTAGAGTGCAGACTTTCAGCTTTATGTCAATAGGTTAAACAAAAATATCTTATGAAACATTTAGGAATTGCAACCATTTTCATACACAGTCCCCTTATTTTAGGGGCTCAAATGTAATTGGACAAATTAAGACAATCATAAATAACATTTAAATTTTAAATACTTTGTCAAGAATCCTTCACGGGCAATGGCTCCTTGAAGTCTGGAACACCTGCACATCACCAAATGTTGGGTTTCCTTCTTTGTTTTTATGGCAAATTCCAAACTGACCATTCTATCCTTGAAGCTTATGAATGGTTTGCACCTTGTGGTGAACTTTCTGTATTTGCTCTTGTGAATATTTCCTCTTTATGGTAGATTTGGATAATGACATGCTTACCTCCTGGAGACTGCTCTTCACTTTGCTGGATGTTGTGAAGGGGTTCTTACCATGGAAAGGATCCCATGATCATACACCATTGTTGTTTTCTGTGGACATCAAGGCCTTTTTATGTTGCAGAACTCACCAGTGCGTTATTTTGTTTCTCAGAATATGCTAAACTGAAACTGTTGATTTGACCACTCCTAATGTTCTTGCTATCTCTCTGATGGATTTTTATTTTTGAAACCTAGGGATGGTCTGTTTCACTTGCATTGAAAACTGCTTTGACCACATGTTGTGGGTTCACAGCAACAGCTTTCAAAACAGAACACTACAACTAGAATCAACTCGAGACCTGATTAATTAATGAAGAAATAATAAAGGAATTGCCCACACCTGTCCTTGAAACAGCTTTTGAGTAAATTGTCCAATTACTTTTGGTCTCTTAAAAAAAGAGGAGGCTAAATATTAAAGAATAGCAATTCCTAAACATTTTCTGCAATTTGGATGTGAATACCTTCAAATTAAAGATGAAAAATTGAACTTAAAGCCCATATTCATTATTTAACTGTAACTTGAATTTATTTTGGTAAACAGCCAAAATAGCAAAATTTGTGTCAGTGCTCCAATATTCCCTTTCCTAACTATATGTATGTAGGTGTGTTGTGAATGTTGAGATTGGCACATGACCAAACTCTCACCAACGTACAGTCTCAGAAAATTACTAGCATACATTATTTATATTTAGATGAATGTATTAGATTTCACACTGTAAAATAGAAATAGAAAAATGAAATATGAAAATCATATTTCTGTTACAATGTTAAAATGTGTTGGTTCCACTGCAAGTCACTGATAGAGACAATAACACATTTTTAGGGATTTCCTTAGTAACATTCAGAAAAAAATGCAGATTTTTAAGCTGAAGATCCATTTAACATAAACCACAATGTCCCATGCTTAGACAACCTTCTTTGACTATAAGTTCTCATGTAAATGAACATAAAACATTGTTTTGTCATTTGAAACATGTGTGCATGGCCATATTTTGTCAGTTACATCTTTGGACTCTGACTTTTATTAAATGTAAAAGCAAGCATGGGCGTCCGCAGGGGGAGGGGGGGG
Source organism: Pelobates cultripes (assembly GCA_933207985.1). Taxonomy (NCBI): domain Eukaryota; kingdom Metazoa; phylum Chordata; class Amphibia; order Anura; family Pelobatidae; genus Pelobates; species Pelobates cultripes. The sequence goes on along the minus strand of OW240912.1, from coordinate 243,964,982 downwards.
CGGGGCAAGAGGGGGCACTTACCCCCTCCCCACCCGGATTTTTCAGTTTGTGCTGCTATTTTTTCATTTCAGTGTGAGAATACACTGCAATACCGGCACCGGCCTGTAGGTGGCACTGTGAATGGAGAAAGGCAGGAAGCTACAGCTTATCCCTGCCTCTCTTTCATGACTGAAACCGCAGGGGAGCAGCACAGAGGCAGCCTACAGATCAGGTAAGTTAGGGATGGGGGGGGGAGACAACATAGAGGAAGGTAAAGTAGAAGGAGCAGAAAGGTTCTGCAAGGGGCAGGAGGGGTCAGCAAGGAATAGAAAGGGACAGCAAGAAGCAGGAAGGGGTAGGAAAGGTAAAGGAGAAGGAGCAGAAATTAGCAGGAAGGGGTAGCAAGGAGCAGGAAGGGTCAGCAAAGACTAGGAAGGGGCAGCAGGAAGGGGTAGGGACGGTCTGCAAGGAGCAGGAGGGGTCACCAAGGAGTAGGAAGGGGCAGCAAGGAGCACGAATGGTCTGCAAGGAGCAGGAGGGGTCAGCAAGGAGCAAGAGGGGTCAGCAAGGAGTAGGAAGAGGCAACACGAAGCAGGAAGGGTATGCAAGGAGCAGGAGGGGTCAGTAAGGAGTAGAAAGGGTCTGCAAAGGGCAGGAGGGGTCAGCAAGAAGTAGGAAGGGGCAGCAGGAAGGGGTAGGGATGGTCTGCAAGGAGCAGGAGGAGTCACCAAGGAGTATGAAGGGTCTGCAAGGAGCAAGAGGGGTCAGCGAGGAGTAGGAAGAGGCAGCAAGAAGCAGGAAGGGTCTGCAAGGAGCAGGAAGGGGCAGCAAGGAGAAAGAAGGGGCAGCAAGGAGCAGGAAGGGGCAGAAAGATACAGAAGGAGCACAAAGGTAAAGTTGGAGAAGGAACAGAAAGGGTCAGCAAGGGGCTGAATGTTTACATGGTGTGTTCAATAAAAACATGGCAACATTTCATTCTTTGTGTGTTATTAGTTTAAGCAGACTGTGATTGTCTATTGTTGTGACTTAGATGATGATCAGATCACATTTTATGACCAATTTGTGCAGAAATCCATATCATTCCAATGGGTTCACATACTTTTTCTTGCAACTGTATTTATGGTGGGTAGGAGTCTGTATGTTCAGCATTTCTATTTGAAACACTGCACATATTGAGATATTTGCTGGGGGCTAGGTTCTGGACTGACAAATGTTAGTTATGTGCAACAAATTCGTCCATTGTCTATTCTCCATGAGAAGTCTTTTATTGGACCTCACACGACTGCAGTGACATCAGACTTGGAAAGCTGTGCCAGAAGCTTTGTAAGCTCTGACTTTCAGGATTTTTTAAGGTAAATTTTATTGTAATTTTAGTGTTGGTGGACAGAAATAATAATGCTCAATAAGTACAAAAAATGGTTGGAGTAACCCTTTCAGGGTTTTAATTCACGTAGAATTCCTGACAATTCTCACTTGAGTAAATATACCCAGTCCAGCATAGAACTCAGAGCTCTATCAGCTGTTCCATGACCATTTGAAACAGTCTGATTTTTAAACATACCCAGTCCAGCACAGAACTCAGAGCTCCATCAGCTGTTCCATGGCCATTTGAAACAGTCTGATTTTTAAACATACCTAGTCCAGCATACAACTCAGAGCTCCATCAGCTGTTCCATGGCCATTTGAAACAGGTAGCCTTCTGGAAAACTGACATTTCATTATATTTCTACATACCCTGTTAATTTTGTTGTATGTTTTTGTATTTAGTGACTATTATTTAGTTTTATTATTTTCAATGTATACATTTTCATGTATTTGTAACAATAGCCTGTGCTAATCATGCAAAGTATTTTATCACCTTTGTCTTTGTCCATCATGTTAAAAGTTAGTTTAACCAGCTCAGGCCCATATATATTTCTTGTTCCTTATCTTGCATAGCAAGACCACTTAATGTTATCTCACATATATATTATTAAGTGTTCTTGCATAGCAAGACCACTTAATGTTATCTCACATATATATTATTATTATTATTATTATAGCAAAATTTGCCACCCTAACTCCTCCCACAGTTTTACACTACATAGACAAAAATTTACCAAAACGTGCAGATTGTTCCCGATCGGATTGCTATTACTTTGTGGAACGTTTCGCCGAATGGTTCACGGAATATCGTCGTTCTTGTGGCGAAATTTGTCCCATAGGAATGAATGGCAAAGCTAGAGTGGGAGCTGGCAAAAGCTGAAAAATCAGGACATGATTTCTAAACTGTCACCACTCCCTCATTTCCAAGCCCACCTACACAAATCTTATATCAAAACGTTCAGCTATCCCTGCTGCCACTAGAAATGTCCACGGCTAAGCCATAGTCCTGATAGATTCCACAATATGACCATTTGTTTGCAACTCACGCCTTCCATTGACATTCATTGAAACTTCACTCAAGCCAGCTCAAACTTGAAGGGCAATTTCTAAACTGCGACTGTGCCTTCATTTTTAATACTTCAGAGACATACTATGCATCAAAATGTAGGTCTGGGTCTTGTGATTCCCACAATATAAAGCTCTTTGCTGTAGGATTTATAGTTTTTAAGATACGACCGTTTGAAGATGGCAACCGCCAAAATACTCTGACCTGTGTCAAGCTGCAGCAGCAAGTGATGTCATAGACAGGGCCTTTTGAACACCTGCTAATGTTTTTATAAATGTATGGTTTAATGTAACTGTGCAACAACGTTGCAATTAAATGTGCTAAATAAAGTATAACAGTTACTCCGCCCACTCCAGTTGTAGACTACTGATGGAGGCAAGAACACTTCACACAATTTCACCAGAAATTGTAGCTTTTCTAGTTATTATTATTATTATTATAGCAAAATTTGCCACCCTAACTCCTCCCACAGTTTTTACACTACATAGACAAAAATTTACCAAAACGTGCAGATTGTTCCCGATCGGATTGCTATTACTTTGTGGAATGTTTCGCAGAATGGTTCACGGAATATCGTCGTTTTTGTGGCGCAATTTGTCCCATAGGAATGAATGGCAAAGCTAGAGTGGGAGCTGCCAAAAGCTGAAAAATCAGGACATGATTTCTAAACTGCCACCACTCCCTTATTTTCAGGCCCGCCTACACAAATCTTATATCAAAACGTTCACCTATCCCTGCTGCCACTAAACATGTCAACGGCTAAGCCATAGTCCTGATAGTTTTCACAATATAATCATTTGTTTGCAACTAACGCCGTCCATTGACTTTCAATGAAACTTCACTCTGCAAAGCTCAAATTTGAAGTGCAATTTCTAAACTGCGACTGTGCCTTCATTTTTAATACTTCAGCGACATACTATGCATCAAAATGTAGGTCTGGGTCTTGTGATTCCCACAATATAAAGCTCTTTGCTGTAGGATTTATAGTTTTTAAGCTACGACCGTTAGAAGATGGCAACCGCCAAAATACTCTGACCTGTGTCAAGCTGCAGCAGCAAGTGATGTCATAGACAGGGCCTTTTGAACACCTGCTAATGTTTTTATAAGTGTATGGTTTAATGTAACTGTGCAACAACGTTGCAATTAAATGTGCTAAATAAAGTATAACAGTTACTCCGCCCACTCCAGTTGTAGACTACTGGTGGAGGCAAGAACACTTCACACAATTTCACCAGGAATTGTAGCTTTTCTAGTTATTATTATTCTTATTATAGCAAAATTTGCCACCCTAACTCCTCCCACAGTTTTTACACTACATAGACAAAAATTTACCAAAACGTGCAGATTGTTCCCGATCGGATTGCTATTACTTTGTGGAATGTTTCGCCGAATGGTTCACGGAATATCGTCGTTCTTGTGGCGAAATTTGTCCCATAGGAATGAATGGCAAAGCTAGAGTGGGAGCTGGCAAAAGCTGAAAAATCAGGACATGATTTCTAAACTGCCACCACTCCCTTATTTTCAGGCCCACCTACACAAATCTTATATCAAAACGTTCAGCTATCCCTGCTGCCACTAAACATGTCAACGGCTAAGCCATAGTCCTGATAGTTTTCACAATATAATCATTTGTTTGCAACTAACGCCGTCCATTGACTTTCAATGAAACTTCACTCTGCAAAGCTCAAATTTGAAGTGCAATTTCTAAACTGCGACTGTGCCTTCAATTTTAATACTTCAGAGACATACTATGCATCAAAATGTAGGTCTGGGTCTCGTGATTCTCACAATATAAAGCTCTTCACTGTAGGAGTTATAGTTTTTAAGATACGACCGTTTGAAGATGGCACCCACCAAAATACTCTGACCTGTGTCAAGCTGCAGCAGCAAGTGATGTCATAGACAAGGCCTTTTGAACACCTGCTAATGTTTTATAAATGTATGGTTTAATGTAACTGTGCAACAACGTTGCAATTAAATGTGCTATATAAATGATAACAGTTACTCCGCCCACTCCAGTTGTAGACTACTGGTGGAGGCAAGAACACTTCACACAATTTCCCCAGAAATTGTAGCTTTTCTAGTTAAGTGTTCTTGCATAGCAAGACCACTTAATATTATCTCACATATATATTATTATTATTATTATTATAGCAAAATTTGCCACCCTAACTCCTCCCACAGTTTTTACACTACATAGACAAAAATTTGCCAAAACGTGCAGATTGTTCCCGATCGGATTGCTATTACTTTGTGGAACGTTTCGCCGAATGGTTCACGGAATATCGTCGTTTTTGTGGCGCAATTTGTCCCATAGGAATGAATGGCAAAGCTAGGGTGGGAGCTGGCAAAAGCTGAAAAATCAGGACATGATTTCTAAACTGCCACCACTCCCTTATTTTCAGGCCCACCTACACAAATCTTATATCAAAACGTTCAGCTATCCCTGCTGCCACTAAACATGTCAACGGCTAAGCCGTAGTCCTGATAGTTTTCACAATATGACCATTTGTTTGCAACCAGCGCCGTCCATTGACATTCATTGAAACTTCACTCTGCAAAGCTCAAATTTGAAGTGCAATTTCTAAACTGCGACTGTGCCTTCATTTTTAATACTTCAGAGACATACTATGCATCAAAATGTAGGTCTGGGTCTTGTGATTCTCACAATGCCAAGCTCTTGTACAGCGGTTTTGCTAGTTTTAAGATACGACCGTTTGAAGATGGCAACCACAAAATACTCTGACCTGTGTCAAGCTGCAGCAGCAAGTGATGTCATAGACAGGGCCTTTTGAACACCTGCTAATGTTTTTATAAATGTATGGTTTAATGTAACTGTGCAACAACGTTGCAATTAAATGTGCTATATAAATGATAACAGTTACTCCGCCCACTCCAGTTGTAGACTACTGGTGGAGGAAAGAACACTTCACACAATTTCCCTAGAAATTGTAGCTTTCTAGTTAAGTGTTCTTGTACAGTACACTAATTTAATGTTATCTCACACATATATATTATTATTAAGTGTTCTTGCATAGCAAGACCACTTTAATGTTATCTCACATATAGTATTATTAAGTGTTCTTGCATAGTAAAGACCACTTCTAATGTTATCTCACATATATATATTAAGTGTTCCTGTGCATAGCAAGACCACTTAATGTTATCTCACATATATATTATTATTATTAAGTGTTCTTGCATAGCAAGACCACTTAATGTTATCTCATATATATATTATTATTAAGTGTTCTTGCATAGCAAGACCACTTAATGTTATCTCACATATATATTATTATTATTATTATTATAGCAAAATTTGCTACCCTAACTCCTCCCACAGTTTTTACACTACATAGACAAAAATTTACCAAAACGTGCAGATTGTTCCCGATCGGATTGCTATTACTTTGTGGAACGTTTCGCCGAATGGTTCACGGAATATCGTCGTTCTTGTGGCGAAATTTGTCCCATAGGAATGAATGGCAAAGCTAGAGTGGGAGCTGGCAAAAGCTGAAAAATCAGGACATGATTTCTAAACTGCCACCACTCCCTTATTTTCAGGCCCACCTACACAAATCTTATATCAAAACGTTCAGCTATCCCTGCTGCCACTAAACATGTCAACGGCTAAGCCATAGTCCTGATAGTTTTCACAATATAATCATTTGTTTGCAACCAACGCCGTCCATTGACATTCATTGAAACTTCACTCTGCAAAGCTCAAATTTGAAGTGCAATTTCTAAACTGCGACTGTGCCTTCAATTTTAATACTTCAGAGACATACTATGCATCAAAATGTAGGTCTGGGTCTTGTGATTCTCACAATATAAAGCTCTTCGCTGTAAGATTTATAGTTTTTAAAATATGACCGTTTGAAGATGGCAACCACCAAAATACTCTGACCTGTCAAGGCTGCAGCAGCAAGTGATGTCATAGACAGGGCCTTTTGAACACCTGCTAATGTTTTTATAAATGTATGGTTTAATGTAACTGTGCAACAACGTTGCAATTGAATGTGCTAGACTACTGGTGGAGGCAAGAACACTTCACACAATTTCTAGAAATTGTAACTTTTCTAGTTAAGTGTTCTTTGCATAGCAAACCACTTAATGTTATCTCACATATATATTATTATTATTATTATTATAGCAAAATTTGCCACCCTAACTCCTCCCACAGTTTTTACACTACATAGACCAAAATTTACCAAAACGTGCAGATTGTTCCCGATCGGATTGCTATTACTTTGTGGAACGTTTCGCCGAATGGTTCACGGAATATCGTCGTTTTTGTGGCGCAATTTGTCCCATAGGAACGAATGGCAAAGCTAGAGTGGGAGCTGGCAAAAGCTGAAAAATCAGGACATGATTTCTAAACTGCCACCACTACCTCATTTTCAAGCCCACCTACACAAATCTTATATCAAAACGTTCAGCTATCCCTGCTGCCACTAAACATGTAAACAGCTAAGCCGTAGTCCTGATAGTTTTCACAATATGACCATTTGTTTGCAACCAACGCCGTCCATTGACATTCATTGAAACTTCACTCTGTAAAGCTCAAATTTGAAGTGCAATTTCTAAACTGCGACTGTGCCTTCATTTTTAATACTTCAGAGACATACTATGCATCAAAATGTAGGTCTGGGTCTTGTGATTCTCACAATATAAAGCTATTCGCTGTAGGATTTATAGTTTTTAAAATATGACCGTTTGAAGATGGCTACCACCAAAATACTCTGACCTGTCAAGGCTGCAGCAGCAAGTGATGTCATAGACAGGGCATTTTGAACACCTGCTAATGTTTTTATAAATGTATGGTTTAATGTAACTGTGCAACAACGTTGCAATTGAATGTGCTAGACTACTGGTGGAGGCAAGAACACTTCACACAATTTCCCAAGAAATTGTAGCTTTTCTAGTTATTCTTATTCTTATTATAGCAAAATTTGCCACCCTAACTCCTCCCACAGTTTTTACACTACATAGACAAAAATTTACCAAAACGTGCAGATTGTTCCCGATCGGATTGCTATTACTTTTTGGAACGTTTCGCCGAATGGTTCACGGAATATCGTCGTTCTTGTGGCGAAATTTGTCCCATAGGAATGAATGGCAAAGCTAGAGTGGGAGCTGGCAAAAGCTGAAAAATCAGGACATGATTTCTAAACTGCCACCACTCCCTTATTTTCAGGCCCACCTACACAAATCTTATATCAAAACGTTCAGCTATCCCTGCTGCCACTAAACATGTCAACGGCTAAGCCATAGTCCTGATAGTTTTCACAATATAATCATTTGTTTGCAACTAACGCCGTCCATTGACTTTCATTGAAACTTCACTCTGCAAAGCTCAAATTTGAAGTGCAATTTCTAAACTGCGACTGTGCCTTCATTTTTAATACTTTAGAGACATACTATGCATCAAAATGTAGGTCTGGGTCTTGTGATTCTCACAATATAAAGCTCTTCGCTGTAGTATTTATAGTTTTTAAAATACGACCGTTTGAAGATGGCAACCACCAAAATACTCTGACCTGTGCAAGGCTGCAGCAGCAAGTGATGTCATAGACAGGGCCTTTTGAACACCTGCTAATGTTTTTTATAAATGTATGGTTTAATGTAACTGTGCAACAACGTTGCAATTAAATGTGTTATATAAATGATAACAGTTACTCCGCCCACTCCAGTTGTAGACTACTGGTGGAGGCAAGAACACTTCACACAATTTCCCCAGAAATTGTAGCTTTTCTAGTTAAAAGTTACTTTTTAATCTACAATCTTCTCAGTAAATCATACACAGGTAGAATGGCATTTGTTTCTTTTTTTGTTTATTCTCTATGATATTCACCATTTAGGGGTTACCCCCCTTTTTTGTGCCCTCTACCTTGTGATATCTAAATTTTGGCCCTAGGTTAATTCTTTTTGTTTTCCTCGTATAATAGCATTACACATAGGCTACACATTGTAGGCTGTATGTAGAGTGGGATGATTTAAGTCAAG